>SMMW01000569.1:2487500-3087500 GCA_004794655.1 Marisa cornuarietis
CCTGTGACCAGTTAATCAGCATGCCAATTAACCAAACAGCAGCGTGTCAAGTTGATGCTATTTCTAGCACCACTGTTTTGTCAGAACACCGACATTGCTTGTTAGAACACTGATATGGCTTTGTCAGAACATTTGTGGGGCTTTATCAGAATTCTGCCACTGATAGAACACTGGTTCTTCGTTCTGTTTCTGCCTGACTGGTCCTGTCACTATCCCCTTTCGTCCCTACCGAGTAGTGAGCCTGTCATCTACAGCCATCGCAGACTAACGCCCTCTGGCGATGCACATGTCTCTTGACTACCAGGTGACTTTCAATCAAGCGGTTTGCTGCGACAACGACGAATATTACTGCTGGTTCTTCGTCTACTCCGACTTTATGCCTGCTGCCGGTTTCAACTCCACTTCTAAGCGCGTCAGTATGGACTGCCATAAAAAGGTCCTCGCTAGGCGCTGCTACCTGCCCTTGAGTCGTCTCCCTTCACAAGACAAGACCACCTCGAATGTCACTAGCAAGCGTGTCACCTAAAATACCTTCTAATTTTTCCAACACACACACACACACACACCAACACACACACACACACACACACACACACACACACACACACACACACACACACACACACACACACACTAAATGGTGTCCTATGGCAGCATCCAATCTGCATTTAGCAGTTTACTTAGTGCCGTGCACAGAAGACCAAAAAAGTGATTTGTTGGAGAGAAGAGTATGTCGAACGTGTGTGCGTGGTTTAGTTTAAAACATTCTTTTTTTCATTGTGAGCATCTTTTACGAGACTCACGATTTCAGCTTCAATGACACGGAGAAGGAGGGATTTGAATCACAGGGAAGTTCCAAGTCTGACAAAGTCGCTTTCACGGTTGCCTCCTCTTGCCGAAGAAATAATTTTAGGTGATGGGTAGCAGAAACAGAGCGAAACGATGAAAGCGAAGCGTGATGTAGTCTGCTTGTGTCTGGCTAATCCATCTTTGACAGTGCGCTGGCGGAGAGAACATTAGTCAGCCGCTACTATTGTCGACATCTTTATTCGCGAGTGGAGGAACTGGACAGGACGGGTGGAGCGGTTTGAGAGAATGAAGTTGTTGTCACTTGTGTGAACCGTAGAAGAGCAGTAACGCACGCATGAGCAACATATTACTAATCACAGCAACCGTAATTCCAATTTAATAATTGCAAGGGCTTTTAATAAATAACTTGTTTAAAACAACCTTTAATTAGGTGACATATTTCTTTGTGTTTGCACAATGTATTTCAATGTACTTATGTACTTAAAAGTAATTAAATGTTATACGGACTTCTGTGTGTGTGTGTGAGAGAGAGAGAGATGACTGGTCGTCTCCGTTTACCTTTCCTATGATTGCCCACAAGGCAGAAGAATCATTTCTCCGTTGGTTAGAGTAGTTTTGTATATGAAACGAGTCTTTCCGCGATCAAATGGAGTTATGACATCAAACGGGGTTGGGGATGCCGCCGCCATCTTATCGCTGTCTCGTGTGCGGAGGTCGACAGCATACAGCAAGGACCTTCCCCGCGACACTAGGCGTCTTTCTTCCGACTGTCGATCCTGTTCTATCCACACCACGTAGTCCCGAAAAGCCAGAAAACCGAGTTATTCAGCCTGGTGAACCAGGATTTAAACCTCTCTGTTCATTCCGCCATCCTTTTGGGGCCACTCTCACGTTCCGGAGCTCAGATAGTAGTCTCGCACTCTTGCCGTTTCAGCAGTCAGTACTTCCTGAGGTTACACATACTTATTGCATGTACGGACCCTCAAAACAGCTCACTGCTGCTACTTTTGCCTTTGTTGTTTTGGCATGGTACCAAAACCCAAACTAAGACGGTATAGACGAGCTATAAATCGAAACAACATTCATACAAGCTATACTGAATCCACTTAATCGCAACAGCTTTAATATACATTACTGGAGCAGGACTTTTGTAAGCAGTTGTTCTTTATTCTGAAAACATATTCTCTAAGTACGTTGTCTCAAATGCTGTATTAAAAGAGTGCAATATTGGTTCATACATATGCATTTTCGCAAAGTGATGTGTCAGCGTGTGCACTTGCACAGTTTGTCAAAAATAGAAAGACCTCCTGGTGCTCTTACACAAAATCACAAAAAGAAAGATTCCGATACAGACTCTTAAAGTGAAAGAACTGTTGCCGTACACTACTCGAAAACTTCTAGGATCTTTGCTGCCACACCTACTTATAGCATAGGACCTCTTACCTTTGTATTCCTCTCAGTCTGTAACGAGTATAGCTCTACTCAAAATATGTTGGCTATAGGCGCAAATATTACCATGACATACACAGATGTTAATAATAATAATAATAATAGAGATTTCGTCAGGACAGACTAATCAACAAAACGAGAGAGAGAGAGAGGAGAGAGGGATAGAGAAAGAAATGATGATGATGATGATGATGATGATGATGATGATGATGATGATGATGATGTCCATTTGTAATGCGCAGGTATCCATTCAGAAGAATGCTCATTGCGCAGACAAAACAAAATAAATAAAAAATAAGAAAAAAATAAAGTAAATAAATAGATAAAACACTAGGAAAGTAAAAAAAAAACAAACAGGCTAGTTGTAGACTGCGTTTAGGAGTAGTGTTCACAGAAAATACTGTTTTAATGCAAATAAGAGACAAGCTTGTTTACTTTTTATTTATTTATTTATTTATTTTGGTTAACTTCGTGAATCAGGGGCTCTAGTTATGAAACAGGTACATCTCCATCTCCGGGTTTGCTTTACCAGTAAGCTGCTATACCTTCACTCAATACCTGCAGGTCTAGCAAGCACGTTGTGTCCAAAGTTGTTGACTTTATGCAAGACGGGGACCTGTAGGATGTTAGTAAACCTCGGTCTGAGCAAAAGCAAGGCCTCGCCATGCTATCGGTCCATCGCTAATCCTGAGGTAAGTTTACCTATGCTTCATGACCATGGCCCCTTTGGGGTCAAAGTGCACGCGAAGCAGGCTGTCAAAGTTCTCGTGCTTTATGAACATTTTCAGCAGATTTTATTTAACTTAAACCATTTCAGCAAAGATTGTGTCCGTGCACAATGGACGCCATTCTCGCACACGCCAGCCTCGCTAGGGGAAATGAGAGCAGTCGACTCCTAAATCTGGGACATCAAGCCCTGGTATTACTCACGGGCGTCGACAAAACCCGCCGCTAGTTTAACTGTCACAAGCTACAGATTCAGCCACCAAACACCATAGCAACAGCATTTTCTATTCCAATCACTAAGGTACATTTCTGATAAGACACACACACACACACACACACACACACAGGCGCACACGCACATACCTACATATTTATTCAACACAGATTGTTTTCTGTAAATTCGAGAAACAAAATACTAATGGTATATTTCAACGACCAGTGGGGCACGTTTGTCATTGATGACTGGGTAGAGGTTAGTGACCGTTAGTCCCTGCTGTCGACCAGGGACTGGTACACACGTGACGCGCGGAAGTCGGCCATGCTGGTCACGAGTGGCTGGTTGCGAAGAGACAACGCGTTGACTTTTAACCTGGAGGCCAGACGCATGGCGCGGGTCAGCTCTTCCGCGTTCCCTTTCTCGCAGAAGCCGTCAAAGGCGGCCAAGATGCTGGCGTGCCCATCCACCTGCCACAGGCTGTGCTGGTGCTGCCGCCTCTGAGCTTTCTCCATCGCTGGTTGGTCACGTGAAGTATCTTGACGCTCGTCTTCCTCGTCTTCTTTCGGGACGTCATCGCGACCAATCCTCCGCCAGACGGCGTCGGGTGGGCGGGCGTTGAAGGCTCTGACGTCATCGATGAAAGCTCGGACGCGGGCATCTAGAGTGAGCCGGGGCTGGTCGTCGTCTTTGTCCTTGTTGGTGTCAGCGGCTTGGCTGTTGACGCTGCGCTCCGTGAACTTCACTCCGAGCGATCGTCTTGCGCCGTCATCACGCGCACCCCAGCGCTGCACGCGCGAAACTCGTCGGACCGGCGCTGAAAACATATCAGCGATTCCATTTTCCAGCTGCTCATGGGTCGCACCTCCACTGGTGCTGGTGCTACCCCCGCCACTCGAGACAGATACCTCAGCCTCACTATCGCCGTCGGTGAGGAAGGCGTTCAAAAGAAACTGCAACCGGGGTTGCGACCCTTTGATACGGGATTGCGTCCCTTGCATGGGGAAGCGTTGCAGCAAACCCGGGGCGGAGACGCTGCGATCGCCAAACTCCCGACGAACTCTGGGTTGCTCGGATGGGATCGACGGTTCCGAGATGCCCGAGAACGGCTGGCGAGGCGAATCGAGGAGCCTGCTCGCGCATGCCTCGCGTTGGGCCCGGAGCAGCCGCTGGCGCTGGCGGTCCAGCAGGCGGCGCGACGTGCGAAAGTCCTTCAGGCACTGCTCGCGCTGCCGGTTGTACAAGTGCTGGGCGGCGGCGCACTTGGCGTTCAGCGCCTTGTGCTTGTTGAGGAGCAGACCAGAGCGCGCAGGCGTCAACATGACCTCCGTGTTGACCGTGTGGTCCTGCCAGCTCAGGTCGCGCGTCTTCAGCAGCAGCAGCGACATCTGCAGCCCCTTGGGTCACTCTAAGTTGTCACCAGGTCTCTCCCTCCCCCAACCTCAGTCTCTCCCCTTTTTTTTGCCTTGTGGTCGTTGTTCCGTCAGAACTGTGGCTCCGCCCTTGCCGGGTCTGTGGTTCGGACAAGGCACCCGGGGCAGGTAGAAAATGACGTCATAAGTCTGTGTTAGTGACGTAGAGTTTTAGACAGGTCCATTGACGTCGGTTATGGACAGTGTCCGGTGAAAACACAAGGCAGATTTCTCCAGTAAGACACGGAGGCAGAGATTATTTACAACGTACAACGACGCCATTTTTCTTAGTCCCGTGAGAAAATGAAGATCAAGGAAGTCAGAAATTCCCGGGGACAGACTGAAAAAAAGAAGAAAGTTTTGTGAGTACAATATATGTCACATAAGCCCCCCAATGCCCTCTTGCATTATCGCTCTCTCTCTCTCACTCACGCGCACGCAGACAAAATGCAGATATACATTGAGTACACAAACTCAGCATGCATTCACACACACACACACACACACACACACACACACACACACACACACACACACACACACACGCACGCACACGCTCATACACGCTCCAAAATGCGCTCAAATGCACGTCAAACATATGTTACTAAATCTAAATTGCAAATAAAAGGACTCCCTTTACTCACATTAATGCTTAAAGATAAAGCAAGTTGCACACCGATCTGCTTTCTCTCCATAATTACTTATTTTAGCGCAGAGGTTAGTGATCACAACTCGCGCGTTCACTCAACGCACTTGGCAGCTGTCCTTTGACGGTTTTAAGCAAAGCCCGGTTGAGGAGACAGCTGTCCATGATCATGGTCACTTCACAAGAACTGTTTAAGGGGACAGCTCTTCTCGACTAAGGTCATGTCATAACAACCGGTTAAGGGGAGAACTGTTCTTGATCAATGTCACTTAAGGTCTTACCAGACAGGAGCCTGGTTTCGCAACAGTAGGTGTAACTCATCTCTTCACAAGACAGGAAATAAAAAAAAAGAAAAAAAACCCAGCTAAAACAAATTAGTAAGCAAAAAAGAAGTGTGTGTGTGTGTGTGTGGGGGGGGGGATAAGTTACGCAGACTCCAACCATCATGTCTGCCCTGGAGCCCTATTACGTGTTCAAACTGCACAGGACCGTGCTAATAGACTTAGACTTGTAAATTGTATACCTGAGTCACTTACGCATGACCAGGCTAGTCAACACCAGCCATTCACCGTAGTCCCCTCCCCTCCCCCCTATTTTTTTTGCCCAGCGTTCCCTAAATTGCTTTCTTTGTGTCTGTGCTGCATCTTTCTTTCACACGCACACACGCACACGCGCGCGCACACACAAACACACACGTACATACATACATCTATATGCTACCGCGTAAGCACGAATCAAACAGCAGGGGAAATAGACTGTTCTCTCTCCCTCCTCTCTCTTTCACATCCTGGCTACCTTAATCTTATCCACCCGGAACATAAGAAGATCCCCGTGAAACATGCGTCATGCTTGGCAATCTTCCTGACAGGCGATCGAACAGAGCCAGTGCTCGCCCGACAACTGTGAGGTCTTGTACCTTAATATGCGACGACATGGACTGTGAGACGATGACCGCAAATCATTGTTATTTGACGAGGCGAGGGTCTGGCACTCGGTTAGGTAGCGTCAAGACCGGACTTATTTTTTTTATCATGTGGCGATTGCTGAGCGGATATCGGGTAACACTCGTAACAGTGTCGTCGGGTTTTAAGGCTGCCTCAGTTTTACGGGGCGGCAACGGCACGCACGCACGCACTGACGCACACCAACCCACGCGTGCACATAGCTTCTGTGCACATTTAGTATTCTATGATTTATCGCATATACAAGCACGCACACGCGAGCGAATACAAGTATCTTTTTAATGCAGGTAAGTAAGAAATTCTCACCCACACACAAACACATACAAAACTAAAGCAATGAACACACACACACACACACACACACACACACACACACGTGCGCACGCACGCACGCACGCGTGTGACGACGACAACGACGATTTATTCAGGTCACCGTTCCTTCGCCTCTTCGGCGGGCCAATTAAAACGAAGTGTTACCTGACTCCCTTGTCTAATATCACCTGACGTATTATGACCTCGCAAATAAATAAATAAAAATACTTAACTTGCAATTAGAGGTAGGTCCAATGTAGAGGACGGCGTGTTTTTAGCTGACCAGCATAACACCTGGAGTTAATTAAAACAAATACTGCGGCTGTTTTTAACGACGCTTGAAAGCTTCAAGAAAGACTGCGGCATCGTCTTCTAAATAATCGTTGTTCCCATACGTTGCTGTAATGGAGGCACGAGACACCATCCGAACACACGAATCACAAAAATACTCAAACCACGACTATAAGTTTGAGATTGCGGCATCGCTTTACGAGACACGAGATAACAGCTGCACACCTGAATCACAAAATTACTCACCTGTCCGTATATTCGGTGATAAACAGACAACTGACAACTGGAACATGGCTGTAACAGGTAGAAGGGCATGCTATATATGTTTTCCTCACTGAGCAAGAAAAGTTAGAATGTTGCTGGGCACTTAAAAACGTCTTTCTTCGCGACCCACACACGAACACGGCTGAGAATCGGCAGACTGTTCCCGTAGCAACAGACTCCACGAACAAGCAGTCATCATCGATGGCGCCCACAAGAGATGATGCAAAGATCCGACTCAACTGTGTCTTTCCGTCATTTTCTCAGTTGAGCGGTCTCGGGTAAAATGCTTCTACGTGCATGCAGGCTAAACTTGTGCTGCCACCCGTTTCCAGCGCTACCCAACCGCCCCTTTGTCACGCCTGGCCACCCGCCTTGTCAAGGCTCCTGGCAACAAGTGACGGGTACTTGATCGTGGCTGGCGAACGAGTGCCGCCCCGTCATTAGAAGCGCCAGGATTCCCCCCTCCAACCCAACTTCTCGAGGTACCCAAGCATTGCAATAATCATATACCCGACACAAGCACCTCACTAAAAACAGAGGGAGCTCCCCTACCTGCGCCGCGTCTATGTTGCAACCGAGTGCTTGCCGCTCGACAAACACATACCTCCTCCAGGACACGGGACACCTCACAACCCAATTCCTTCTTCGATCTCTCACTCGAGAGCATATGCGCGCCCATCCTAACACACACACACACACACACACACACACACACACACACACACACACACAAATGCGCTGCCACAGACACTTACACACTCATTATTTGACAGTATTGGGAAAAATCACTATCATATTTCTTAAGGCTGCACGTGGTTGTGCGTCGGTAAGAAATAAAAGGCGGCTGCTCATCTGGAATGAATGAGGTCATCAGTGTACAGTGGTAACGACTATTACGTCACTGTTATCGGTATTAAATATGGCGTCAAATGTGCAACCGGATGATGTGCATTAGGCATCTTCAGGTCCATTGTGAATGAACCAAAAGCGTATGATCTGATAGTTTCCATGCAACAGCGAGAGAATCCATTATTCGATCACTTCATGGTACCCCTGCTGAGGGTCGGTGTGGAGTCTACTGTTCTCGAGACGATTTTCGCAGTACATTAATCAGTCAGCTGGAAATATGGACGTTAGGAATTAGCAAGCCAATACAGGCAAAGTTTGTTTCAAGCGATTAGAGGAACGAGGCGGATAAAAATCCCAAGCATTTCTTTTCAAAAGCGATGTGTACGATTCTTGAATGTAAACTGGAAGCAATTGCTATTATTTATAATCTCTTTTAATTGTTTTTAGGCTTATTTGGTTCTTAGAATTGGATCTCTCTCTTACCAGCTCTCTGTGTGAGAGATTGTTGAACAAATGCGTGATCACTTACGTGTGTGTGTGTGTGTGGCCCTAGGCCATTCCCTCATCAGTCTCACGACCTTCCGCCTACTCAAGACCTTCACCAATGAGGGACAGTAGAAAACAGCCGCGATCAAGGACAGCGAGGGTCGCTTGCTTTCGGATGACAAGGCTGTCACCTAAGTCTGGTTATGCTGAAAGTGATCCAGAAGCGCCTGACGCCAGCGTTGAAGGCGGTCGACGCCGTGGCAAGCAATAGAAAAGCTGATCGAGTGACTAACGTGGAGCATATATATGTCAGGAACGCACGGACAGTGTGGACAGGTCACACACAACACACACTGACCTCACAGCCTTCTTCACGTGTCCTTTCACACAACAAAATACAAAGACCTGCACATGGGCTCGAACGTTTCTATTAATCGGGTGAACGTAAATATATACTTTACTAAATAACAACAGAAAACTTCAGCACAAATATTCTACACTGAGTTTGCACCGAAACAAATATATCTAAGCAGTTTATATTAAAGTCCTTCAAGTTCTCTCTTCTTCTGTTGTTGGGGGGGGGAAAAGGGTCGACACGGCAAACAGTTCCCCTCTTTCAGTCTTGCTCTCTGGCGTTGATCATACGGACAGCCTACATTCACCAAATAACTCCGACAGTCTAACGGCAGACAAATGACCAAGTCAATAAAAATTCCACAGTAGGTAAATCCACACAGTTCTACGATCTTCTCAAGAGATCACACAGCAGTTGAGAAAATTAGTAAATCGAGGAACCACACAGATAATATTTCTCCACACAGTTCTACGATCTTCTCAAGAGATCACACAGCAGTTGAGAAAATTAATAAATCGAGGAACCACACAGTTAATATTTCTCCACACAGTTACTCTTTCTCCATACAGTTAATATTTCTTTACACCGTTAATATGTATCCACACAGTTACTATTTATCCACACAGTTGCTATTTCTTCACACAGTTAATATTAATCCACACAGTACTATTAATTCCAACCTCTGTACCAAATTCCTCTTTTTCCTAGACGCTCACGTCTGCTTCCTCTTCCAATTTCTAAACAACGCCCCCTATCCACATTCAAACCAGGGGTCATAATCGCTATTCAATCAAGGGCGACAACCTCGTTACTTCGACGTTCATGGGTGGTAACACATGTTCATAACATTCCTCCCCTCCTACAAAAAAAAATGTTCACATTTTTGCCTAACTATAATACAACTGTTACGTTGTACGAAAAGATTATCTTACAGCCCTATGAAATTTCTTGATCCATTTCAGCCCTTGATAAGGTATCGGCTAATTTATTAGTGGTCCCCTTAATCGGCTGAATATCAAACTTAAACTCCTGGAGGGCTAAAGCCCACCGCATCACTCTGGCATTCTTATAAGGATTAGATGTGAGGAACGATAGGGGCTTGTGATCAGTATGTAGGGTAAACTGTCTCCCATACAAATATCTAGACAGCTTCAGAACAGACCATACTATGGCTAAACACTCTCTTTCTACTGTGCTGTATCTCTTCTCTCTATCCAGTAATTTTCTACTCACATATATGACGGGTAAGAAACTGTTCTCAATGTTGTAGGTGAAGAGGGCTGATGGAACTTCTGCACGTCGAGGGTATTGTTTTAGCATGTTTATGTAGTAGGTCATCTGGTTTAATCATTTCCTTGAATATATCGATTACTTGTTCACTTTTTTGGCACTTCTTTATAGATTTAGACAACTCTTCTGCTGTGGTATCCAGTTCACGACGATAGGCGATCAAAGTGTGTTTAAAGTTTTTTTTTTTTTTACAAGAGCAGATGGTGTTGCTGTTTTTCTTTTCTTGCGAACTCTCGTGATTTTCATCCTTTTGTTCTTGCCTACCAGTTCGAAGCTCAGCAGTAGGTATTGTAACTCCTTGAAGAGTGTTACATTGGAGTCCTCTACAAATACCGGTTCTTTCTTGGCTGTCCCCAGCCCTGTTATGGGTTCTGTGAAACTCTTCTGATGGATTTCACGATCTTTTGACAAGATGCCAATGAGTATCTTCTTCTCTGCTATGTCTTCTACTAACTGGCGTTTCAATCCCAGATATTCCTTTTGAGTTTCTCTCCTATCACCAAGTCTTTGTTCGAGTTCTCTCATTTGCTTTGTCAAACATTCCACGGCTCGGTTAGCCTCCACACTGTTTAATTTCTCGACTTCCAGAGATCCTTCCAGGTCTCTAACACGAAGCTTTAAGCTTTCTGAGTTGAATTTCGTTTCCAGATGAGCTGTTCTTTCTGCCTCGGTGTTTCCTTCCAGAGAATTCAATCTTGTGATAGTATTATCAAGATCTTTCCTGAGTCTTTCCTCTCGTTCCTTGAAGGTTCTGATATCTGCTGAGGCTTTCAGTAGGTCATCACACTGATGCTTACGTCTCAACTCCAATTCATGAATCTTTTCTTTCAACTCACCAATGGTCGACTTCTGTTGTTGGCACAGTACAGCCAATCGATCTCTTTTCTTTTGGTTAACATCCATCTCGGCCTTGAGTTGAGCAATTTCTTTGTCCCTGATCTCTAACGGCAGTCTACCCTCACGACCTTCTGCATCTTCTTTTATGTTCTCTAGTGAGGAATCGCTTTGCTGTAATTCCATTCGGTTGTTCTTCTTTATATTCCATTGAACTGGTGGTAGAGTTATGGGTTGAGGTCCCTGCATCTGGCGTTGGAATTGCGCGCGTGTGGTAACCGCTGCTGTTGGTTCTGACTCTTTCTCTTGTACATCAAATACCACCCGTTTTGTACCTCTCACGTTTCCAATGATTAGGTCGACAACTGGATTTTCGATGACACAACATTTCAGGTCTCCACTGAAGAAAGGTGTCTCTACTGGAACACGTGCTAGAGGGAAGGTTTCAACGTTTCCACCAAAGGTAATACAAGATTGTTTCCCGTTCAGTCGGTCTTGAGGTTGAACCAAGGAGGCTCGTATACCGGAGATGGTTGCACCTGAGTCGCGTAGCACCTTAACTTGCTGTCCCCTAATCCGTCCTGGATACAGATGTATCTTACCCAGCTCCTTCTCATCGGTGATTGAACACATAATAGCAACATTGGCTGGGGTTGGGTTGCTCTCATTTTTCCAATTTCCATTTGTGTTATCTTGGGGTCTATAGCTTGGACAAACCTTGGCTATATGTCCAAGTCCTCCACAGTTGAAGCAACGTCGTGGTGGTTTCCAACGATCAGGATGACAAGGGCTGTTTCGATCATATATGGTCGTTGGTGCTTCCTTCGGAACTGTTCTTATTGGTGGGGAGTGGGGTGGAGTCCTCCATGATTCATTCCTTCTGTAGGGAGGAGTATTTCGTTGTCTTGAAGATCGAGGAGAAGTAAATTGGTGTCTGTCCTGCTTTGGGCGAGCTGGCGGTGAAGAAGGAGGAGTGGCTTGTCCCACATTTGCGAACATGATAGTTTCTGTTCGTCTTGCCGGAGATTTCTGGGGTGTGCTTGGCGATAACGTTCAGCACTGTCAATCATTTCATTAGCGTTCTGAAAATCTCTTTCTCTCAGAAATACGGCTAAATCTCTAGATACACTTTGCAGTATTTGTTCTCTGACTAGCAGATCATGCAATCCTTCATAAGTTTTTTGGACTTTGGATAAGTCGATCCACCTGTTGAACAATCCGATTAGTCTGGCTTGAAAAGAATGCATTGACTCTTGAGATTGGGGTTTCACCGATCTAAATTTTTCTCTGTAACCTTCGGCGGTGCACTGAAACTTGAGTAATAGTTCTCTTTTGAGCACATCATAATCCACGGGGCCCTGTACACATAGGTTATCATATAGCTGGAGGGCTTCTCCGTGAAAAGAAGTGGCGATTTGTAATGGCCAGATATCTCTGGTCCATTTAAGGGACTGCGCCTGAGCCTCAAATCGATTCAAAAATGCGTTGATATCGTCTTCGTCCTCTTTGAAGGCGGGGAGTTTATGTGTGAGTCCTTTTGGGGTTTGGTTCCCATTACTCCTCGTCGCGCTGGAATCGGTCTCTCTCTCTAAACGTAGTTTCTCTAATTCGAACTGACGCTCGGCCTCTCTTTCTCTTGCGGCCCTTTCAGCTTCTTTTTCTTTAGCTATCCTGTCAGCTTCTTTTTCTTTAGCTATCCTGTCAGCTTCTTTTTCTTTAGCTATCCTGTCAGCTTCTTTTTCTTTAGCTATCCTGTCAGCTTCTTTTTCTTTAGCTATCCTGTCAGCTTCTTTCTCTTTGTCTAATCTTTCTGCTTCTTTCTCTCTGGCTAATCTTTCTGCTTCTTTCTCTCTGGCTAATCTTTCTGCTTCTTTCTCTCTGGCTAATCTTTCTGCTTCTTTCTCTCTGGCTAATCTTTCTGTAATCTGCAATGCTGAAATACATACTTTGTAAGGGCTTCTTCTTTCAATCCCAACAGTTGTCCTTCTTTCATAAAGTCGGCTACCTCCCTAACGGATTCAGCCATGGTTAACACCTATCCAACACAATTACTCTAGTGTGTTTACAAAAAGGGAGCACCCTACTATCTAAGCTTCTAATAAGGCAGAAAATACAACCAGAATTGCAATAAGTCTAAGCTACTGGCATGTCAACATCAATCAGGCAAAAAAAATTATCTTCAAGGAATGCAACTGGGTTACAAAATAACATCAATAGCAGTCTTAACTTGTTCAAAACTAGTCACTCAGATTTCTAGATCTATTAACAATCCTAAAGTACCGTACGAGTACATCAAAATAATCCAAGGGCGACAACTTATTCAAACATCCAATGACTTCACATAAATTAATAAGTGAACACGCAAGGCCCAGAATTATTTTTTTTATAAAAATAAAACAAGACAGATAACTACAGGATAGAGAACATCCACTCTCACTTTCGGTTTCTGCATACACTTTCACACAGAATAGTGAGCTTGGAAAATAAAGACGAGAGGCAAAGTAGAAACAGAGGCTAATTCCTTACTACGGGTAGAACTTTACACACCCGTAGACCCGTGAAGCTGGAGACGGGGAAACTGCACCACGCCCAACATGTAACACTTAAACACTGAGCAAATATAAATAAGTACAACCGCTTTGCAAAATTCTCAAAGATAAATAATTAACTGCCAACCTTCTACCACTAAGTCCCAGGGGAATCACAAACACTGAATCGAAGACACACTTTCACCCGACTCTGTACCAAACGAAACAAACCCACGACAGGTCACGTCGGGGTCACCAATGTCAGGAACGCACGGACAGTGTGGACAGGTCACACACAACACACACTGACCTCACAGCCTTCTTCACGTGTCCTTTCACACAACAAAATACAAAGACCTGCACATGGGCTCGAACGTTTCTATTAATCGGGTGAACGTAAATATATACTTTACTAAATAACAACAGAAAACTTCAGCACAAATATTCTACACTGAGTTTGCACCGAAACAAATATATCTAAGCAGTTTATATTAAAGTCCTTCAAGTTCTCTCTTCTTCTGTTGTTGGGGGGGGGAAAGGGTCGACACGGCAAACAGTTCCCCTCTTTCAGTCTTGCTCTCTGGCGTTGATCATACGGACAGCCTACATTCACCAAATAACTCCGACAGTCTAACGGCAGACAAATGACCAAGTCAATAAAAATTCCACAGTAGGTAAATCCACACAGTTCTACGATCTTCTCAAGAGATCACACAGCAGTTGAGAAAATTAGTAAATCGAGGAACCACACAGATAATATTTCTCCACACAGTTCTACGATCTTCTCAAGAGATCACACAGCAGTTGAGAAAATTAATAAATCGAGGAACCACACAGTTAATATTTCTCCACACAGTTACTCTTTCTCCATACAGTTAATATTTCTTTACACCGTTAATATGTATCCACACAGTTACTATTTATCCACACAGTTGCTATTTCTTCACACAGTTAATATTAATCCACACAGTACTATTAATTCCAACCTCTGTACCAAATTCCTCTTTTTCCTAGACGCTCACGTCTGCTTCCTCTTCCAATTTCTAAACAACGCCCCCTATCCACATTCAAACCAGGGGTCATAATCGCTATTCAATCAAGGGCGACAACCTCGTTACTTCGACGTTCATGGGTGGTAACACATGTTCATAACAATATAGACCGACTGTCCACTGGAGGACCTTCTCACATGGGCGCAAGACCGAATCCACTGGCGGGAGTTCACCTCAGCTGCGTCTCGTCCTGTCTCTCCTACGACTGGTAGCTCTGGTACAAGTTAAGGAATAAAAAGAAGTGTGTTTGCGTGTATGTGTTGGGTGGGTGGGGCATGTGGTGGTGCATAAATTCTTTTGGAAACAAAATAAGCAGTTATGCGAAGCTTTTCACGATTTTATAAAGATCTCTTTGGCTCGCAATCACCCATAGTATTCTAGCGTTCTTTATTCGTCTCTTTATCTCTGACATTATCTACACTTTCTTTGGGGAAACGTTTTTAATTAAATGTCGATGCTTATAGCAGAAATCAGGAAGAATTACTCCTCCGACAACGTAGCTGGAGAGTGGCCTCCCTTATATCCCTCGTGACACGTACTTCCGGTCAATTATAGTAGCAGACGTTCCGGTGGCCGCCTCCATTCAAGATGATCCATAGTCTGTTTATCATCAACAACACAGGGTATTAGGAAGCTTATTACATGTCACACTTTACAGCTAAGCAATTTCCTGTATGAAACTGCAGAAAATATGTTGTGAATGGGGAATCTTTTGAGGAACTTGTCTTCAGTCCTGTTTCGAAATATTAAACCCAATGGTGATAATGTGTCTTTTTTTCAGAGATGTTTTTATGGAAAAACACTGGAGGAGCGTCATCAATAAATCCATATGCGATTATTTTTTTGAGGCGCAAAGTAAGGTAAGACGTGTTTACTCTTTGTATACCCGTGTGTCTGTGTGTGTGTGTGTGTGTGCATTTAAGTTGTGTTTATGTATGTGTTTCTTGAATCATGCCGGTAATAGTTGATGAGTTGACTCAAAATCTCTCTGAGAATGTACTTAATATATACTCCTGTTTGACGTGTAGATCTGACCAGCTTTTGTTTTCCTACGTTGTTCAGAGTTGTGAATTCCTGAGAAAATTACCATGTCATGTTGTCAAATTTTCATATTTATTTTATTTCCACATACTTTTATCTCAGTAATGTTCTCTTTTTTTCAGGCATCTAATCCAGAAGATATTTCTCCAATCATCTCAACACCCCATCATTACCTCATCAATACTTTCCGTAACAACCTGCATTTTGTAGCTGTGGTGACAACTGAAGGTAATATGATTATGCTAAAGCAGTTTTCAGTTTTTATGTTTACCAGAATTGTTTGTAACATTTAGTAGTAAGTAGTCTCTCTCTCACATACACACACATTCACAAATTTGATAAGAAATGTGAGTGTGTGTTTTAAAATAAAAATACGACTGTTGTTACATTTCCAGGCCAAGATGAGCATAAACACATTGAATCCTTTATTTTTGCATTTTAGTTTCTTTGATTTTAATATGCAAGTATCTTGCATTCTGTTCTTAGTACCTCCTCTCTTTGTTCTGGAGTTCTTGCACCGTGCCTGTGACACATTTGAAGATTACTTTGGTGACTGCACTGAATCCATATTAAAGGAACACTATGTTATTGTCTTTGAGGTAAAATATTTTGTGACATTAAGATATGTGCCTGTTTGTGTGTGTGTGTTCATACACATACCTGTTGTACCTAGTGCATGTTTTATTGTTTAATTTGATTGCTATTCCTGCTAATAACTTTAAGTCCACAAAAATAATGTTCACTGTTATATTTTGAATAGAGGCAGTGTATTAGTAATGTATCAGTAGAGTCTGTCTTCTGTCACTGTGTATACATTTGTGAAAGTAGGCTGTCATCCAAATAAAATGTCAGTGTCTGTGGCAAGCCAGCTCTGTTAAGTCACTGTTTACAGCTGCTGGATGAGATGCTGGACAATGGTTTTCCGCTGGCGATGGAGATGAATGTTCTGAAGGAACTGATCAAACCCCCTAACTTCCTGAGGACCATCACTGACACTGTGACTGGCAAGTCCACAAGGTATAGCAATAGCAACCTTGACATGAATAGCTTGGTTTTTGACTTTCTGGTCTGCATGCTGAGGAATGTTATGTCACTCTGACTAGCACACTGGTCTAGCCATTTATTGTTATGGCACTGGGACTAGCAGATCTAACTCTATCCATTTATTTGTTATGGCACTGTAACTAGGTGATCAAGCTATCCATTGCTATGACTCAATGATGAGCACCTCATTCTAGTCATTTACTGTTGTGAGGTAGACAGTTGCTGCACCACGTACATGGGTGACATGAAAATGGCCATTGAGAGAATTGACACTTCATTGAAAACATGTCTGCCATAAGTTCCTGTTCAAATTAATGTTAGCATGTTGTTAGCAGTTGTTGTCATAAATTGTAAGGTGCACCAAGTAGCATATATTTTTGATTTTGAGCTGAATGATGCTAACCTTTTAGCGTGGGAGCCACCCTGCCAACAGGCCAGCTTTCAAACATTCCATGGCGCCGAACAGGTGTCAAATACACCAATAATGAGGCATACTTTGACGTCATTGAGGAAATTGATGCAATCATCGATAAAAATGGCACCACAGTCATTGCAGAGATCCAAGGCTATGTAAGATAGAAATTTGCTAACCTCTGCAGTTCTGCATATATGTGTGTGTTTATATATATAGGTGTAAAATTATTTTATTCTTTATTATATTCAATGGAAATAAGTTCTACAGTATGTGTGCATGAACACACTCAAGTACATATAAGTAATAATAAAGTCCTGAAGCTGATGTATCAGATGAAGTGAGGATAATATTATTTTCTATTTTGTGTCTCTAACCTGCATTTGCAGACTTAAGAATGCCCGTGAATATTGGGAAACACCTCAAAAGTATTACATCTTCTTTGTTTTATTAATATTTGGTAAGATCCATACACAAGCTGTGCTACTTCATTTAGCTATTATTTGGTAAAGCCATATAAAGGGTGTGTCACTTATTTATTTAGCTATTTAGGTAACAACCATGCAAAGAGTCTGTGTTACTTGTTTTTTCTTTAGCTGCTATTTGGTAATATCCATACAAAGGTTGTGTGTGTGAAAAACAGATTGACTGCCTTATTAAACTGAGTGGTATGCCAGACTTGACATTGACTTTCATCAATCCAAGGCTTCTTGATGATGTCAGTTTTCATCCTTGTGTACGCTTCAAGCGATGGGAGGTAAGCCTGTTTACATCCAGTTTCATGTGGGAGAACATGCAAAGTGAAGATTTAAAAGAGTAGAATTGATATGTGTTTGATTTTTTACTCGTTAATGTATATAAAGGTTAATATGCGTCTCTATGATTCGTGATACGGAACAACATGAAAAATAAATTTGTGTAATAACTTGTAGGCAAGGCCAATAGATATTATTTAAATGTCTGTATTCAAATGAGATTGTATGTATGCATTCATGCTTGTTAACAAAACATGACCTTTCTTTATAAATGCAACATTTGTATATTATGCTTAAAGTGACACATGTTATGTCATTTTTTAGTCAGAAAAGATCCTGTCCTTTGTGCCTCCAGATGGCCACTTCCGTCTCATGTCTTACCATATCGGCAGTAACAAGTGGGTTGCTGTTCACACATTAAACATAAATGCACTTCTTTCACAGTGATACATTGTGTACTGTCTTTCTGTGGGGAGATGCCTCATAGACAGAGAGAGAGAAAGAAACAATTTATGTAATGATATGCTTGCACACATGTGTTTATGTGTGTGTGTGTGTGTGTGTGACAGAAAGATGGGGGGGTGGGTATCATTTTTGCTTGGAAAATAAAGAGAGGGAAATAGCAGAGAATAATAAGATGCTTGTTGCAAAATTAGGAAGAAGCTAAAGAAATAGTACTTTGTTGAGGACAGAAAAAGGCACAGCAAACAAATTATAAAAGTCACATTTATACGAATTTGTAATTTGTGAAAGTTCTCAGTTAGAATGTTCAGCGAGACTGAATAACCTTAAAATAGATTAAGGAGAAAAAGATGGCATGCTTCTCTGTGTTCTGAATTTTGAAATGAAAAATACCTTACAACCTTTGTCACTACATGCTTATGCAACAGCATGGTGGCCATTCCATTGTACTTGAGGCACAACATCAGCTTCCGTGAAGGCAGCAGCGGCCGTTTTGATGTGACAGTGTGCCCCAAACAGACTATGGGCAAGACAGTGAGTACTTCAGTCTTGAGTATAGATTTTTTCATTTCCAAAACCTCTTTTCAGACCTACTAAAATGTTTGAAGATGTCTTTATTTTAGTATTATGACCACACTGATTGTAAAAGTAAAGTATATGTAAAATGAGATATTTCTTGCTGTCATGATAAAAAAAGGTAAAGGTCAGGTAGCCTCATAGCCAAATGATGCACAGTGTCAAGAGGACCCAGCACCCAGCTGTGATTCTCTACTTAAAGAGGAGGTACTCAGAGATGTTCAGCAATCCAGGATATGATAATAAATCTGATCGTGGTTTAATGGGATCTTGTTTATGTATTATTAAAGTGTACTAATGAACATCACTGATGGGATGGTCTTAAAAAATATGTGTAATTACTTCTTATTTTCTGCTGTCTTTGTCTACAGGTGGAGAATGTTGTTTTAGAAGTGCCCTTTCCTAAGACTGTCCTAAATGCAACTTTGACCCCCAGCCAGGGGAAGTACTCCTTTGACCCTGTTTCAAAGTTGATGACTTGGGACATTGGGAAAATTGACACCTCCAAACTGCCTAACATCAAGGGAAATGTGAGTGAGGTAGACAAGTTGGTAGAGGTGATGGGAGAGAGAGAGAGAGCAAAAAAAGAGAGGATAGAGAGAAGGAAACAAAAGGAGTGATGCGGAAGAGTACCTCTGCCATTTTGATGTCGACCATATTTGGTCAGGGTTGTGCTTCTATTGCTGCTAATACTGTATCATAAAGGAGTCATTATCAGCTGTTTGACTGTCAATGAAACGTTCACTTTATCTTCAATTAAGCCTGCTGCCTTGCAAAAGCAATCAATATTTTTCATTTTTGTAAGAAATGCTTTGTGAGCCACAGCTGACTGGGTTTTGCTTTTTTCTCTCAGATCTTTTAACTCATAGGAGTCGCTCCGTAGAGCGTTGTTACGGAGCCCCGCGTGAGGGCTGAAGTCGCTCCGTAAGACAGTGTTACGGAGGGTGTTAAATATTTTTTCTTCTATTTCTGTAGGTCAACAAAGGGAGCTAACTGTGGGCATCCTTTACGGAATCATTTATCTAGAGTTACCTTCCTTAGCATTATTTAATCCTTTTGCTGCGGTCAGGGTGAATTCGCCCTGAACCACCGACAACTCTTGGCTTCGTTCAGGGTGAATTAACCCTGAGCTTTTTTCTATTTTTTAACGTTTCAAAATGCGTTGTTTCGGGTAAAAAATTAATGAATTCAATAGTTGATTCATTTATCTATCGATTTATCATCTTTTTATGTCGTAGTTTTTATGTTTGACAGTAATTTTCTGCGTTTTCCCAGGGTACCTGTCTTTCTGTGTGGAAAATGGCTACCAAATACCCGCTATTGATATTTCGACCGGCAGATTGGAAAATTTATATTTATTAACCTACAGTAAAGACAACCATCAGTAATACACCGTTTTAAAGAGCATTTTTGAAACATTCACTTGGAGTAAATTTTGAGATACATAGGTTTTGTCTTTGAGTATTAAAATCAAATGAAAGATTACGACTGTACGCATTTTAGAACATTTTAAGGCCAGCTCTCGGAAATTAACAAAAAAAATTATTTACACAATATATACAGACATAAAGTACCAAACAAACATATGTTTTATTAGAATATACATTAGAATGTTAATATTACTTACTATTTTCTTCTCCTTTGTGGTTGTTGAAGTAAAAATCCATGTCAAAGTGAGACACAACGTGCTTCAATTCTCGAACTTTCCTTTGTTAACAGCAAAATCTTTTGACTTCCTGTCATTTCAAGGGAGGGAATCATGGTAGACAATTTCAAAACGGTTGTAGTAGTTTCCTCCCTTATGTTACTTTTATTTTTTTATTTTTTAGGCTCTTGAAACTTCGGTAACAAATCTTTTTTTTTTTACTCATTGCCATGTCATTTTCTGTTGGGAATACTATAAAAGTGTGTTTTTAAGCAAACACAAGGTCAAGCTGATTCTTTTCTACACATTTTGATCTATCATTATCAATTTTAATTGTTCTTCTACCTCTTTTCACTAATTTTATATAATTTTTTGAAAAAGGGGTAAATTTATGCTACCAGCTATGGTTGTAACGGCCTCTCAGCCTAGCGAAGGCAATGGATTAAATCGGTTGTTTCTTGGAGGAAATTGAGAATTTTCTAGACCTAGTCACTGCCTTTTGAAAATAACGCTTCATAGAACGCTTTTCAGTGCACAAGGCACTCAAACTTTATTTCAAGATGCTGTTTGACGACTAAACCGACGTGCTTGTTGCACAGGATCATTCCACGTGTATTTCTGACATATAAACTGGGTTGGGGGCCATATTTGTGGTCATAGGACGTAGTTTCGTGTGGTAGTCTACTCCAAAACAACTTTTTATGGGATTCCGTTTACTTACCTTCCTGGATATCTAACTGTAAAAAAATAATCAAGCTTCATGCGATTTCAGGTATAAACATTTGAATTCTGTTTATATTTATCTATCTAAAAAATTAAAATCCATAGCTGTATCCTACATGGTTTTTTTTTACAATTATTTGAAAATGATAAGAATTCATGCGTCCAGAAAGAACAGCCTGTGCCAAAGGGACACGACTCCAGTGAGTTAATCCTTTGAAGATTCAGACAGGTGATCGGCCAGAATTATCATGTTAATAAAGGAGATATTAGGCTTTGTTGTAGATGATACCTTATTTATAACAAAAAAATATTGTTGGTCTTTCTTTAGGTTTACAATTGATAGCTTTGTGTGTTATGAATATTTTTATATTTTAAGTACCAATTTCCGTAAGTGTTCTGTCTTCCTTTATGTCTTGCACTGATTACATGATAGGGGGTGTATTAAATGATGGGTGGTGTTGTTAAATGATAAGTGGTGTTGTGTGAAATAATAGGTGGTGGTATGTGAAATGTTCCAGATAAGCTTGCAGACAGGCGCAGCAGTGCCGGAATCTAATCCAACTATAACCGTGAGTATACATACTCAAGCAATATGACAGCATGCCTTTACACATGCTGCCATGAATACATGTTCATGCTTGCATGTGTTTGTAAGGAAGTTTTAGTCCAACATTAGTTAGCTATTTTTTAAGAGTTCCAGGCTGCTGTCACTGTGATAGCAATGTTTTTTGTTTGAACTTGACACCTACGATGTCATAAATAAAAATATATATGCCTGAAAATAGCAGTTTAAAATAATTAAACTATACCTTTTATTTTCACACATATTTCATTTTCATATCCATTTTGCACAAGCTGATGTCCTGTAAGCAAATGACCTGAGCAACAATAAAATAGTTGATGAGAGTGATGTCCCATTGACTTACTGGCTAGAGGATGCCTGCACTCCATCTCTGTTGGTCTTTCCTCTGTGTCTCGACATCATGTTTTGTGTCTACCCATTGATCCGTGCTTCTGTTGGTCTTTATCCTTTTATCTGCATCATGCTTTGTGTCTAGTGTTGATTAGTGCATCTTTTCCATCGCTTGCTGTGGTCCCTTGCCTGCGCCATGCTGCTTCTTTTGATGGAGCTCTTTGTTGACCACCAGTCTTTGCTGCCAGATTTATGCCATCTTGCTGCCTATTTGAGTTTGGATCCAAGCATCAGCAGCATAGATTTTGCTCTCAAAATCTCTTTCCCGCAACTGCTCCATGAAACTTCTTGATTGATGGCGTAAATTTTGTGCCACTCATTGTTGTGAGGGCTGGCATTGACAAGCCCATCTTCTTTGCAGTGTCAGGTCTCAGTTACTGTTGGAACATACTTTACCACTTGAAGTCTTTGTGTGCTCTGTAACTGCTTAGTATTTTCTCCTGGTTATATTTGTAACGTTAAACTCACCATTTTTCACTCCCAGTTTCTGCAAGTCCTTTATTTTTATGCTGAGCTTTCCTGACATGTTTCTTGTGCGGGTTTTTCTGTTGTGTTTATGTCTGTTGATGTGTCTCTATCAGTTTGGTTGCTGACATGTTCTGCCTTTCATCTGTATGTGTATTAGATGAATATTATGCCTGTATTTCATTGCACATTTTTCTTTTTAAATGGGCATTAAGCCTTCTTTTAGGTAGGGAGCTATACTATATAAATTTCCTTTATTATTATTATTATTTAAATAAGGAATATGTTTATTTTTAAACACTAATGAAATTTCAAAAAAACATTTCTACATGCCTTACATTGTTTAAAAGTGCTCAGAGGGAGGTAACTCACTTACAAACTCAACCTACTAAATTTAAGATTGTTGACATTCTTTTAAGTTCTTTTCAGATTTTAATGCACTGGTAGCTGTATTATTTGCATTGGGCACGCCCACACACACTTTCTTAGAACATCCATTGGTAGATTATCTGCACTTGTTCTAATTTTAGAAGGGCGTTTACAGAGACATACTTGTTGGGTCTAGCGCTGAAAAGAGACTGAGTAATGTCTAAAGTCCGTGTCCTCAGGTGATGTTTACAATAAACCAGATGGCTGTGTCTGGACTGAAAGTAAACCGCCTGGACATGTATGGCGAGGTAAGTCCTATGAACTTTATTTTGCTGTCAGTGTTTATTTGCATCTATACCTGTAAATGAATCGCCCTACGATGGACTCCAGACGGCCGAAGAAAACTAGGCCGCCCAAAGGAAACCTGGAGAAGAACAGTGGAAAGGGAGATAAAAGGAAAGGGCTGGACATGGGGTCGCCTGGAGCAAGTTTTAGCCGATCGACATCAGTGGCGGGCTCTGGTTGAGGCCTTATGTGCAACTAGCACGAAGAGGATTGATTGATTGATACCTGTAAATGGGTGGTGCATACATGAAGTCTTAAGTGTGACCTTTATTAACTTAAAAAATGCTTTTAATGTGACAGAATACCAGCTTGTTTCTTGAACCAATGTTTCTGAGGAGAATGTTCTCATTTGGGGTGGGGTGTGTGTGTGTGTGTGTAGGTACATGTGTGTAGGTAGGTGCATGCTGGATGCATGCATGCATGATGGATGTTAGTTTGTGATATCAGCATGGTTTAAAATGAGGGCATTATATCACCAGGGAGCATCTGATGCAACGGTAAGTAACAACATAACTTTACCCAGTACTCCCAGTGGGAGGTAAGTGAAAGCGATATTGGCATGGGCTTGTTGGGTTATTGATGGGTTCTCACTAACATGAATGGGCATAGTCTAGTGCCATCAAATGTCATTCAGATTATCATTGTACCATACAGCACAAAAGGAAGTATACAAGTAGATTGTACATTAAAGTGTGTGCACTATATTTTCAGAGTTATCCAAATCATGACTAGGAGTCCCTTTTTGAACTGGAATTTATTACAATGTTTCACACCATGTTTAAAATTTCTATGTACTTTTAATATTCCAATTATTCTTTTAACTGTTATGGGCCCAAGGAACTACACAGATCATAGGTTTCCCAGAATGTTTATTTCTAGATCATCTACAGTTGTTACAATTTTAAGGGGGTTTACAGAAATCTCTAGGAGCGTTTTCTAGATTCTGTAATATCTAAAGTTACAGAAGTATACTATCATTTGACTGTGGAACAATTTTACATGATAAATTTAGCTCATAATTAGATATTTACCTTTTGTGTTAAAGTAGCATGAAATAAGAAATGTATGTCCCTTAAATTTTTGTGTGTATAGTAATAAGTATACAAATTTTATTTGAGTGGTTTTACAAAAAATTGAAATATATGTCCAGTTGTGTGTTCAAATGAGCTCTCATCCACCTGTGTATTCTGCTTATGTACACAACCTCCAAACTATAATTTACATCTGGAATTTATTTCTACCCATCTCTTAGTGCATCAAATTTAATTCAAACAGGACATAATGAGCAGCATATCAGAGAATCATGTTTATAAGCCGGTCTTTGAGAGGAATGCCCTGTAGTTTGGGTCATAGTGTTTAACTTTTCCTGGCTTTCAGCGTATGTTCTGCTGATGATTTTTCCTCTGAAAGATCTTTGAAAATTATATGAGACTGCAAATATGTTAATAATAAAAATTAAAGTATTGTGGTGTTGAGGATAAAGACTGCAAGCCTCTAAAAATGTGGCAGTGCAAGCTGAATTGTCAACTTACTTGAAAATACTTTAAAGGGAGAAGGAGAAGAGAGTGTACCCCTTTAATATATGAGGGTAGATAGATGTATCTTGTCAACATCTTTCCTCAGTGTGGCAGATTGTTGCATCAAAAAGTGTGTGTCTGTGTGTAGTAAGACCATATGTATCTGCATTTTTTACTCAAAGCACAACACAAAGCAAGATCACAGCATACCTTACCTTTACCTGCTAGCCATCGTGCATGCTTTTAGTGCACTTTGCTGGTGCTTGGCATCCTTGTTTCCAAAACCCAAGTGGCTGACCAGGAAAAATCTTGACATTATTTTCAGGATTATTTATCTATGCATGTGAGAGTGTGTGATTCTATGTACAGTATATAAAAGTGTATGCATGTATGTATAAATGAGTGTATGCCTTAAGACTTATTTATATGTTCACTAACAAAGTAACATGCAGATTTTTTGAAAATACCAAACTGTCGCCCACTTGCTAGCCATGCACAGCTGTCTATACATCACTGCACTGGAAGCACAAATATATAGTCTAAGTCTAACAAAATTAAATTGCTAAAGCATAAGCAGAGGCCTCTCTAGTGAAACTGGTATATACTGTTTTAAATCTAGTAAAACTGGTATATACTCCTGTTTTGATGGTAGAATCTGATTACGTTAACAGAGAATGTGCCAAGACTTGCATTATGGGCTTCACTTGGTGAGAAGGGCAAGGCAGTAATAAAACAAAAACAATAGATGCCATCTAATCTTCCTGAACGAAAGGATTCATTATTTCTTACAATAAGTGAACAAAACAAGACCTGAAACAGCTGATGCTTAGGGTTCAACTTCCGTAGCGTAAATCCATAGCACATGGAAGTTATAAGTTTGTGAGATAAATATGACATTTATGGTGAAATGTCTATACATCTTGACCATTCTACAGCCTGGGTTAGAACACACAGATTAAGCTAGTAACTAGACATCAGCAACTACATAGAGCAGCTATAGTAAGAAAATTTGGTTTGGTCTCCCCATATCGCCGTGATATAGCCTTAGTTGCTGGCACAGCGTTAAACACTAACAATGGTCTCCCCATGTCCAACAAATCAACCAACAAGAGGTATTCATTTCCTTCCATAACTCTTACATAAATTTTGGACCATTTGAACTGACCACTGTGCTGCGCATTGTTCTTTGAAACTAATCATATCATCAAAAAATTGGAAACAGTTCATTCATTGTTTTAGCTTGTTTTGGGGTTTGTTATTAAGGAGTCACTGACAAATGTTTTCATTTGATTTGTGGATTTTTTCTGTATCACCTTCATTGCAGTGTCTTTGCTTCTGAGATCCTGATCACTTTTGAGAGATCTTTATTGTCATTTCAGCTTATTGTTCTTAATATTTTTTCATGTTCTATACATTTTAGACAACGGGTATGCTGGTGCTTATTTTTTAACTTTTTTTGATTACTTCAGAAACTTGGTCAGTATACATTTTATATTTCTCAGATCTGGCATTTGGTTTGGTCAGTTTCTTTGTGTGGTAACCTTTTTTTCCAGTTTGTAAATGCACATGCGCAGTTTGCTTTTGGTTTTATTTGTAGAGGTGAATGAGTTGGAAAAAAAACATGATTGATGTTGTACCAGCCTGAGTGCTGAAAATTAATGGTGCCTGACTGGGAGACTATATGGTGACTGTACTATATTTTTCATTACAGAAGTACAAGCCTTTCAAAGGGGTAAAGTACGTTACCCGTGCTGGCAAGTTTCAGGTGCGGACCTAAGAGTGATGTCTACGTCCTAATTCGAGCAGAAAAAAATAATTTCAGTTGGTGCCAAACGTGAATTGGTGAGAATAATTATCTTTGAAAAGGACAATCTGACTGGAGACACGTGTGCAGAGTGTCTTCTTTGGGAAAAAAGTAGAAAGGTTTGAACATTGCTGTGCATCAATTGATGGTAAATTATGGCTCAGAGTTTATGATTCTGACAGAAGCAGTATATGTCTTCTGAATTGAACTGTGTTGAAATTTCAAGTCTTGCAGCCAAATCATAGCATGAATCGAAACAGTTTAAATTTAAGAAATTTGTAGCTTCAGTATTGAATGTGGATGTTATGTGTTGTGGATGTTAAGCTGTGATGTTAAGTGCTTGTTGTGGATAAGGAGGGCATCAAGAATAAGAAAGACATGGCAGAGAGAGAGGGAGATGGAAGGAATGAATGTTCATGTTTTGTTCATTGTTCGTTGAGTTATGAACAAGCCTGTGTTAGCCGAGTACAAAGCTTCAATGGTCAGGAATTCATTACATGATAGCATCTGAACACATTCACTGCTAACACTAAAGGCACATTAAAAAGTGACAGCAACTTGAAATGCGCATGTCATGATTACATGATTACAATTGCGATAGATCATTGGAAGGGGCAACCTGCACAATGCCAGAATCATTAATTTATGCCAATATAGTCTTTCCTTATTCATAGTGGATTCTACGAAAATGATGAAAAGTCTTTCAGTAAGTTAATTCCTCCATTTTTCCCAAACCTTGTACAGTTTTTGTGTTTTTGTTTTTGAGTCTTCCCTCCGTATTCAAAATTTTGTTGTTGTTGTCAAGCTGTACACTTTCAAGTATCCAGGAAGCTCAGTGATATTCACTGCGTGTTTTGTATAAAACGTGTGGGCAATCGGTGAGGACTAGGCTTACTTATGTGTCCTGCACCATGACCAGGCTGAGCTGAGTGCAAAAGTTTTATTCAAACGACTCTTTGGCTTTCTATAAGATGTCAAGTTTCACAATTTGAGCAGGTAACTGCCTTCTGTTCATCTGGCCCATGCCTATAAATATTCTTAGCAACAGGATTGCAGTAAAAGAGGTCATTGTTGTTTCATTGGCTGCACCTAATTATGTTCTCATCTGTTTTGCTGATACAAAAGTTATCTGTCCAGCATAGTGAGGTCACAGGTTTGACCTCAGTAAATATGTTTGAAATTTACAGTCTGAACTGGGAGAGGTGTTAAAAGAAAAAACCTTTGCTGTATAAAAAAAAACCAGTCTATTTTTTTTTACATCCACAAGAATAAAAATACAAAACTGCAGCTGAACCTCTGAAGTCTTTCTCGACCGTCTGTTAAAAGGAGCTGTAATTTGATTGCTATTAAGTTTCTTAAAGCATATTAAGAGTCCTATTTGTAAGGTACTGTAATTGTTTATTGATTTTTGGTTGGTAGGCTGTACTGTTTTTTCAAACTTCAATAATTCTTCAAAGTTTTGAAACGCTCAAATTTTGATGACGCAAATAATATACTCTCAAAGCATGAATTCTATATTGTTGAGTTGATTTTTGTCTTTTTTTAACACATGGCATAGTTCTGAAATGTATTTGTTGATGTTATGGAAGCAACAGAAATTTGGGGTGCCTACCTACCATAAACTACCTTTTAAAGGGTGATGAATATGTACACAAGGCTGCAATAGGGTGCAGTAGTATTTCTCATGTGTTAATGTTAACCTTGATCATGCAACAGGAAAATATCTGGTTTATTATCTGATTATTATTATTATTTTTTTTGTTCAGCATCAATTGAAAGTCTGTAATAAAAAAACTACTCTCTTGTATTTCAGCCATTTCTTTCTGTTCACTATCATGTCCTATACATATAACTCACACAGACAGAAGACAAAATGTTTCTATTTTATCTGCACTGCCATAAAGGTGCAAGCAGTAAATTACAGATATTAATGTGGAAAAAAAGTAATAATGTATAGATACAAAGAAGTACAGGTAGCAACACAACAAAAATTACATGCATTCTGCACTGGATGTCATGTTTCTTCACTTGTATTCCTTAGTACAAGCAGTGCTTTTCCTCTTTTGTACAAACCTCTAAAAATGGCTTTGGTTACTTACAAGTAAAAAAATGTCACATTTCCCCTTAGCATTTGGGAAAGTGGTGGTACAAACTTGAAGGCACAGACATGTAAGTAGAATTATCAAGGAGGCTAAGGATGTAACTTTGAATGTCTACCAAATACTGAAACAAAAATAAATGACCATCACATCAAAACAATAAGCCAGTCTGATGTAACTGTCATGATGTAAATGACAACATTTGTAACAGTATTCCAAAAGCAGACATAAATGTGTTATCAAGTGACTTCTCTGCACATCACAAAAAAAATCATCCTTAAAGAAACAACTTTAGATTATGCTGCCTTAAAAAACACAAAAACCAAACCAGGTACTCCTTTTTTGACAATGCAGCCCTTACCAGCTGTTTCCACCTGTGCAAAGTTGTGATTCTTTCGTTCCTATTTTCCTGCTTCAGTTTGGGTTACGTACCTTTGCCTTTTATTTGAAAGAGCTGCTAATCTTGACATCTCCCAAAATTATCCACAGGTCGTGCAGTCTTTCCAATCTAATAAGCTTCTAGCTTTGGCACCCTCCTCTAGTCCGAAGTAGGAGACACTTCAAGATGTGATGGACAAAGAGTTAACCCTCCTTATCTTGTGGTCCTCGTGGTGTTTATGGCCATGTTCATTGTGCAAAGTCAGATAACGCACCCCTTCAGTAACCAGCATATTGTTCCATGACATACATGATCATACATGCTTGCTTCCTTGACCCATATTCATGCTTTTTCTGCCTTGTTGTTAGTAATGTTTTTAGATTTAAAAAATCTCAATGGCACCATGGGGTTACATGTATGCTGTCATTCAAAGTCCATGAACTGAGAATGCTACATCAATTAGTAGTTGCGAAAATAATGAAAGGATGTAGCTTAACTGTAAGCTGAAGTCTAAATTGTTGCTATGACAATACTCAAGAGCAGTTTCTTCCCACCTAGATGAGAATGTATAAGTCAGAACACGCTAAAGCAAGAATATGAAATTCATAGTTCTCCACATATAGAAGATAGATCCATGTAGCTGGGGTATGTAGCTGACTACAAGGAACTCAACATCTGATTGAATATTAGTAAGGAGTCTTAAACATCAGTATTTCTGCAATGCTGTCCGCATATAGATGGGACCTCCACAACTTGTGTGATAGATAACTAGGACAACAAAATGAGTGCTAACAAAACTTGGTCTTGTAAGATTTTCATAAATCATGTCTGTACATGCTGAACAACTTATTCCAGTTTTTCTTTTTTTTCCCTTCTGTGGAGAATGAATCTAACAAACAGCCAAAAGTCAACCTACAAGTCTTCTTAAAACGAATCCAAAATGCTGAGGGTAAATGTGAAAAAAATAATGAGAAATAGCAATGTTACGTATAAAAAGTAATGCATCATAAATTAACTAATGCCAGATCTGTACATATCACAGTCACTTAAAGGAACATGGAGCCATGCTTTTTATATTCAGTATTACATCCAACTGTATTTTTATTTTTTGTCAAGATATTGCTTAGGATGGAGAGAAAAGATCTGATACTATATAAAACAGAGTATGTTAACAGAGTTAAAAGTCATTTTTTACTATAATATGAAAATGTTTAAAAAAATATGAGCTGATACTAAGCGAGAGAGACAATACCAAAAAAATGTATATTCAATTACACTTTTTAAAAAAATGTGCTGAACTGCCAGAGAAGAGATGGAAGTCAGAATGAGATGGAGGACACATGATTTGCTCAAGGATTGTGGTCGTCACCTATTTTGTTTTAATTTTAAAGTTGGTAATGGCCTGTGTGGGAGTGCAGAGCACCATGCAGGCAGTCTCCAGTCAAGTGACTGTACTGCGGTGAAGACAGTTTCTGTCAACTCAGAATAGGACTGCTCTGCCTTTCTGATGCTCCATCCATTTCTGTGCATTGATAATGCTTTGTATTCTTGACAGTGCTTTCTCGACAATGCTGTGTATTCTGGACAATGCTGGGTATAGCTGTTGCAAATACAAGAAATGCAGTACTGTAGCACAGCATTTGCAGAACTGCAATTATTTCACCCATGAGCAAGGTAACATTAAAAACTTATTGCCTGCTGTCACCAGTGTCCAATCCAGAGTCTCAAGCTCCTTCCCCATTAGCTTCCATGATGCTGCCCTTGGTTTTGCACGTCTGTTACTGACCACACAGTCGTCGGAATGTGCAGTGTGGCATGTACAACAATACCTCTTATCGGTGTCACAGTCTAAACAAGTTTATTTTACCTATCCTTAACAGCACAGCAGTGTTGCAACCTTGTTGCCCTCCATGTGACCAGACCTACCTGAAAACTCTGTAGCATCTCTACTTCCATTGCAATATCTACAAGGCCATCATCACCACCTGAACTTCACAGATGACCAGCTCTCTGTCGGTGGCTGCTTGAAGAAGCTGGTGGTCAAGGGATGGGAGGTTTATAGGAGGAGTTTCCGAAAGTGCTGCTTTCACCAAACACGTTGGCATATGAGTTTTTGAGGAACTGCACGTAGTTCTGCATGCTGCGATTGGTGCTGTGACACTGCTCCAGCCGGTCTTTGAGGTCATAGAGACGTGAATTGAACTTGCGCTCACTCTGCAAGTGCAACATTCTACTATGTCACACAGCCATAGGAACTATTGCATCTGGTGACTTCCCTCCCATCCAAAAAAGAAAAGGATTGCAACAAAGATGAGAGAAATGTAAAATCATTTCAGTCCAAAAATGAGAAATAAAGCTCTTTTCTTGTATTGAGAATGAAGTGTGGCAAGTGCACAGTTAAGTGGTTGAAAGCCCAACTGGTTAGTTACCTCTTCCTTTTCACGTTTAATGCGTGCGATTTCTGCCCGTGACTGGCTAAGCTGTGACTCAAGGTCCACAACACGACTTTGGTACGTTCGCTCCTGCACACATTCAGTTTTTCTGTGACATTTTGGTAAAATTTATCTAATTTCGTTTTCTTTTGCCATTCATGAGGGAATTCAGGGATAAAAATGCAAAATAACTGGCCACATAAGTGTTCACTACATAAGAGGCATATGAATCCTAGTGTGCCTTTGGCGTCACCTTTTGCCCACCCATTCTGTTCACAGGCCGCTTATCTCTCATCACATCTCTTGCGGTCAATGACTCGGCAAAAATAGATGCTAGGTGTGCTACATTCCTCCTGGCTCACCCACACACTCTCCCCATCATCAACCCACCCATGTACTTATGCAAACATTAACTTATGACATGCTGAAAGACTGGCTGACCTTGGAAGCAAAGCGGTCTCTGGCATTGTCTTGCTGCTGGCGCAAGTCTGTGAGCGTGTTCTCCAATTGCCGTGTCAGCACTGCTCCCTCCCTGGTCTTTTCCTCTAGTTGCAACTGTGGCAATGAGTTTCATGTTAACCCTGTCTACATTTTCATGGGTGTAAACGTGGGATTTAACAAGAGGGGATGGAAAGTTACTGCATGTAACAGCTTGTCACATCTACAAATCGGGGACATCTCGTGACTACCATGGCATATGGCAACCTCTGCAGAGTCCACTAACAAAGATTAAGACAACAATCCTGTCATCAATCTGACATCCATTCCACACCCTGTATAAAATCAGTTAAGTGCATGACAGTTTAAATACCTCAGGTTGGCTGCTTTATATGTAAATAACATCACAACTTAATCACTCATCCAAATTTTCTATGTTTGTCACACCACTACCTGTTGCCTGAGTCCAAAGCAAGAAAAGTGGTGTCACCTGAGAAAAGATGAAGAATGACCAAAGACTATGAAGATGGTGAGAAGAATTGATTGAAACTACCAAAATTAAAACAAAAATTGATGACAAACGTTCAACTGGTGTAGGGCTTCCTCTTTGCGAGCAGCCTGTGCAGTCAGTTCTCTGTTGCTGTCCTCCAGCTCCTTGACACGCCGATCAATGGCCTCTAAGCGAGCTTGCAAGACCCGTGACTCTTCTTGACTTTCACGAATGCGGTCTTGTAAACTTCCTACAGCCTCTCCGCGATTCTCGACCTAATTGAACAGAATGAACACTAACGTTGTTGCAACTGATACTTGCAAGACCCCAGTTCAACACAACAAACCTTTTTGTTTAAAATGCTACAATACTGTACAAAAAAACCCAAAAGAAATGTATAACAAAAGTCAGCAATGATGAATAAGAATATAATAATAGTGACCTAAATGAAATGGTAGCTTCAATACAGTTAAGGGCGACTTTTTTCTCAAGTACACAGAAGAATTAAAGACAAGAGGGAAAAAAATGAAAGATGAAGATGTAAGGGGTCTACCGCTGCTGAAATCTGCTACTTGGGAATGGAGTCTTCAGACAGTTTAATGTTTTAAAAACAGCTAAAAAGCACCAAGCAGCAGACTCTTTTGCTGTCACTAGAGCAGTTTCTCAAACCTTGCAGGATGGAATGGAGTTAAAACTTTATAGATAAGCCAGCACCCAAACGGTCTGTACCTTAGCCGTGAGTTCCGCAATAAGTCTTGTGTTTTCTGTGTTTCTTCTCTCGTACTGTAACAGCTTTTCTGTGGCTTCATGCAGCCGTAGTTCTGTTGTCCGAAGAAGTTCTGGGAGAGGTTCCAGCTCTTGAAGACGTTGGTGAAGCCGCAGTTTGACCTAGGAATACACATCATGGATAGTGCAGCAGTCTGTAGTGCACATGTGCACAAAAGGCCTTGCCAAGACACTGACATCAGAGTCCTGCATATGACTAATATACATAACACAAGGTGATATCTCAATGACAAACTCACATGTTCTATGTAAATCCTTAGGCAAGCAATAAACGATTTACAACATAAAATAATGAAACAAAGCTTCATATGTAATTGGAGATGAGGTTGGCAGCACCAGCAGACAGAACAACCAGCAACACGACCCTCTTCTGATAAAAATCTTTGCTTATTACTAAACCACTTTTCTACTGTTCCTCTCTGCAAGCTACTTCTCCCAGCTAAATGTGCGTCTTCATATCATAAAGCTATTTGCAAAGTATGGGCCAGATTAGGCAAAACCAGGTTTCCCATGATTGCTGCACCTAGTGGTCTCCTACTACAGTCTTCCACATCCAGCTCAGTACTAGGTACTATGCAATGGTGATTGACAGCATGTCATCTCCCCAGACCTCTACCCATATGTCCTCACTATCTTCATGGCTTTAGATCTGGCTCATGATACCTTCTCCAGTTCCACTTCGTTGTCTCGCTGCAGACGAGTGGCTTCACGCTGCTTTTCTTCCATTCGCACGTGTGTCTGATCCACGTCACGCCGTGACTGGTCGATCTGTAAAAATTAGCCACTAACCTCATCATTTTCAGCAGAGCTATAGCTCCTGAACATGGGTTGCTATTCAATGTATAACAGTACAGGCCCTAGCGATATATATTATTGTGTACTGAACATCGGTCACTATTCAATGTATGGGGCACAGGCCCTAGGTTATTTATGTTATTAATGAATATTAATATATTAATGTATGTTAGATGGAAGAACTAAATGTTCTATGTCTTGCGTTAATAAAAAGACCATTGGTTAACCATCATAGCACAAACTTGTATTACTGGACTGCTTGCTGAGGATTTTTTTCAGTTAAGTTATAGAACGAGGCTGGTGTGCACAAAGCTTCCGATTTAGCCATATTTCAGCTTAACTACTAGAACAAGGCTGGTGTGTACAAAGCTTCCGGTTTAGTCACATTCATTGTTTAAGCTCGCTGAGACTAACAGCGGAGGACTTCGCAAAAGGCTATAAGTGTTGGTCTCAGCAGACAGACAGCAGTCCATCTATACACGTCCGTGATCATAGCTGCCAGGCCTTCATGCATTTATTTCTAGTACATAACCTTATGCATTTTAAACAGTAAATAGCACAACAGTTTAGGAAAAGCATGTAGAAAAAGCATATATCATATTACCAAAAAATATGAGCCACTTACAAGGCTATTATGCACTCATAATAGCAATTTTATTTAAAGAGAAGTGAGTTAAAGAATTACAAGAAATAACACAAGAAAATAATTTTTATTCACAAATTATGTTTTCGTTAAGCCATTAAAATTTTAATGGCTTAACAAAAACATAATTTTTGATTAAACAGTTATTTAATAGTCTACTAAAAACAAAATTCCAAGAAAAGTTTGCTTTAAGTTTCTATAGATTTGAGAACCACATACACACACCTGAATAACAATAGCAATTATGATACATAGGACATGCATACTCACCAGAATAACAATAGCAATTATGATACATAAGACATGCATACTCACCAGAATAACAATAATAATTATGATAAATAAAATATGCATACTGAGAGTAGGATACACTTCTTTGTCCCCCAAAAACTCTGGCTAACGAGCAAAAACGAGAAATGTATACTATAAAGACTGTACACAATTTGGTGAGGCTTAGAGGTATAAAAAAATAACTGTTATTTGTTAATTTGTTACCAACTGAACTCTTATCACAGAATCCTGGCTTCTAAGCTACAACAATAACATTTCAAGATTTTGTTTTGATTTACACATAATTAAAGTGGAATTCACACAAATAATTAAAAAGTTTTATTAAACTACTGAAAGAATAAAAACTGCATTTGAATTTTTAAAAAATCTACAAGTGTGACATAAGATTCTAAAACCTATGGCACTATTTGGTATATATATTAGCAAAAAAAAAAAAAAAAAATCATGTTCAGTAACAGGAAGTTTCCACAAGCAAAAGGGTTCCCTCAACCTGCACCAAGCAATACAATATTAAAAGAACTTGATTCATACAGTCCATGGGGTTTCTTGCCAACAAATGTGCCAACTATCTGTTATAAATGTTAGGTGTGTAATAAAAGTCTACTCAAAGACAATGTTAAAGATATCTATGAATTCTTATTTATCAAATGAAATATTAGACACTGTAGAGAAAAAAACAACAATGTCACTAAAGGTGTAGCGAAGCCCAAGATAAACCAACAGACCATTCACAAACTGAAAAAAAACTGGACTGCACAACACAAGTTTTGAGATGGAGAAATGAACTGTTTTAGCAGTATTCCATTAGATGTTATCAGTGAAGTATAAACTGTTTCAGGCTGGGCTCAGGTACCCCTTTCAGGTAGGATGAAAAAGCATTAATGACCTAGGGGTGCCTGTACAAAACCCAACACAAGGATGCAGGCAAGGTGGGTAACTTGGGGTCAGCATGCCTGACATTTGGCAACAAACTGTGAGATGGTGTTAAGATTCTGTCTATAGTCAGCTCTGATTACTGTAAACATTAGAGTCTGTCTACAGTAACCACAGAATACTATCTACAAATGATCAAGTGAAATTTAATTTCAGGAGTCCTAGGGCGGAGCGAATCAATTTTCCATATTTCTTTTTTTTTTTTTTTAACTAGTACAACCAGCAGTTAGGTTATTCAGAAGCTACATTTCATTCCATTGACTTACAGGGCATCCTGTGTAGTTTGTTGCCAGGTGCTGCCTGACATATATGCAAACACAAGAATACATGTGTGCATGTGTGCACACACACACACTCTCTCACACATGTTCATGTCCTAATGGTTTAATCTTGATTCAACAGAAACTTTTCACCTTCATCCTACATTGATTGACTATTCATCATAAAATACTTATGTGAGTTAGCATTGATATATAGACAACAGGTACATGCAAGTATGCATACAAATTCATGCATGTTACACACATTCACTTCAACTCAGGGATGCACACACACAGGTGGCTTCTTATCACTAGCCATCCTCACCCAATCATAACATAGCAAAGGGTTAAAGAATATATATATATATGAGCATATTACAGCAGACAAGCATCAGCTACAATGATGATAAGATGGGTACATTGCTGGGAAGAGTGTACCTGTCCTCGGTACTCCTGCACTAGATGCTCATACTGGCTGACGCTGGAGCGCAGCTGCAACACTTGCTCTTCTGTAGCAGTCATCCTGCTCCGCATCATGTCTTCCGAGGACTGCAGCCACAAGCATCCACCTCACTCAGCTGTTTTCTATTCATAGGCATCTCATGACACCATGGATTTCCCCACCACCCCCACAACCTGGCTACGTTATGTGCTACAAACCCCCCATGTGCAGCACCCTTTCCCTCTTGGTGTTCTTTGGTGAGGTAGTGTGCGTAAAGTTTACTCCTAATAATTTGTATAACATGCACAAATGATGGGTAGCAACTTGGAGTTGTAGCGGGAGCGCTAGATAGCTTGTATCGCTGACGGTGCTTTCTTCCCTCTACCCTGCACCCCCTTCCACACCACATGGGTCGCGCGAGCGGAGCATCGCGAGGCAGGCAGACCGCACAACGGGTGACGTAGCACCCAACTATTTTAGTATAAATACCAGAGAAAAGTCAGTCTCTGGACCTGTCTGTCGAAAGGCAACTGGTCCTGCTTGGACGAGCAGTAAACTGGTGGTTCGAGGTTCGAGAGAAGTGTCAAGTCTACCGCAAGGTAGCTTGGTCCGCTGAAAAGAGGCTCTCGTCACTTCAACTACCTCCCCAACCTTGCCCTCCCCCCCCCCACCTGAGTGCGAGAGAAGTGTCAAGTCTACCGCAAGGTAGCTTGGTCCGCTGAAAAGAGGCTCTCGTTACTTCAACTACCTCCCCATCCCTGCATCCCCCCCCCTCGAGTGCGAGAGAAGTATCAAGCCTACCGCAAGGTAGCTTGGTCCGCTGAAAAGAGGCTCTCGTAGCTCCACCCCACCCCACCCCAGGGAGTTAGGTGTTAGGATGTAGCTAGGTAGGTAAGTTAGGATAGGGATTCTAGTAGTTATAGGTGTGCATTATGTGAATAAACTCTATGTCTTTGAATTTACTCACTTGTGTAAGTGTCTTAGTCCGTATGCTAGCGTGATGTATATGTCCTCGTTGTGTGAGCGAAATGAATGAGGATCATGCAGTAGCGAGAAAGAAATTGTGTCGTCTATTGTAATCGTGTTGAGCAGCAGAACACAAGCAATGATCACAGGAGCTGAGAGATACACCGCAGAGAACACACTTTTGGTTTAGAGTAAAGCAGGGTCTTTTGTGGACTCCAAGGTCGGCTGAGTGCGGGTGCCGTAGATAGATGAAAAAAAAGAACACAACGCGAGGCAGGATGTTAGACTAGGCACCCGACTAACGAGAGCTAGGACTTTTAGATAGAAAGAAAGTTCTCCTTGGGAACTTCCGTCCTCTCCCCTGGAACTAAAAAGAGGAACGGACTGATTTATGGCGCTAGGGCTAGTGTAGTGTGAATGCGTAGCGACCGGTCAGTCCGGTTACAGAGTGATTGGAGTGGCGTCCCCTCGCTTAGCAGGCTTGAGGGAGGCGGCTCTCCGCAATTTTTGTATTTTTTTCTTAGTTTGTTGTGTTTTTGATGTCCATTATGTAGGCCGGTGCTTTTTCCATTGCATCTTTGCTTCGCAGGACTATTTGACTTTTTGTTTTCTTCAGCAACTTTTCCCGTCGACTGCCGGTCTTTTCTGTATGAGGCCATAACGGTTTCTTCCGAAGATTCTGAAGATGACACAGAGCTGGTTTCTATGGAGCTTCTTGTAGACTAAGCACCCAGTGTCGTCTGCAAAACTCCGTGTGTCGCTCTGGTTTATGTGGTTGTCAAGATGGCTCCAGCTTTGATCCAGCGCAGGCGGCTTGTGTCTCTGGAGGGGAGGCTCTCCTGGGATACTTGAGTAAATCTAGGAGGGGACAGCGAACTGATGGTCCTTAGCGACAACTGCCACTCTCTCCACAGCGACATCTGTGTAGAGAAGTTTTCTTACGACATCATGGTCGATGATATTTTGACTAACAGCGATGGAAATGTTCATTGACAGTGATTAAATGATCAGTGCTAACTCCAGCTCTACACCTTAGACATACGACACTGGATCCGCAGCAAAAAAAAAATTAAAGCAAGGAATAATAATTATTTCGCAATAAGAATTAAACAGAAGAAAGATTAACAAAGAGACAAACAGTCGTTAAAAGCTGAACAACTAAGATCCTAAGATAAACAGTTCCGCTGTGGTCATAAAAAGATTTCAAAGCCATCGGAAAACATATTACACCTGTCCAACGGCAGCCTAATGCCCGCGCTGTGAACCGTCATCAGATTTAGTTCAGCCGAGTCAAGGACAAAACTAGCCCTTCTCAACCTCCAGAGAGATGGAGCATGTGATCTTAAAAAAAACAACAACAAACAAATAAAACGATTCTGTGCAGCAAGCGCGCAAATACTGCCCACGTGCCGTCGCCGACATGTGAGGCCATGCACTTTACCACACGACTGATGTCTTTTCAATTCATCATATTTCTTGAACGAGGCAACAATGCTCACCCTAAATGCGTGCTCTGGGCGTATTGAGTTCACTCACTGTGACTGTGTCTGCTGACATTCGTCGAATGGTTTGCTCACAGCTGTAGACTCCGCCACACCATGACTCTCAATGTTATCCTTTAGATGTTATGTTCATGTTTGTGTCCGGTATTTTCTTTTCTACCTTGTATTTTTGTTTGTTGCAATGTCTCTGTATAATTGTTTGTTAAAAAGTTTGGTCTTTGTTTGAACATGGTTTCTGTGTCAATCTGTTTTTTTTTGTTTTTTTTGGGGGGGAAAGCGCATTGAGTCGACTCTGGGGTTGAAAATTGCGCTATATAAATCTACTTTAATAATAATAATAACTTGCAACAACATGAATAAGCACCTTCTGCAAAAATAAATTACACCTATTTTATTAGCTTTTGAAACCAACACAAACAGCTGCTTGTTCTTTTCTGTAGTGGTAACATGTTTTCTGTGGTGGTATTGTTTTCTGCATGTATAGCAGCAACTGTAATCAGCCAGTTGCATAAGCTTTGAAGAACCCAATGAAGACTAAGTTCACACTTGCAAAGAATGAACACAATACTTCACCTCATAAAATTAAACACAGTGATGTGACAGTAACTTATTATAGCATTGAGAAAGGCAGTGGAGAAAAAAAAATGAGCACTCAGAAAATCTGTAAGCAGCAGCCAGAGCTAGCAGTCATCACACTGCATAGAAATACAGCACACAGCCTCTGGCCACATCAACATCAACACATTCACACACCACTAAATACAAGCAGTTCCATGCGCACACACACATGCCATACCACTCTAAAAATAGGAAAATAAACTATTATTACACAACTCTAACAAGTTTCCTTACAAACAAGCTTGACTTTCAGCTTATTATCTCTTGCCTTTTCTGTCCTTCACTCTCTAATAAAACATACATAACTGCAAGTGCACAGGCATATGCACAAGCATGCAGACACAATGAACACCCATTCACACAAACAAGCATATCACATACAAGCCTGCGCACACACACACATATGTAGACTCATCTCACAAACCTTCATTCGTTCGCATTCCAGTCGAAGGGCCGCGGCCTCAGACGTCTTCTCGTGCAGACATGCAGTCAGGTTCTCTACCTGCAGCTTTGCCTTCTCTTCCATCCTGGTCACCATCATCTCCAGCTCGTCGGCTCGTCTGTCAGACAGGCAGACAGACAGGCAGAAATAAACATGTCTGTGATGTTTGTACCAACAAAGTCTATTCAGGGTAAAGGCATTACCAGGAAGGATACAAAACAAAGATAATAAAATGTAACAAAAGTAAGAAAATCATGGTACTCCATCCTCACAGGCTGATAGCAAACTCTCTGCCCTTTGTCTCCGAGGATTTTGATTCTTTACTGGGAGATGTGACAATGACAATTCTTTATTTACAGGAAGTAAAGTAAGCAAAATAAAATAATATTTTCCATTTAGCCCTCAACATAAGGTAAGATATCAAAGAAAATTGGAAGGTAAAATAAACCAACTTACTCCTACATGCTACTTTTTTTCAGAAAAGAAAATTCATTTATGCCCAGCTAAGACATTAGGAATACCTTGCAGCTTGCAAGTGGTGTTGAAGTGAGCACAACACCAGCTGCTTAACTGTGAAGTGACAATATTACTGGGAACCTGAATAAGAAGTGACACTATTACCTGTAGCAACTGTGAAGTGACACTTTTAATGGGAACCTGAATGTGAAGTGTCACTATTATCAGTAATAAATGTGAAGTGTCACTATTACCAATGATGACTGTGAAGTGATACTAGAAACAAGAATGTGAAGTATCACTATTACCGCTAATGATTGTAAAGTGACACTATTACTGGGGACTGGGACAGATGGTGGCATGCTGGCTAATGTGCCTGTCACCTTGATAGTGAGAATCAGATGTTGGGAGTTCATATCTTGGCTCCAGCTTACTCTCTCTGAATGTGACAGCTGTTTACAGGGCTAATCCAGGGTAGTCTTCTTTGGGTACTTTGGTTTTCACCACCCTCTGTGTGCGCGTGTGCATGTGTCTATGGACTATCTACTCTATGAGTGTGCATCTGTGTACTATGCACTCTATAAGAATGTGTCTATGGGTTATGCATTGTATAAGCATGTTTTTCTGTGTGTGCGCATGCTGTGTTTGTATGTTCATGAAGGTGCATTTGATGCGCACCCTTAAAAGGTGTGTACATGTGCACCTGTAGTGTGCAAAGTCTGGTTGTTGCTAACAAAAAAAAAATCTGTATAAATGCTTATTAATTTGAATGTAATGTGCTATTATTATCAGTAAAGAATGTGAAATGACATCTCTACTAGTAACTTAAATATGAAGTGATAATACAAGTAGTGACTGCTAGGAAGAGAGGGCAGCAAGGGGTACAGGTAAAAATTTTATCCTCCGTATCATACCATTACAACTCATCTTCAGTATCATACCATTAGAACTCATGACATGTATCAACAGGCAAAGAGATGAATATTGATAGACATGCACAAGCCTGGACATGCGCAGGTGAGCACAGATGCATATGGGGATAACCACATATGCAAGTCTGCACGCTCGCATGGGCACTCACACACACACCACACACACAGATACTAGGAAAAATTGCTAAGAGGCTTGTGAAAAATTTGCCCAACCATATGTCAGTACAATAAAGACCAGTTTGTAACACTTAAAAGAACTCCAAGGGCAATGATGTCACAATAATTTCCAGTCAACAATATTGTATCAGTTACCCAGTAAAGCACCCACCATGGCTATAAAAAGTAATGAATGAGAAATGCTAGGCTACAGCAAAATATTACTCAGAATGAAAAGGAATTAGTAACATAAAATAATGCTACATAAAGAAATTAACAAAAACTCAAGTTTGCTAAAATGCTAATTTCAGACTGGAGTGATCAGTATTTATAATGTTACTGCAGAACAGTAATGTTCAGGTACACATCCATTCAGTGTGGGAATATTAAAAATACTGTGGATGTTGGTAAACTTAAACTTTGTTTGTAACCAGCCAATGATTCTACCTCACATAATCATTTGAAAGAAATATTGTTTGATGGTCCAATGACGGTTTGATGGTGTTAATTCAACTATTTGCGACTAATTTTTGTCTCTCTTTAGAGACATTCTGTCAAAGCTGTCTCTTGGAAATATCCCTTTTTGTAGCATATTTCTGACATGCTCAAGAGGTCATCTGGTCTAGAAAGTCCATGTTAAGTGGTTACACAGTAGCTGACAACAAACTTTTCCATCAAATCGTGTCTGCCATGTTTGATCTGGCCAAACCAAAAACTGAGCATGGCACAAAAGATTAAAAATGTTCCTCAAGCTGCTTGTAATAATAATAATTCCATCACTGAGCACATGGTGCCAGTGATAGTGTTATGAAAATGTTAAAACACATGTAACAAAACAACATATGTATAGTTATAGTATTTTCATATTAAAACACTATGCCATATTTATATTAACAATATTCTCTTGTAGTAAAATAACTATGTGTGACAGCCATTTATAAAATACTTTTACTTAACAATGCTGTGATTTACTACATCCTATGTCAAGATAATGTTTCACAGTTCAAGAAGGACATTTTCTGACAATAACTCTGTGTGTTATATTTACAGCAACCTTAAATGTTCATTGCAGTCCATTAACAGACGTGACAAACACAGTGTCTTCATTTTCATCAACAGAGAGAACTGTTTCCAGATGACTGAGAATTTCTTGTACTATGCTAGAGCACTGTCCTTTGACCACTAGTAAACACTAGTTATGTTTATACAGTATAATGCAGTCTAAATTAATATTAAAACAGATCAATTATAAATAAGTTCCATGTATTGTGGTAATGTGAATGGTCATGTGTGGGTTAGCAACTTCATATTGAATTACTTTGTGTTTTACACCATCAGTCTAGCAGCTAAGGCAATATCACTATGCGAGGGAGAGAAAGAGAAATGTTGAATGATCATTGGCTTATACATTCAACCCATGCAAGAAGACAGTATGCAAGAACATGCAGTTTAAATGTGAAACTTTCTTCTTAAATGATACTTAATGACTGTTCTTTTGTTGATTGTTAATAGCATAATAATGCTCTTTGTTTAAATTTTCACTATGGTTCTTCCTTGTCTAACTCTTTCCCCACTTTTCACATCTGTTTACCACATTTCACATAAATTTACTATGAAGAAATTATTAAATCCATTTGTGCACATAAAAAATTGACAATGTAATAGCTGCTTTGTTTAAGTTAGTGTAAATCATGTTTCATGGAGTTTTAGCTGTAGAGATAAAGGCTTTTTAAAAGGGAAATACAAGTGAGGAAACCATACGGAATGCATGGGTTATGGATTAGTCAGGAAGAGCAAATGATAAGATCCATTCATGCACATAAAAACATTTGACAGTTTAATAGCTGCTCTATTCAAGTTAGTGTGAATCATGCTTTGTGGCATTGTGGTTGTATAGATATAGGTTTATAGATTTTGATATACTGAAGAATCTATACAGAATGCATATCTTATGGATTAATGGAGACAGGTAGGAAAAGGATAGAGAAACTATAGCATGGAATGTGGGGAATTTTCTTTATCAGGTAATTTGTTAAAGGTGTTGCTTCACCTGATGTTTGTTAGCACAAGCAGTTCCACACAGCCAGCAAATTCAGCATCAAACAATCAAAGAATTACAGAACAGCCCTCTCGTCAACAAATGTGTAACAAAACACAGAAACAGCCCACCACACCTCCTTTTCAAAACACACACACAAGACCAAAGCAAAAATCATAAAAAAGCAAATACACACATGCAGGCAGAAAAACACACATCTTTAAGGCCACATAAATCTAGCACCTATATTACAGCACAAATTCTGCATGGCCAGCACAGTTCTCTTGCATTGGGAGACTCACTTCTGCAAGACAGAGAGCTGGCTTTCAAGGCCGCGCTGTGTCTGGACATGATGCTCAATGGTGGCATGTGCATGCCGCAGCTTCTCACTCATATCTTGCACTGAGCGTTCCCCTTCAATAACTTGCACCACCAGCTTCTCGGCTTTGGTCTCGCTCTGCTCCGCACGTAGTTTCTGCGCCCTGCCACCCCGCACGTAACATAATGGATGACACCACCACAAGCATAAGGGTCAAGGAGATGGCACATAACACAACCGACTCACACACACACACACCTCACATACATACACAAAAATAAGTACACACACCTCATATACATACACAAAAATAAGTACACACACACCAAAACAGAGGTCAAGATGGCAAGAGACATTACACCCACCACCATCATAGCAAAGCAGTTCAGGGGAAAAACCACACCATAAAAGACCTGTGGTGAAAGTAATAAAAAAATAAAAATAAAATCAACTATAGTCAGAGCACGCAGGCCGCCACACAACTGTATATACATGAACAAAGCAACTTGAATCAGATCTTTTCCAAGAACCACATGTTGTACACATACAGTTACCAAATACTTTATGATTGCCTTTGTACTGATGCTTCTGCTTACACTATCTGAGACACAAGACACACCCATCGGCAGTCTCATTAGTTAGCACAGGCACAGAGTTGAAGACTGGTCCCCCAAAACAAGCCTACACAAACTCTGGTGTATTGAAATCTCCCTTGATCCTCCCAGAGGTTAACACCTCCGCCCACCCCACCAGAAAAAACACAAAAAAACAACCAAAGCTAAATTAAAAGTTTTGCTTTTATAAGCTCCCTCAGCTTCCCACACTGTGAATACAGCATTTGTTATAAAACCAGTTACCTTGATTGACTAAATGTACTACATCAATAGGGTCTTACGTCCAACGCAGAGTGGAACATGAATATGTTTATATGCATTGAAGTTTGTGTCCACAGAAACACTTATCGCTAAAGCCACTACTTTTGTTAGCCTAGTAATTCTGAGATTCCCCCTTGCACAAGCATTATTATTATTATGTGCTTTGATGTTTTAAAATGGACTCAAAAGTGGGAGACAAATGACAGGTACTCAAGGTTTGCCACAGACTCTGTGGAACCTTTCCTGGACACTAAGGATGGAACATATACTGGATACTAAGGTTTGCCACATAGACACTGTATATTTGATGTTTCAAATTTGCTAAGTATTATCCACTGTAGACAGATATTTTGAGTCCATATATCTTACATGGTTTGAAATACACTGAGGTGAAATATTTATCTTGCACATCTGTGGTTTTAATAAATTCTGGGAAGAATGCAGTAGGCATACAGCTTCAAGTCTGATACAACCACGATAATCAGAAAAGCATACAACTAAATTTGCAAAATGTCTCAGTCCATTTAACATGAGAACTGAAGCCAAATAACTAAAAAACATGGGGCAACCAAACACAAGACACTATAAGCCTGAGACTTTCATTAACACAATCCTTTTTCCTCAAACCTTTTATCTTGAAACTTGTTATAAACCCACAAACAGTACTACATCAAGAAGATTGTCAACATCATTTACACAGACCACTTAAAGGAACCACCTGTTAAAGGGAAAATACTACTGTCAGAAATTTTAAAGGCCTTATTTTCTGCCAAATTATCTCACTTCGAGAGACCAAGCTACCAGGTTACCAAAATATGTGCACACATACATGCACATACGCATGCACACACACACCCACACAGATATACAAAACAAAGAAAACCTTAACAAATGTGATTGTGAGCTATATCATTATACATCAAAGAAAGATATGGAACCATCAACTCTCGTCATACAAAATGGTTATCTTTGCTGTATTTGTGATGTTAGTGTTGAAGTCTAATCACACTTTCATGAGTCAAGTTTGAGGAGCATAGCTCATCCCATGAACTTTATAAAATTCTTGCTTTTGAAGTCCCATACTCAAGCATCTGGACTTTGAAAGGAAACCTTGTATGACAAGCTAGATTTTCAAACTACACCCATAAAGGGCTGCTTTCCTACAAGTCTACCTGGTCAAAATAACACTGTAATCTGAATAAACACTGCACGTTTTATGTTTTAATAAGAACAATTTTCATCATTTGGTCAGTTACCCATCTCAGCAAGGAAGATTGAAATTTTACATTTCTAGCGACATTACAAATACTTTACACGTCAGGATGTGTGCAGTTCTTATAACCGGAAATGGAATAATTGCAACAAATTAAACAAGCAAAGCTCTAGAACTATCTAGGCCATTCCATTAACATGTAGTTTATTTTTGCATGTGTGCATGCACGTGTGTGTGAGAGAGAGACCGAGAAAAAGAAAAGAATTGAAACGCTAACTTTAATACACAGTGGCTCATTGTCTTTCTTAATGATAAAAGGTCCTGGTTTAATTCTTCCTAAGCCACAACCACACTGTACAATTTCTAAACTGCTTACAAGTATATTTTAACTGCTTATTAATGTATTTTAACCAAGATGATGGTAGTTGACTTCCCCAGCAAAAGAGGCCCTGTGGAGACTCTTATTCTCAATGGTGAGGCCACAGAGCAGGCTGACCATTTTGGGAACCACCAGGTCAAATGACCACTGATGGGACACCACCATAGTGTCTATTATCAAGAAGGCCTAAGAACAACTTTTTGTGCCAGCTGAAAATTTTCAGCCTTAGGGACATTCTGTTCCAGTTTTACTGGGCAGTGATTGAGAGTGTACTGACCTTCCCAATTACTATCTCATACGGCAATATATTCTGAAGCAAAAAAGGCTGACTCAATTTGATGGAAATCTTTCCACATCAATGAACATCAGCATTAAACACAGTTGATAAGGTAAGGTGAGTTAAGGATCAGGTATTTAGTACATGTCGCTCAAGTGAACACAAATCATTATTATGAGCCATTTTTGAATGGTTTTAAGATCAGAAAACACTTTATTTATCATGGAAAGCAAAATGGGGCACCTCGATATGAAAGCACAAAATAATACCATAACCTACCCACATCCCTCAAACAGACTCATGCATTCATGTTTCAGACAGCTGCATTCATTCTCATGCAGTAACATTCGGAAGACACATGGCTGAAATAACGAAGGACAGCTTCAATCTGTTGGTCCTGCATACAGGTCCACAGAATTGGCAGCCCAATGAGAGTTGGAAAAATTCTCCCGAAAGGACATGCCTGTCATCATGAAGGATTTCAGACATTTTCAGAAGTTTCTGCCTGTTATACAGTCTGAAGAGCACTCTGGGCTGTCCCAATTACTTTAAAGCAGGTGGATACAACATGATGTAAGCTGCTTGTCCGTCACCAATAAACTGTTGTGACAACAGATAAACGAGAAGGATACCATGCTCTCTATGCGTGATCTATAAACGAGCTGAAGAAATCGCTGGGAGATAGAGAAAGACTTCGGCTTCCGGAGAAGAAAGAGGAGCGGTTGAGCCTTCTTCATGACAACTTGAGTGTTGGAATCCCAGCAAAGTTTCCTATCAAAGATCTTGCCCCAGGTATTTAAAAGTAGGGACCATTTCCACCTGCTTGTCGTGGATGACACTTACTGAGTTTGGTGGAGAATTCTGACGGAAATCAAAGACAATCTCTTTGATCTTACATTAAGTTTTACACAGCCTACAGACTGCATTACAAAGGTGACAACTAAGAGAAAGGACAACATAAGTCAGTACAGTCAGTTTAAAGACTTGCGAAGTACTTATTTTGTTGATGGAGACTTATTTTCTTGATAGCGGGAGACTTTTTTTTAAAGATCCCATAGTCCATAAACTCTTCTTATCTAAATTTCATTTGCTTTTAAAAAATTATTCACTTGAGTTCTATTTTAGATATTTCTTACAAGAAATCAAAGCCTTTCCTGCCCTTAAAAATTTGCTGCAATGCAAAACAAGGCACTGGGATGACTGCTAAATGGCAACAGATTTTAAATACCATGTTGAGGCTGTAACCCTCCACTGCGACTTGACCTCACAGGGAAAGATAATAAAGGAAAACATGCAAAGTGGGAACTGAGAACAAACTGTGACTGAAAGCAAAATAGGAACACATGCATACGCAAGATAAAAGTATGTATAATTATAACAATGCGTCTGTGTGTGAGAGAGAGGGGGAGAAAGAGAGTGTGAGTGAGTGCAGTCAGCCACCCACCCATACACTGGCCCTCACACAAAGAACATAAGGTTTAGGTGCAAAGGTTCTTTGTTCTCACCTTGTAGCTTTCTTCAAGGCATCTTTGTCAGCATCTCCTCGATGCTTGGCTGACGAAACAAGTTCCTGCAAGTGGTCCATCTCAATCTTGCTTTGGGATAGCTGTCCCTCCAGAGTCTGCCCAACAAAGTACAGTACACACACGATGATAAAGATGAAGACTAAAGAAGCAGAAGTAGTTATTTCAAAAACATATCATGTGTTTGAATTTTTTATTAGTTTTAGTACATTACCAAAGCTGTAACTTCAATCTGGACACAGCTCCATTTATTTCCCCTGATTGATAATGAGCGGTGATTGGACAGATGTGTACATCTATAGAGCTGACTACTTGCATGATAATCTGTTAATCTGATGTCTGCTTAAGCAATCATACAAACCTCACTGATAATGAGTGGCAATCTGAAAGATGTGTACATCTACGGAGCTGACGTTTCATGATAATCTAAATGTCTGTGTAAGCAATCCTACAATCTTAATACATGAAGAAGGACAACAGTAAAAATTTGGAACTATGAAAAATGGATGTAGAAACTGAAGGAAATCTGTACAATGTAAAGTAAGCATTATTAATTTCCTATATTATTGGACCAGCAACAGGGAAAAGATATTGCATCTCCTTTATATCTTACGAGTTTTTCATCTGCACAAGGCATTTTTTGTCCAGTCCTGAACATAAGCTTTTGTCTAGCTTCATAAGTTAGGAATCCACACAGCCACAGACTTCAGCTACCATACCCGAATCTGGACAGCCATGCGGTTACAGTCGGCCTCTTTGGTGCGTAGTTGCTTTTGGAGGTGGGCACGTGTTGTCTCTAAAGCTTCCTGCAGTTTACTCAAGGCCACCGTCTCTTCACGCTGGGCCAGAACCTGTCCTTGAAGCTCCTCCACTGACCGCTCCTTATCCATCAGCTCCCTGCGCAGGCGCTATGATAACAACAAAGTTTCACAAAATAAAATATTAAAGAGACAAAATCCCCAATCATGCCAGCACTTTTGTGAGCTAGAGGTGGGGAGGGAGCACAGAGGGCCAAACTGCCTCTTAACTCCAAGATGGGGCTTTAGCACAATGAATTCAGAAGGGTTCACATTCTTTGACGAAGCTATGAACATGAGTTTTACACAACAAAGAAAAAAAAAATCTTTACTTTAATTTCCCTTACCACTGACTGCATAAGGAAAGGAAATGGCACATTCAAAAACTTAATATATATCCTCTATGCAGGTTATTTCCCATTTTTCAATTGATATCAAAACCAAACTCTTTGGTAAGCTGTAGGCAAATGATGAAGAGGATGTAACACTGGCATTAACGATTTTTTTTCTTACAAAAGGGCTGATAATAACTGTGAGGAAGCTCAAACATCACATATCACAACTGTCCTCTTTGATGGCCACTTGGCACTCACTAGATTGGTCCATAACCAAATTGACTTCATCCTGCTTCCTAGACGCTTCAAATCCAGAATCAACAAGGTCAAAACAAGGATATTTCAAGGTGCTGACATTGGCAGCAACCATGACCTTGTCTAAACAAGCCTGAAGTTGAAGCTGAAAGTGAAGTGCTGCTTAAAAAACCCCTTAATTTGATTTTATTTGGAGATGCTGCAAAACCCAAATGTTGTAGGTCTTCAAAGACACAGCTGGAAGTAAATTCCCCCTGCTGAACTTAGTGGGTTGTGATCTAGACACCTTCACTGGAAACATCAAAGAGATGCAATTGTTAACAGCCCAGGAAGTGCTAGGGCATAGAAGGAAGAAGAAACAACCATGGGTCACGACAACCTAGATTTTGGTGATCAAAGGAGGGTATTGAAGAAAGAAAGGACAAGAAAACCTGAAGCAGCTTCCAAATTCGAAGAAGTGAATTGTACCATTAAGAAAATGATGAAGGCAGCTAGGAGAACTGGATCAAAAGCTATAATGATGGACCATAGACGAGGGAATGGCATGGGGTGACAGCAAAAAGGCCTACCAACTACTAAGGACCCTCACTAAGACAGGTCAACACAAGACCTCGGTCATCAAAGGCAGCAATGGCCACCTTCTAACAGAAAGCAGTGTTGTAATCAACCAATGGTCTAAATATTGCAAAAACCTGTACAAATGAAGAAGCTCCAGCTGTAGACAGAAGCTAATATCCTTTAAAACAACCAGACGAGAATCAGTAAACCAGCAGACCTGCCAGTCCTTCAGGAAGAGGCTGAAAGAGCGGTACGCAGTCTGAAGGGAGGAAAGTTGCCTGATGTTGACAATGTCTCAGCTGAGCTGCTCATGCTGGGTGGAGAAGAAACTACAAAGGCCCTCACTGGTCTATGCCAAAGAGTCTGGGAACACAAAAAAATGGGCCTGAGTGCAGTCACTAGTAGTCATACCCATTACAAAAACAGGAAACAGCAAAACATTGCCTGAACTACAGAACCATAAGCCACCAAAGCAAAGTCAAGCTGAAAGTAATACAGAATTGCATCAGAACCATCCCTGAGGAACTGCTAGTAGAAGAACTGGCTGGTTTCAGATGAGTTAGGACCCAGCTGAGCAGATCTTCAACCGTCACATCTTGAGAGAGAACCATCTCAGCATCAACAGGACTTCTATCACAACTTCATAGACTTATAAAGGCTTTTGACAGAGTCTGGCTTAACGCTCTTGGTTCAAGATAAAAATGAACATTACAATGATTGGCTTATAACTGAAAGACTGTGAAGACGACAGTGGTGAAGTTTGTTTTTTTATTATTGCTGCTCTGAGATAAACATTAGACCAAGAAACCTATACATTTTTGGAAAAGAGAAAATTTGAACTTTGCAATAAAAAGTAATGAAAATCGCCTTGGCCTTGCTACCCGGCAAAGCCACGATCGTGGCCTTTCAAACCAAGAGAGTTAAGGTGCTATGGCATCTGATGCAAATATTCAACAACAAAGAGATTCTTGTCCAAGTCATCGAAGCATTGTATAATATCTCAATGAGCACGGTACTGATGGATATCGAAACAGGAGTAGGTGAACATCAAGGTGCCCCCATCAGCTGTGCTATTCAACATAACCTTGGAGAACATCATGTGTGAAACCTTCCATGACCATCACACTTCCATTATCATTGGTGGAAGGCTGATTTGCAGACAACATCAACCTGTACAAGTCCTTCATAGTGCCAATCCTGCTTTACAGATATGAAATGTGGACTCTACTTGGTGATACAGTACAGAGAGGAATTGGCAGCCTTTTGTCATCAGCAAATCCTTAGGAAGGCATCCCATAACCTCTCTATTTCTGATCATGTACTGGCATGTGGGTTTTCACTCTTGTGGTCTGGCTATAGGTATGGGATTATTATTATTACAGCAGATTTATATAGCGCAATTTTCAACTCCAGAGTCGACTCAATGCGCTGTACAGTGTATGGGGTTAGTTTTAAAATCACCGAAAAATAGCAGAATTCTTGTAGTAAGATCATCAGATTAGTTTTACAATCACTAAGAAATATCCAGATTCTGTTCAAGAATTTCCAGACTAAACTACTGGAGGCAATCAGCAGTATGCTAGGATAGTCATAGACTGTGGAGTTCTGGAAGCCAGTGAGACACACCTGTCCACTGGCTGATATAAAAGCATGGGTAGTCTTCACACCCCTGTGTATGACCAGCAGGTCACGGCAAGAACCATAGCCCACGACAAGCATGACTGTCCACAGTTCATGGCGATGGACGAAGCTACAGTAATGTGGGAGAAGTCTCATATTGTAACTGCTTGGTTAATACTTCTTTCTGTACATAAGAGAACTCGTGATCTAAGTTTTCTACATCAATCCGCTTAACAGCCACCTACAGTCCTGTTGTCAAGTGCGGAGCTACATGCAGTGTGGTTGTATCTTTGTGACCTTTGGCTATTCCTGTATATGGCTGATAGACACACGCCACACTGTCAACCTGCACGATGACCACTTCTGATGACGATGACTCATTGATGTTGATAGTGACCTTCACCTTGTTTTCTGCCAGTGGTGGGGAGGTTACTTGCTGGTGGAGAATCAGACAACTGAGATTCAAAATAAGCACAATGAGTGGTTACTGATTTGTCTGACATACCCTTTGTCTGTCTTTAGCCTCTTGTCACTCTTAAATCTATGAACTTTACCAGCTACTTGTTTTAGCAAGTCGTATGCTCCGGGACCCGTGCTGGCTCTCAACGGCCGTGAGTTCAGATCTACAGCTCAAAAATTGTCGTTGTGTGATCTAAAGATCTTCAGAAGAAAGTGTTATGGCGTCAGGCAGAAACAACGGGAAATCCGAAAGTCACAGAAGGAAACAAAAGTCGAACAGTCCTGCACAGCAGCGACGCAGCGAAGAAAGTACCGACTTACACAATGGGCACTAAAAACACAACAAACTAATAAAAATACAAAAATACAAAAATTGCGGAGGACCGCCTCCCTCAACCTGTTAGGCGAGGGGACGCCACTCCAGTATCAATCGTCACCATAACTCATTCATTCCACGTGCCATTTACTTGATCAACTCTACTGGCCATGATGTTGTACTAGCCTGAGGTGACCTAAGTTCACCAACTGTATCTACTGTTGCTGTGTATGTGTGTATATATAAATATATAGTGTGTGTGAGAGAAATTATTTCAATATCTATAAGTATGTATTTATCTCTATATATTGCTAGTATGAGCACTATCTGGAATTGCCCTTGTGGATTAATAAAGTTGTATTGTACTGTATTGTATTGTATCCAGGGATTTCAGAAAAGTGCCTGAAGCTGCTCTAAATCTTGTATAGAGAACATAAAACCAATGACTTTGTACGAAGAACATTACGAAAAACTCCATAAGTACAATTTTCGCTCTCTTTACAAGAATTATTATGGTTTGATTTTACAGAAATAACTTTGAATAGGCAATCATGAGCAGGTCTGTTAAATCTTGATTTTTTTTTTTATACAACCAATATTTGTCTTACCTCTATAGAGGCCTCGGCATCTGCAACCTTGCGCAACAACAAGTCTCGCTGGTCAACCAGACGGGTTGCCTCGCTCTCTGAGCGATGGTGTTCTCTGAGCAGCCTGCGCAGTGCCCGGTTGGTTGCCTCAAAGTCCGCCATCTTTTCAAAGAAGGCCTCCTTCAGTTTGTTCAGCCGCACGGCATCCGAAGATGACATGCCCAGGCGGTTGTCATCACGCAATCGCCGGATGACATCCCTCAGTTCCCGAACATGCTGCTGTGCGGCCTGTCCATCCATCTCCACTTCAATCAGCTTCTTCATCAGTTGCTCTCGCTCTCTGTTCAGTAGCTCCTTCTCTGTCCTGTGGACAACCCATTTCTACCATTGGTACACCAGCCAGTGCCATGGAAAATTAAACTAATCCATTCATCCATGAATCTTGGCCTGCATGGTAACACACATTCACATTCTTCTGGAGTTTTCCTTTACCCTCTGGCATCAATCTGTCTCAATATTATCTTTCTTTTGAAAGAGATGGAACAGTGTTTATCTTTTAACCTCTGACCATTAACCCGAAGCATTACGTAGGCTCAAAATTTTATGTAAAAACAGTTAAACCCAAGCTGTACTCAGGCTCAACACTACATTGAACTCCATATACATCTAAACAGCTAAAAAAACAAAAAGCCAGCAATTCTGTTGAAAAATATGTATACTTATGGAAAAATTGACTGTTGTGTATAAGGGGATGGGAGACAAACAAAGTGTCATATATAAGTTAAATAAATGAAAAAAATGAATGTATTCAACCTTAATTTGCAACTACATATCTTTCATATTTCACATCATGCACTTTTGTAATAAAGTGTTATATTGAAATTAACGCTTTGCACAGCCAAAAAGTGGACAGTACTGACTGTACTTAGTTGCTAGTGATAACAATAAGCAATTATAAAACAAGTAATTATAAAACCCAGTTTTAACAGTTTGGTGGTGCTTCTGTAAAGAGTGACTGTGGAACAAGTAGCTTCAGATCTTGCCTTCAACCCACATAATGTTTCTTGAGATGTGAATGGCTTGGTATGATATACCTGTAATTGCTGACTCACATAAAACACCAACAAAATGTTTTTGTCACTCAGAATACACCCACAAGAAGTATCAGAAAATCACAGTCTAAAAACTTCATGCTTATTCAAATCAAAACAGTTGTCAGAGCCTGCCTGGCCATCAAAACCTTTATAAAATGCTGCAGTAAAGATTAAAATTAAATAGTACTACACAAAAAATGAACAGCAATGGTAATAATAAGTAAAGCCAGTGAACATCTGTCACAACAATGGAAATACAAGCATGAGAGCAATAAACATGTGAATGCATCAGAATGCCTCAGATAAGTAAACAAACAATGCCTCACTCCCATTTGTCCTCTAAGGGGCAGCGGCAGTAGTTGGGCCTCTCAGGATCACTTCTTTCCAAGTGGTCTGAAGAGTATGTGACCCTGGCCACATGCTGCTAAATGTCACAATGACCAGCAGACTGACAACCAGTGTCAGAGACAGACAAGACAGAGCAAGACGACACAATCTTCACAGCTTAAGCATCACATTACTGTGGACAACAATACTGCTGCTTGCAAAAGGAAAACCATAACAGGTGTGAAGCCTGCTAAGTGGAATTCAAGCTGTGAACTCAAATTCAAAATTCAGGTTCACGTTCAAAGCAGGATTAAAAGTTGTCCTAAACTTATCAAACACTAATCTACTTTCTTGTAAAACTAATCCATCATAATAATGATCATAACCAGTGTGCAATTTACATAGTGCAAGACCACGCTCCTGTTGATAAACCAGCATTATGTTGACTAATTTGTAAGAGCAGTGTTCATTAAAAAGATGCATTTCGATGCATATTTAAAAGATTCAAGGGCATCCACCGCAAAGTAGGAAATCTGGTGATGTGCTGACGAGGAGTAACAGAAACATGGAGCAAAGCAGAAGGTCACGTGATGACCAGTTCTAGGCATGACTCTGTCAACATGACTGTGTGTGTGTGTGTGTGTGCATGCATGTATGTGTCTGTCTGATTGGTGAGCCTGTCCCCAAATGTATGGATGCACAAGCATGCATTACATGGATGGGTATGTATACCTGTCTGCCTTTTTATGTAAGAATGTGTGGTGGAGTGAATGAGTGTGCATGCATGCACACATGCACCCCCAGACATGACCGAAAGGTGATGAGTTATCTCCCTGCATGATCAATAATGCAAACTTTTTAGTTACTCACACATAAACACAACCATTATTATTAAAAACTGAAAATCAAATTTAAGGCAATAACATGGCAAAGATAGCGTCATAGAGTCTTATTTAACTGTCTTACTAAGGAAGAAACACCCTTACTTACTTGGTGATGTCAACTGACTTGCGGAGGAGAAAGTTCTCTTGCTCACAGCTCTGTAGCTCGTGCTCCATACTATGCAGAGTGGCTTCTTGTCGTTCAATGGTGCGCTGGGATGTGTCTAGTAGGTTCCCATGTGCGTCCAGTTCACGAAGTGCCATCTGCAGATCCACCTTGCAAGATCAACAAAGTCGATTTTGCAAAATTTTTGTTTTCTTAAAAGGCGTGACAATGGCAGGATACTGTGATTAATTCACCTTAGAGTTATGTCCCGTCGTTTATCCCAAGGTGAAGGGACATAGCTCTTCCTTATTTAAACAATTTTTGTGTGTTTTTGATGTCTTTTGATTTGTATGAATCTTTTTTCTGTGTAGCTGAGCTCATCTGAATTTTTCTGCTCTTTACTTTTGTGCAGTTATTTGATTTATTATTCTTCACTTAAGAACAGTGTGACTTATTAGGTCTATCTTCCACTCTGGCTTACTTCATTTACTTCAGGCATGTTTGTCACAACAGTGACTTTAGTAAATTAACTGACCATTTTCTGCTGCTAACAACGATGTGACTGGTCGACTCGTGGTTTCTGTATATTCTCCAACATGTGTCTCTGCCATTAATCTAGGGTGATCACCCTTTACCAACGGCTTGCACCTATATAAAGCCTTCACATGGCTCTTCGATTTTCAACATTGACTGTGATTGTCGTGATTTACTAAAATGTGTACAGTGCAGTGAGCTCACCAGCTGGCTGGGAAATTGCACTATATAAGTGACCTTCATTATTATTATTATTAAACTTCTCAGAGAAACTGCTGCAGCAAATATGCTGCGAGTCCTCTGATAAATCCCACCCACTAATGATGTCAGAATCTCTGAACATTTCCATTACTATACACACATCCATTATGTTTCACAAAAAGATTAAGGTAAAGAGACCCATAGCTAGTGGCCACAGAAGCAGTGAACAGTAAGTGGTCCATTGTGTCTGGGGCCAGACATGTGCAAGGCAGAGCCCACCCCTCTCCCTCCTCTGCCATTACCTCCCTGATATACCAGGGACCAATTTTTGAATGAGGTCCTATGTGGGCAGAGGGAGTTAGCCACAGGCCCATTCAAGCTTTGAATTAGCAACCTTCTGGTCTATAGTCAAGTGCACGAAAGACAACTGCTCACCTCATTTTTCAGTGTCCCAACCTGGTTCATGAGGTTGTGTATCCTCTCTTCATACTGCCTTTCCTTTCCCTGGACAGCTTCTTCTTCATCAGTGGATGGGTCACTGCCATGAGGTAGGTCCATCTCCACTCGACGGGTCGGACTCTGAAGAGGAGCATTAATCAGTTCTCTTTCACAAATTTTGCTACGATAGGGTATGTGAGTGGGTTAATGAACAGATGAGTGCAACAAGAACTGAAAAATCGTTATGACGCTAATGTGCAATAACACAATTTGAGTGTGAATGTGCATGTATTGTTCATTATATTGTATGATTCTTACCATTAACAGACACTGCAGAATGCTTTTTAATAAATGATGATGATGATTGATAGATAGATAGATACCATTATATCATGATAAGCCATACCCCTCACAAATACAACAAAAACTGAAACATTTTCCTTTGCACGGCAGATTTCAATCACGTTTTGATGGCCAGCATTGGTTGATATGTGAATACTAATATATGGTTGATATATATATTTATACTAAGCACATAGCCTTAAAGTGAAAAAACCAAGTTGTCTTGATTGCCCTGTCTGGGGTTTGAGATGACGACCTTCTGTAATGCATAAAGTATGAAATGTGTTCACTCTTTTACACTAAAAGTGAAAGTGACTTACACTAGTTTAAAAATTACTGACAAGCAGCCAAGAAAATAGTAAAGCACATGAAGTTGCACAATCAAAAGAAAAAACAGCAAAAACTGTTCCAGTTCAAGAAAAATTTAAAATGGAAATAAGTGGATAAAGCATGCAGCCCACATGCATGAAAGGTATCATGAGATTTCAATAAATAAAGCTGGCAACCAAAGAAAAAATAAATAACCAAAAAATGCTGGCAACAAGAAGGTGAAGATGCATGTGAGGTCAGCCAAAACTCTAACAAGATGGAGAGGTGAGGGATAAATGTGATACTTACCATAACCTGTGTGTTTACAAAATTCACCTACTGATATCCAAAAATATTCTGGCTTCTGGTGATTAATGTTATTCCAGAACGTCATGCCAGAGGCTTAATGTTATTCTATAAATAACAAGTCTGCCATATACAACTTTTTTTTTTTTAAAAAGAAAAGCTAATATTGCTACATGATACATAAATATGACACTGGAAACTTAAGTGCTGGGAAACAGCAAAATAACATGTAATGGCCAGCAACAGCGAGTTGTATAATCCAGAATAAAGATCCTTTCAGGGATGACAAGAAATCCTCAAGAGTTGAGCTAAGACTACTAAAAGGCATGACAACGAAATTCAATAATGTGGGAAAACAGTGCATCCAAATTAACTGATGACACAAAAAAGCAGCTTTTTATTTCTGCTATTCTGTTGCTAAGGCCAGAAACTACTGGGTTCTGATATACCTGGAAAGCTTCTACTCGTGTAAACTTTGAAGAAACGTGAGAAAAATCGCTATGTAAAAAACCCCCCAATAAATTCAGACTTATTATCCACAAAACTACTCATAGAAGCCATGCAACGGAGGGCATTGCAATAAGAGAAGAAGCTGCCAAGCAGGCCAGAGATACATGGAAACTTTACCCAACCTTAGGCTTAGAATGTGTCTCGCGTAAAGTGCGGCTTTTGACGTGCTGATCCATGAAAGGGGGTGGATGCAGTACCTGCCATGTGACGCGGGCCCCACGAGTAGCCTTCCCTGGAGCAGGGACCCATGGACCTGCTCTAGGACTGCAAGAGCGGGCGCGAGAGGTAGTAGCACTAGTTGTTGCCCGGCGGGTGGACCTTGGCCGCCTGTTGGAAGCAGTTATGCCTCCAGCAGGTACCCCACCCTACAAGGGAATAAAGGGAGATTGGGAGGGTGAAGGGGGGAGAGGGGGAAAAATTAACCTGGTGAAAAAAACGCATTCTCATGCAAAACAATAACAAAAAATGCAATAAACATTAAATATACTTTCAACCAGTTTTAACACAACTAAGGTTAAGTAACCCAGACCTGACAGATACGGTAATCTTATATGGGGAGTTTCAACAAATCAAAAATCACAAGTCTGAGGGGTAAACAAGACTTCTTCCATTCATTTCAATGTATACTGTGTATTTCTGCAACAAAGTCCAACCAAATTGAAGCTGAAATCTTAATAGTTACGATTGTATGCAGATCTTGCAAATCTAGCCTTAATGATCAGCAAAAAGAAGAAAAATTCACAAAAGTATTCCATGCACTCTATAAATACACTTAAAAAAACTAATAATTTAGTTGATTTCTCCCTTTCTAGGCCACTCCCCTGATCTTTTGTGCTTTGTCTACTTGCATTTTCTTTGCCTTTCACTTATCTGTTTGCTTTTTCTTACATACCGTGGTGTTCTTTACTATTGTACTAATAAGTGCTTAAACTTAACCTTCAATGTAGAGAGACAGGCATATTTAAAATTTAATACTACTATTATCATTTAATATTATTAGCAATAGTAGTAGTAACCAATTAATTTATATAATTATACCTTCAATATTTGTTTTATACAATTGTTAACAAATGCAAAAAGACAACCAAACTGTAAAATGCACTCTATGTTCAACATTCACTAAGCCCAGGAAAAGAAGTCTTACTGCACGCTAAATTGCAAAAGAAATACAAAATTGTCAAAGAATAGTGAGCACTCATGCCAAGTATGGGTCACAAGTAAGATAAACAGATTTTACTAACGTTAGTAATTCTTTAAGATTTAAACAAATACAAATTTAGAATGCATACTGAACAATACTAAACATAATATACTTCAAATATGTTTCAAAGATTACTTAAATAATGACAAACATTGCTCAAACAATCATTATTTAAATATATAATACTTGATGCATAAGTATTTGAGTCATTATAGTGCTGTATCTGCCACCAACCCACTACTGAATCCTTTAATTGTGCACTGAAAACGCACCTCTTCCTAATGCATTACTCCTAACACCATTTTTCATAAGAATAGCTTTCTTGCTTTTATTTTTGAACATTTGTCACCACATTTACTCTCAAGTATTATTGTGAAGAAAAATTATAGGTGCCAATTTTAACTTGAGTACTCTTTACTCTTAGCGTTAGCTTAAGTACCGCATAGCTTGCTGTTTATTTAGAACACTTCTGTAATGTACCCTACTGTTAGTATCCTGACTTGGTCATCTCTTATCTCATATATCCCAAAGCTCTAACTGCTCGCTAATGAAAATTATTCTTCCTCGTAATGTTTTTTAGTTAATACCTTTGTCCTCTTGGTGCGTTTCATGTGGAGATGCACTGGTGTTGTCTCATCAACATGGACATGTATTGGGTTTGTTGGCCGCAGGCCTTTTTCTAACGTCATTGAGCCCTGTGACTAGTTTTGTGTTCTGGTAACCCTACAAACATGTACCAGCAGAAACAAAATGTGAAACATAATGTGTTTAAAAATGAATTTAAAGTATTAAGATGATAATTTCATGTAACAGAGCTCGGTAATCGATTGATCTATAATTTCATTGCACATGGGAGTAAGATAATACAGAATCTGTGATAGGTTAATTTCTATTTAACTGCTTTAAGCTTAAAGTTTATGGTACTCATTTGCTCTGATTCTACAATCTGGTATACCAAACCTGCAGTTTTGCGCTGCACATTATTTCTTTCTTATTCAAATAAAAGCGACACTAAAAACTGAGTTCAAAATGTTTAGATTATGCTAAATAATAGTCAGTAGTTAAAACCAACAATGCCAAATTACAAAGGGCGGTAAATCGTTACTTGTTCGCACAAGTTTTGTTTACCGGTCGGCTTCATATACTCACTTGCAAAAGCATTGCCCTGTCTGTAAAATATTTTTTTCATTTTCTTTAGTGTGTTTCGCAAAACCTAAGTTAAACTGATTTTACTTTTTCGACAATCTTTACAAGATAACGAAGTGGAACTAGTCGTAACAATGAGCGAGTTGTGACACGAACCCGAAGCGAGCAGACAGCGAATGAACCAAGACCAGATTATGTATTATCCTCAAGACAATTACAGAATGTGCTTTCATAACATAGATGTGTTGTTTAGAACCTTACCTATGTTTGCAAAAAAATAAGCTCAGCTAAAACACAACCTTAAACGCAAGCAGTCAGAAATGTATTCTCTTAGCGTACGCTACCAGCTTCTGTATTCAGCTTCTGTATCAACAACAAACAAGGTTCGCACTAAAGAAAACCTTATTTAAATTTTTTAATTAAATAACAAAATAAATTGATTGGAGGTATTCAAAAAACAATTTTAACATTTATGTGTGACAGTATATGTACTCTTTACCTTTAAAATTATTTTTTAAAGATTGATTTAAGCCTGTTTCTACGGACCTATAAAACGAGGCCAGCTTGTCTGGGTCATTTATACAATGCAGAGCAACATATCTTTATTAACACTTTTCAGGACTTTGCTTTGTCTACAACGTTAATATTAAAACATCACTTTAAATAAAGCATCAACACAGGCTGAAAAGAACTTAAAATGTTTACATTCATTGTAGTTCTCCTTGTGCAGTCATTTACGCTGGTACATTAATTAATTGTCACTCTCAGTATCGGAATTATTTCCATCCATCATACGTATCGTGTGTCTAATTACACAAAATGCTAACATTTGATTTCATATCCTTCACCCCAGTTGTATCTTGATATTATCTGGCATTTTCTTAAATAAGAGGTCAAGCATGTTCCCTGGTGCACCTCATTTTCGATCTTCCGACCACTTGTGAACTTTGACCGAAAGCGTCGTTCTCGTCCTGCATTGACGATGCCGAACTAAACTACCTGAGGTAGCCACAGTGTATTACGTCGACAATGGCGTTTGCTCTTCGACAGGTTGCTGTTTTTTCCCCACTTAAAACCGATTAAAATTTTCTGCATATTTACACTTTTTACAAAAAGTTTTCAAAGCTTTCGGTAAAAGTCTGATAATAACGAGCCACAATTTAATTAGGGGTAGAGATTTCAGACCTTTGGGTGTTTTGTGCTCTCATTCTCTCTCCTCTTCCTTCCCTTTCTCCTCTCTTTCTGCATTCAGATGTTAGTGGTCATGGGGGATTTCCCCTTTGAGTAATGTTTTCCTACTGTTGTTTTTGCAGACAAATTATATGTTTTCATTTTCATAAAATTAATGTCTTCACGGCAATGTTCTCGCAGCCATTCTCCGCTCATTTTTTCCCCACACTTTTAAACCCTTAAATTGTTTCGTCACATAAGCTGTGTTTCATATTAAAATTTTGAAGGTTGGTCGAATATCATTCTTAGGTGGCTTCAAGAGCATTTTGCACTGCAACAAGAAAAGCAACATCCCAAGGCAACAACCAGAAATCATTTTCTGGTGTCAGCTTTGGTATGACTTTACATTGATGTGTGTGTGTGTGTAAACTGGAGACTTTGATGCAAAGACAGAGGTTAGAAAGAGTGTTTGGATTTATTCTAAGAAATGATGAGGGGGTTAAATGAGTTAAAGCTAGATTTTGTGTTATGGGTATAGTGGTGGGTTTGGGGGATGTGTGTGTGTTTACACAATCACATATGTATAAACAGCAATATTTTTTGTAAGAGGAACAGGGTTTCTTTAAATATATAGTCAAGGACTGTCTAGAAATATTTTTACTTTTTAGCATTTACAGTGTACTTGCTATGTACTGACAGAGTTAACCCCAGAGCAGAAAGAATACAAGGAGTCTGCCAAAAAATTTGCCAGAGAGGAGATATTACCACGAGCTGCAGAATATGACAGAACAGGAGAGGTATTATTGACTTTGTGTCTCACTTAATTTCATTCTTATAATAAGAATAGTACCACATGCCTCTTATCATTGTAATGTCACTGCTTAGTCACTGCTCTTGACAGTGGTGATGTCTCTCCATTAACCCTACTGGACCTGTCTGCTGCATTTGACACTATAGACCACTCTCTGCTTCTTCACAAACTCCACACCCTCTACGGGATTTCTGGACCTGCGCTCTCATGGTTCAACTCCTATCTCACTGATAGGACCCAGACTGTGTTAGTTGATGGTCAGATATCTCGCCCTGCTTCACTTTTCTGTGGTGTTCCCCAAGGCTCAGTACTTGGCCCAGTTCTGTTCATTCTGTATACTAAACCCCTTTCATCATGCATCCGGTCTCACCAGGTTTCTCATCAATCCTATGCTGACGACACGCAGCTTTACTGTTCCACTCCGCCGGCTGAGTCTCACTCTGCTATTAGCTCTATAGAAGCTTGTATCAGCGATGTCAAGGGCTGGATGGTAAAAAACAAGCTTAAACTAAATGATGATAAAACGGAAGCCCTCTTGTGCCATAGAAGAAGACATCAACCTTCACTCATCAGTCTGCCCAATCACATCAAGGTGGGCGACAGCAACATCACCTTCACGTCATCCGTTAGGAATCTGGGATTTATTGTCACTGATGACATGACACTTGATAGACATGTAGCATCTGTCTGTCGGTCTGCCTATTATGAGATTCGTAAGATCAGTGCCATCCGTCACTTTCTCTCTACATGCGCTACCAACACTCTTGTCTGTGCGTTTGTTCTTTCTCGACTTGACTACTGCAACTCCTTGCTGGCAGGCTGCCCTGACTACCTCATTCAGAGACTCCAGAGAGTACAGAACTCTGCTGCGCGTCTGGTGCTTAGAGCAAGGAAACGGGACCATGTCACTCCTCTCTTTCGTTTTCTACACTGGCTACCCATCCATTCTCGCATTCAGTACAAACTGTCTGTGCTGTGTTTTAATTTCTTTGCTGGCTCCTGTCCTGACTATTTCTCTGAACTTCTCATCCCTTACTCTCCAGCCAGACAACTACGCTCTTTGTCTGACGACCATATCCTAACTGTTCCTGTCACCAGAACAACAACATATGGCCACAGGACTTTTGGCTACTGTACTGCAAAACAATGGAACTCTCTTCCTTTCCATATCCGCCACCTTCCTACAATTGAATCTTTCAAATCTGCACTGAAAACGCACCTCTTCCTTGAGCATTACTGCTAACACAGTCCACTATGCTAGTCCTTCTTACCCCCCCCTTCCCTCTTGCTACTTTACCCATCTTTCTCGCTGAATCACTATATTTCTCTGTTCCTGTTACTTGATGCCTTTTGTTTTCTGTTTCGTCAGTACTGTCGTTTTCTTTCGTCCCCTTTGTTCTGTATCTACTTAGTCCACGTCTCTTCCTTGTTTTAAGCGCTAAGAGCATGCTCTCAATGAGTGTGAATATGCGCTGTAGAAATCTTCACTATTACTATTACTATTAGTTTATTAACTAAACAAAGGTGTTGTGAAATACCAGTTTCAGTAGTCCTGCTTGTTAGAAGGACCATGAATAGTAAAACTTTTACACAGAACTGTGTATTTAAGAGGTTGAATAAACACTTTAATTCCTTGTCTTAATTATGTTACCTCATCCAAACCCCCTGTCCCCCCAGGCCAGTCATATTTGCAGTCATTTAAGACCCTCATAGAATTATGTCCTTTGACATAGCCTGTCGTGAAGACTTAAATGGCTTAATTTTGCCTTCCCTGGTTGTTGATTATTTGGCAAAGAATAAGATTATGTGCTTTTGTTGTTTTTGGAAAGGAAAAGTACTTCCACCTAAAGGCAGTTTCACATGTATTAGGTGCTTGTAACAGGTTTGTAGCATAACTTACACTGTTTTAGCATTTTCTTTTGTACATGGATGTTAGTATTCTGAGAGTTATTTGTATCCTTTCTTATGAAATCATCATCATGTTTTTCAGGCTTTTTTTATTTTATTTTTTTTAAAATACTTATTGCCGTGGATGCTCTTTACATGTTTTTCTTTAGTATCCATGGGAGATAATCAAGAAGGCTTGGAAGATGGGGCTTATGAATTTACATATTCCTGAACACTGTGGTAAGCTTTTTTGTACTCCACAACACCATGTCAAGCTGCTTCATATACCACAACAGTGTCAAGCTGTTTGGTATTAATAATAATAATAAGTTTGTGATTTTTATAGTGCATAAACAACAGTACTGATGACTATTAATAGAAAGATATAGAAAATGCAAAGAGGAACTTGCAATAGGTAGTTGTCCTGGGGCCAGTTGCACAACACGTTTCTAAACCTTAAAACTGCTCGAAAGAAGCAAAATATCTTCTTAGCCATTTTGATGCATTGCAGAAAAACATACAAAAACTTGTACTGACAGGACGGAAAGTCAGACTTCAACAACTTTATCTTACTTAAAGCATTTTTAGTTTTGAAAATTCTAAAATTGTGGTGTGCACCTTAAACTAATTATCTAAATAGATTTAAGGCCTAAAAGTGTTAAAAAATTAGAAATGCGTTGTGCAACTGGCCCCTGACTTTCAAATCACTGAAGTTTTATGCACTCGCTTGCTCAGGATTTGTGTTTGAATTTGATTCTTGATCACTGTTAGCTTAAAATAATTGTATGATGTCTATCAATCCATCGCAGGTGGAATGAACCTGGGGATTCTGGACACATGTATTCTCACAGAAGAGCTAGCATATGGCTGTACTGCCATACAGACAGCAATTGAAGCCAACTCTCTTGGGGTAAGTGGGGGCATTCAGATCAGAAAAAACAGCATTTTGTTTAAAATTATCAGATAAAATCTTATTTACAAATGGAGTGTGTGAAGTCTTGTTGGAAATAAAAAATGCTATAGGTCATAGTACGTTTACATAGTACATTGTATAGGTCATGAACATTGTGCGTTGGATCCTTTACAAGCCAGCCTCTGGACCATAGGAAAGTATGCATATGTGTGTGTGTCTGCATGTGTTAGATACAGTTATTGTAATATATTTATATATATATATATATATGCAGACATACACTTTTTTTTTGCAGCAAATGCCCATAATTATTTCAGGGAATGCAGAACAACAAAAGAAATATCTTGGTCGTATGACTGAAGAACCTCTCATGTGTGTGAGTATAGAAATTTGACTTGGAAGGGGGAACCAGGTGGGTGTGTGTGTGTGTGTGGCTGTAGGTGGATAGGAGGGTGTGTGCATGCAGCCAGTATTAAGACTATTCAATATTCGAACTAATATTTAGTTAACATTTAGTAAACCTCAGATGCCTTACCCATTTAGCATTCTCAAGATTGTGAATAATGATGCTGATTTTGGCGATGTTAAATAAAGGTTTTAAATATTGTTGCCATAGCAAGAGAAGTATTGTGTAATGAACCATGTTTTCTCATTGTTTTGATTATAGGCATATTGCGTGACAGAGCCAACAGCTGGCTCAGATGTGGCAGGTATTAAAACGCGGGCAGAGAAGAAGGGAAATGCGTATATTCTGAATGGGCAGAAAATGTGGATCACAAATGGTGGATATGCTAATTGGTTCTTTGTTCTTGCCCGCACCACTGCTGATCCCAAAGTACCTGCCAGTAAAGCATTTACTGGCTTCATTGTTGATGGTGATTCACCAGGTGTGATTAGAGGGAGAAAGGTTAGTGTCATTGTTTTGCCTGTAAATCAATTTACATTCAAACTAGAGTGTTGTAAAAACAGTAAAAACATTTCTTCACTGCTTTTTTTTCATTTTCTTTGTGCATATTTCTTTTCGCAAAGTCACTCAAAAAAAGCAATTAAATATAAAAATACAAATAAATGATGGAAACTGTTCCTTTCTCAACCATTTTTGTGGTCAGTATTTCACTCTTCTTACATATTTAAGCTGTATATATAATAATAAAGGGAGAGACTGAATAAGTCTGCAGAGTGAGATGGACAATTTTTATGCAGAAGTCTGTCTTTACAGAATGATGCTCAGGCTTGCAATCATGATCTTTGGATTTAAATGTACAGGAACTAAACATGGGACAAAGAGCATCTGACACACGAGGCATTACATTTGAGGATGTTGTTGTACCTGCAGAGGTAGGAGTCCATAGAGGCTATTCACAAGGATTGCCCCTAACATTTTGCCTTAATGTGAATACTGTAGTAAGCATTAAATGAAAACATAAGTCAAATTAATAGAAATCTGAGTTCATGTTTGGGTTAACATTCTGATAGCTTTGATACCACCATGGAACACAGAAAGGCTAGTATCTGCTTATACACGAAACTCATCTAAACCTATAGTCATAAATATATTTACACAGAATGATGGCATTAACTACTGGAGTCTATCACAAGATCTAATTTGTATGATATTAGTTCATAATTTTCAGTAGTTTGTTTATATTAGGTACAAGTAATTGGTTATTGCCTAGCAGTAGCAGTTACATTTAAATTATTAATATTGTATTCCTTTCTTTGATTGCAGAATGTACTTGGTGAAGAAGGTATTGGGTTTAAGATTGCCATGGGTGCCTTTGACAAAACTAGACCTTCAGTAGGTGGCATAGACTCCTTTTCATGGATGTAGCTATTAACTTAATTCTGAATGACTCGCTTAATCCTTAATGAAGGCCTATTTCAGTAAAGTCTTAGCATTTTCTGTTTACCACGAGTTGGATGCAGTTATTTTTGAAAATTTTCTGCGCAAGAACTATTGCTCCAGGAAAAGAACTACTGCATGCAAATGTAGAATGAATTCTTTAGAGTTCCTTACCTTGAAATATATTTTCTATATATATATATATATACACACAGTATAAGGATTATATATTATAGAGGATTAGTATCTTGATTTATTACTTACTGTTTTTGTTGGAACTATTGATTACCTTCAGGTGGCAGCAGGTGCTGTAGGATTAGCACAGCGGGCTCTTGATGAAGCTACTAGATACAGCATGGAGCGCAAGACTATGGGCAAGCTTATATGTGAGGTGTATATGCAATGGTGATTTTTTCTTAATGAGCAAGATTATATATGAGGGGTATGTGCAATTTTTTGTGGACAGGCTTATGTGTGAGGTGTATATGCACTTTTTTATGGGCATGCATATTTATGAGGCATATATGCACTCTGTGTTTTTTTATATTTTAAAGACTAAAGAGAAAAAAGACGTACATAGTTATTGTAATTGATGCTTGGCTGCATTTAAGAAAACATAAATTAAAGCTTTTCTTTTAATATTCCTGTTTATTTTTATCTAGTGGGAGTCCTCAGATTTTTCTGACAAATTTTTTTGTGGTTTTCAACAGTCAAAAGGATATTGTGATTCAGTTATCACTTTGTTATAAAACTTAGTTGTTGGTAGATGGTGGGATCAATAACAGGTGGAAGAATAATGATGATGATTTTTAAAAAATCTATAAGCTAAAATGGTGTTGCAGCACCAGGCTGTGGCCTTCATGTTGGCAGACATGGCAATTGGAGTGGAGAGTGCACGTCTGGCCACCATGAGGTCTGCTTGGGAGATTGATCAAGGTCGACCGAACACCTACTATGCATCCATTGCCAAAGCTCTTGCTGGAGATGTTGCCAACAAATGTGCTACTGATGCTGTACAGGTTAGAAATATTTTAAAGAGATTGTATTTTTCCTCTGTTGAAAGTTTCTGCAACGTTGACATTCTTTTTTGTGACATTTTGCTGCTAACAACAATGTGACAACCATGACCTGCTGTGTACATAGAGTTTGGATCATGTTTGTTGCAGATATTTGGTGGGAATGGTTTCAACAGTGAATATCCAGTGGAAAAACTTATGAGAGATGCCAAAATTTATCAGGTATAGGCAGTACAGTCCCAGTTACATCATTTGCATGTGTTTCCATAATTTTAATTTTATATGCCCATAGCATATCAGCACATTTTGTATAAATCAGAAACCTTTCTTATTAAACGGTGTCAACAACTAACTCCGCGGTTCTCAACCTGGGGGGCGCAAGCTGCTGAAAAGGGGGCCGCAAAGGCGGTCATTTTCGCATATCTCATATAGGTATTAGTGGCTAAGGGGGGCGCGCGGACGTACCTTTATTCGTATGCGGGGGGGCGTCACAAGTAAAAGGTTGAGAAACGCTGAACTAACTGAATTTTCCTCAGCATCTATTCCTTCATTACCCTCCCATCCCCAGGCATTAAAAAAAGCATACCTACAACTACAGCTAGAAAAATATAGAAGGTTGGTACTGCAAATTTTTTTTATAATTTTCTTACTGTTATGTCCACTTGTCAATATATTGACAAGCAGCACTTATTACATAACCTTTACTGTCCAGTTCCTGACTTGTTAATTTCAGCTTACCAATCTTTTATCCCAAACATGCTTCAATTCTTGTCAGCTAGGTTTAGGTCCAGATGGTACCCCTTTGCATCTATTTCATGTCTGGTGGAGATAAAGTATTGTGTCTGTTGTGTTTCAGATTTATGAAGGCACAGCACAGATCCAGAGGATGATAATTTCTCGTGAGCTTTTGGGTCAGGCACAGAAAAACATTTAAAAAATAAGGGCTTCCGCCAAGAAAGCAGCACTGACGCATGATGCTTGAATGATCTCCCCTGACTTAAGTCGCAAGGATGAAGAGCTGCATTGAGTGTTGAAATTGTGTGATTAAGAAAAATCTAAAGTTCACTACTTCTGTGTAAAGGAACAATGTGATATGTTGATTTTTGTAACTAATTTTGAGTGTAATCTGTCTCATTTATAAAATTGTCAATTACCAAATAGACAGTTTGGTAATAACTATTATTTTTTAAACTCACCTTTTGCAGTAAACTGTACATGCTCAATTATGCTTACATGCATAACGACCAAATCTTATGTGTATGACATACTTATTTGGGTGATTTTCAGTGATCATGTTCTAAAGACGATTGCATCACTTAATATACATTTGGGAAAAGGCCCCAAAACGTGAACTTTATTTATCACTCTGCATAACAAGAATGATGTGGAACCGTTGCTTAGCTGGTTTAAGTGTTGCCTACATTGTTTTGTTCTTCCTTGGTTGATTAGCTGAGTACTAATTCAGATAATTAATTCATTGCTTATCATGTAAATGTGGCAAGCAACAGTTCTTGAAAAGTGACTTTTCATGCTAATTCCAAATACTTTTCCTCTGGTTTATCGTCAGCTGATACCCTTGGGTATCGTCGGGTGACAGTAGTAGATGGCTTAGTATGAGGCTGTATTAACTGCAAAGGTCATGTGAGAAAGAGGTCTTTGCCACACCTCAATCCAGTGTCTGCAGGGCAGTTCTTTTGCTCAGATGCCAGAACATGTTTGAGCATAGGATATCATTGCTGGCTTGTCAGCTGACATCTTGGTCAGCTGACATCTTGGTCATTTCCAAACCACTTGACTGTTTCCCTGCTAATGAACTGGCATGGCCACCATCTTTCTTTTGTTTTTCTATAATGTCCCTCTGAGTCGTATTAACTGCCTGTCCGAGAATTTCATGTTATTTTACCTTCCTGGGACCATGTCTGGTACTGATTGGTCAGTGTCTAGAAAAACAGATAAGCTGTACCTTAGTCTAAATTGGGACTGTTTGCATTTTGGATTTGAGTCTCTATGAAAGTTCTTCCTAGATACTTTAACTCTAATATATATTTGTTTGTATGGCTTGCTGCTTATGTTAACAATCCAAAGTGCCCGGTGTTCTACTAGTTGTCATGACTGTCATTTTTTAGCTGATTTGCTTGTCACAGGACTTACACATTCTGTTTAGATTGTTTACATGCACCTCCAGCTTCTTCATTCACCAACCCCTGATTGTCACCAAAGACTAGTTCATGCAAGATCTTCAGGTCATGGTTTGCTTTTTGTAATTTGTTCCATGTAGATGATGAAAAGCAGACAAGAGCACCCACTCCTGTTTTTATTTCTGTCAATCCAGTGGGGTTTACAATGCTTTTCTGCTGGTTGCTTACCTGGTTTCAGTGTTGTGGAGCACCTGTGCCCTCAGATCGAAATCTTCCAGAAATGTTCAGAGCTTTGCTCTGCTGACATAGTCAAATGCCTTTTCTTGGTCTATGAAGACAAGGTGCAGGTCTTTGTTGTATTCAATGGCCAGTTCACTGAACTGTCTCAGGTGAAAGATTGCATCAGTGTAACCAGTATCTCTTTTTGTGCATTGCTGAGGTATGGTTCTGTAATAAGTTTGCTGTTACAGGATCTTAGCATACATTTTTGTATTAGTGTCTTTTCATTAACTAGGATTGCAAAATCTAATTGGTCAAAGCAAAACAAACCTGGAATGATGAAATCAAGGTGGTTGTTCCTAAACTTGCAAAATGGTGTTCCAGCATAATCAAAATACACCTGTTTCACTACACAAGAGCCTAAATATAGATTACAAGATAATTTCTTAACACTAACACCATTGATAAAATTATCAGGTATATGGAATCAATCACCAACTTCTGGTAAACAGTGAATACACAATTTAGAAATGAGACATATTTCAATTATTTGTTTTTACTGTGAAACTACAGTTTGCACCTCCGCATATTTTCAATACACAAGAGTTTCTTTCTTTTATTTACATGCCAGTACTATTAATAAACAACCTTATCCACCCTCAAAATCAAAAGCAAAGAGGACTGTAATTTTCAAGTGGCATGACATGCATTGGTAAACAGTTCCTTTTTGCTGCTAAAAGTCGGCAACTAATAAATAGCAGGAAAACCAAATGTGAAGACTTTAAATAATAACTTAAAAAAAAAAGAGTTGGAAGTTCATAACAGTTGGAAGATAATTCTATATAGCTTTGAAAATATACTAAGTTTCTTAAAGTGATTTATTTAATCTGATTTTAAAAGATCTCCTTACATATATAGTAGCATGCAGTCTAAATTATTTAAGCTAAGGCAATTATAATCCACTACAGAACTTTGTGTGAGTGTGTGTGTCACAAAGGAAGGGGATGGGTATTTATCTTTTGAGTAAAAAAAATTGTCACGATCCACATTAAAAGAAAGGCCATTTGTCTATGCGTGTTCACACTTAAACTTGTGTTGCTTAATTTATCTATGATCATTGCGATCCACCACAGAACTTCGTGTGTTTTTTCAAATTATCCTTCCGTGAAAAGCCACGGCCACATCGTCCACACCGAAATGGGCGTTCGCCTGTGTGTGTTCGCTCATGAACATCCAAATTACGGCGCTGAGCAAAGGTCTGTCCACAGTGCTGACAAAGAAAGGGGTGAATACCGGTGTGTGTTCGGCTGTGAAGCTGGAGATTACGCAGCTGGTTAAAATTTTTCCCGCAGTCTTCGCACTGCAATAAGCACTCGGCACTTTTCACCTCTCCTAATTTATTGTTTTGACGGCAATCTTTCTTCGTCCAAGCGTGACCAGTGACTGTCGCAGAGTCTTTCCTAGCAGGTTCATCATGGCATCCTGTGGCACTAGAAAAGGATGCGACATTTTTTTGGTCTTTTGCAGATGTGATGTCACCTGCATCTGACGAAAGCTGTTCGCATCTACCACCCGCCGACATCGATTTGTTTTGTGCAGTTTCGTGAGAACCGGACTCGTCGGCATTAATCTCAAATCCTGTTTGCTGCTGTGAAATAATGTCGCCCATTTGCTCGATCTGTAAAGGGCTCTGTTAAATTACGTAGCATTCAGGAAAAATAGCACGTTTAGAACTCTCAAAGTCAACGTTTCAGAAAGTTTGTCTGTCGCCATTTTCTGTCGTTAAACTGTAAGGGGAGATCAGCTTATATTTCAGAGTATCCTCCCCTGCAGTATCAAATTTGATTTTCGCTGCCGTACGGGTGGCGTGAACTGTAACAACTGTTATAAATGTATTAACCAGTATAAGTGTTGAAGTCAGTTAAGAACTTACTTAACTAGTGTTTGTAGAAGATCGCATTTTTCTTAATGCTGCTCTTCTTTTTTTATTTATTTATGTACTTAATAATTCCTTAGGGCAATCAGCGAGTCTACAGATCGAGCCCTCTCTCCCCATTTCTTGAATTCCTTCTTACCAACGTATCAGATACTTAATTCTCTTACTTTTTTCTCTAAGTAGGCTAGTAACAGTCTGTGTACATTTCATTGTTGGAAATCTTGCTGCATTGTTTTCCAAATAGATTTATTGCATTTCGTACAGTATGCATCTACTCTTTGTGAATGTACGGACGTACGTGTGAAACTTGCAGACTAAGGAAAAGAAATAATCTAAATAGTCGAATCCAAAGTCTAATAAGACCTGCTTCGAAATATCCAACCAGGAATACGTCACCCACCTCACATGGTCGTCCCCAGATCGAGGCAGCCTTTCAGGGTGGCCTCCGTGGCAAGTGGAGCGACCACCCCAGGCCCCGCGATAGGTACGGTTGCGGGTAGCCTACACTTACGGCTCTCGGCCTCTCGTGATATTCGCTTACTGCTAAGGCCGCTTCTGGGTGTCACTCCCCCCTTCCCCCTCCCCGCAACCCCTTGCAGCTTTGCCCAAGAACGTGGCACGGCGCAACTAAGTTCCTACTTCATGGTACTTTTGATGACATAGTGAACGTATAAGACACGAGAGACCTACTTTTGCGTAATCTATTTACTGCTGCTCGGAAAAGGCGAGACTGTTGAGAACCTTGGAATCTGCTGCATACGTCATTTCATCTTTCTCGCACCCATCTTTACCCCGAGGATTCAGTCAGTCAGTCACAGGGGATAGAGTGATAGACACAGGGCCGGTTCTACCTATTAGGCCAACTAGGCACTCGCCTAGGGGCGCAGCGACCGACAGGGGCGGAAAAAAAATGGCCAGGTGTTTTTTGTTTTTTTTAAGATGAATAATTTTAGGGAAAAATATCATTTTTACAGAATGACATTAACAGAACACCTTTCCTCTGCTTGTAGACTGACCACCACCCTAGTTTATCTGTACATGTATTACAGGAAAAACCCCATTATCCCAGGGTGCACTTGAAGTGACCAGTTAATCAGCAGGGAAGTAGAGGGCGGATGGGGGCGGCGAGAGGGGCGGCGTTGGTGAATGGCAAAGGGGGTGGTAGCATAGTCATGGAGGGGGGCGCAAAAATGGCCTGCTTTTTTGTTTTTAAGTGATGAAAAGTGTTAGAGAAAAAGATAATTTTCATAGAATGACATGAGCAGGACGCCTTTCCTCTGCTTGTAGGTTGACTTCACCACGCGAGTTTCTCAGTTCATGTATTACAGGAAAACCCCATCATTACAGGGCGCACTTGAAGTGACCACCTAACCAGCAGGGAAGAAGAGGGCGGTGGGGGTGGAGGATAGACAGCAGAGGGGTAGGAGGGGCGGGTTGGTGATGGGGCCTGGTCAGGGCAGACATTTAGGATGGATGGGACCACATTCCACTAATACCAACCTCACCTTTCTCTCTTCTATCCTACTTTGAAAGACGTTCCACACTTATGCATTGAAAACACTGCAGCTGAGATCAGGGACAACAACACTGACTTGTGTTTGCTACGCGAGTCTCTTTTTGGTTATGACAACTGTTTTATGTTCAATATTTTTTACACTTACGAACTTTGAACCCGAAGGAAGTTAGCTAATGTCACGATCGCGTTCTTAGTTAATAAGAGTATTAAAGTCTTTAGCAGACAAACATCAAGGTAGAGTCACTTGAAGTTTATAGCATATCTATTTTTATTGTCAAATTTCAGATCAATTTATTTAATTCACTGTCACAAACCTGTTTTCTCCCTAAAGTCTTGTACTTACTGTTGTAACTCACGGTCGTGAATAGTTAACTTTCTTATTAATTATTAGATTTCGGTTCGATGAGTGTATTACACTTAATTTAGTTGTCAATTGTAATGTTTGTTTATTTTTATTATCTAAGAGTGCGTCTGTCTACAGTTTGAACCGATAGCTTGTTGTTATGCTCCATTGACAGAATAGTTGAAATTGGTTATTAAGTGATATCGCGTACTAAGACCTATAGTCTACTCTACATACTTCTCTTGTTTTCAACAAACCCTATGCCGGACACCAAGCAGCGCTGACCATTGGAATGTGTTTTGGCAGCTGCCTTGACACCATGATTTACAACTTTGTATTGTTAGCGTCTAGAAGACTCTCCCTTGACAGACCTCGTACTGCCCCGCCCACCTGTCAGGTGTGACTTTGGATGGGAACGCGATAGCTGCGATGCTAAAAGCTGTGATAGCTTGAGTTTTAGACCACACAGCAAACTAAGACCAGAGCAAGGTGCTACAGATTTCTTGTCTCCATCAGCGTGCAGTCAGTGGCCTCTCCATAAAACCTTTTACACCAGTGTTTGAACTCCCCCTACTCATAAGTGTAGGTCTGATTTGGTAGGCATGCAAGTATCCATGTGTGTATGATGCACGCCTGACATTGAAAAACAGACGTAGTTTTTCTTAACAAAAATAGTTCTTACTTATAAGTTATTGATCAAATCGGAGAGCAAATTCTCGAAAATGATTTAATTTTAATAAGCCATTCTTTGACACTTCTGGGTTCTATGACTTCTGGTCATAATCAGTTCTTGTAGAAAACCACTTTTCCACTATTTTCAAGCAGCAAACATGTAGTCAGTGCGGTTTTACTTGTTAGTTCGTCTGTAAGATGAGAAAGAAGAGAACGATTGAAAGCATGCCGAGGTGCTAGGTGAGAAGGGTAGTGATAAATCTGTCACAGTTAATGACCAGTCGGATCAGATTAGAAGACTGGACAAAGAAGGTGGTGCGATGTTACTTGATAGTTGTCCGCGAGATGAGAAAGAGAGAGGAGAGAAAGACTGACAGGACCTAAGTGGGGTGGCTTAGTGGAGAAGGGTAGAGATAAATCTTTAACACTTAAAGAAAATCAGATCACATTAACAGGGCTGGACAACCAAGATCGGGGAGGGGAGGTAGTCTTAAATTTAAACTTAAAACCCACAGGATGTTGTAAAAACCTCACTTTACTGAGCGGCTGCCGGCATCTCGTGCTGCTGTTTGCTGTGTAATGGTCTGTTCGGGTGATTGGAGCTATCATCCTTCCAAAGCTAAATCAGTAAAAGATGTAACAGAAGATCTGTGAACTGAACTGTTCTATAAGACTTTATCTGTGAACTGAACTGTTCTATAAGACTTTATCTGTGAACTGAACTGTTCTATAAGACTTTATCTGTGAACTGAACTGTTCTATAAGACTTTATTTGTGAACTGGATTTAGCCGTACAAGAGTGAACAGTGCATACTGTCCTACATCCCCGACATCATGAGAGTTTGTAAAGATAAGTTCGCATGATTTTTATACACTGTGATAGAACGATTTGTCTCTTTCTTTACCTTCATTTTATTTTCTCATTTCTTATAATGCTTAATTTGCTTGTGTGGTGTTACAACGTTTTGCAAAACTTTTAATTGCACAAACGGGTCCCTCGTCACAGCCTTGTGATCTTTAATTAATGTAAGTCTATGATAGTTGTTAAAAAACTCCATCATTCCGCTCCCCCATGTTGGAAATCGCCTCAAGGAGGAAGCCTTTCCCTAATAAACCAACCAATTAAATGAGGTCTCTAACACCTCACTCCCTAATTACTCAAACGAGGTTAGAGGACAACCTTTCTCAGCCTTATGAAAGGAGTAAAATAAACTGATTAAGTAAGTCATCTTACAGAGCTACTGTTCTGAAGGTAATGAAAATTCTGGCATAGTTATTTCCTGTGACGTGAAAAAAATCTACGCTCACGTACATTTAAGTTCGTTAGAGTACCATTTTGTATTGCACAGAGAACCTCATTCTAACCGATTAGTTTTCTCAAGAACAAAATTAGGGTACTGTTAGCCTTCAGCATTATTACTCGGGGAAAAGTGTCACTTTGTACCCAATGGCAACCTACGATAGTGCTAGTCTGCAGCGATCAATTTCGTGATTCATCGGAAAGCGACCGTGTTTTAAAATCTGTATTTGTAGCACCTGTCTCATTCACCGTCTTTTGTGCTCCCAGCACGATTTTCATTCGCACATCCGTTGGCGTGACATTGCTTCAATTTTCATCACTCCCACACGATCACGAGCTCTGCACACCTCAGGGACCGTCCATCAAACATTCTCACCCCTTCCTCTTCTCCGCGAACACAATCACCCCCCTTTTTCAGACTCCAGCACGCACAGTGCCTCCCCCCTCCACCCCATCCAGGATAACCAATGCTGGACATTGACCCAAATCCAACATCTGGATTTCGCCGACCTTCTTGAGACAAATAATAACAATCCTTATAAGTTTTACTTCTTTATGAAAAAATATGTCGTCTGGTTCTTTTCCGTTTTGAATGAGACAAATACGAACTAAACTTTTGCATTATTCTTTCTCCCGCCACCCCTATTAAATGGAAAAAAATGCACAGCGTAGTGCTTTAATATCTCAAAAATGCTTGGATAAATATAGCGTGCCGTATGTATCATATGTACAGTATGCGCTACTAATAACGGCAGACACAGGATATCTCATGCAAATGACATCCCAAAATATTCTATTCTGTCAAACATTTTAAAGCGGGAATTATGTTTCTATGCGGTCACTCAGGGACTATGGCCTATAGCGTGCGCAGATTGTAACTTTATCAATAAATTTTCACATCATCATGCTCCTCCTCCTCCTCATCATTGAACACCCTATCCAACCAGTCTGCTGGCCGATTAACAAAGTATTTGCAGATAACTTTTAGGGGTGACTGCACTTAGTCCACATCACATCACAGAGTTCCAAGGTACGCTGTGCCAAAAGAATGTGGGCAAAGCTTAACTGTCGCTTAATTGTCACAAGCTTCTGGGTCCTTCAGGCTCCGAGTGCGATCGTAGAAATAAGCAAACATTACCATTTATACAGATTTCTGAATAATTAGACCAAACCTAAATCTTATTTCAATACTGGGCATGTTGATGGGATAGAAAAGCAGGCAGCAAGACTACAGATGTGCAGTGGCTTTGAGAACAGTGCGTGAGTAAGTAATAAGTGACTCTTGAGACTTGATACTTACCCATTAATTTTTAATGTCAAGACTGGTAGTCATTATGAAATGGAGGAGGCTCTAACATTTACAATATTCACCAGATTATAAAACATCGTCTATAATTATATACAAAATTAACATTTCTATTCATTTGGAGTCTGAATGTATAATATTAGTAGCCATCAGCAATAGCAACATCATTATCATGTACATTTGTTGTACGAATGGGATACACCTTAATCCCATAATATCTTTGCCCTCTTGACAGTTCGCAGATAGAGGAAAACACGGATAATCTGTATTTTTCTTGCCTCTGTAGCTGTTGCAGTCGACACAGATGCGCCACTTGCATAACCCTGAGCTGAAAATGTTTGAACGAAGACCACGGTTACCGCAAGGAAACCAATTTTTCCTGAGGCATCTTTCTCCAAAGCAGACTTAGAATCTTTGATTTGTTGTCAACATCCTCTTAGAGAGAGAGAGAAAAAGTTTTTTTAAGTCTAAAGGATAGCTTTTTTCCAGTGGCTTTATCCAGTTTTCGACAGTTTCCCAAAATGAAGTCGACAGAGAACACCAAATCACTTTGTGAGCGTTTTTGAGCGAAATACGTGTGCGCGTGCACACACGCACGCACACATGCACACACTATCACAGAAGAGTGTGTAATCAAGCACATACGTATGTTTTCTCCTACCTTTCTCTCTACCCCTCTCTTTCTGTTTCTGTGCCTCATGGCTTTAAAGAACTACTTTTGTCTTCTTCTGCGACTTTCTGGATTTCCGTCGACTGCCGGTCTTTTCTGCCAAACGGTTTTTTTTCTGAAGATCTTGAAGATCACACAGTCAGTACTTTGCTTTTAAAGTTTTATGCAGTTTTCCTCTGCTTTGTGATTGCATCGATACCAGTAGTCTTCTGGGGATTTCAGCTCCGTTGACCCGAATCTCTGTTGATGTATTCTGTGTTCCTACAGACGATACAATAGCTTTCCGAGCTGTAGATGTCAACTCAGGGCCGTTGAGGGCCAGCACGGGCCCCGGGGCAGACGACGTGCTAAAATAAGTAGCTGGTAAAGTTCATAGATTCAAGAGTGACAAGAGGCTAAAGACAGACTAAAGTTATGTCAGACAAATCAGTAAGAAAGCATTGTGCTTGTTTCGAATCCCATTCGTCTGATTTGCCACCAGCAAGTAGCCTAACATCACCCCCCACCACTGGCAGAAAACATGTTGAAGGTCATACTCAACATCAACGAGTCATCGTCATCAGAAGTGGTCATCGTGCAGTTTGACAGTGTGGCCTGTGTCTATCAGTTATTTACAGGATTAGACAAACGTCACATAGATACAACCACAGTGCTTCTAGCTCAGCCCTCGCCATCAGGACTGCAGGTGACTGTTAACTGGATTGTCTAGAAAACTTACATCACGAGTTCTCTTATGTACAGAAATAAGTTGTATTAACCACGCAGTTCTCCCATATTATTATAGTCTCGTCCATCGCCTTGACCTGTGGACAGTCATGCCTGTTATGGGCTGTGGTTCTTGCCGTGACCTGCTGCATACCTGTTTCACAGCCATCTGCCAGAGCTATTGGTCACATACATCTTGTGTATAGAGCTATTAGTCACGTGTATCTTGCGGGATGTACTGTATGCTCTGGAATACTTGCATAGCAGATGTGTCATAGGGGCGTGGTGCTAGCCATGCTTTCAAATCAACTAGTGGACAGACGAGCTATAACCGTCTGATCCACCGCACTTGGAACTGAAGGGTGGCGTTAACTTGCGGCAGTCTCAGCTGGAAGGACAGCTGCAACATACCTTCATATATTTTCTAAATATCCTAACGCATTGTGCAGACTTTAAAAATAATTGACGAATATTGTCAGCGTCAGTGCATCATTTTAAAGCGCTTTGAGCTCTATTGTGTGTGGAGAAATGCGCTATACAAGTCGTCATTCTTCTTGTTCTTGTTGTTCTTCTTCTTCCATGTCAATTTTTACCAAATCTCATAAGCACTCCTGCTACCTTGTCATACATTTACAGTTCGACACTTGCTCTACCTCTTGAATGCAACGGGCGCTTTTATGTATGGACACTTTAAAATGGGAACTAGACACTAGAAGTTTCGTGTGACATGCAAGGTCAGACCGCACTGACAGAGGCTGAGGGCATCAAGGATGTTCTCGTAATCGTAAACAGGATAAAGTGGGACAGTGTATGGTAAACAGAAAAAGCGGGACAGTTTATTGTCTTATGGTAAGCAAACGGGACAAAGTGAGATAGTTTGGGGTAAACAGACAAGACGCTTTCCCAAACTGGTCCTGTGCATAGTACCTGGTCAGAAAATCTAGTTATGTAGGTATTTGCGTATCTAGGTGCAAGAGTTTGGCTTGAGGCTTGTGGACTATGATTAGGTAAACAAATTACCTTGGAGGCTATTTATGGTGTCAACACTATTCTTTCCGGGTATTGTAGGACCTGAATATCATCACGGACGTGTATAGGTGGATTGCTGTCTATCTGCCGAGACCAACGCCTCTTGCGAAGTTCTCCGCGGGTAGTCTCGGCGAGCCTTAACAATGAATGTGAATAAACCGGAAGCTATATCGTCTAAAGCCTCGTTCTAGTACTTAAACTGAAACGTGACTAAACCGGAAGCTGTTTCGTAACCAGCCTCGTTCTATGACTTCACTGAAAAAAATCGTCTGCAAGCAGTCCAGTAATACAAGTCCGTGATATCATCGATAGCATGGTCATAAACAAATAGTTTTTTCCCTGGGCGTCTGGGGGTCGATGGGCCTGACATTTTGGCACATGGGCATGATATTTGCGGGACTCTGCACTTTGGGGAATGTGGGACTTAATCAGTTTTCTAAACTCCCAAATCCCTTCCCGATCACGACGGCAGTATAAAGGACATGCAAGTAAAGCTCGGTGAGTAAAAAGTTATCTTAAGAAAAGCTGAACACAGCTCATTAAAATAAATCAGGTCCTGACAACTTTGGGTACAGACAAGGAGCCATGAAGCTGGGGCCGTAGTCGTGATGCGGAGGTCACGTTACCCCAGGATTAACTTAACGTGAAGAAGGCCTTGCGCTTTCTAATAACTGGAAACAGACTCAGGAAAGTGAGATAAAGCGAAGTCGGAGATACGGGCTTATCTCCGAATCTGAACTAGAGAGAAATATCAAGCGTAGGTGACTCGTACGCAAATTTTTTTTTAAACGGGTTTTATGGTTTAAGTTCCACATGTATAAATTACTTGCAAAAAAAGAACACGTTTAAGCTTCAGTACCAGTTCCATTTTAAAGGACTAGTAGGATACAAGTTTTTTGTGTGAATGGGTACAGCTCAGTGCGAGATACTACTTTTCAAAAACTTGGTTCAGGAACAAGCTAATAATTTAAACATTTTTTAACGTATTAAGGCAAATAAACCTAAACGGTAAAACCAGTTAATGCTAGTTTTAGATGGTTTTTAGACTTAAAGAACCTTTATGGTTTTTCACAGTGTCATGACATCTGGAGGGTCAGCATCGACAAATAACGAACCTACAAGTCCGTGTCCACAGAGGAAGGATCGAGGGAGCAGGACTAACCCAATCTTCTGCCTAGTCAAAAACAGTACGTTTCTAGGCAAACGTTGATTCCTATACTATCAAGTAGAAGAACCAGATACTGAATTTTCCTTGGTTACGATAAGAAACGCGCAGCGCAAATGGCTGACAGGGAGACAACTCACTGCTTCCACCAGTCTTCGTTCGTGGCTTGTAAGTGTTGCGGAAAACGAGAGAAGGTCGAAAATGCATCCCGCTGACGGAGAACTATTAGCTTTACTCAATCCTGATTCATTTTTGAGTCTTCCACATTCAGAACAGTGGGAACTCTGCAGATTATTTACAGAGCATTTCGGGAAAGAAAAACTGAATACGACTTAACGAGCGACTTCCATGAGTCTGAATGTAAGGAACACATTTTAGACAACAGTGATCCCACTAGCAAGACTTTAGAGTTTAGACACACCACTCGTTCAGGTTCCTCTTTTGGAAGTTTGCAGCCTGGTTTTTTTGTCATCATGCAAAATTTATTACACTTTCGACAGTTAGAAGTACCAGATGCTAAGGAAAAATCCTTCCGGATTGCTGAAAATCGTTGAAGCTTTTCTCAAAATGGCTGCCACACTCCTTGGACACTTCAAAACAGTATCTCGCTCAAGTTTATAGCCAGGAGGACAGCTTGGTATGAAAAGAAAGATTAAAACTTGCAGATAAAAAAAAAAGAAAACTCTTCAATTTTTCAGTTTAGACTGCTAGACGCACACAGCCGTTGACCCTCTGCTCCAATACTCCTCGTCTCGTACTGTCTGGGCAGGTACGTAGACGGTATCCACTCCCAAATCTCCGGGCCTCCAAAAACTCCTTGCTTTTCTCCCCAATTAATTCCTGAAATCCTCACACCAATTTTAACTGATACAATATGTTTCCCATCAAAACTTCTATACCTCTTCTCAATAATCACATTATATTATACATCCACACTATCACACTTCTTTCTAAGAACCATCAACAATAAAAACACTCCATACCTTGTCGCTGCAAGGAATTAGATTTTCTCCCCTGTCTCTTTCACACAGAACAATCTCCTATGTCCTTAAACTAGGACGTTTGGTCGGGGAATCCTAAATTCAGTTCACCTTACTTGCAGGTGCTCCCGTTACTCTTTACTCAGGCACACGCTCTCTCCTGAACCGTACTCACATTCATTCTTTCGCGTAAAGGGGAAACTAGCCCTGCCTTGCAACCTAGCAGGGAACTAACTCTAGTTCCTCCCTTACTATCACGGGTCGATCCGTGACAACAGCGTTTCGGACCGGTCAGTCAGATCAGTACCGATACACGGCAGATGGGCATCCATACAAAGGTTCCTCTACTGTAAGACTTCCTACTGTATGGAGGTCTTAACATCAAATATAAACAGAGGAGAATCTTTTTGGGAGGTTCGTCCTGGAGCGAAGGACGGGTAGGCACTAGTGTGTTCGTTTAATTGAGCAACTGACGAAAAGAAGAAGACTAGTAATAACAGGAAGAAGATAATAAAAGAGTATAGGACTGCACGAATAATAGTGAAGACCAATCGAAAGAAAGAGAAATTCAGATTTCTAACCCTAACCCTAACCCTTAACCCTTGAACGCTATATATATATATATATATATATCTTCCTCTCTTCTTATTAACTCACTAACCCAAGACATATTATCAAAGGGGAAATATTATCTCGAGGAAAATCAGGGGGTGGAAGACGTTAAATTGTTTCTCCCAGTCTACGAAGAAAGATTAGTTGATTGTTTTAAACAGAACTGGCGTGATCACATATCTAGCAGTCACAGATTTACTGTGTACAGAATTTTTAAATTTGATATTTCGCTGGAACCTTATTTAAGAGACATTCTAATTCGATTCAGGATAGGTGCTTCTGAAATTTACACTCATAAACATAGATATTCTGCCCCCACTGCTCAGTTACCCAGGTGCCCGTAATGTAACTCCGACCTCAGCGATGAAATACACTTTTTATTTTATTGCACGCCTTTGAATGATCCGAAACTAAAATGTTTACCTGAAAAATACTGAAACACTTACCATCATATGTACTTAAAAATCTTCTGCTAACAATTGTTTACAAAATGTTGCCAGATTTATATACTACGGGCTAAAACGACGACGGGAACAGCAGTCGATGTAATATACTTATGTATGTGCGTATGAGTTGATGTAATCTAATTATGTATGTGGGTACAAGAGTTGATGTAATCTAATTATGTATATGCATACAAGAGTTGATGTAATATAAATATGTGCGTATAAGAGTTGATATAATTGCGTACGTGCATTCAAGAGTACACTAACTTGTTTACTGTGTTTAATCTGATATATAACCTGTTATATTGCTTACATTATAATATTTTCAAATGGAATGGCGTGGTTACCCTAGTGTGGGGAGCTCACGAATCTAGTTGTATGGGTCAATGGCCATAAAGAATTTGAGTTTTGAATCCCTCTCTCATCCTTTTTTCTTCTTAACTCACTAACCCAATACGTTTTCAAAGGATAGACATGGGGTTCCATTAACGCCACATCGGCTGAAGCTTTTTTTTATCTTACTATTTGTAGATGACAATTAACATTGATACCAAGAACTGTTGCTGGACTAAAAAAAAAAAAATCAACTTTGGACACTACATCAAGCAGCTCAGAGAATTAGTTTGAAGGTTAACCTCCCTAAAACAAAAATTGTTGTCTTTTGATAGGGTGGTCACCTGGGAACGAGGGAAAAATGGGTCTATGGGAAGAAAAAACTGGAGGTGGTAAATGCACACACTTATTTTGGGCTTGGGTTCTAAGATAAACTAAGTTTTAATAATGTGGTGAATAATATGGTGATTTAAGCTAAGAAGGGTATAATTGAAATCTTGACTATCATGGACAGGCTAAAATGTAGTTATGCTCGAGTGTTTTTTTCTTTTCATTTTTGACACTCAGTTTGGACCCATATTATGGAACGCTTCTGAAATTTGGGGACTAACCCAAATAGCTCCTGCAGAGAAGATCCACCGTTTTGCTTGTAAAAGATTCCTGAGGGTTTCAGTGAGAGCACTTATCTAATATATGAAGATTTATTGAGGTTCCCTTTATATAATATTTCATCCGCTGGATGTATTACATATTAGTTTTGGTTGTTGGAGCTTCTGGTCATATGTTATGCAGCATGCTCTATCTGATGGACACAAGAGGTCCTGAAACATTGGTGACCAGAATACATAGGGTACTGTTCTTCATGGGTTTTGTGTATGTCTGGAAGTTTCAGCAAGTGGGGAAGGAGGAGGTTTTCCTAAAGAGATTTAGAGAAAGATTGAGTGATGTTTTCTGTCAGGAGTGGCGCCCAAGTCCGGAAAATACTTTCCATTCTGATGTATATATAGTAACTCTAAAATCTGCTTGCAGCGAAAATTATATGGGGATAGTATCAGCAAGATTTATGTAAGAAAGGCCTATGTTCGGTTTAGAATTGGTGTTTCAGAAACTAAATACCACAGGAACCGTTTAGCTCACTATGAGGTAGCCCGCCTTTGTCCATTTTGCCCAGAAACTTTGGAAGATGAAAATTATTTGGATCAGGAACAATTTACATTGTGTGCTTGTGGATCACAAATATATTACCAATGTAAGTAGGTACAGCGTTTTCTAATAGTTATAGTACACGAGGGCATTATCTTTTTTCCCTTCTCTAGTTTTTTTTTGCACATATTTAGAGGTTTTAATATGTGTATGTTATATATATATATATATATGCCAAATTGATTTCATTTCCTCCAGTGTAAATAATCAGGGAGTAACTTATTGATCCTACAATTGTCATGTAAACCAGGAACAGTTGTGTGTTTGTGCAGCGTTTTTAGGTACAGCTTTTTGTAATGCTACATGTGGACACTTTCTTCTTGTCCCTCTCTCTTCTCTCTCTTTTCTCTCTATTTTTAAATATGGATATCAAACACTCTATATTTATATTTTCTACCTTTAGTATGGATGTATGGATTTAAGAATGAAAGAGATGTTTGAATTGTGTTCTGTGAATTCTAATACGGAAAAAAATTAATTGAACTGAAAAAAAATTAAAAAACATTTTAAAAAAATGTCTAAAAAAACTGTCTGTTGATATGTAAAAAAAACCATTCCAATTGAGCTGATCACATCATGTAAAATCCCAATTTCAAAGTTTCAAGGCCAAGATACATATGCGATAACACAGGATCATAAATAAGAATCTGAAACCAGCTAATGTAATAAGGCAAGCACCAGCTTGTGTTGAATAAGGATACTTGGCTCAGGGGATGGTATTCAAACGATTACTTGTTCCAGGCCCAATCGAGGCACTCAAGAGACAAGAGTTTGTGCAAGATAAAAAATAAACCTGAGTCTGTCCCAGTAAAAAAAAAAGAAAATTATTTTGCCCTCTTTATGCTGACGAGAGATAAATGGTGGTCATCATGACCTGAAAAGATTGTTCTGTAGTTCAAATGAAAAAAATATTAAATTACGCAGTTTGGTCTTATTATATTAATGATTCTGAGAAAAGGAATTTGACATTAGCTTGACATTGCCCTACTGACGCACGCATGTTTGTAGAGTGTTAATGTGTGTGTGTGTGTGTGTGTGTGTGTGTGTGTGTGTGTGTGTGTGTGTGTGTGCGTGCGTGTGTGGACTGTTTATAGACGTGGTGGATGTTTACTCCGGTGTAGTGCCTGCTGTATGTATGGTTTTAGAAGTCATTTTAAACGGATTTGTGCATTAGTTAATGTATATTCAAGTCTATCACGTGTTTGTTGTAAAATAACTTTGATCAGTTCTTCATTCCCTTGGTGGAGAAAGGTTCTTATAGTTCTCAGTGAATCAATCTCTTTCTCTCTACATCCCAGATTCTTGTTGTTTAGTTTTGTTTGGTCCATTGAAATGGTGTTTTTTTATTTTGTTCATATTTGCCATGTGCCAGCTTGACATGAATGTTCTTGGGTTAACCAACAATCAGAAAAAAAGTATTCTGTACCGATATCTTAACTGATCATTTTCACGTCATAATGATCATAAAGATTCAATGTTAATTTGAATATTAAGACAAGACGAACAGCTTTTGGAAAAACTTGCCCGCATTGTTCAAAACTCCTTATTGAACTTCGCCGCATATTGCCGTCATCATTGACATTTTCCATGACATTTTGTCATGCCTGGTGCTGTTTATAGCAGGAGACAGCTTTGTGTTAAAAAAGTTGCATCTGTATCCACCTCAACTCACTGATTTCCTTTACTTTGACACCCCATCCTTCCTCCGTATCATATCGACCTCCTTCACCCCCATCCTTGGCCTGCTCCAACCGGTTGTCCATTCAGTAATGAGTGCATTTGTGTGCCTTAATAGAACTTTCACGGATGGACATTCACTGGGTGGATATTTAAGCCTGAAAATTTAGAGGACGGCCTCAAACTCGCACACTGTGTGCCATGCAGCGGTCAACGCGATGTTCTGTGCTCTGGGCATGCGCAGTAAGTATGCATACAAACATCGCCGCGTGTACCGTTCGCAAGAAAATGAAATTTCTGCTTGTATGGCTTTTGCAGAAAACTGTTATTAGGGTTTTAAGAGCAAAGGACACAATATTACAATTTAAGTCTGAGATCACTTGCGCTAACTTTACAAATTTTGTTTGCAGGCATCTTTACTTGACTTCACGATGCTTTAGTAGCAAGGTTTATGTCACTCTATTTTAAAAGTTGAGTTTAAAGTTTGTATATACAAATACTCTTTGATTTACAGTAGGTTATTACCGTAACTGATGGTGGGAGAAGTGGGGAGGTGAAAGTGAAAGTACAAGTTCAGATACATTGCTACAGTGACATAATTACAGTAACACATAGTTACAGTAAAAGAGATATACCTAAAGTCCTAGCTCCGTTAAAATGACAACCTACATTGATAGTGCCAAACTTTTGCTATTGATAGTAAACATTTACAAACTATTTTATTCAGCAATTTTTGTGTGTAAGAAAATAGGCAAATTTTAAGGATTAATTTGGAGAATTACGTGCAAACGAAAAGGAAAAACAAGACTGAGAAGATCTGTTTAGATTCTTTTCGAGGATTTATTAACTGGTGTAAATCTTGATGTATTAGGCACATGAACACAAAATGTATCTCAGTTTCTTCACGACTAAAATGATTCATTCTAATCAAACCAGTAGACAAATTCCTGCTTATCGAAGTTAAGGCTTGTAACGTCTAGTATACACCTCATTAGCGAATCTCTAAATCCAGTATGTTTTTCTGTATAACCAAGCAAGTGCTCAGCACTATATAGCTGTCTTGAATGAGCTGTAGACTGAGTATCGATTACTAGTAATTATTTTACTTTTCAAGTCTTACTCAAAACAGTCTTTAAGTCTTAATCTGAATTATCAAGAATTGCATAGTATTGCCCACCCTGACACCCTCAAACAAACCCAGAGCCGAAATGGGAAAATACTAACATAACGTTATTAACCCAAGTGACCATATCATTATTGTGCATATTTAACAACATCGATTAAAACTTTTCTTGGCAATCGAGAAAGAGGATAGATAGTAAGTTTATTGCCTCGTTTGGTATAGTTGAAGCGTAATGTCGGCTGTGCGGACTAGAACAAAACAGAGAACGGACTAAGGCCTATACCACACAGTCCTATTATGTCAAATAAAACGGGTGGTCAGGAACGATCGAGACAGGTCTGCAACGAAGAACATCAATGAACCATTCGCTCAAGCTTCTCATCCAGTCATAACCAGAAATAGTAAGAAAGTTCTTTGCAACAACTGTCTGGCAGTATTTAAATAATAAATAAGATTGCTGCAGATGACACGACTAGTCGATCCTTTGATTAAGTTTAGCGAAGTTGTGTGCGAAGGTAACAGAAAGCAATGCTTTAGAATTACCGTTCGGAATATGGAAACGTTGGTCAACTGAGTTAAGATCAAACGTGGGACTTTGGTGTGCTTTGGAACTTTGGAACTCGCACCGCGTTATCCCTTCAATACCGAGGCTGTGACAAAGAGCACTCGGCACACCCTCCAACGCCAAGGCCAAAAGTCAACCACACCGCTGCAACTCTTTTGTTCTCACAGTCCGCGCTGTCATTAACATTAACACTTTCGAGGAACACAGCCTTCATCTGACCTGAGCTTTGAATTTTAAGCAAACATGCTATGGATTTTTAATTTTTTTTTTTTTTTAGAAAACCGGCACACAGATTATATCATGCTGTAGAAGATGACAGATAAAAGTCTGCGTTGGTGGAAGAGGGTGTTGGAGGCGTAGTTTAAGCTACTGAATTTTAGCACTAGCCTTTGCACTTCTGATTCAGGGAAAGAATTCTGTTCAGGGTGCTTTAGTGCTTCTGCTGGTACAAACGATGGCTTATGTCTGCAGATCCTTTGTGTGACATCGTGGACGTGGACGGCAGCATCCAATTTTGAGACTTCCTGCGTAAGATATAATGAGTTTTTTTCCTCCTGCGCTGACAGTGGACACGCGAGTATATAATAAACCATCATATGAATACACACGTCAGCACGCAGCAATTTATTTATGTCATTTTATTTTATAAATGTTCTTCTTAAAATTCTTCGTCCTTATTTCTCTCTCTCTCCTTCCTTCACTCACTCGTTCGCTCACCGTTCTCACTCACACCCTCACTAACTACCCACTTGGGTAGTGATCTATTCCTATCTGTGTATTCTCTACCTCATTCTCTCATTCACTCACTCACTCCCCATTCCACTCTCAGACAGAAGTAATTTGACTGTTAAATTATTTTTGATGATTGATTTTCTTGTCATCCTGGTTCCAAGATAAACGCAGAAAGAAGAATAAAAGATTAATGCCTGTGAAGTTGTTCCCTAGTAATTTCAACGGTAGTTCAGGATTGAAAAAAAAGAAAGACTCACGCAAAAGCAAAAATTATACACACAATATTCCGAAGAGGATGAAGTTCGAGATTAAAGATGTTTTTTTAACAGGCAAACGTTCGCTGTCCGAATGGTCAAGTTTGCTTACGGAGGCCAGGAACAAGTAACCACTACTGTATTAGTAAGCAGCCTTTCTGCCCTCCAGTTTGTTTCAAGTATATTCAAGAGATTTGTCATTAAATCCCCAGCAATTTTTTTAAATGTTCATCTTACTTTGAAAGCGAAACTTAAACAACATATATCAGGGAACATGAAAATTATTAATGTGTTAAGCAACTGGGCCCCAGACCCTGTATTCTCAGCATTGCACTGACTGCACATGCGCGAAAAATTTCACTTCCGATCTGTGTAAATACTGAGACATGAATGTTTAGTTAATATAGATTTAGATAAACTTGTAGATCGATTCGTGTATATGGCATTAGGCATCGATATGTAAGTAGGCGTAGAAGCAGCTGTAGACAAAAACAAACAAGCAAATGAGGCTTTTGGTGATTCCAGGAGTGCCAGTGCCAGTCTCGACAAACCAAACGTTGACCCCGGGGAGTGCAGAAGAAGAGTTTGGAGAGAATGGACCTGCAAGATCATGCCCCGACCCGTCTGTGCTGCCAAGGTCGTGCGTACAGCAGTGTCGCCTACATGTAGACTGTCAGCCCAACATGGCCTGCTGTCCCAACGGCTGTGGGCGGATTTGCACCGCGGTGTCAGGCCGTGAGTAACGACTGCACGGTGGTAGTGAGAAAAGAGAGAGAGAGAGAGAGTTGTGCTTACTTGAACTCATAGTATTGATAGAGAGGTGTTGGTTTTATAAATGCTTTGGGAACGATTCATCTTCCGTTATTACGCCTCTTAGGAAGAGCCTTTTTAACAATGTGTTTATCCCATCTCTCTCTCTCTCTTTTCCCCCCTCCCACACACATTTGATCATTATCAACTTGTATGAATATATTATTAAGTGGTGAGCATACAAGCGCTGTATATCACAAATAGTTTTGTAGTCCCATCTAGTCTTGATGGTGAAGACTGAGACAATAAACAATGTCAATGGTAATGTCTCTCTTTCTCTCTCTCTCTCATGCGCACATGCCAAAATATATACACGTACAAACAGATACATATGCACACCGAGTGGAAGATTGGAGGGTTTAAGGACTTTTATCGTATAAAATAGTACCTCCTAGGTTAAAAAAAAGTGTTTATATTCAAAGCGTTTTACATTTTAAGCTTGCCCAGTCATCTTGAATTCAGATGTAGGTCGACAGGCAGCAGTCTTCCTCATTGACCTTTGCTTCTGACCTACACGGAGTGCACTTAATCATATCTATAAACAAGAGGGTATTTGTTTATGAATATTTTGTTTATTTATTATTTACAGCTTCTTCTGTGTCTTCTTGATTTTTTTAACATGGAGTAGTTTTTATATTATTGATCTGCAGGCAATGTGCAGAAACCAGGATCTTGTCCAGACACCTCCCAGTCGCTATTGTCAGGCCCCTGTCATGAAACTTGTCGGACCGATGGCGATTGTGTTGGCGTTGACAAATGCTGCAGGACACAGTGTGGGGCACAATGTTTCGTGCCGTGCTTCCATTGGCTGTCTCCTCAACAGCGTCACTTCCGCCCTTGGACGGTGTCGCGAAGTTGTACAAGGCCATACGCCAGAGAGTAGGCCGATTATGCCATGACTTGTGAGAGTTCAAGGGCTGGCAAGCATGCTCAGAGAAGAACCCCCCCAAAAAGAGAAAAATTTAAACAAACAAAAAAATGAATCAAATGGTTAAAAATATTGGTTTTCGGTGGAAAAAGCAGTCACAATGGAACAATACTCCTTTCTTTCGTGTGTCTGGAGGTTTGTTGTCGATGCAGAACGAGCAGACTTAAGCACAAACATTTAAAAAAATGTATTCACCCAATGCACACACGCACGCGAAGACTAACGCGAACCGACACATACGCAGGCGCACAGGCATACACACGTTTCTTTTAACTTGTATGCACGCACACAGATGTACACACACACACACACAGGCACATTGAAGTGCACCCCGCCCCCCCCCCAACCACACCACACACACACACACTCGCGAGTAGGTCCTTATGTGCACCACGATGCGTTGGATGTCTGAGTGGTCAGTGCCTCCTTCCGGGGGAATACTACAAAACTGACTGCGGCGGAAGTCGTTGCCCGTCCCCCAGTATTGGGTCTGAAGGTCAACCCCACATGTCCTGGCCCTTTGCCTTGTGGGTAGGGCAGTCCTACAAGATGTGTTTTTGATTCTGATGAGTCGTCACACTCATACTGGGTTAATATTGCAATGTGTATCTTCTACAGACGATCCTTCAAAGTACAGTACAGCGTCTCCTACAAAAGCGGATGAAAATCCATATTATATGTTATATTAAGCCAGAAACAGTATAACTACTACTATTAAAATAATCATCGTCATTTTCGAACTGTTACAAAAGGTTTTCATTAAGCATGACTGTTAGTACTTTCTGCTGAACGCATGATAATCAGTTAACTTTGAAGCACATGATCGTCTGTCTGAAGGCAAATCTGTGTCCTCGTCAATTTACGAGGTTATTCCTCGACAGAATCAATAAAACTCGAATGAAGACACCGAATATTGTTCATCTCATACACGTAGACGAATGCATGATGATTTGTTCACGAATCTCTGTCTGTCTGTCTCTCTCTTTTGTTAATGGCGGATTATTTTCAGCAGTGTTCATTCCCCATGAAAATTATCTTAGACAATCTTATAATTGAAGAATTACAGACAATTATTTTCCAAACTAGTACATGGTTCTCCCTCTCACTTCGCAGTATGAATGCTGATTTCTTACACTTCCTTTCTAACACAAAGATGTAGAGAATAAAAAGAAAAAAAGTGCGTGTGTGCTGATGGGTGGGCGGGATGGGTTGAGGAGTTAGAAATATAGTACCTATATGGAGGTATTTACAAGCTCGTTGCTTTTACCTACGCAAGTGTAATGATGATTATGTTTCATTATGAGCTTTCAGCTTCCCACCACCTCGATGTAAAATTAGGCGCTGCTTTTTATCTGCATATTTTAACCTCTGTGTGTGTGTGTGTGTGTGTGTGTGTGTGCTTTCAAATTCCAATAAATGTCAAGAAAAGCAAAAATCCAAACAAAACAAAAAAATAAAGCCAGCAAAAATCAATTAACAGAGTAGAGGACCTGCTGCGTCAGCCATACGGTGTGGAGGAGATTCAAGGCCAGGGTCAAGACTATCAGCAGGTTGTGAGTGAGGAAAAAAAATAACGATAGAAGATAGTAACGCGTATCACAGGAAAAACGATTTCTTGCCGATGGCCAGTGAAACACCCTGAACAGCTAAACAAATATTCGCTAACTTCATATCCTTTTCTCTCAATAAAGTTTCCACCCTGCCTTCTCCCCGACCTTCACCCCAATCCCACCCCATTTCCAATCGAAAATTTCATTTTGCTGTCTATCCTCCAGCCCACCCTCTGTCTGAGAACTTCCTGTCTTTGGCAACCTCGTAGATGGATCGGCTTACTTGCTGACTGCGTATTGTCTTTAAGCTGCAATCTTGCTCTCTCTTTAGAACGAAACACCTAGTGTCATTTCTTTTACCCCGACTGTTACTTTCTCCACCTTCTCATCTCTGTGTTTTTTATGTTCCTAGCAATGTTCACTATTCTTGTGTTCGTACGATTGCCTTATTGCCCTTCCCTGTCATACTACCTACTGTTCCTTGTATCTTGTAAAGCGCACTGAGCTCGCCTCCGTATTGGCCAATGAATAATAATAATAATAATAATAATAATAATAATAATAATAGTAATAATAAATACATGTTGCTTTTATAGAATTCATAATCTGAGAGTATCAGACGTCATAAAAATCGAAACTAATTATCGACATATTGTCCTTCGTTTTTATCACTGGTGACTGAAATTGTTTCCGAATAAAAATTAATTTGTCGTTTAATATTTGCTCAAAGAATATCACTCGGGCGGAATAAATAAATTGATCTTTTTTGCTTGCTTTATCGATTTTTAAAAATATTTATTTTTGTAGTTGTAGGGAAGCGGGTATCCGAGTGGTCCGAGCATTGTAGTCTGAATCTAGAGGGTTCGAGACCTGTGTGGCGCGGCGAATCACTGAGCGTTCCGGGAAGATAAAGCAGCGAAAAGGAGAGAAGATGAGATGGACACCGCCCTCACAATAAAAGCTGGCACCAAGAAATGTTTTATCTCCAGTACCATGACTCCCCATTAAGCTGAGGGGACGATGTAGTTTTTAAATATCCCGTCTTATCCACCAACCCGTTAAAACGGTATGTCAGTGCTGGTTGTCTTCGTTGTAGGTTAATAGGTGTAAAGATTGAAACACATTGTACTTCTTGCCACTAATACGGTTCTACATGTTCAATCGGGCACATGCACACACGCCAAACTATATACTCTTACACACATACATAAACGCGCGCGCGCGCGCGCGCGGGCACACACACACACACACACACGCACATCTCGCCTCAACGCGCTGGTTACTAATATGATCATCTAATCTTGCATTAAATTACTAACAAAGCTTCATACCTGTACGTTTGAAGAGATGAAATAAGATTCACACCCTACAGCTGTACGCGTTGCCTCAGAAGCACAAAGCGCTCATGTTCCCCCCAGTAACCTACAACAAAAAGGAAGTACACGCATATGGGCATGACGTCAACGCAAGTAGTGTTGACTAACATCCTGGTTGGGTGACGGCGCAACGACAGCTTCGCCGACGTGGGAAGGAGCTGTCGACGACGCTATGGCCACCCTAAACACAGAGCTTGCCGCTGAGAAGCAGGTCTGTAGTCTCTTTACAGTCTTAAGATTAAAGTGCAGGTCTAGCTAATCTGGGGGTTTCAGAGCACAGTGAGGGTGTAACCATTGTGTTAATGGCTGTCGAATGTTGTTGGCCCAGCTCGGCTAAAACGGAGAAGCTTCACACTGGTTGACCTATTTAGTCTTTTCTTTCTTTCTCTCTCTCTCATAAGACCCTCGCTAACCTCATCGGCCGGTATAAACAGTGTCGAGACGGCATATAAGCGAAGTGTGCTAGCAATTATCAGGGTTGTTTGGAGGTAGGGGATGGGGGACACGCTGGGGGGGGGGGGAGAATAAAGATCAGGATTTATCGATAAACCACCTTTGCAAGGCTTCACGAGTTGCTTCCCTTTAGCCACACTACTGCAGATGACTGACGAGCGGAAACAATTTAAATAAAAAAAAATTGAGAATTAAAGATAAACAAACAAAATCTGTCGTATTGAATGAAAGAACAAGAGAGAGAGAGAGAGAGAAAAGTTGTGTGAATTTGACTAGTAACAATGAAAGCTTAAGTGGCATTTTTGCTGTAGCCTCGATAGTTGCAAGTTTATGCCCCCCTCCCCTCTAGAAGTAGCACCCGTTTAAAGAGGTTTTCTCCACCTTTTCCCCTCTTTAGCACTTAATAATAAATGAAGATTTATATAGCGTATACTCCCAGTCATTATGAGCATGCTCCTTAGCGATTAAAACAGGGATGAGACATGGACAATATGGACAAGAAACGAGGGTTGGATACTGACGATGAATGGAAAACGCAAAGAGGCACCAAGTAACAAGTAAATTCGTTTCAAAATGCTAACTGATCAAGTTATGCAGACCTGCTTCCCTTTCATTTCCACAAGCCAGTCATTTGAATGTTTACACAGTGTGGCTTGTTCACATACTGTATTTACTTTGCTTTCTGTTGACCTCTTTTTAAGTAACAGACGTAGATCAGACGATGGCATTAAATCAGGATGGAGCTCCCTTGGTGATGATGAGCTTTGATATAACCAGTACATTTGACTTACACCATTTATAAAACTTTATATGTCCCAGAGGGCAGGCAAGAAGATCGTAAAGCTGTCATCCACACGCACACTAGCATCGAACAATACCATTGCACACCTACACTCCTTCACACAGATCTTCGTCAACCAGAATAAGGCTCGAAATAACTATATATCGTTCTCTCTCGCGCACACACGCACACACGCACGCACGCTCAAACACACAGAGGCTTGGCTGTAGAAGGAACTTCCCCTTTGAGCAACACTCGAAATCCTTTTGTTCCCCAGTTTAACGGCGAATTGTGCTCAATTTCTGAGGAAGTTTTGAGGCCACTGAGCAAGGCCTAAAGTCTAACCGAGTGTCGTGACCAACTGCACTTTCATCGGTACGGTGTAATTAAGTCCTCCACCACCCCTTTCACCTTATCGTGCCACTCCCCCCGATTGTCGACTTTTACTGTTCATAGGAAATATCACCTGTTCCCAAACTGTACACCTATAGTGTGGTTTCGGGTGCGCACATTCCACAGTCCTATGAGATGTGACGTGTGAGAGCGCACATGATCCCAGGACAACCTGACCTTGGACACGGCCAGGGGCTAAATGAACAGAAAGTGAAAGATTGAGAGAGAGAGAAACATGCTCTTTGGTGCAGTAGGACAAACTAAACCTGTGCCACTTTTAAATCGCTATGGCTACACGGTCAGCACAACCTGAGACACGAGTGATGTCAGAGCAGACATGTTCTTGCTGTCGGGGAGTTTGTCTTGTCTGTGAGGGACAACCTGCTCCAACATCCATGTTGTTACTGCAACGTTTTGACACCTTCTCACTGCAACATGTCGCCAGTCTTGTCATCACTGTAGCATTTTACCGCGAATCATTATAATGTTGATATATCAACGTATAACGTATGTGACCTTATATAACAATTCCTCAATTTTACATATATATATATATACTACATCTGTATTTGTAAATTTCAACTAACTGTTAAGACTCACTGATAGTAACTATAAAGGGAATCGCGAGATAGGCGTTGAATAATGTATCCACTCAGGCCTTTGATGACAGATGACTGAACTAAGACTCATGGGGCCATGAGAGTCACAGAAGGGGAGACCTTGAATCGGGTGTTGGTGGGGCGTGGGGAGGAGCTGGAACGGCTGAAACTGGACATCGGTGAGTTGCAGGCCCATACACTCCTTCTGTATGGACAGGCCCTGGTGGGCAAAACCTGCCTACTGCTGCAGGTGAGTGGCGTGGGCGTGAGCACGTGAATAAGGCGAGTGATGAGTGAGTGATAAGTGAATGTGAATGACGAGTGAATGAGGTAGTGAGTACGGGAGTTCACCAGTAACTGAGTAAGGGAGTGTGAGTCAGTCATTCTGTGTGTGTGTGTGTGTGTGTGTGCGCGCGCGCGCGCGCAAATAAGGGGGAATGGATTAAATGAGAAAGCGAGCTAGTTAACTAGTGAGTGAGCGAGCCAGCGCTTGAGTATCAACCTCTCATTAATGATTTAGCTAGTGACTGAACAAGCAGATCGGTCATTAAGTGGTAAGTGAATCTGCATGGGTAAGGGAAGTGAGTTAGTGACTGAGTGCGTCATTGAGTTAATTCAGTTAGAGAAGTAGAGGAGGGTTGTGTTACATTATGAACTAGAGGAGTATCGGGGGTGGGGGAGCTGATGTGGGGTTGCGGATGGCACCAGCTGCATGGCGCAGTCGTATATATTCGAACATATTCCGTCCTAAGTCGTCATCGTCTTGTCGCGGTTTATGATCGTATTTCAAGAAGAATCTGTTTGATAAGCCCCTGGCATAGACACGGAAAACCACTCACTTTCACTGCCCCTAAGGTACTAGGCTATGGGACCCTTTACCTTAAAGGACAACGCGACCGCTCAGCGAAAATCGCTGGAAATAAAGCATAAAGTATCATAAAAAACATGTTCCGGTGGTCTTTTATCACAGAGAGGCATGACAGATTTTATATTAATATTTTTCTCTAAAGCACACCTGAATTTGTCGAGAAAGCAAGAAGTAACGAAACGAACGCATTTCTAAAAATAGTAGCGTTTGCACAAGCTGAAGTCGAGAAAAAAAGATGCAATCCTCGGTAAAAAAAACAACAACAACAACAACAAAAAACTGAGTAGGACACATTGTGCTGTAGCTGAATGTTCTCTTCGACACTCAGGTGGAGTTAGTTTGTACTCTTGAAGGAAATCCTAAAGATAATGGCAGCAAACACCAGTGGATTAACTTAACGTGTGCAAACTTCATCCCCCCACCGTATTCACGAATTTGCTCAAAACATTTTAAACTCGATTGCTATCCAGTCACATAGAGTACAAGCAAGTCTTGGACTTTCAGTAAACCGAAGAAATCTTATTCCTACAGCAGTGCTTAATATACAAAAGCTCGAGATGCTAAAAATATCTACGACTGCTGGTAGATCAAGCACGAGATATGCAACATCGACAGTTTCTACACCGGATCTCGTCTACAAGTAACATCGTGTGACAGTCACAAACACATCATCATCAGTCGTATCTTTATTCAGCATAATGCTCAAAACAACTGACAGTGTGAGGGCATCATTGATGTGCGTGATCGAAACAGCTAAAAAAAAAAAAAAAAAAAAAAAACCAGGAAAAAAAAGAATTGAGGGTGATAAACATATTATAAGGAGCTTAAACAGCAACACGTGCGATCGAGTATCAGTAAGTAATTAATAGAAAATTTTGCATGCAGCTAAATGAGGAAGAAATAAGTTTTAAACTATCATTATAATTTTAACTGTAACAAATCCTTATCAGCAGTCAGTTGTAACTATTGTTGCCCATTAAATTTTAATCTGATTGACTTGCCAGTCTGCTGAATGAATTCAGTTTGGACCTTTTAATTATTTTTTAACTTTATTCGAAGCTTCTAAATAAAGTTCCAATCTGTAGGGCTGTATTCCAAATTCAGCTGTTTCATTTTTTGGGCGAACAAAATCGCTTCTTGAACACGACAACCTGAGTGATGTTTCTTCATTTCACTCGAAGACATGCAAATTCGTTGTTACAAATACTTCGATCACGTGAGAGAACTCTTCAGGATAGGAGAGTAATTTTTTCCCGCCTTCCTAGTTGCAGGTGAAAATGCCGATGTTTGAAGGCTTATATCTTTAAAATTAAGGATCATTATGTACTCATATTTTGGGAATTATTATTTTAAAACAAACTTAACTCGATCATAAAGAAATAATGTTGCGAGCGAGTTAACCTTTAACCAGTTGAGCTGGAAGGTATAGTGCAAGAGGTAATATAACTGACATTTCATGGAGGGTTTTGTTTTTTTCAAGGCGGTGGAGGAGATCCGATGCGAGAGAGAACAAGCAGGCCTCGGCGGGAATTACGTCATCACAGTCGACTGTTCTGCTGCCACGGATTGGCCAGGTGTCATGCTGGCGATGTGTCAGGCCATTTCATTGGACGAGAACTTCGCCAACGAGAACTTACTGGTGGGGGCGCTCCGCAAGCGTTTCGAGTCGGGCTGCACCAACACCAACACGAGCGGCGGACGTCTGCTGCTACTGTTGCTGCTGCTGCGCGTCAACGGCCTGGAGTGCACGGGCCGTGACGTCGACAGCCTAGTGCAGTGCGCGCATGCGCTGACCGCCGCTGGTGTCACGACGGTTGTGACCTCACGCCGCCACCTGCAGCTGCCGCATTGCCTGGAGGTTCCGCCCTTGACCCTCGACGACGCCTTGCAGCTGTTGCGTCACCACGCGCCAGCGGTCAATGTCACGGCCTACGTCGACCTGGTCAAGCGACACTGCCACGGATTGCCACCCTTGGTGGCACGGCTAGCTCGGTTGGTCAGCGGCCATGGCGACTTTGCATTGTCACCTGTCGAGCTTTCACAGGTACGCCAGCGGTGGATGCCCTCGAGTACAATGTGCTTTTAAAAATGTCATTATGTGTAGTGTGTAGTTAAAGAGTCGATGAGTTACTTGCTTGAATTTAAAGTAAGGTTACCTGTTAAGAGATTCATCTCTTTATCTCTTAGTTTACAGATTTGGGTTAGCTCGTTCTTTCTCTGCACGTGCCGTCTATTTACAGTACTCCCTGCGTTGCCGTGAAGTAACATTAACACCTATAGCATTTCCTGAGCTTACAACGTTCTGCACGATTTTGCTATTGCTAGAAAATAAGTTTAGCGAGATATTTATTATGATATTTATTTACATTTAAAAAAATAAGTCATGTGTGGAGTTAAACTTCTAATTTTTGTGGTGTGTAATTTTTGTGATGACTGAATACAGCTCAGTGTAATATGCTATTTTACAAAATCTGTTGAAGACTTTTACACCCTCCTCCTAATTCCTTTAAGGTCTTGAAAAACACGTTAAAAATATCAACATACAGAGAAAGAGGACTAAATCCTGACAAAATCACTTATGCACACAGATACTCCTAATTACATATGTTAGAACATTGGAACCATGGAGCAGAACAGACATACGTGTTGCACACTATGCACTAATCAGTAAATGAATGCTGACTAATAGTGACATGATCTAATGCACGTTCAGCTCTGAGGACTTATAACTGACAAGTTTAATAAATCAACAGCAAAAAAAAAAAAAAAAAAAAAAAAGAAGAAGGAAAGAAGCAAGATAAGCTCAACTAATTACAATAATAATTATATTAATATTTAAAATTTAAGTATTAAAATTGCTAAAACTACCATGATGCATGATACTGGATTAAAACAGACAAGAATGTTTAATCAAATATTTAAACAGCAAAGCTTTAACAGACCGTTTAACTAATTTTTTAGTGACTGATGCGATCACGGAGAGAGACATTTTAACTTACCTCCACTTGAGAACAATGAGAGGTATCTCCACTTTCACCTCCATGTTCAATGCCATTGAAAACTGGATTATGCAACCCAAACATATTCAGGCTTGCATCAGTCTGCTCTGCAATCTGAGGTTGTGAACCTCCTACTGTGCGGGACCGCTTTACAATGGGGGAATCTTTTTTCCTTCCATTTCTTCAATACCTGAGTACAAGAAATTGCAATCAATGATGATCAGCGTCAGCTAGAGCGAGATTCCACCTAACCAAAAACTATTTGTATCCATTGCTTTTGTGGTTAGGTACAGGAAAAAAAAATAATTGAAACGGTTTATTCACCTCATCCATTAATCGTTATGCCGACGATTGGGCACACACCGTCCTCACCACATTTTTCCACTCCTCCTGCTTCTTTCTGTTGCAGTCCGTTCTTTCAAACTTGACAGCAGCAACGGCTGCTTGCAGCGACTGTCTCTATTAATGCACATATTTCCGATTTTGTCCAATGTGGCTTTTTCGCACTTTTGCATTTGCCATTTTTGTGATTAGAGTGATCTCCCAGGCACAAAATTCGTTTCGTGGTGGAACCCAGTGAAGGTTTTCGTAAAACCAATAGTCCGTACTACTAGTTTGGACGTAGCTAGTCGCTGGCTTAGTCCCAAGCTGTGCAACCAGTGCAAATTGAATGGACTAGTTAGAGTGGTATAGCGTGTTTAGTCCCGACTAACAGGGGCTTAGCTACGCCCGAGCAATGCAAACCCAGCTCTCCCATTGACTGAGGTCTTCACATTGTAACCGTATCCATGTACAATCTTCGCCGTGATGAGACGTAGGTTCAAAACACTTATTAGGACTGTACATGGATACGTTAATGTTGTCAAGGGCACAGCCAGTGAGAGCTGGAACCAGAAGTTGATTAGACCTATCTGTGGACGATTGTTTGGTCACTCTTTTCTCTGCATAGGTGCATCTGAGGAACGGGGAAGCTTACTCATTAAGTTAGACTTTTTTTTTTTTTTGGGGGGGGAAACAGTAGCTTGTGCTGAACTCAACCCTGTTAAAAAATTTCAATTTCTAACTACTGCTAGAATTTTAAGTATGTGAAATTTAACTTCGCATTTATATACAGAGAAGAGAGAATATTCCTGCTGCAACCCGTCCTTCTTCCAGAATATGCAAAAGGTCGGGAAGGGTAGAAGGTTGGGAGATTCGCTTCCACATGTCTTGCTGACCTGCTGAAGGAAGTGCATTAATTGCCCTCCCTCTAGAATAGGATCAGTCACCACTTCCATCTCCTGTTACATCCTATCGTGTGTGCCATGCCAGGCGCTTGCAGACGACCCCGGCCTACTGGTGGAGGGACTGGAGAAGGAGGGCGACATGCTGTTCAAGAGCATGAGCCCGGAAATACGGGATCACGTGACGCAGATCGTGCAGCTGCTCGGGGGTCGCTTCTCGCTGGAGCTGCTACGCGCCCTGACGGGCGACGAGGAGGACGCGCCCAAAGCCAAGGTTGTTGTTCGACGCCTGTGTGACGAGGGCCCGCTGATCATCAACACCACCTCTCAGCAGCTGTGCGTGCAGCCGCTGCTGGTGCATCACATCCGGCGCATGGGCCACATGAACGCAGACGACCAGGTGAAAAATGAGTCAGATACTCTCCACTGTCTTGTGTTACTTTGCTGGACAGGTCTGAAGATAAGGGGGATGGGAGCGGCACAGGTAGTCGTCGTCGATCGATCGACGGATCAATTTATTCAAGGGGCATGAGAGTGAATGACTGAAAGAACGAAAAGAAAAGAGGAACATTCAGTGTGGCCTATCCTATCCGAAGTGCTACACACATATAATAGCATCAACGCCAAATTTTCAGATTATCGCAAGTTACAAAACTACGAATTACTAAATATGAAAAGCTTCTTATAGAAACATGGATAGTTTCCTGTCTTTACCAGTTTCGGCATTATTAGATGACAACAGCAAAGATGAAGAATGCCCAAGACACTAGAACATTTAAAGTCAATAAATCTTTATTTTTCTTAAACAATCTTCAAAATATGAACAAGTCAGTTCAAAATATTTTTTTCACATTTTTATATAAAGGACAGACACGTAAAGTTTCAGGGGTGGCAAGCCAAATTAAAAAATAAAAGTGTGTGTGTGTGTGTGTGTGAGTGTGTGAGTGAGTGAGATAGAGAGAGAGATGCTTCTTAATTTTATCCAAATGCCAGGTGTTGCAATCAACAGGCTTGGAAAATATATCACGATACATTTCGAGAAAAAAAATCAATAACAAATATATGAGTTGAATGACTTCTGCGACTTTTTATGCAATAACGTATGTAACGTATGTAACGTGCTGATGCGTGCAGGCCAGGTTCCGCGTCATGACCTTTCTGGGTCGCGTACTCTCTCACGCGGAGAACAAGTTATATTTGCAAGGCCAGGACACGATATACGGCCATCTCCATGGCGACTGGCCGCACCTGGAACACCTGTTGCGACAGGCGATACACTGCACCTGCAACACGTACCCGGCTTTCCTCCAGGTGAGTGGTGTGGTAGCTCCATCAGTCTCTTGTTTTGTGCCATTGCAAATGCTCCCTACTGCCATGTTTAAAACTTTGCCAACGCGTTCGTCTATTTGTGTCCTGTTAAGAACTCTTTTAAAGGCTCTTTTTAAGCGAGGAAAATGTGGACCGATTGACAAAGTTGCGTGTGAAGGTCACAAGTCACAAGAAATCAATGGCTTATGGAAAATCGTTCGGAATACCGGAACGTTGGTCAACATGCCGAATCCAAACATGTTTGCCAACATATTGCCAAGCGAGGCTTATGTTAGTTACTGGTGGAGCTGTTCAGGCCATATTGTCCAATGTCTCAGTACTCCCAGATCACTAAAAATAACCCCAAACACAAGAGAATTAACAATCCTGAATCCAGTTTGCTGTGTCACAAACCTTTAAAGTATCAAGCATTTGTCGACCTAGCCACACATAATAACACCTGCTCAGGATCTTGGTTTATAAATGGCATGAAGAAGTGTAGACAGGTAGATGGAAGTGTAGGCCAGTATGTCAAAGAAGTATATAGATGGAAGTGTTGACGTAAATTTGGCTTGTTTAGTGACTGTGGTCACTTCATATTCATGGGAGAGGAAACTGGGCGGGGTGGGAGTGTTGTATCAGAGAGACGAAGCAGCTGACGGACGTCCATCTTGCACTTAGTCCGTGCAAGGTGCAGCAGGGTAACGTTATCTAGAAAGATCCACTCATAAAGGATTTAATGCTTTTCTATCTTTTTAAATATCAAAAATCATGTTCAGACATGTTTTTGCTTTTTTTGTAGCTGATAAGGTGATTTTATGAAGCTTACTTACTATAATTTATTAAAAAAATTCAACATCCCACACTCTCGCGTGGCTTGTGGTTCAGTTACGTTTTCGTGCTTCCTGGTAAATTGCAGGTGGCGCTGGGGGCTGACCGCCTGCTTGTCAAATGCTACCCGCAGGAGGCGCTGCAGTTCTACAAGGACATGTCGGTGGCCGCCGTCAGGTTCGGTACTTCTCACGACCAGGCTGTACTACAGGGACTGATGGGAATGGCCATCACGCAAGGTCAAGGTGAGTCAAAGATTGGTGTCGTACAGTCGCCTCAACGGTCACAGAAATGTTCTCCTTCATCCTTTGTCAACTTTGAATGTGGTGTTTGTTGCGTGGCCTGCCACAGTTCTCGAGTGTTTTCCTGTCTCAGCGCCCGAATGTACGAGAGAGAAGGAACGTGTGTGTGTGTGTGTGTGTGTGTGAAAGAGAGAGAGATAATGTGTACGTACGAGAGAGAATGTATGTATGTGTATGAGAGAGAGAGAGAGAGAGAAAGCGTGCGTTTGTCCGTTCGAGAGAATGTGTATGTGTGATTGTGAGTGCGCGCGCACTTGCGAGACAGCTAGGTGTGTGCATGCGACAGACAATATATATATATATATATATTGTGATAGTGAGTGAGAGAATGTTTGTAAAAGAGAAAATATGTACGAGAGAAGATACATATGCTTGCGTGTCTGTGTTTGCGCGAGAAAGACAATGTGTGTGAGAGAGAGAATAAGAGAGAGAGAGACAGAAAGAGAGAATGTGTGTGCGTGAGATAAAATATGTGTACGAGAAAGAGTGTGTGTGTGTGTGTGTGTGTGTGAGAGGAAGAGAGAGAGAATGTTTGTGCGTGAGATAAAATATGTGTACGAGAAAGAGTGTGTGTGTGTGTGTGTGTGAGAGAGAGAGAGAGAGAGAATGTTTGTGCGTGAGATAAAATATGTGTACGAGAAAGAGAGAGAGTGTGTGTGTGTGTGTGAGAGAGAATCTTTGTGCTTGTTACACAACTTGCAGTGTATTTGAACGTAAGTGCATTTAAGTGAAAGCACATGACAGTACGACATCTGGCCACTAGAAACTCGTAACAATGACATCTGACTTTTCCCCTTTGTCTGACCGTGACCCTCCAGCAGGCACGGAGTGGGAGGACGCCTTGCGCTTCTTCGACAATGCCTTGAGTGTGCTACAGAGAGACCGCTCCTCCATTCGGCTTCTGCAGCTGCTGTGTGACGCAGGCATCGCTTACTTCCGCTTGAGCCGCCATCAGGAAGCCGACAGGTACCGTCCGCCACCTCGCGGCGCCGGAAGTATTTTTGATAGTACTTCTCAAATTAGACTGTCTTTGTGCTCTTCTTTCAGTCTTCTCGACTTCTCTACTTCTGACGATGACCTGCGCAGTTTCTCCTGGGGCGACTTTCCCCACCGAGTTGAGCGAGACTTATATATTCACCCCATTGTTTATTTCGACTGTTTATGCTGTCATCAGTTTCAAAACCTAACCTTCTTGTGTCATGAAACCGTTTCATTGTTTTCAATTGTGTGATGATATATGTGTCCTGCAATCTAAAACATAACCAATAAAAATTAGCAATAAATGTTTGTTTTTGCTTTATAATCTTATTCTCCCACCATGTTCCTATCTATACCTTTTTAAAAAGAGAAGACGAGTATTATGACGAGTTCAAGGATTTCAAAAAAAGATTATCCTTACATCATGACCGTGTCAGACAGATACTTGAGAGATTTCTCCTTACGTCTTGTCTTGACAAATATTTGTGAGATTTCCCGTTCTGACCGTGTCATAACAGGTATCTGAGACAAGCACTGGAGGTCAGCATTGACACAGATGTGGAGGATGAGCGGCAGCTGGAGTTCTTGCTTGTTCGCATTCGCTGTTTTTTGGCGCTCCCCGCCATGTTCAGAGGTAGGCATGCCATTTGGCCTTCATGCTCAAGGGATGCAGTGTTTTTTTTTCAACGATTTTTTAGAGCTTAGTGCAAGACACAGGCCTGCAAATCCACTATACACAGAAATAGTTCGAAATTGCGACGTCACGTTTGCACACAGAAGCGTATCCATGTACAATGCTGACGTCAGTGTTGTTGACCTTTTTCTGTGGTCAAGAGAAGTGTATTTATCCAGCTATAGCGAAATACTTTCTTGCACTGAGCTTTGACCAATCATAAGAAAAAAAAATGCACATTACTAGTCCTTTAAAGGAACCCAAGTTTTTGGTCTCCGCCATGTTTAGAACGGCGCATGGCACAGTCAATATTTGTCCTCTCAGCGCCACGTTTAAAAGTGCACATGTTCTGCACAATGGCTGAATCCTCAAATTTAAAATTTAAAATTAAAGGTATGCATACAGTAAACATTAGTTCTGTCTTTGCTACAACAATGTAGTAGGTGCAACAATTGAGCCTGATGTAAACAATGCTGTATTCACCAAACATGTCATATAAGCAATGAATGGATGGTATATATTTGATATGTTATTTTAGAACACTTTCCGTCTCGAGATAATATTATGTACAAGAAGTTATCTTCATCCACTCAGAATAGGAAAACAGTTTAAGATCGGCTCAGTATATATATATATGTGTGTGTGGATAGTCAGGAAAGGGGGAAAGCAGAGTAGCTGTCTGCATTGATGTGTGTGTCCTATCCAGGAGTCGATTGTATATCTGGACTTCAGACGGGATAAAAGATTAAAATGTGTATACTAGGTACAACACGTGCAATGTATTACGCGCCTTTACCAATCTCGAAAAAAGTGTAGAGGCAGAAACGAAGCGAGGGAGAGAGAGCGAGAGGTGGGGAGAGGCTTACAGGACTAAAGGAAGTCTTGAGGCAAGTCTTAGTGATGTCACGTGACGCAGGTTACCTGGAGGAGAGCAAGCAGCTGCTACTGGAAACCTTGGAGCTATGTTCGCAAGTCATGCCACATCACCCAGATAAAGCCATCCTCGTCAACAGTCTCGGCCTTGCCTATGAACGCAGTGAGTCTTCAGTATGTGTGCGCTCGCGTGAATTGAATGGAATTTCAACTAATTGGCCATTTGTTCATTTCAAGGAGGTAGGATACGCAGTTCAGTAGATGACACGATAATAATGATGATGATGGTGGTGGTGGTGATGATGATGATTTATTTTTGTGAAGTACAAATTCCCATCACTAAGATGCTTATTGTCAAACTTATTACCTGCCGTTTGGAAAGTCAATTTGTCACCAGGAACGATAAAAGACATAATTAGAAGCCATACTCAGTACAAGCTTGTAACAGTGACAAAAGTATATACACATAAAAATACACATACATTCGTAACGATCGCCCTCAGTATCATGACTACTCGGTGAAACAGTTTGTCACCACTTGACCCATAATGGTAAAGTCTGGGTTTAAAGTTCGTCTCGGGAGATGCGCACTTCTCTCTTGCTCACAGGGCAGGTCGTTGGGTATTATTTTTTCCTGTTTTTCTTATCTCTTTGTCATCGCTTTCCTCTCCCTTTTCTTGAAAACTTACGTTTAGGCGGAATCACTGATTCAATCAACCGACTATCGACGCTTAGAAGTTGATAAGTACTTTAAAGTACAAAGAAAGGGGAATATAAGCGGCCATGAAGCTTAAAGCTTTTTCGTCGACTCAGGTGGCGAGAACCAGGACCTGGCTCTACAGTACTACCTGCAGTCGCTGGCGGAGAGGCGGCAGTATGCCTCTGTGGCAGAGGGGGACTTGGTGCCAACCCTCAACAACGTTGGGATGCAGTACTGCAGACGACGCAACTTTGGTCAGTGGACGCCTTTTATCTTCCACTGTTTGTGACTGTATCCTCCCCCACCCCCAATCACCTCCCTAGGGCCCGTAGTTATTAAACGGTGGCAAATTGCCCTGAGGTAAATCAACCTCTGGGGTCTGGACACCGCGGGGCAGTGTCGATCGTTATGATCACGTGGCGGATGTGGGATAGCTGTCTCGTGGCCAGACAGTTCAAAGATGAAGGAAGCCCTAGTCGCACTTTTCATACTTAGATTTCATGGGCTATTACGCATGTGCATTTGTGAATAAATGAAAAGTTTCAAGAGAAATGATGAGATGCAAGAATAATTTAGTTTTCTGAAGTGAAATTGCAAAGCAATGAAAAAAAAAACCCAATAGAAAACACGCTGCAGTATGGCTAGACGTGGAGCCATCAGTTATGAAAGGAGTTCAAACATGTTATTAAATGAAGGGACTGAAAGTTATGTAGATCTCGATCGTGAAGGCTTTCACCCCCATCCCTTTCACTTGAACTCAAATAAACAATTTTTCCAGATTCTTCAGCCAGGCCCCAGATACACCCATACACAATTTGTTTTTTTTTTAAAAAAAGCATTTTCCCAGTTTCCGATGCATATTGATGAGTAAATTTTGTCTTGAGGTGTTGAAATATTCATCTTCAGTACCGCCATTTGTTAACCGCAAAATTCGGACTTCCGAATGTAAGCTTCGCTAACATTGTGGGTATATATTTTTTTGATTTTAAAGAAAGTTGTGATATCTAGATGTTGGGTCTCTGTGTGTGTCTGTGCTGTGTTGCACTGTGTGTGTGTGTGTGTGTGTGTGTGTGTGTGTGTGTGTGTGTGTGTGTGTGTGTGTGTGTGTAGAATTATCTTTAAGGTTCTTGGATGAAGCAGCTGATATCAGAGCCCGGTCTGGAAGATGGCATTACTACACAGCACTGACTCAGCAACACTTGGGCCAGGTATGTGTTCAGAGGTACGTATCTACGAGTATGTTTGTTTATATAAAGTATTAGGCATTATACAGACACGCATTTCAGACACACCCGCCGATCACTGTAAAGTTTGATAAATTACAAACATTTCAAGTATTGAACATTGTGTCAACTAATGTGTTAAATGTAAAAATCATAATGTGCAGTCAGTGACTCGCTTCCTGATGTAAGCTGTGTTATGGTGTATTACATGTAATCCGTCCGTTTACTGTGTGGTGAAGGAAATGGTTCTTTAACCAATTTCGAGGAAGCCATCTTGCGATTCGTACTAATTAGGGTTCATGTATACATTCCAACTCGATCGTACTTCGTATGTGCACTTATTTTTATTTACACCCGGAAAGAAAAATGAGCAGATCGAAATACTTGAAAAAATTATGTGTCGATGCTTTTCTCAATGATCTAAACGGAAAGTTGCGTGCAAAAAATCCATCCAAAAAAAAAAAAAAAAATCAGAACAAGGTTGTATACAGCAAGATTAGCTAAATGTCTAGTGTGAGTAGTTATCTCGTACAGACGTGCTGCAGAACTTTGCTCACCCTCCACCATATTATATGTTTGTCTCCATCTGGCAAATCGCAGCTCTACTATTTCTAATTTTCGTACTTTTATGTGTTCATGCATGTTTCACATTTTTTCACTTCCGGGCGACATATTTCTTATATTTACCTAGATGTCTGTCTGCTCTTTTAAGTTCTTTTATGTACATATAAATGAATTCACGTATAAGTGTTGCCATTCGCACATAAGTGAAATCAGCATGAGACAAAATAATATGCACCTTTTCACGGTGTCCAATGGCCGAACATCAGTTAGTGAATGAGTCTAAATGTGTAGGCCGTTCTTAACTGGGCAAAGTGCCTAAGGATCAATAGTTCGAAGTGCCCCATCTCAAAGTCCCTTTGTATTGGCGAACCAGTGTGGGCATAGCATGTGGACCAAAATTTCAACGTCCCAAACGTTCGCCCTGAAACGATTGGTTTCCTGTGACATTCACATACGACTTTACCAAACTTTAGACATTTGCCTGGTTAAGGACGGACTTTTCCAGTTTTGCATCATACATTCTGGTTAAATCTCCATACAACCCTCTCCATCTTACTATCGTTGTAAAAGTTTTATGTTCACGATTAAACTTTATTTCTGCGATGCAAGTTTATTTAAAATACATGTTTAATTTTACATTTTTTTAAAAAAGATGCAAGCTAATTTTTGTGGTGCTAGTTAACTTTCACGGTCTAGAGTTTATGGTCACGGTGTTACACGGTCTACGACAGGGGGGACTTCCGACGAGCTCACGAGCACTTGGCGGAGGCCGCGTGCGTGTACGCCCGTTGCACGCCGGGACATGATGTGCGGTGCAAGGTGGCGCTTTGCCGTGCGCACGTGCACATCACGCCACCGTGCCACGACGTGGCGGAGACGCGGAAGCAGCTGCAGCTGGTGAAGAAGCTGGCCGACAAGTGCGGCGACGACTTAAGCGACGCCGGCTTGCTGGTCCTGCTGTCGGCGGTCGAGCACTCCATGCAGCTGCTGGGCTGGCGCTCGAAAGAGGCCAATTCCCTCTTGACATCAATCAGAGAGGTGACCTAACTGCTTGCGTACCCTTGCCTGACCATCGGTAGACCTTTGAGTGCACGATGAGTGTTTAAAATCTTAAAACTTTTGGTTTCTTGCGAGACCTTCGAGTCTGCCAAAAATGTGACCCACAACTAATAACAGGAATAGTTACGAAATAAACACACTATTGCACTGTTTTCAGGAATAATTATAGTATATACTACAAGAGATTCTTTTCTTACGAGTTGATAACAATAATATAAAAACAATGAAAAACCTAGAGTAATTATTTTAAAAACCTTGCAAGGACGTGGCATATTTTTACTATATCTACAGTCATGAAGCTGAATTACTAACAACAACGATTGATTTAATGTAAGTGGGAATTTAGTGATACTGAATATCAGTACATTGCCGTATTTTAACGAAGGTCTTTCTGACCACAAGGTTGACAATGGGCAACATTTCGCTAATGTAATACTAACATATATCAATATATTTCCACACAAAACAAGGGGAGTATTTGCAATTATATTATACTTTCTCTGCACTCAGTTGCTAGGGGTGTCGTTATAGTTTAGTTGACCAACCCTCTATGGAGTCAGGTACCGATTCCCGTCACCTGGGTCGACTGGGGGAAGTTTGCTGCGCTCATCGGGAATTGAACCAGAGTGACACTTGAAAGTCCATAATACCCGGTCATCATGCCACATTGGAACTGACAAAACAATTTTTACTGTGAAACACCTTGTAAAGCTGGATATCTGCATATAGATTATCATTTTTATCAATTTGAAATGTAAAAATATATAGTGACAGTTGTCTGGAAATTTGAATTTATTTTCCCTTATAAAAACCTTCCTTGTTCTATTGCTCCGTAATTGTTATTTTTGTCCAAGATCCTTGAAATGCTCATTTAAGAAAACTATTAAACTGTTAACGACACAAAGATGTCTTTCCTAATTAAAGAAAGTTTGTGGATTAGTTGCTAAAGATCTCCTCACTAGAGATTTAGTGCTCTTGTAACTTCATCTCTTATTGCAGCGCTTGAGTCGTTTTGACGGTGATACCACGCAGCAACTCCGTGAACATCAGGCTATTCTGGACGAAGTGACTGCAGTGGCAACTGCGCAGGAAGTGACGCCGGAACAGAGCGAGAACCTGGCGACGCACGTGCAGGGCGCGTGCCAAATATGCGTGTCCATGACCGAGTGCACCGACGTGCGCGCCCTCTGGCGGGAGGCGGAGGCGGAGGTGCAAGAGAAGAGGAGCGTGCTGGAAAAGCTGCGGTCATCACGCACCGTCACACGTGTCCTGCGACTGCCTGCTGCGCAGCAAGAGACGAGCGGTCGTAGGAGAGCCACCGCCGGAACAGTCTCAACAACAATAGAGGAATCATCCGAAAGACGATCGACGATTAGCCGAGTCCCGTCCGAGTCGGTGGATTCGTCATCCGAGACCTCCCGACATTCCTCCTTGTCGTCCTTGACTCACGACGGGGACGTCAGAGACAGGGTGACCGTGCCGCAGCAGGAGACTTTACGTGACCAAGACCAGGCCAGCTCCCTCGCGGTCCTCCTACCAAAAGACTGCTCCGCCAAACTGTGGATCAAGGAGGAGATCGACTCGTACGTCAGTGCTGTTCAGACTCACGGCGAACCACAGCAGATCCATGTGGACCCAGAGGTCGGAGGCGGATGCCTTGCTGTTGCAACAGGCACCGTGCAGCCTCTAGTCCTCCGCACGGCAGCGCATGCTTCATTCGTGCCTCACGATGACGTCAGCCAGGCGCTGTCGCTCGCGCCTCCCTTGACGCCGGAAGAGAGGGCGTGGAGCACGGTGCTGGCGGAACAAGAGCGGGCCATGGAAAAGCTGGCATTGTTGGAGGAGTCGCTTCCCCCTCACGACCTCCGGCCTTCCGACTCCGGACGGACAGGGGAGATGGGGCCTACTCCCGAGATCGGACTCAGGAAACCGACGACACCTGCAGTCGACCGGGTGGGAAAAAAATTAGGAATCTCGGAGTCATGCTTGGGAGAGGAAAGTGCAGAGTCAGCGGGATCGTCGTCGTCGTCCTGTGACGCCGGTTGGGCGAGGACAGTGGCCGAGAGCGTGAGTGCAGGGAAAGCAGACAAACTATCAGACGTGTCGTCGTCCTCATCATCGGGTGCACTAAGCGGCTGGCGCTCCAAACGAGGCATCGAGCTGGTGATCCAGGACCAGGCTGCCGCCCTTGCCCACTTGACGCGGCCGCTTAGCTCGTGCAGTAACGACGGTGTCACGCATGCCCACTCGCAGCATAGCAGCGCTCCCCTTACACCCTGTTGTAGCAGCAGCAACAACAGCAGCAGTAGTCACTCGGGCGCTCCCCGGGAGCCCTCGGAAAACGACGAACGCCTGGGCGACCCCAATCACGTGTGTATGAACGTCAACTGCGCATGCTCGTTCGCGGGAGGCAGCTACTCTTAATGGCAGGAGACGCGTCTCTCTCTTGACGCTTTAGTTTTCCTTAAATTCTAGTAGGTGTGAAACTTAGCAAGCGACTCAGAAGTTGTGACCTCTGACCCTGTAAGTCACCATCAAATTTCGATGCAGTTTTTAAGTGTACCAAATCCACTTCCGGTTCATCACGCAACTGGTGATGGGGTGGGTAGAAATAACCTCCAATATTTGAGAGTTCAAAAGTAAACAAAATACTATACTGCAACAGCGGCATATGTCAGTGCAAAAACACAAATTGATTACTAAAATTGTGTCCTTAAAATGTGTGTATTGCCTTGGCATGTCCTCCGTGAGCCGAATATCGAGTTATTTACTTTCATAAGCTGTCCACTTTCTACGGGAGGCTGCACAAGCAAATTATATAAGAGAAAGCGTCGGCTGCAACATTCGCCATTTGTCGCTTTGAAAAAAGTCTTATTAAATCTGATGCTTTATTTTTTCTTTTATAGGGAAAGACTTTACACTTAAAAAAAGGCATCGCTTATTCACTTTTTGTTTTTTGAACTCATGTTCACGTGAAATCTTTTAAAGGTCTAGTGGAGATATCATTTTTTTTCTAACGACTTGGTAAAGCTTAGTGAACTATATTTCGTGATGTCATGTTTGTCCAAAGAAACGCCTAATTCTCATAGTTCCAGCTCTCCCGTTGATTGTAACGCATCTATGTATAATCCTGACGTGTTTTGTTGACCTCTTTCTGTGGTGGTGTTGTTTGAAGGCGTGCGTCTGTAGATCAGGAAGGGGTTGGTGGGAAACAGTATGCACCAGAGACGACATAAGCGATACTTGTATTGTCTATAACAGCACTGCGCTTCAATCACTCATTAGAGGAAAAAAAAAATTGCATTCCATTAGATTTTTAACGAAAAACTGCGTCCTGATTATAAAATTTTGAGAAAATTCTGTGAGGTTTTCATCGAAAAAAATTAAAAAGAATTAGTTTAAATAGTCATATCACACCCGTGAAATAAAGCGGTATAGGAGAAAACAAGACTCCAGCACAGAACATGTATGTGGACACCTGACAGGTAAAAAAATTCTGACGTAAATCCTTTAAAGAAATGTCTTTCCTTCCGTCCATATTGTTTAACATAAAATGTTCAACTTAACGACACACACATACACACTCGCACACAGTTACACACATAGAGAACCAGAAAAATTATAAATATATCGACTTTTAAGTATGGTCATAATTTACATCTTTTAACTCCCGTTTCAGTTGACTCATTATCAAACTTATATTATCACAGGTCTTTGGTTGTACTGTTTGGGGCCAGGTTTATGCTAGCAGGAGAGGAAACGTGTGTCCTAATTTTATATCATGCACTAGGATTTTGTTGGTTTATTACGTTCTGTCTCCCCTTACAGGCATTTTGCATAAGTGACATGCAAGTGACCAGTTCTCATCAGCTGTAAAGATATTTTCGTTGAATATGTGAAGATCATCTGCACTCATTACACGATGATCATATAATAACATTGATAAATATAGTCTTTTATTTATGACAAAGTGTTTGGTTAAAAGTGGCCTTTAGGGAGGGAACATGTGAAATATTCCATAAAGGAAGCTGTTATTAGGACTCAAACAAAAAATGAGTGATAAAAGGAAGCTGGATGCTGAACGGAAATGCAGTCATGGATTTTTTCGCAAGTGCATACAAGTATACATGTAATTGACACTAATTTCCCTTAATATGTTTGCCTTTGAGTGTGTGTGTGTGTGTGTGTGTGTGTGTGTGAGTGCACACCCATATTCATGTTGCTTGGGAGAAGAAATGAAAGGGTGAAGGATGCCAACACATTCTATACACACTTTGCATGCTCTCTCAGCACACACACACACAGCACATTTAAGTGTACTACTTGCAAAACTCTTGTGATTCAGGAAATATGTGTAACACATATTTCATTGATGTCCAGATTTTGTGTGCTTCTTAAGTGACAAGCACAAAGTGAGAGATGAGGCCAAGTTAAGGAAATAAAGTTTGAAATATTAACAGACTTGTTGCTACTAGCAGTTTTGTCTTTGCCAGATGTACATTACAAATTTTCTGTTTGCACATAAGCTTTGTGCTAACATCTTTGTCTGTTCCTGTTTGTTTCTCTCTCACAGCAAACAAAAATGCACCTGCCTGCACATGCTATTTTTTATAGCCTTCACTAATTTTCAGTAATCCATACCAAGAACAGGTCTTTAATTATACAACTAACTGATTTTTTTGTTACTTTATGCCTGTGGGCCACTGCTTAAATTGCCTAAGGTCATGGTTCCACCTTAATAAAAGAGATCATGCTGCTTGCTTCTCGACTCTAAAAATCCTAAAAATGCAGGTCACAGTATGATCTGAATTTTGCTTATAGCTACATCAAAAGTGCCTCTTCGCTTTTATACTCATCACAAAATAAAGCTACATGCCAAGTCCATTAAACATTGTTTGCCAACTTCTGTGGACATGGTTCATATTTCTAGTCAGAAGGTTACTTCTAAGTTTATCTCTTAGGATCATTATTTATCTGGCAATATTACAAAGTTTAACATTTCTCAAGTTCTCAATATCATAACCGTTTTGGATGTACCCAGTGCTCTTTTTCTAGCTCAAGGGAGGTAATCACCTTTCTGGAAAATGTGACGAGAAACAAGACCTGTTATCAAGTCTACAAATATCACAGTTATGTCCCTGGTTACAAATAGTCCAATTCTTAATTATCTATTGGTTAGAAGAGTTGTGTGGAGGCTCTTCATCACTGACAAGTTTGCTGGATTGCATACGCTCTGAAATGAACACAAATGGATGTTCAATACAGGAGGTGGAGAAATAAACAAATGAACAAATAGAAGAGTAAATGAAAGGATAGTGTTTGTTTGCATCAGTGGGTCGCCTTACTATTTACAAATTAAATATCAAATAATAAACTGTACTGCTTTTTGATAATTATGTAAAGCATCAGCAACATCTCTAGATGAACACAAATGATGTTGTGGATGGTACTGTGAAATAAAAGTTTAAAAGACTTTAAGGCATAAACATAAACCACGTGAAAAAAAGAAATAAAGTGTCAGCAAATACAATCACAAAAATTTATAACCCATTTGTCATGACTGAAAACTGTCCGTACCGATGGTTACATAAATTAGAGACTGTTGCAAATTTAACTTGCTTCTGGAAAATTGATTTCTCACCTAACAGGCAAGCTATAATAAATCATGGCAAGTAAAACCAGTTCTAAACAGTAGACTGCACATCACTTATAAGTATTTTTCCTGCAGAAGTTTGCCATGTTAAACTTTGAAGCTTTTTCAAGATCAAGTGACATTTTCTTTTTTTAATCTGATGTTGGATTAACAATATTGAAACCAACAGCCCCGTTCTTAGCCCCCGCAGGCCCCAAGGCATAGAGCAGGTGTGGGAATCTCGATGCCTCGTTTTAAGTTACCATATTAATCAAAAGCCCAAGTCCCCTGAGAACTATCAAAATTGCGGGGCACTATGCAGATGCCTCATCTTTCTGCCCCTAAGCACGATCCTGGAAACCAAATTCACAAAGAGAGAAAAATTGCAGAAATAGCCAGTCACCTTGCATGGATGTAATAGCAGAATGCTTCTCCTCCATTGCCATCCACATATTTTGACAAATCTTTGTGTTGTAACGTGTCAAAGAATAGGCTGAAACTGTACCCACTATGACAGGCAAGATCAAGAAGGCACTGCGTTTGTAGGGAATGAAACCCTTCAGCAGCTCTTGTGCCACATATACCATGGCTCCAGCTATCATGGGAAAGAATAAAGCCATTAGTTTAGAAATTGGATGCCTACTTCTTATAACTCTCTTTTTTTGTTGTCTTCTTAATTTTGATTGACACTTTAGAGGTTCACTATTTAATAGCATTTATTTAAATGCTAAAATAACTTAAAGATCACACCCACAAAACTAAGATGTCTAATTTTGAAGAAGCATGAGAGCTCTTTCCAAGCACTGAAATTATTTTTTAAGACTGCAGTCCACATGCATATTCCTTCACCTCTCCCCTTTAACTTCAGCTGAGTTGAAGGAAGAAGAACGCACACTTCAAAATGCTCACCAGCAAGAAAAGTAAAGCCACCAATCATGAATGCTCTTGACTGACAAGCTGCATATGTCTTCATGTGCTGTACAAATAGAAAACTACAGCATAGAAATAGTTAATATTTTGAAATTCAGGCAGTTTTAATGCTCTAAATGGTTAAAGCTTGAACAAAACTTGTACATTTTCATCCATCAATTGAACAAAATGATTAATCTGCGGGGAGAGTTGAGAAAACGTAGCAACAACGATATTAAAGATTACCCACTGGAAACTTGTCCTTGTACTCGTCTGCTACTCGCTCCAATCGAGTTGTTCGCGACATGACAGCTTATGTCCTTCAGACGATGCACCTAAGGTATGAAGGAACTGCAATGTATTGTTGCAACAATAGTATTATGTCGCGTCATTATGCAACTTTAAGATTTGGGTGTTGTTTTAATTTTTATTCAATTACTTTGTAGCAGCAACAGACAAGGGACCTCATTCAATGCCTCAGAGTAGCTTCCCCTTGTTTGATAGTGGTGGGGGGTCCAGTGAACTATGATGATGATGTCGATTTATATTGCGCAGGTATCCATTCAAAAGAATGCTCATTGCGCAGCAAAAACAGATGATATGATGTGTGTGTGTGACTGTGTGTGTGTCTGTGTGAGCGAGAGAAAGTGTGTGCACTTGTGTGTGTGAGAGAGCGAAAGAAATAGTGTGTGTACTTGTGTGTGTGTATGTGAGAGAGAGAGAGAGAGTGTGTGTGTGAGCACGGGAGAATGTGTGTAAACGAGAAAGAGTGTATGTGTGTGTAAGCGCGCGAGAGAGTGTGTATCTGTCTATGTGCGCGCGCGCGAGAGAGAGAGAGTGTGTGTGTGTGTGTGTGTGAGCGAGCGAAATTGTGTGTACTTGTGTGTGTGAGTGTGTGTACTTGTGTGTGTTTATTTGAGCGAGCGAGAGAGTGTAAGCGAGAGAAAGAGTGTATATGTGAGTGTTTGTGTGAACGAGAGAGAGAATGTATGTGCGTGTGTGTAAGCGAGAGATCTGTGAATGAGTGAGTGAGCGAGTGTTAAGCGAGAGAGAGAAAGTCTGTGAGGGTGAGAGAGAGTGTGTGTGTGTGTGTGTGTGGTGAGGGGAGCGAGTGCGTGCGAATGAGAGCGAATAGCACACACTGTCCTCAACATGTTTTCTTATCTGCAGCTGCTCTCAGATGGCGCGTACGTTAATTATTCGGCAACGCTGGATAGTAAGTGGGACGATGGACTCCATTCTCTTCAGGGAAGCGCAGTTGAAAGGTCAGACACTATCTCACTTCCTCTCCGTCACCTAAGCAATCCCGCAAACAGCAAAGCTTGCCTGAGGAATACTGACATGGCCGTCAGGTGCTGCTAAAGCTGTGAAGATCACTGTCCTCCGGCAGGCTGCTGCACCAAAACGCGATTGTCTCCGCTTGATGAAGCTCATCCTTAGCTGTCAGGGAAATAACTCAGTAAAGGCCTCCTTCGAACTCGTTTCCCCTTAACACTTATCTCCCTTGCCCCATCATGACGTTCCCTTCCATGTTGCCGCTGCAGAGATTTTCTGAAAATGAAGGTTCGTGAGTTGATTGAACAGGGAAGGAATTAAAGAGCGGGAGGTGCTGGCTAGGGGGAGGAAGGTGGGTGCGATGGGGAGGGGTAAAAAGACTTCAGCGGCGAACGAGGTAGTTTAGTAACCTAAGGGACCGGGGGTCAAGTGCACGGGAAGCTGCTAAACGGGTAAAGGCATAGCCAAGGGGAAGTAGTTAGCTAAAATGCTCATGAAATATAAGCAGTCTTTCTTTTTTCACATCGGCCTCCTGCCTTAAACCCTAATTGATGCAACTCACGAACGGACGGCGGGATTTGTGTTAATGTGTTTTGCAGATTGACTTGGTTAGTGGCTCGGCATAAAGCTCCTTTAAGTGACCAAAAAGAATCAAAGAAACTGACTTGCTTATTTATCTCACTGAAGTAATGTTGAGAATCTGTTTCAAAGAATCTTACATACTACGTGTAACGCACTACGTAGCTGACACAGCACGTATCTTCCACTACCTATTTGACACACTATGTATTTGACAGACAAAGTATATGATGTATTACGCATCAGACACATAGCATATCTGTAACACTAAGTACATGAAATAATACCTATCTGGTACACTACATATCATACATACTACGTATTCGACACACTCCATATTTGACACAGTATCTATTTTTATGAAACATGACCTCACTGGCACAGGAGGGTGAGATAGGTATTTCCGAAGTCCCCGCTGTAGAGATGAAGGCAGTTGGTGGCCAATGTTCAATGATACTAGAGGCAGCGTTGCAAACCTGAAATCGAATAAAACCCCACTTGACAGGCAACGTTCACTTCTAAAAGCATCTTCTGGAAGCCCATCGCAATCGAAGATGCATTTAACTTCTGTGAAAAATGACACATCACACTAATTAGAATCATTTATTGTATGTACTGATGTATGTACTTATCTTCTGTCACTTTCGCTTTTGAAACTTTGACACTTTTTGTGCAAGGAGCTATCATAGGTCTGTGGACAAATCAACATAAAGGTTTCTTTATGAGACAGAATAAACAACAGCAAAGTCATATTTTTTCGTTTTTTTTTCTTCCGCCTCATCATAAAGGCAGCCATAAAAACAAGGTTACAACAGTGATGATTACCAACTGAGGTAACAATTGCGCACAATTAAGCAAGTTCAAGCATAAAAAGGGCTGTTTATCTGATGAAAACACTTGCCAGAGTCAAGGCTGTTTTTGGAAAGATCAATATAAAACGATGTAATGGGTCGAGGTACTGGACTGCAAGAATGATAGGAACAGAAATTACAGTACTCTCCTTTTCCAAAAGTAAACAAATTTTGCTTTGGAGCATGTCCAACTCCTGTAAGATGCTGGTTTCCCCCATGGCAGATTGATCAAATATGCTCTGCCGCTTCGTAATCAATTCATTTGTTCTCTTCCTCTCCCCCTTCTATCTTTCTGGTAAGTGTTCTCTCTCAGTGAATTAGACCACTGGTGTTGGACACATCGATCAAAATGAGTATAGAAATAAAAAAGTCTTTCTGAGCTACAGGGAACAAAAGGGCAACAACTCTTTTCCGAAAGAGTAAACTTGATTTTGTTTCGTCCTCGAGCACTTCGATGCAAGTCGCCCTATAACAAATAAAGACATCTAATATTGTATTAGAGAAGGAACTGAGCAAATATAGAGATGCTTCAAAGAACGGAGATCAAAATCGTGCATGAAAAAGTTTGGAGAAATAGAAGATATTAAAAAGGTCATTTTTAGAGGGCATATGTAGATATGTGTTTGTCTATATGGTCAGCTCCTAAAGTAATACATCTAAGCAATCGTAGGACTGGAGATGTGCCACGAAGCCAAAGACAATGTTTTGTTCATGGTGTGATAGTTTGTTTCAATGCATCGGTGATTAAGTAGGATCCAGAATATGACAAGATGTAAAGAAAGAAATATAGAAGAAAAGAAAACAAAAAAACTAGGGAGGACTTTTGGAGAAAAGGCCTTTCACTACACTCGCTGCGGTTGGATAAACCAATTCTGTAGTGTCCAGAGTTGAAACAATTCATTAGAGACACTCCAGGAGAGAGAGAGAGAGATCAATAGCACTAGAAGCAGCGACTAAAGCGCCTTTCACCACACAGGGAGAATTGGATATCGTGAGTTCGTATCTCAGCTCCGACATACCTTTCACTGGACGTGCCACCTGTTTACAAGGCTGACCGTTGGTGTTTTTTTCTGGTACTTCGTTCCATTTCTTCCACTGCATGTGTGTGTGTGTGTGTGTGTGTGTGTGGAGGTGTGGGAGGGGAGGGGAGAGGTGGTGGTGGAGGCGTATGGGCGTGCTAGCGCGTGTATGCTGTGTTTATGTGTGTTTGTGTATCAAATTGGATTTGGTGCCTATCATAAAAAAGTGTGTGCTCGTACGTCTGTGCGTAAAGCGCTTTAATCTGGATCTGATGAAATGTATAATATAATAAAACTATATTATTATTATTATTATTATCACCATCATCACCATCATTATCATCATCATTAGAAAACACGAGAGAAACAAAACAAATTCTCACAGTTCATCTGTAAACTACTGCAATGCACACTCAGCTTTGTTCGTGCGATGCCCCTTTCTCATGACAGGTTGTCAGCGCTCAGTGTGCTCTCGGACAAGATCTCAGAAGGTAGGGTGAAGGGTGAGAAGAGATACAGTGGAGGAGACCGTCGGCGATTTGCTGTTAAGCGGAGATAAAACTACAATCATGACGGTGTATATGCACCTTTTTGTGTTTCTTAATCTGTTTCTCTCTATCGTTCGAAAAACGCCATCTGAAGCTACACAGACTGTCAAAGTTTGCACTGCATAGATTTAACTTGTTTATATTTGAACCACCAAAACGTCTTATAAGCATTACAATAAAAATAAAAATAAAAATAAAGCTTTTCCCAACCAATCGTAGGCTACGACCTTCCCGAACACGAAAGAAATACTACTTCAACAATGTAGATTTGCATATACTTCAACCACACACACACACACACATCGCCATACTCCGCTAGAGTTGCGAGAATATGGAGCCGCGCTACGAGCAGAGCAATGATCACATGATCATCCCCGACAGACGCAGAGGTCTAAGCACTTGCGTCATTTCCGCTCCAGCGGCTGGATTCCGGATGCAGTGGGCTATGAAAGGGAACTGGTGGGTCGATAACTCCTAGCGACCAGTAGGATGTCCGGTAAAAACGTTATTATCAGCTCTTGACTGTAATCCCTTACTTTTAGTGATTTGTGGAAAGGAAAAAAAAAAAAGAAAGAAAACGACAACGAGCAAAAATAAAAAATAAAATAAAAGGTTTGTGTGTGGCGGGTGGGGAGGGGGGAAGTGGAGAGGAAGAGCATAAAAGGGAGAGAAACGAGGAAAGGAAGAGAAAGAGGAAGAAAAGGGAGAAGGGAAGAGAGAAGGTGTGGGACCGAAAATGAAGGGAGAGAATTATCAGAGTGCAACCTGGCACCAGCTTACAAGCAGGAATCATTTAAATGAAAATGTATATATATATATCAGTGAGTGAGTGTGTGTGTGTGTGTGTGTGTGTGATATGCACGTGCGCATAATTATACGCGACGGCAAACCTAAACTACATAAAGTGTCTATTATGCATACATTTTGGTTGGTATGTATATCCACAAACATCATCTTCGCTGACTTTTTTTTTTACACGAAAGCATCCCGATTCTACCGAACAAAAAAAATCCCGTCTAACTTGGGCTGTGCTGGTAGACTGTCTTCTGCACTCGTCTAACTAACACAAGGCGCAAATTGCCAGGTCGTGAGACACAGTGGCCGCGGCACGAGCTGGGTTTGGCGGCCAGCATCTCTCTGGCCTGGCGCCCCGCGGTGCATGCCGGACAGGACAGGGCGGAGCACTTTTTGGAGCGAGATCCGTGCCGATGTGTTGTCTGGCCTTTTGCAGAAATCCCCTCGGATTCCTGGGATGAGGCCGCTTCGGTTCCTGCTGCTTGTCACCTGGGTACTATTATCTGTCTTAGCTCAATGGTGTTGGTGGCACCTACGCATGCTCGGACACGGTGAAACACGCACGTACACACGCACATTCCAAACATTCTCAAGCCTATTAGAGACACATCATAGTAAGCACAGCCTAGTTCCTTTGGACGAAACTCTAAGTATTTCATAATAGAACGAAAAAGACGTGAATGTGGGCATGTGTGTGAGAGTGTGTGTGAGAGAGGGTGTGTATATGTGTGCGTGCAAGTAACTGCTATGAAATGGTGGTACCAAACTACAAGCCCAAGACATTTAAATGAAGAGGTCGAGTGTAGTTGTATGCGTCTGCACCTATTTTTTCTGGGTATATGTGCAGAATCGATGCATATTTGCAATGCTCACATACTTACTTACTTACATACTTACTTAATCCTCTTCGTACCTAAGTGGTACATAAGGCATCCACTAGAGACCTCCACTTTTGTCTGTCAGTAGCAAGTTTGGTTATATCGTTCCAGGTTAGTTTCTGGTCTTTGAGTTCTTTCTCCACTGACCGTCGCCATGTTTCTTTTGGCCGGCCACGTTTCCTTTTGCCATTCGCTGTCCAGTGAAGGGGTATTTTGGGAGGTGCCTCTGGTTTCATTCTGCACACATGTCCCAGCCATCTCCATCTTCTTTTTTTAATTATGGTTGTTATATTTGTGCAGCTGGCTCTTGTGAAGAGATCCTTATTGGTTATTGTGGTTAGCCAGAATATCCTGAAAATTTTCCTCAGACATTTGGTGTGGAAAGTCTCTATTTTCTGCCGGATTTTCCAGCATTCACTACCATAGAGTAAGACTGGGAGAGCATTACTTTTGTAGATTCTTAATTTTGCGTTTCTTTTGAGTACTTTGGATTTCCAAATTTCTTTAAGCATGGCAAAGGCTTGGGTTCACATACACACAGACGAAAATAGGCACAGACGCATACAACTACACAGGTCTTCTTCATTTAAATGTCTTGGGCTTGTAGGTGGGTAACATAATTTAAGTCATGAATCTACGGGAAAACAAAATGGGTTGATCATTATTTCTGTGACTGGCTTAGCGTGTTACTGCAGCAAACCTTTGTGTGTTGGGGGATTGGGAGGGCATGTATGGTGTCCTTCTCTCACGATGCCAAAGGAAAGACTGCCTCCACCACAGATGCTTTTAAGTGCAGCTCTCTCCTTGCCTGTCTGTGCTAAGCATCACAATGAGGACAACACTTTGCGGTTTGCGGACCCAACTCCCTAGAGACGCGCTACGAACAACTACAGGATAATCAAACCTCGCGGGCTGTCGTCCTCGGAGCCTGCGTAAGACGTCCCGCTTTTTGTCGCCGTTTTAAAAAGAAAGAACTCATTTATTTACACAGAAGCTGTGTAAATATAGGGAACATATGTCATGTCTTGATGATTTCCTTAATTTTTTTCAGTGAGATGAAATTGTATTGCTTCCTGGCGTTTGCATCAGAAGATGAAAGTGCGTCTGCCAGAGCTAAATAAAAGCTTAGCGAGGTCCAATTTTTTGTGTGTGTGATGACTTGGTAAAGCTCGGTGGGAGATACTATTAAGAAATAAATTACCACCACTAGATTTTTTAAAAGATAAATGAACCGTGGTTTGGAGGGAGGGATTGGAGGTTATTAGAATCCGAATCACATGGATAATGCACCTGCAAGATCAGAATGATGGACATCAAAAGCTGAAACTGAGAGGTTTTGGAACTTTACGTGAAGACGTTAGCAATGCAAAAGAAACGGGCGACGATGCTTAGATAATCTCTTATCCACCGTTGGCGAGGTTTGCACCAGGATCCACACTCAAGCAGCTTGCATAAAAGAATCGAAGCCATAACGCTTTTGGTAGATAATACCTGACTCCAAAATCATCCTGTAAATATGAGTTGATGACTGCTAGATTATTACAGATTTCTACCCTCCCCCAAATACCCTCAATTTTTTCACCATACCTTGTTATTATAATAGTCTAACAATTTAGCAAAGTCTTACCCTGTTCAGGGTGAGGGCTAAAAATCATTTGCATATTCAAACGCCCTCGGTAATAAATAATTTTTTTTATCGTTGTAATAAGAAGCTCATGCCGAGAGCTTATTTAACTTTATGTTCAGTACGACTGTTTCTTTCTGTTCTGTTCGAGCTTTTGTGTGATGTGTGTTCATAATATCTTTGACCAAGACTGATGTTACCCTTGGGGCAATATGTTGTACATTATGGGCTAGCAATAAATTTGAAGACGCAATCATACGCCTTCAGAATCCGATGGCATGCAAAATGAGACAGCTTAATAATCAAATAATCAAATTAATAAGTAAGAAAAACCAGTCTGACAATCTACAGCTAATCTAAATTCCGTAGGCTGCTTTTAGAGACAACTAACAAAGTTTCCATGTCATATCAAAGGTTGGTGACTGCTGTATTAACAATCTCATGGGATTTAATTTTACTGTAATAGTTGTGTTATGCTTGAGTGGAAGATGCTATTTCCCCCACATCCTTTCTATTATCAAGATACACGTCTACAAAAATCCACGTGTAGTGTAGGGTATTCACTCAGATATAGGGTCACAGTATCTTGCACTGAGCTTTACCCGGTTATAGGTAAACAAAGAAATATAACCTACTCACCCCTAACGAGTGAATGCGCAGACAGAACCTCGGTGGAATAAAACAAATCTGTCTTTCGTTTATCAAAAGACAAAAAAGAAACTAAAGCGAATAAAAGATTTTTGCTTCGTTTGTGTAGTCATGCACCAGTATTGACGTGTCCTTTCCAGTGGTCTCCTCTTACTGGATGCCGTCTTACTCGTAAAACATTTATCGATACAGGCTCTGACAGTGCACATGGATCGGCAATTTCACAACCTTATTAGGCGTGAAACAGAAATCAAATGTCTTTTGGAAAAAAATGAAGGCGAAAGGATACAGATCTTTGCTCTGGTCAATAAGTACCTTTTCTTTTGATTTGAGAGTTGATGCTAGGTACTCAAGAACCCACCCATGTTGCCATCATTAGCCCTCTAAGTAGGAGGCAGCCATTGATTTGCGATCAATCATATTTCATCGAGCGAGAAATGGGGCTCAATCTTCGCGCGATTGCTGATGGCGGTTTTTCGTTCTTCCAGGGTAATGTAAGACAGCAAGCAAACGAGTAAGTCTGTGGAAGAGTCCACATCTACATTTCTTACATTTTTTGATTGCTTCAGGTTGTCGAGGAATTAATTACGGCAGGCAATCTGTTTCAAAAAGCTGGTGTCATACAGCCATCAGTTCACAGGATGCCGTACATAGTTTAGGAGTTCCTGCTTATCCTGTAACCCATTAACATAAAGTTTGTCCTGCATACCGCGAGACGTCTGCCAGCACGAGCGCATAAAAGCGGGGCATGATGCATGCATAATGACCGAGAGCGCTTCGATACGCTGGACACAGGTTTCACTGACCTGTCAGGCTGGACACAAACTTCATCTGAACGCAGCAAGTGTCGCGACTGCCAATCAATTAATCAATCAATCAATGGTATGTATTGTGGGAAGAGGGACGCGGTGGCAGAGGGCTCGGTGAAGGGTCACGTGACGAGAGGGTCTCTGCCACACCCTCGATTCACCATCTGCGGGGTAGTCCTCTTGCTCGGGTGGCAGAACAATTTCGAATATAGGATCTCAGTGTTGGCTTGTCAGAGGGCATACTGGTCAAGTGTCCATGCTTCTTGACTGTTTTTGTCTGGTGGGCAACCCACAAGTCTCTCGGATTCATTTCGTGTTTGACCATTTTCCTTCCACTCGTTACCTGCTGAGATTGTTTTCATGCATCTCGTGTTTGCTTCTGTTCAAAAACGACCTATTCGGTCGCCATAATTATCACCTCATACTTGCTTCTTTCTCATAAACTCACATTGTCTTGTACACATTCTCATAAATAAAGAGACTTGAAAATAACCAGCGAATGAGAGACTAAAAATACTTTAGTGAACTGGGGCGTATCCTTTTAGAGCTCAATAGAACAATATGGAAAGTTTTTGAATCATCACATAATCTCACATGTTTGTTAAAAAATACTACTTGTGAAACGCAGCATTTTCTTGGTATCGTATTGTTTGACTTAGTCATGCTTTCATGTCTGGAAGGTGCGATGTTCTTTGTGTTTTACCAGTGACGTACGGGGCAGAACGAGGGCGTCTAGTACCTGTAAAGTTGGCGCTTTATAAATAACTTATAACTGTCATGCAAAAAGTCTAAAAGGGACAGATTTAGTCAGTTTGCTTTTGATCAGAATGGATAGGCAATGACAATGGCAGTCCTTTTTTAACGAGGGTGATGGTACAAGCAAACATGATTTTTTACAGCTAGATTTAGTCCTGAAGAGGGAAATTTCAGCTAAACTTCGTCTTAAAGACGGAAATAAGTTGTTAAACAAGAAAATGATAATATGACGAATACTTAAGTCACTAAGAAAATGTACATAGTAGTGATGATAAAATTGAGACGTATTTAAGTTGATGTTCGTGGAGGGAGAAAGAAGTGTGTGTGTGTGTGAGAGAGAGAGAGAGAGAGAGAGAAACAGAGGAAGAGAGAGAGAGAGAGAGAGGAAAGAGAGAGCACGATACCAGCCGCTTTGATAAATTGTGCCTGGATAGCGGCGTGGTCCTAAGTCTAAACGATCCATTAAGGACCGCCATTGCACTTCCTGTTGGCCTTTATAATGGTCTCTACTTTCCTCGTCGCCTTCATGATCCGGGAACTTGCCGACCGTATTACGAGAGCGAATATTACCGGAAGATTTCAACCCAGTCTCCACTGACCTTGTTCTTCTTAAGCTTCGGGAGTTGTCCCCCTTGGTCGTAAAGAAGAATGTCAAGATCAGGGTTAGAACCCGATACTTATGACGGTGTTCAGGGTTATTATTCTTGGTAATTCTTGTTTGCTTCATTTTTATGTATATTATTTTTTCCATATTTCATTTACTTCATACTATAAACACCTTTCATGTTTCTACCTCTAAATGTTTATAAACGTGTGTGTGTGTGTGTGTGTGTGTGCGTTGAGTGCGTTATTGCGTGTGTGCGCGTGTTAGCTGTATGCGCATGCATAGAGGCCAATCTTTATTTAACCTATCTTCGCCCTCTCATTACCCTGATAAATAAAGAACACTAAAGTTATGCTGGCTGGATTTGGACGAAGGAAGATTTCCAGCCCTTTGTCCAAGCAGGTCTTGAATTTGTGAGCTTTTGATGTACAGCCTAGCGCAATAATGACCAGGCTACAGTCATTGTCCCTTGTCATCATTTGTGACCTTTTTGTATCTTCTCTCCTTAAACTCGCCAACTATCTTGTCCTTTCTTGTCTGCTTCCTACCGTCTTAGTTCGCCGAGTGTCTGAAGCCCGGGGGGCTGGAGCTTTTCAAATTTGCGGCCTTATTTGCCCGCTATCGCTGAGATCACAAGATAAAAGACTCGCGGCCTTTCCACCATCCATGGGCTACCTACCCGGTCTTCTGCCGAGCGCTAAGAATATGACGAAATTCTCCCTCGGTCTGAAAACGACGGGAGATCACTCTAGGGCCATCGGCACCAGACGACCAGCGGACGGGTTTACGGTTCTTGACCCCCGCTGAAGGGCGTTTTGACGTCAGCGAAGGAAGGGAGACAACTAGGTTGCGTGCTTGAGACTTCTGCACCGCCGTGCTTCCCCCAACCCTCCGACCCAATCATCCCATCCCACCCCACCACCTACCCCAACCCCGACATTTTCCCAGGCTGACGCACTGAAAGGGAGAAACTTCCTGATCGAACCGGATGCAGTCTTACGTACACTAACGTCTGTGAAAAAAGAAGACAAAAAGGCAAAATTAAAAAAGGAAAGAAAGACGAAAGGAACAGGAAAGAAGTGAGGAATAAATGAAGGAATGAGAAATATAAAAATAGAGAAAAGAAAAGAAAAAATAAAAGAATAAATGAAAGTGAAAAGGAAGTTAGAAAGAAAAAAGTGAGATATTATTTTATTGATTGATTCTTTATTGCTTCCGCATAGCTCCTGCCAGGGTGATCATCTACCACTATAATTACAATCTTAGAATATAATCCCCTTATAAACAACAACAATTTAAAACTGACTTCAATAAACACATGTACAAAGAGTTCTATACAAAAATATACACACGCATCGGTGCACAGCATCTAGTAATACATCCACACACACACGCACGCACGCACGCACGCACGCACGCACACTCAGACTCCTACTTGTACACCATCCCCATAGACTTCAAACACATATCAAAAGGAAATCTTAAAAGAGAAAACATCCTCTCTCTCTCACACACACAGAGATCAAGGCCACTCCCATCAATGCTAACAAACCAAAACAGTTAAAATCAAACTGAGAGAGACAGAGAAATGGATTGATTGAAACTTTATGCTACAAAGGCCTATGTCCAACAATAATATAAAAAAATTATCAAGGTTGTTTAACAACACATAGCAAACTTACTTTCTCTAGCTGTAAGCCAGTACACAAGCCATACCAAAATTGACTTCTTAAACACCCCAAAGAAAGAAAGAAAGAAAGAAAGAAAGAAAGAAAGAAAGAAACTAAACAAACAACATCTGCATGTATAGGAGGCACTCCCCCCCCCCAAACACACACATCCTAAAAGCCCTTCACGGCCATAGCCATAAAGAGAGAGAGAGAGAGGGAAGAGTCCGTAACTTCCCATCATCCTGCAAGAACGGGTCGTCCAGGTCTCCAGGAACTAAACGAACTCCGACATTTGAATCTTTTTTTTTTCTCTAGGCGCATAATTTGCTGTTATCCTTTGGCTAAAAGCAAAAGAGTGTTAGGCTGGATTTTTCAGAAACACGCTTTTCTCCCCTTTCTTTGTCGTCTGAATGCGTACCCACAAATGACTACAGCGAACCATTCGACCGAAGCCACGTGCTGCGTCATCTGTGGAACGTTATGGTTGTCGGCAAACAACTCACATTACTTGTTGACGTCAGGAGATATTACCGCGCCTTTGTGAGTGGGCTCACGAGGGTTTGTTGTGAGAGATTAATGTTCTTCAAGGGGATTTTTTTCCATTGATATCGTATTGCTGGAAATAACGGTTACGGGATGTTTCCAACGATGGTGACGTGACTGCTGTGTTGTGTTGTAAGCACCGCGAAAACAAAAGCAGAGGCAACGGAGGAACTGTTCTGCCACCGTGAAACAAATAAAACAAAGAATTAAGTGTGTTGATTTGTACAGCGCCATTCTCCAACACTGACAAGGCGGCTCTAAGTGCTTTACATTAAGACCCAGTCATACAGGACAGTGCACCAGCACACACCTTAAACAAGCATTAAGTGTAATTTACAATCATTTACACCGAGACACACCGACACACCGACACACACACACACACACACACACACACACACACACACACACACACACACACACACACACACACACACACACACAGAGAAGTGATGGAGGTAAGACCCACCCGATTTTAATTCCTGTTGACATGCTACAACCGCAATCAAAAAGGATGATACTGATGCTGGGATCACCTTCCTGATTTTCACACAGTCTACATTGATCACTATTAATCATCTATTATTTAGCATATCTTAGTTAGCGTTTCTTATTCCTTGTCCCCATTCCATCGTCAAAACCAACCAACCAACCAACCAACCAACCAACCAACCAACCAACCAACCAACCAACCAACCAACCAACCAACCAACCAACCAACCAACCAACCAACCAACCAACCAACCAACCAACCAACCAACCAACCTGAATGGTTTCCATGTTTTGCAGATATCGGTAGATAAAGGCGATATAAGACTTACCTGTAAATTTTAGCCTCCAAAACCGATCTGTTAATTAATTATCCGCTACGATTCGCACCTGCGATCAACGAACGCCGCTAACAGTGTACTACGTCACACTAGTGGACCATTCACAACACTGACAGCCGTCAACACTAAACAGAGAGAGAGAGAGAATGAGCGACATTGCGGGTTATTCCGACGCTGAAAGTCTGCATGTCTCGTGGTTCTGAAAAACTACTACTTTAGCACGAGAAATGCAGACTTCAACGTCCGAATAGTCCAAAGTGTTGCTCAATCTCTCTCGCTCTGGTGATGATGACTGCCAATGTTGTGAATGGTGCACTAGTGTGACGTAGTACACTGTTAGCGGCGCTCGTTGATCGCAGGTGCGAATCACGTACTTTACTAGCGGATAATTCATTAAAGGATGGGTTTTGAAGGCTGAAGTTTACAGGTTAGGTTTATATCGTCTATATCTACCGATATCTGCAAAAAACGCAAACCATTCAGGTTGGTCTTTAAGTCCGTTTCCCAGGCTGGTTCACTGTGGACTTTATAAGCATTTTCGGACGAAATTAGTTCTGTCTGCACGTGTTCTTTGCACGACACACGCACAGTGTCTCATTCAGAATCTGCAACATCGTCCCTCCCCCCACAATTCTGCCTGTTCCTCGGATTCCTCACCCCCCCCCCAGTGCTATAGCCTCCAAGGCCGCCGTCATTTCAAGCTGCACTCGCGTGTTAACGGAAAGCGCAAAGGGTGAGGGAAACAAAAATAAACCAGTCTGACGGTTCTTTTCCCCCTTAGCCCCCAAACTTCCGACAGGACAGCACTAGCAGCATCAGCAGCAGCTGAAGACCAGCCCAGAAGATTCTGGTAGCTAGACCGCTGCACGCGCTGGTCCTGCGCAGATCGATGATGATGGCCTGTGGTGCCAGCGGCTGATTCTGAAGACGAAAGCTTTGGTGCTGTCGCGGGAAATGACAGCTGAAGGACGCGCACGCCGGGTGAAGGACGCACGTGCTGGCATCGATCTTCCGCGAGTCAACGTTTGCAAAGAGAACAGGAGGGCAGGAGCGCAGTCAGGGGTAGGAAGAGGATAGGAGGACAGTCATCAATTGGACAGGAAGACAGTTATGCGATAGGACAGGAAGACAAGAGTTCAGTCAGCGGTAGGAAGGGGACAGGACGACAGTGATCAATAGGACAGGAAGAGGACAAGAGTGCAGTCAGCGGTAGAAAGAGAACAGGAGGAAAAAAGTGCAGCCGGGGGTAGGAAGAGGTCCGGAGGACAGTCAGGAAAAGGACAGTCAGCAATAGAGGGCTAGAGGGCAGCCAGCGGTAGGAACAAGGGAAAAAGTGAAGCCAGGGGTAGGAAGAGTTCAGGAGGGCAGTCATTAATAGGACAAGATGACAGTCAGCGATAGGACAGGAAAACAGTAATAGAGTCAGGAAGAGGACAGAAATGTAGTCAGCGGTAAGGAAGAGGACAGGAGGACTCGAGTGAAGCCAGTGATGAGAAGAGAAGAGGAGGACAAGGACCGTCAGCAATAGGACAGGAGGACGAAAGAACAGAAGAGCAGCCAGCGTAAGGCAGAGAGCAGGGTACAGTCAGCAATAGGACAGGAGGACAGGAGGACAGTAAGTGGTAGGACAAAGGGACAGCGATAGGAAGAGGACAGGAGAACAAAAACATCATCAGTGGCATCGTGATAAAACAAACACGTAGCTCGAACACAAATAAACTTGTTCAATCAAAGAACGAAGAAGTCAACGTAAAACTGAAATCATAAATCGAGGAATAAATGAATTTTGGAAAGGAAGTAAAAAAAATCCATAAATACAACCACCAAGAGGAGGAGAAGAAGGCCTTAAATACGGGAGGAAAATGTGAGAAAAATAGAGAAGGAACAAATACACAATTAATGCATTACTAACTGCACTAAGCAGCTGGGTAAATTCCTGTGAACCCAGCTCACTGGTAAACATGTTCGAAGATCTTGCTATTTTTTAATCGAACAGGATGTTGAGCTGCGATGACATAAAAATAAAATTTCCCTGATTAACACAGACAAGTTTACTCACACAAAAGACGATGAGACAAATTATGAGGCAATGCAAGAGGGCAGTAGTACACACATACAAACACATTGACACATGCATACACATATAAACAGTTTTTTATGCGATCGTGTGTGTGTGTGTGTGTGTGTGTGTGTGAGAGAGAAAGAGAGAGAAAGAGAGAGAGAGAGAGTGATGGGTCATTTATTGCATTCGAGAAAAAGCCACGACCCTCGACAAGGGATGGACGTTAATGGTGAAAGGAGGAGTGAACGAAAGATCGAGGATGTGAATTTAATGTCTTGGTCAACCACATACACCAGACAGGTTAACAGTCTTGTCCGAGGGGAACCCAGACACAACCTTATGAGCTGATAGCGACAAGTTTTACTCACATGTAAACTATACATAACATCCACTACCTAATCACAAACTCACTCACTGGCGCATTTGCACGCACGAACACCCCGTAATTTCAGGTCGCTGGCTGAAGGCATCTCCCTGTAAGATGTATCGATCCCCCACCGCAAAGGACTATTGTTGTGGAGGTAGATTGGTTTACGAGAGGCCCAGAGAATTCATTTACCGTCTAAAATAAAAGTCCTGACAGATTCTCACCCTGCGCCCATTATACTTCCATGATTGCACGGCCGCCTTTGGGGCGGAGGAAAAGACGGAGGAAGGGGGAAAAATATGAAAAGGAATCCAGCTATGCTTGCTTCGCAGATACCAGAGCTGTGCTCCTAGTCACCGCGATGTCTTTGAAATGGAGTGAGTTTGATGTTTCACATAAAACCTGCGGAAAGAAACCAGACTCGCTTGTCTGCAGCTCCAGTCCCTTTTAGCAGCGGCGTGAAGCCCACGAAAGATTCGAGGGAGGCGGAGAAATATTTGTCAGCGGGCTATTTTGTTATAATTTTTTATTAGACAGATATTTTATAGGCACTTGACTTTTATTTGCCTCGTTCGATTAAAATGCATGTTGAGGATTACTTTTAAAAGAAACTGCTGTGTGACTCTCTTTCTTTCTCTCTCTCTCTCTCACACACACGCGCGCAATCTCTCTCTAGTAAGGCATAGTACCTAACACGAAATATTTAGAGAATACAGTGACTCAAAAGACTCATTATCTCTATAAAAAATGTCATGATACATTCTGCTCTACATGCAAAAGTATGTTTCAGTGTCAGTTCTTACACAACAAAACATAAAAACCCTACCCGATATTGTTATTGTAATTCTCCTCTTGTAATTTTAATTGTATCTATTCTTGTAATTGACTTTTCTTCTTCGCTTCTTTTATCGCTTCTTTTTTTAAAAATAAATGCAACAGAAGGAATGGCGTATAACAGTAATAAACTACGAGGATACACACAAACTGTAACGAACTCTAATGACAGAAATACACAGTTACCACCCCCTAGTCGTCATCGTGCGATGGGAGGTCAGCGGTCTAGGTTTTTTTTTTTGCTTGCGACCAATGCCGATTACAGAATTATATATTACTTTTTCTGTTCTCTGTTAACACGTACAAACCTTCGTTTTTCTTAAAATATCTTATGTTGCTCTTCATAATTTTATAGCATTCCCCAGTTACCAGCGAAATATATTGCACTTTTATGATTAGAGTTTGGTCACTTTCATTGCAATTTTCCAGATTATCATCAGTGCAGATTATCATCAGTGCCATCAGATGTTGTGCTGCTAACAACCCCCTGCCGTCTGTTAACCTTGGATTCATCTCGGGTCTCTTCAAGTCATCGATGCGAAAAAAGCTCTTGGCAGGATTTTTCACCGCCACGGGGATGGAGACCCTATCAAAGCATGAGTAATGCCTGTCGTCTGCTTAGCAGCAGTGGCTCAAGTCAGTTTTTTTTCAAGAGAAATAAACACAAAAGCCTAACAACGAGACTATATTCGTCAGAAGGGAAACTCATAAAATTTTAACTTTACTCCAAACACGAATTTAAAATAAACAAAACTGTATAGATAGTAAGTGTAAACGTTGAAGCAATAACGAAAAAAAAAGTTTTTCCCTAGTTTAACACACATTATACATTTGTAGCATGGAGAATACTATGTTCGAAAATTGTTTCGTATTGTGTTGCTGACCCGTACGACTGTTTTCTCTGGGTACTCTGGTTTCTTCCTCCTCCTTCTCCTTTCATATTGCGAAATCACCTGTAGGTGGAAGCACTTTTCTGCCAAAACAACCAACCAGCCTTATTCTATCTCTTCACAGAAGCATGCAATGAATTTCTTGATTAGATATGAAGATTCAACACGAAACAATCACAAGTCTGCAAAAATACTAAAGTAGAAATTCTTAAAACTTGTGGATTTTTCACATATAATATTTATTTATGTATATATAATATATATAAACAAACATATACCCAATAAATATTTACAAACATACTAGCACTTACAGACGCACACACATTTTCCTGGTCAAAAAGTTCACACCTCTTTACTTTGACAAAGAAAACCAAAGCTACAGGGATAATTGTAAGAAAAATCTCATTTTCTTCTCCTCATAAAGCTCTCATAGAGTGATCCACAAATCGAGACAAATACTTCTTTAACTAATATAAAGAAAAATCTTCCTCTCTTCAATTAACAAATTAAAGAAAAATAAACTTATAAACTTATTAAATTATTTAATAGCCAAAATATTATTTTGTTCTAACAATCCAATTATCTTGTACCTGCAGAAATACCGGTTACTTCCATTGAACTTCTCAGTTTCCACCAATGATGTCGAGACCTGTTGCTGAAAAAAAAGAAACAGGCGACTCTAACAAACATTCGACATCATCACAGAGCTGCCTCTTCTACGCCGCAATAACAAAACTAGTAAACATTTATTTTTTATGGGGTTTGCCAGAAGAACAAGCCGCATTATTAGCAGACATTGTTGAGGGAGTTTGTTGTAGGTGATCAGTAAAACTGTTCATTAAAACTTTAATGAGATATGCTTTAAACGGTTAAGGTTTTAGGTTTACAGGTTTTTCCCGTGTGCTTTAAATAGTTAGGTTTAATATTTAAAGGTTTCTTCCACGTTATGTTTTTTATCTACCCATCTACCTGGTTTTGTACATGTTCGCTGTCTGTAGAGTTGGCCGCCATTAGTGATCGGCTACCCTGTTGAGCGTTGATGCAAATGCCATCTTTATCGATACTGCTAGCTGATGTTTACAAAAAAGTACTAAGCATATTTTGTTTGTTTTTCTTCCGGTGGCAGAAACTAAACCTGTTCCACAGCGAAACATGATACCGTTGTGCTTTAGGAGCTAAACCTTCGATTCTTTGTAATCTCCCATACTCATAAATAAGTCATGCCTCCTCTCTACATACAAATGCCATCTACACCCACATTGCTAGCTTCAGACGATTTTGAAAATGCGCTTAGCACTTGTCTTTTTGTGAACTCTAAAACTAAAATTGTTCTAAGGCCACAAATAGCATAGACGAGCTTTAAGAACTAAATTTTCGTCTCGTTTTTAATCTCCTGCAGTCTTAGTTTTTTTCTGCAGTTGGTCGAGGCTGGTTTTATATCATGGCAGTGCTGACTTGTCCTCACTGCAGCCTCATTTCGTAGAATTTTTTTTTGTGTGGCAAAGTGTAACATAGAAGAACGGGGTTCCCATCTGGAGATCAATTTCCTTCCTCTAAATGACTAGTGTTCAGCCTAGTAGTGGCTCGCGATTTTTTTGGGGGGAGCGCTCGTTAACCGGGTTTGAAGGAAACGCGAGCCGACTGAGGAGAAAAAAAAGTGAAGAAAGAATTAGGGTAATGGGGAAAGGTTCCAGGAAGTATGACTATCACTAGAAATGATGATGATGATGATGATGATGATGATGATGATGATGATGATGATGATGATGATGATGATGATGATGATGATGATGATGATGATGATGACAAATAGAAACATGTTCGCACAAAGCCAGCCATATGGACAACTAGACCATGCGGCACCGACAGTGGAACAGATTTTTAGTTCAGTCTCATTCCTTGACCATTGCTAGTCGGCGTGACTAGACGATGCGATGGAGTAGCTGACAACATTCGCCACAGTCGTCTTCACTGAGCTTCAACCAAGACCTCTGGCATGGTAAGGTCTGTCCACTACTCTCTGACCTCCGCCAGCCATTGCCTCTTCTTCTCACCTCTTCTCAATCGTAACCCAAAGGACCCGGTCTTAGGGTGAGTGCTTTGTCACGTGACCTCGCCAGAAAAGTCTGCACCGCTTTTCTCTTGCCGGAAGGGGGTGAGAGCCGCTTATCGGGTTGGAGACTGGAACCCATCCGTTGTCAACAGATTAGTATTTCAGGTATGAAACTTAATGGAACAGCGTCGTCAGCCTCTTGGTCCCAAATGCCATTCATTTTTTTGTTTGTTGTGTTTGTTATTAAAAACACTGGCGCCCAAAGTGATCTCACCACCTTCGTGCACATTTTTTGCAATGATCATGCGACCTCGCAGCAAGAATCCCCCCCCCCCTAACGAGCATGCGCAAACAAGGACTGGGTCGAGAAAGGACCGATAGAAAAAAAGGTAAAACGAGGCTGAGGCTGTCTAATTTTAGCCTCACCAACACGCGCTTGCGCTGGTGCTTAAAGACGTTCTTGATCCTCTACCCTGACCCCACCCTCCTCTATCCCCTACTCCACTCCAGCTCTTCAAGACTACGGAAATGATTTCCTTGGGTCGAGTTTGAAAGACTTGTGGGTTTTTAATTTCCCGGCGCGGGCAGGCACGCGACGCAGCCCGAAGACCTGAAGAAAGCCAGGCTGAAAGCACAAAGCAGCGAAATGGAAAAGATGGAGGGAAGAGAGAGAGAGAGGGAGAAATTTTACTTGTGCATTGCAAGAGAGTAGCTGAATCGTCTTAGCGCCGAACGCTTCTGAGACTTACGCGCCTGCACATTAACCCTTCTTACATGTTGTAAGAATTTTTTTTTGTCGTTCAAATTTGTCCACCACATCATGTTTTCCTACGCGCGCACGTGTGTGTGTGTGTGTGTGTGTGTGTGTGTGTGTGTGTTTGGGCTGGGTGGAAGGGAAGGGTAAATGGATGTGGAGATAGTAAATCAGTTTATTGAAGACAGCATTACCTTTCCAACAGCCCGACAGACAGATGGGAAAAGATACAGGCGGGAATGTAGACAGACAAACAGCGCGACTTCAAGAAATAAAGTTAAGAAAAATGAAAAAACCAAGATGTTAAAAGGAAAGAATAGAAGAAAAAAAAACCGGAAAGACATAGTCCAATAATTGGTCACAAAAATAATAAAAATAGAAAGAATTATACACACTGAAATAAAAAAAATGCTGCAAGTAAATTTTATATTGTTTTTAAGTAGAAGTCTTGAATACCAGACCAACGTATGAATACATGCTCATTCTGCCACCCTCTTCTTGGCCTCCTTAACCAACAATTCATTTAAATTTACCCTGAAACCTTTTACCAGACAAAATCAACTCTTCTAAGGGAGTGTATTTCACTTGAAGATACACATACTATCATTTCGAGACACGTTTGCGAGAACAAAGTAGTTTTAATGTTGAAGAAAAACACAGTTGAGTATCTTCCCTGCATAGGCATCTGGTTTTGTAAAGTTCTTTGAAAGTGTTCGGCTAGTTCTGTAAATATTTTGACAGAAAAGTTCACCGTTCCAGCATGTGAACAGGAGGGACAGACTGTTTTCCTAAATAGCATACATTTAGGTAAACTTAAAAGTTTGGGCCCAGAGTCTCCGATAATATAAACACGACAGGAAAATATGTGGTTCAGAGGCACACAAATGAGAAGAAAGCCTTCCTCGTTATATATCATTATGATCAAGAGCTGTTGCCAACAAGTCGATTTTCTCCACCAGGGAGACATGTCAAAGGTCCGTTTTCCAGACAAGAGAATTGCTTGTCGTAGTCTCCAGGCGGAAGGGTTTCTCTCAGGCGTCGTGACCACACGAGAACGTGCAGAAAAGTTACGACGGCAACGATTTTCATGGTAGTGACTCTGCCAGGCCGGACGAAGCCAACCACACAGTTCCCCACACACCCACCCCACCACCACCACCACCACCACCCTCCATCCTTTGCCACTCTTTCCGCACACTTTTGCAAACTGCCTGCATTCTTCGGTTTGACAAATGGTGATATACGGCAAGGTTGATCGGGTCCACGTGGCTGGCTCCACGTGCTGGGAGCGAGGTTGTCGATGCGCGAGATCCCATGTCACTTTTCACCCCTCTCCAGCCCCATGTGCTTTTCTTTCTAATAAAAAAAAAAACAACAAAAACCCGACCGACCGACCGACCGACCGAATAATAAATTCAAAAATATCAAAAACAGAACTCGAGAAGAATGGTTTATTTACGTTTTAAGTTCCCCCCAGCCTTTTCGCCGAGGAGAGAGCCTCGGACTGTCAACAACTGGATCTGTGGAAACATTTGGAGAGAATCCGGGCGGGTGGATGATAAGTGCGATAAGAGGGGTGGGGGTGAGAAAGGAAGAGGTATGAGGGTACTCAGGATTGTGATGTCACTATAATTTGTTGTTTCGGAGACGATAGAAACAGTTTTTCTCTTTATCGTCCGTTGTTCACTGATTGGGAAACACCTCATTAGAGATGGTCAGTGGTTACAGGTCATTTCTCGTGTGTTTTTCTCAAAAAGATCGATTTAAGCTTCACAAAGCAGTTTTGTCACAAGCTAAGTGGAGAACAATGTTCTGTCAACTTTCCAGCATCTTCGATCTTGCTTTAATGTTTGACTTGTCTTTAAGAGACACTAGCTCCACCTAGCGAGTGGGAATGCTATTGTTGAAAAGATCTTTAGCTTTCGCAACTAAAAACTCAACCTTTTAAGTCTTTAAAAAAATTACAACGACCTTTCACAGATCATGGACATATATCGTTGGATTGCTTGCAGATGATTTTTCCACCCTCATCCTTCCCCTTCTACCCGTGTTAACTTCTAAAACGAGAACAAAGCACCCACTCACTTCCGGCTTAGCTATCAACATCAAGAAGAAAAGTAGACGATGCGAACCCTCTTGTTGACGGAGATACAAAAGGTCAAGCCTTTATTATCGGACAAAAAAGATAAAAGTAAATAAGTAATAAATGTATTGCAAGTTTGTTGTCGTTGAATTTTATCACGGTTCTGGATATTAAACTGCTAGATGGTTCGTCAGCCAGAAGTCCAGAGATATACGTCCATGCACAGATTGTCTTTGATGTTAATATGTTCTGATATCAGGACAGGGTGAACAGGACGCCTGGATTGAGACTTGTTAGTAAAGACATTTGGGGGGGGGGGCGGGGCGGGGTTACGCGGTTGATGATTCTAATCGATGATGAAGCTTTATCTCGTTGCTGTTTCTTTCGCGGAGAAAGAATAATATTGGCACCAACACACCCACCACAGTGAAGTTCATGAGCACGAACAAATTATGATGATGACAACAACGATGACAACAATTACAATGATGATGATGACGACAAAAAAGAAAACGACAATAATAATAATAATAATAATAATATAAGATCATTGCCAATGATCCTAAAAGCTCAAAGACTTAAAGACTTGACTAATCTGACAGGCATACCTTTCTAAATATCCTTCGCACACAGAACTTGAAACTTTAACACAAGTGTAGGCACACTCCAACGCACACACACACACACACACACACACACACACACACACACACACACACACACACACACACACACACACACACACACACACACACGCATGCCCATACACATTCACACACACAAACAACATTTACACTTCTGAGTCTCCTTTTCTTTGTCACTTATCTATCTTTTTGTATTTTTGTCCACTTCATTCCTTTCCCAATCCTTGAATTTCTCACGAAGAATTTTCTCTCTCAACACCTTCAACCCCACCGATCCTCAACCCCTTCAGTTACCAGAACTTTCTAAGAAGATCCACGCGCTGTCAAGAACGTCCAAGACAGTTCACGTGCAAAATCAGAGTCTCTAGCTTTCTGGAACCGCCTACAGGGAAGGGAGGGGCAAAACCGGTGATGACGCAGTCCCTCTCAAGGGTCCGTTAAGTAATTAGAAAATCGATTGGGCCAGCTGCTGCAATAACTGTAATATTACTGTAAATATTGCCTTGCAGACGCTGGTCCCCGATAACCCGCAAAGATCTACTGCCTCATCTTTGATGCCCGCTCTTCTCTGCCAAAAATCAGTCGACAAAAATAATACACCGATTGTTGAGGGCCTTAACTCTTCTGAGAGAGGGATATATATATATATATATATATAGTGTGTGTGTGTGTGTGTGTGTGTGTGTGTGTGTGTGTGTGTGTGTTAGAGCATAATAGAGCATGTGGCATAAAGCACAAGAGCCAATTCTTCGATTTTCGCGCCAGTGAAAATCCCCATGGATTTGGAAGGAATTGTAAAAACCTTGCACGACTGCGTTTTTTAAACATCAAAAACCGTTAGCTTGGTTCTTTTAGATATTTCAGAGATTTCTCACTTAAACAAGACATATGACATTAGTTTCGGAAACTTTCAAAATATTGTAAAAACTTACGATGTTTTATTAGAATTGTGGAATATATATCTATTTGCACAAATACGTGTTTACTCGTAAACATGTATAGAAATATCTATGTTTATATATATATATATATTATGCACGTCATGTAATGACAGTTATAATTTCTGTTTCAGAAGTTCCGGCATCATTACTGGTAAAGAAAAACAAATGATTAAAAACAGAACTGTGGCAGATTTCGTTTACAGGAATAATAACCAACACTTGTTTTCGTTCGCGTCGTGGTTTATTACTTCATAAACAGGAACATGACCAACAGCTACCGCCATTGCCCTGGTTGGTTAAGTGGCTTTTAACGTCAGGAGCCTTCACTCCCTAGTAATTTCCTTGAGCCAAGGGGTAGATGTATGAGGCTGGGGTGGGTGGGCACCAGCCATGATCGGAAAGAGGCTTGCAAGGAGGAAAAGGGAGAGAGAGGAAGGGAGGAAGGCAGCGATGCAGACGACAAACGGGAAAGATTGATCAGTTCTGCCTCGGACGCTCGTGCCGCAAAATGAGGGCACATGGGTCAGACCGCCCTTGGGGAGGGCAAACGGAGGGATCTGGAAGACTGTGTTTTGAAGTTAAAAAGTGCAGGAAAGGGCACGAACAAGTAGTAAATATTTACTACTAGCGGCAGTAGCTCGAAGTAGTAGAAACCAGTTCCAGTGTTTTTTTTTTAACACCAGTTGTTTTATGCGAAGCTATAGAAATAAAGTTGCAAAGATAAGATAATTGGCTTCTAAGATAATTGGCATCAAACAGAGGGGATTGAGCTTCATTTTGTGACCAGCAAATAGTACGGAAAGCTTCATGTATTTTATCATTACCTGAACATGTACTAACAAAAGAATTTGTATTATTAAGCTCAGGTAAACGCTATGCCATGCCTATATGTAAGAGTAACAGACACTCATTTGTGCCATCTTTTCTCAATCTTAGATGAATTGTCAACGATGTGTGTGTTTGTGTGTGTGTGTGTGTGTGTGTGTGTGTGTGTGTGTGATGTTGTAGGTGCATACTTGATTTCCTTGTAATTTCTTTTATCTATATGTATATATATATATATATATGTATATGCTACTTTCCCGCTTTTTTTCTTCATTTTTGAACTAGAGCACATTCCCATATTCACTGGGACAAATAAAGTTGGTCATTGTCATTGTCAAGTCTCACAATCAAGAGGTCGCCTCTTTAGCTGGGTTTAAACCTTAGAAACCATAGAAACTGATCGTTTGCTGAAGTATGGGAAGTGCTATCTGTATTGCTTTATATATACTGCTACTCAGGTATTCGACAATGCGCTAAAGCTAAGGTAAAGGTCATCTCTTAACCTTTTCAGGTCTTTGGGGAAACAGTATCTGAGGTTTACAAATCAACAGCAAGAAAGTATTCATCCTACCAAGCCTTTAAATAAGTTGAAATCTGCTATTGACGATGAAAATACATACAGTCTACTCTATATAGTAACACCTCTTTCTGATTATGGTCGAATGCTGAACACGCTTTTCTTCATAAGAAACGATGTAAATGTTTTTGATTGGTTTCGGCACCCTCAAGCTGTCCTGTATTATTCACAATATTTTATAGCGAAAAGATGTTTTTCATTTATTCACATCAATAATAACGTCTCCATCTCTTGTGTTAACTCTTTTACTCCTTTTACTCATTAACTGATTTAATGACCTCTTCATGCTTCCGTATTGTCGACATCTTCGACTTAACAGTGCCATACTGAATGGCTAATTCAGAAATATGTATGCCACTATCTCGCTTGTAAAAAATAATTTCTTATTTTGAAATTCAGTTTATATCTTTACTGTCTTCCTCTTTCCTCCACTCTTAGCACTAGAAAGTTTCTTGGATGACATGAAGACCGTGTCGTGTATATATATATATATACGAGATCGTGAACACCAAACATATCTTTACCGCTTGAAATCGATGTGCAAAATGACTCATTCCTCTTCGTTTCACCCCGAAGTGTCACGAGTAAAAGTGGCGCCTCATACATGTTCTAGAACGATCGTCGAGTACCAAAATAGAATTCTCTTGAAAATGTTGGTTGAGGACCGAAATGTGCGAGCACGGAGCAGTTTGAGTGCTGAGGTAGCAATTAATGTACAGGAAACAACATTAAAATAGTGTTTATCATCATCAGCGACAGCAAGCACATCATAGTATCTTTCCACATCATCATTCCTTCTAGAACGCCAGGGAGGTAATCAGAAGATTATCTCAATTAGCCACCGTTTTGTGTCCGTACATACCACGGGTGGGAGTTGTGTATGTTTTGGTACCTACTGCTTACTGATGAAAGCTCTTCCCAAACAACAAATAAAGTGGATTCCTTGACAGGGAAAATGTCGAGAGCTTAACTAAGTTTGGTAAAGTGGTGTGTTAAGGTCACGCGAAACAAATGAGTTAGTGACATCGGAACTTGCGATCAACAGGCTAAGTTAAAACATGTTTGCCAGCACATCTCCAATACATTTTCCTCCAATACAACAGGACTTTGGGGTGCTGGAGAGATTTGATGCTTCGGCACTTTGCCCGGTGAAGAACAATCTTTAGAAAAAGTCTGCAAATAATAAGCACCGTTTCTTGCCTGCGTACCCGAGGAAGATATTTTTCTGAAACTATTTCCTTCTTTTCTCTATAATTGAGCGAAATTGTTCCTTAATACGGCAAGAAGTTTTCTTAGGCGTCCATCCGTCATCTAATTGGTAAAGGCTGCAAGCCCGGATAATTTCATGGAGAAGTGCAGCCTCTTTTTGTTGGCAGCAGACCCGCAGAGAGCTTGTGACACTAACCTTTCTTATTTTATTTTGCTTATTTTGTTTATTTTCTAACATATTAAAATGAAGGTCCACCAAAAGCAACGGGTATATCTGCAGCTTACAGGACAGTATGTGCCATTAAATTGCCGTCTTTACTACAACAGTGATAAGCGATCACAATTCTTTCAGAGCAGTCATAATCCTGGGTACCCACAGAATGCCATCAGTCCCTGCAGGACGTGGCTGCTGCTATTGTCACCGCCACCAACCTAACAGCCAACGCGACAAACGTTCCCCGAATCCCTTCAATTCTCGCGTGATCAATAAGCACCGGATGACATCAACCGAAACACAATACGTCATTTCCACCTCCTGGGACCCCCCTCCCCCTACTCTACCGTCTCCCTCTACGTCTCCATCGTCTGTGTTGTCCTTCATTCCACCGCCTGCTGCGTTCGCTGATACTGATACAGGGCAATATAATTGCTCCTCTGCTTGTATCTGGACCCGTTTATTCAACGAAGCAAAGCACTGACTAGCCTTTTATCAGTCTGCAGCGATCTGAAGCTAATGGACCGACCCTTCGCGACTGCTGTTAGAGAATTTGTTGAAGCTACAACGCAGCCGATTTACTACTTGCAATGTCACACGTACCAGCCTGGAACATAAACAGACCGACACATGCCTCCCCGGAAATCAAGGAACCAAAACAGTTAAAAAAAGGGAAAAAGAACAAGAAAAAAGCAGGCAACGTTAAAAGCTTATACAAAATACGAAAATACTATTCCAGGGCATTCGAAATACATATCATCTTTTGAGTACAAATATGGCAGCTCGTTGGCTTCTTGTAGACACAGCCAGGGTCTATCCATTATTTTCAGACGGACGATCAATCTGTTTATAGTATCTGTTTGTATGCAAAGTCTATAGATTTATCTAATATATATATATATATATTTACTGCCAGCGCGAATCTATCTATCTATCTATCTATCTATCTATCTATCTATCTATCTATCTATCTATCTATCTATCTATCTATCTATCTATCTATCTATCTATCTATCTATCTATCTATCTATCTATCTATCTATCTATCTATCTATCTATCTATCTATCTATCTATCTATCTATCTATCTATCTATCTATCTATCTATCTATCTATCTATCTATCTATCTATCTATCTATCTATCTATCTATCTATCTATCTATCTATCTATCTATCTATCTATCTATCTATCTATCTATCTGTAAAGTTGGCCATTAATGATCCGGCAACCAAAACTTATTTTTTAGCCTTCCATAGGAAGGAACAGCACAGTAAATTCCCTTTGAAAATATTTGTCACCAGGCCGTGTTAATGGAATATTTTAAGAACAGCTATGGGCTCGAGGGATGGAAGAAAAAAAGTGGAAGACATTTTCAGTCGATGGGAGCATGCCGCATTATGCATTAAGCGTACCGCTGCTGCATGACGCATGTCTTTGACAGCAGGCACGCGCCGTTGCACTGCCCCGCACGCTGCTGCACCCAGTGTAAACAACCACATAAACAAAGGGCATTAATCAAGTGATCTGACGTTAGCAAAGACAGCATGGGTGACAGCGCTGAACGGAAATTAAAGACTCGATATATTCATATTTAATTATGAGAAAATGATGAGAGTTTGGGGGTCGGGTGGTGTCCCCTACAACAGAGATTACTTTTAATATTTCTTTCTTTTATTCTTTTTTTGGTGCTCAGAACTCAGACCAGTTCACCAGACTAGCATTATTCCCCCCTGCCCTTCAACAGACACAGCCATCCTAACCGATCAAAAGCAGGAAGCTCCATTTATCAATCTGTCCATGAAGCCAATCAGGCTAGTGAGCCAGGAAACTAGCTAGTCAGGTGGTCAGGACCCCAAGCGTCTGGCAATGAATGCCTGCCTACTTCAAAGGGACACCGTTTTCCAAAAACAACGCAAAACGAAGGAACAAAACGTTGAACTTCCATCAACAGATATGCGGCCTGCCACACGACTGCATCAATGAAACGGACGTAAACATCGAAACTAGGAAGATAAGCAGCAGAGAGCGGAAAAGTTTGTTTTTGCTCAGGTCAAGGGAATCCCATGATACCGAAAACGTCACAGCTGATGGTGAGTTACACAGCTTGGGAGAAACATAAAATATATGTCACAATAAATAAACTCAAAGTAAGAAAAACACGATTAGGGAAAACTCTTATGGTTGACTTGGGGGGAAACCTTTCAGTAATGGTAGACGTGTGTGATGAAAGTGTCTGAAAGGAACTGGCCGATGTGACGTGACATTCAGCGTAACGTAAGAGTATTGCCACTTGCAGGTGTCACCCTGTTGATGACAATAAAAAGTAGGATACACACGTAGTTATGTAAAAAAGAAACTACGTCTAAATGTGTAAATAACTAAAATGTAAGTACCACTCACGCACACACGTATAAACACACAGGAAGCGATTTGTATATGTATATGACAAACGATAATGACTATACTTTGTTGATCCTTCTGGAAAATGTACCTCATAAGAGCTCGTCAAAAATGAAAGATTCATAAATATTACAATCGCTCGTCTACTAAAATGTATACCTATACAAAACAACAAAGTATATGTATGTATATATCTATATGGACTAATATATAAAACTACACGTAAAAGTAAGCAAGACGAGTGGCTCGTTTAAGTATAAATATGTTGCAAATATATAAACATACATATAAGATGTGGGTATTACGAGCATGTAATTTTATAGGAAACAGGGTACAAACACACACTGAAGGCAGTTATATGCACTTTGAACATGTAGTGTTCACAGTAGCAACAGATGCAGCAGCAGTCTTGTTGTACTAATGTATATTCTACGCATGTTTATAAACGTGCAATGGTCTAGGTGTGTAGCCGTAGAGAATAGGAAAGAAGCGACAGAGGGAGGGAGAGGAAGTGAGAGAAAATAGACAAAAGAGAGGTAAAGAGGACAGCTGGGAAGAGAAAGGGAGAATTAAAATACAAGGATAAAATACCGAAGTAAAAGAGAGGTGAGTCAAAAACAGAAAGAAAGAAAGAGAATAAGAGAAAGAGAACAAAAAAAAGTGAAAAATAGAGAAAGGGAAAGAGAGAGAAAAGAAAAACGATAGAAAAAGGAGAGAAAGTGAGAGAAAAAGAGAGAACAGAGAGAGAGAGAGCGCGAGCGTGAAAGGGAGAGAAAAGCGAGAGAAATGTGCATTCATGCAGGGGAAGAAAAAGGGAGAAAAATAAAAATAAGTAAGAATGAGAGAAAAAGGAATAAAAAGACAGAAAGCGAGACAGAGAAACACACACACACACACACACACACACACACACACACACGCACACACACACACACACACACACACACACACACACACACACACACACACAGAGGAAATCAAAGGAAGAGAAATTTTTTTAAAAGAGAAAAAGTGAAAAAAAGAGAGAAAGAAAATATGAGAGAAACAGTGAGAAAGGGAGAGGTGGAGGAAAGAAAAGGAATACAGCGAGAATTGGAGGAAGGAGAACTAGAATACATGTTTGTAGATGAGCTTTTATTCACAAGCAAGCTGAGGTCGTTCATCACATGCCCAGACACGTTAAAACAGTGTGCCATGTCACTAGACGGCGACTCCCAATCTTCTCTATGCAGCTGGCGCCCCCTACCCCCTCCCAGTGCTGTGGGCATGCGCGAACATGCACTTAGTAGACTCGTCTCCATAACGAGAGGTCTTGGCGTGTGAAAGATTTCTTTTCTCTCTTGACCTGTGACTCCTCTCTTGGCAATTTTATCTCATCGCGGAGTTATATCCCTTGATGGATTTGTCTCGCTTGAATATGTGTGAATATTTGTTGAAAGTGTTTGGGGGGGGAGGGGGCGGCGGGAGGAGTTCCAGTATAATGATGTGGCGTGTATAGAAGATGACATACGATACAGTGCCTCATATAAACCTGACCACTTTCAATCCTTGTCCTTCGTACATGTTTTAACGCTTACTTCTGCTCCTTGCGAGGATTGCAAACGGACAAAAGAAAAACACACATAAGAACTGGCAGGTTCTTCTTTAACCTTCTCAACAGGACATTGTGGAATAGATGACTATGTTTGGCAATTCTGTGCAGTCATAACGAATTTACCGCAGTCATATATTCGACAAAATGTGTCTTGGTAAGCTTGAAGCAACGAAGTGTCCAACTTCCTTGTATTGGCAATGTATTGACAAACTTATTGCCAAACATGTGCAGACGTAACCCAGCATGGTGATCAAAGTTCCAGATAGGCTTTCTGTGACATTCAAACTTGGTCAAACTTTCATGGATATTTGCCTTCAGGAAGACCTGAGCCGTAAGGAAAGCTTATTAGATGACATTTAAGCAGATCAACTTGGATCAGCTTAAGTGGATTGTGAAATGTTTCTGATGAGCAGAGAATTTAGGAGAGGTGGAAAGAAGCTTAATGCATTTTTCAAGAAATAAATTTTTGCTGTTGGTGTATACATACACATCTCTGACACTGAATATTGCAACTGGTTCATACTATTTGTATATATCGATTCACACGCTATTTCTAGTGATTACGTACTTTAAGAGCGCATTTTAAGGACAAGGGGAGACTATTTTAGTGTGCATGTGAATGGGTGTACATGTGTGCATGCGTGCTCGCGCGCATGCGTGCGTATGTGTCCGCACACATGCAAATTTGCGTACGTTGTATCATTATCATTATCATCATCGTCGTTGTTGTGAGTTTTATACAGACCAAACTTCCGACAGAAAGCTTTTAAATGATGATGTCGATGATTTCTTTCCAAAACCATCAGAAATCATCATCACCATCATCCGCTCTGCAGTCGCCTCTTATGGAAACAAAAGCGAAAAATGAAGGCAGATGATGATTTTACTTTCTTCAATCACGTGGTTGGAAGCTCAGTTTAGATTTAGCCCCACCCTAACTACCCTAGCTAGCAAGATCACTGTATCTTATGCTGAAGACCACAGGCACGACTAAAGCTTCGAGATTATCACTCACTCCCCTCCTCCCACCTCCTCAACACTCGCGTCTGTCATCAATACAGTGAGGATTGGATTTCCTGCGTTCAGATCTCGTCTCGGGCACACTATTCTTTCTCTGCATGTGGCATCTGTTTACAGGGCTGGTGCTTTGCCGTGATATACCCTTAGTTGCTGGCTCGGAGTAAAACACCAATCCTCCCCCCCCCCGAGCACCAACCTTGTAGGTCTGCACCTCTTACTGGTCTCTAAGTGATTCTAGTCAATGGCTTACCCAGACGTAACATTTGCCCGCTTCAAAGACTATAAAGTCTGGCGTGTCAAAATCTACGTCACTTGCAAGTATCTTCGCTGACCTCATTCTACAGTTTGACGCATTAGAGTGACGTCATAAGTAGAACATAGGTCAGTGAGCTGTTCACCACAGTGAGGGATTGAATAAAGATAACAGAATTTCGAAAGCGCATTTCCCCGTGTAAAAGCGAGCTCACTGAGCCGATAAATCGAGTCAGCCATACAACAAACGGATGACACCCTGGCAAAGCATTCGGATGAAGATGAAGAACTAAGGAGTAAGCAAAAGATTGCGCTTGATTACAAAAGATATTTCTTAAACAGGGAGGTTTGGTGCCCGGATTTGCAAGCTTCCAACGTAGACATATAAGAGAAATGGGCAGAGAACTCTTCACGGGGAGACCGGTGGTGGAGAAGAAGCGCCAGCCCAATTTCTCTTGTCTAAGGCAATGGAACAGAGAGGACGGCAACACAAGCAGACCGAAGACACCAACGAGTGGTCAGTAGTGTCAGGTATGTTGTCAACATAGCGTGGCGACCTTGTAATCAATGTGGCTGGGACTGGCAGCAGCCATTGACGCTCGCGATGGAAGGTTGCACCATGGTTTTTTTCGTTTACCGAAGACAATATAAACAATATTCTAAGCTATTTAATGTTTTCCATTAGACGGTTAGAAAAATCAGCGAGAGTAAAGAGTTGTAATAATTGAACCAGAACAACACAAATACAGAAGTAAGCTTGTTGGTGGCGGGAACTGACAGTAAAGGACAGAAGTGACTGACCTAGCAAGGTTTAATCTAAATGGACTTGCACTAATCCATGTTACGTAATTCTGTTTAAAAGCGAATTAACTAATTTTTAGAATGCGTTAATTCCTTCCAGTCTTTCATACTTTGTTTTCTTTCTTTCCTTCCTTTTAATCAAGATTTGTGAAGTCCAGTTCCCCGCAACAGCCTTCGAGCGTCAAGTCTGATAAAAGGTTACGGCACTGCAGGGAAGATGATTTATTAACGTGCATTGTGGCAGAGCAAAAGTACCCTCCCTTTGTTCACGTGCGGCCCGCTGACCTTAAAGAACAATGGCAGCGCAAGAACGGGACATTAGGAGGTCAAAGCTCACGGCTAGAAGAAATTTAATGACGTTCCCTCAAAAGGGTAATGGAAGAAAAAAAAAAGCAAGAAAAGGAGTCCATAATGGCGCACAACAGCAAAATCCGTGCTCACGAATTTGTCACCTCTTTTTAAGCCTCTGGTCAAACACGAGTCTTAAGGCCGCCTTTGTCCTCGCCAGTCATGACGTAGTTTGTTCCGTCATCGTGACCTCTGCGTGACAGAAGACTTGCCTCGCAGGTGCTTGTTTAACCTGAAAAAACTAGCGACGACTAATGAATAATGTATAGCTTTGGGACAACAAGTGCAGAAAAGGAACAAAATCTCTATGAATTCTCTCCATTTCTCCCTCCTTCCCACAGTATCACTCTGCTACTGAGTCTGATCAAACCTGATAAATGGTTAGACTTCCATTTAATAACAATGTCAATTATCAGTGTTCCATTCTGTCAAATGTGACTGCAATATTTTACATTCCGTGACACACTCTTACGTCTAGCAAACGTCTACAAAGGCTGAAAAAATTGGTCACAAATTTCAGTTGATATCTTTGCGTCATCCCTGTTACAACGACTGAAAGAGCTGGGACGTTAGATTAATGAAACCTGTTCTACACCTTTTTCTTTGCATGGTGATACGAGATTAGTACCTGGAAAAGGAAGAGAGGTATCCGCTTGGAATTTTGGAGACGGTATCGTGTACTCAGCTCAATGTAGTCATTAAAAATGTAGTTTTACAAACATTTAACGGAGGGATTGCGCCATTGCGTGAGCACGAGGAAACTTTGTACCCTTATCAGCCAAAACCATGTATCCAGTGCTTTTCTAAAAGTTTTGTCGCCACAACAATAAGAATTGTAGGGTCCAGCATACCTTTATCTGAATATGACACCTTTTTATAGCGCCGAGCGTCAGAGAATTTCTACGGAGACTTTAATTTCCTCAACTTTTTATGAATTTATATATATATATATAAATAAATTAATGACGGTGAAATTATTTGTAAAACGCATTTATTGCCTACTGGTTGCGTGCGTGAATATGTAAAGCTTGTATATGTGTATGCATGAGCCTGCCTGATTGTCGGGGGAGGTTGTTCTATAAATAAACATGATTATTATTAGAAACGAGAGACTGGCACTGGTACTAGAAAACCACTTCAAGCAACTCAAAGAAGCTAAATGCGTTTCAATCAATATTTTTCCTTCCAAAATGGTTTTCCTCATTGACTAACGGATTTATTTATTGATTAACATATGGCTTACTCACAGCCTTGTTGACAAAATGACTGACTGCCCGTTAGAAGAATATATCGGAGGCGCAGCTAGCTTATTCTATTTTTGTCTCGTTTTGTCTCGTTTTGTCTCGTTTCGTCTCGCGTCTCTTGAATGGACTAACAGCTCCGTCTTTAAGCCTTGCACCGAGTGACCTTCTGAGACAGTTCTCGTGCTTGCTGTATTCCCTGCACGTTTGAGACCAATCTCTGTCGCCTGGCGTTGATTACAGTGGCCAGACGTGCACCATTCCAGTCTGTCAGGGAAGCTCTTCGTTGCTAAGTTTGTTGGACCAGAATATCCGCCCACAAACATTTTGCTTTTAATGGATATTATTGATTTTCGTTACAATCTTTTAACATTCACTCCCATCCCATAGCGCAGTGAGGATGTATGTTCTTTGCAGTTTTACTTTTATGCTTGTTTTGTGAACCCCGGGGAACAGGCACGTGAAATGGACGGAGGTGTCGTAATTGAGCCACTGCCTCCGGCTAATTACATTCTCGACGTCTCCACCGCCCGCACCAATACACTTCCACTACATTTCTAACTAATGTTTTCACTCGAACACCCTCCCCACCCCCAAGCACACTTGGCCACTAAACAGCTCAACGTAATTTAGTTTAAAAAAATAATTATTAATGTGGTTGAAGGTTCTAAAACAAATTACTCAACAAAATAGTACATCAAGAATAACATCGGCTAGTTCTTTAGGCTCATGTTTACCTTTCCCACTGCAATTTTGAATTACAAATGAGTCAGTTCCTACCCTTAATTAACACACATCGCACTCTGCACTCGTTGAGACATTCATCCTCCCGTCGCTTGCTGACAAAACTTAGTAAAGCGGAGAACCGTTGATTCCCTCGTTGATCGTTGATGCCTTAAAATTCGCACTGAGACGCGAACCAGGAACTGTAGGGATTTAGAGACCGACTACCCACGCGAGCAGTCACCTGCGCCTCTTCCATCAAACCTAGACCGTAACAACTGTCCGCAGCAACACAGTGACTAAATAAGTGACCCGACACTTTCCACACTAGCTTCGAGAATCCACTGCCGAGAGAAAGACAAGATAAAGTGAACCATACTAGTCTCTACATAACCTCCAAACCCTTTTGTAGGAGCTATGACGACGAAGACGACGACGACGACGACGATGATGATGATAATGAGACACGATTATGACAGCAACGACAATGACGACGATTATTATTATTATCTTTGCTAATACAAATAAATCTAGTTTACCACGCCAGCGAGAGAGAGAGAGAGAGAGAGTGGCACATTTAAACACTCTTCTCTAGCAGATATTTTCTTTCCATCTAAAATACGGACTACATCATTTATTTATGTTTTTTCTCTCTCTCCTCAATTGACGTCTGGAACGCTGAACGCGATCAAAGAGAGGACAGCTACTGAGGGCTACTCAAACTGTAGCAATACTAAACCATACGACTCCTGACAAAACAAGATGGGAGATAATATGAGCACAAATGGAGCTCAGAATAGGGAAATTAACTTGTGTCCCGTACTCCGTTACCCTACTCCCTCACCCACCATATCAGCCTGTGGACTGATCTCCGCCATTCGCCGCTCGTTCTTTCCCCGAGCGCCAATATGTTGTACGAAGTCCACGTTCGTTGATCGATTGATTTGACCGGAGATTGCGTGACGTCCACAAGGTGAAACAAGTATACTTTCTTCGATGCACGAAGGTAAACCATCGATTATATTAGAAAATTGATTTCCAGCTGATGAATACGATAGATAGATAGATAGATAGATAGATAGATAGATAGATAGATAGATAGATAGATAGATAGATAGATAGATAGATAGATAGATAGATAGATAGATAGATAGATAGATAGATAGATAGATAGATAGATAGATAGATAGATAGATAGACTGTTTAGTATGAACTATCCATGGATAGATGCATGACCTGAGTCTAAACGATGCCGGAGAGTGAGATACAGTCACAATGACAATGCCACAATGCCACTCTTGATCTTTATTGTTTGTTCCCTTATTCCTCTTTGTGTCTTCTATGTTTGTCTTTGATTACTTGTCTGCGTAGTTGTTTCTCCTTCCGTCCTTCGTACTCTGCTCTCGTCTGCTATACTTGTTTCAAGCGCTGAGACTATGCTCTTACGTGGGCGTGATTATACACTATATAAATCACACATTTATTATTATTATTATTATTATTATTATTATTATTATTATTAAAAATGAGAAAAGCTTGCTTTTTAGATCTAGGCCTCACCTTTTACAGGGAAAGAATGTAATTAATTACTAGACTAATAAAGGAGAGAAATAACAAGAGAGAAAAACGAACGAATGACAAGCAATTTCATTGATGTCATCGCCCCATATTTAGTTATTGCTGTTTAAAGGTGGTGGTAGCTGCTCCTGCATTTATTTACAAGGCAGAAAATAACCACCAAAATATGATATATATATATATATATATTGTGTGTGTGTGTGTGTGTGTGAGAGAGAGAGAGAGAGAGAGAAAGAGAGAGGAGAAAAATTAAATATAATACATCAATTATTTTTTGTTAAGAAAACATAACGATATCGAATTTTTTTAGCTACTTTCAGATTTTTATATAAGCAAGAACATTCGCAAATAAAGACTACACTTCAATCTGTCATACTTGCAACAAGATGGAAGGGAAAATAAAGCTCGTCACAAAACATTACTGTGGATTATATTTAACTTAATTTCCAACTTTCGGTAAAGTATTCGGCATGTTATCTGGGAAATGTTAGTATCCTTTCTTGTGAACAACTGTTAAGCGCTCCTGTGCAACTATTAGCCGACGTAGAGGGACAGCATCACATCATATTAATGTAAATTTCAATTTCAAATTAAGTGTGAAACGTGAAAATTTCATATTTTCCATGGTTGCATTTCCATCAACTTTGTGTCCTTTTCACTCCTATTTCAGTGAAAGAAGATCAAAGCATTTTATAAAAACTAAAACCATACAAAACGTTTCTAGAAGCTTTAGAATCTCAAAGTACCAATGTATCGGTGTTACTTGTTTTTCCTCTGATCCGAATGGGTTCTTTGTATCGAGACTCTACCTGTGTGTGTGTGTGTGTGTGTACACATGCATTACTTTTTGTAACTTAAGCATTTGGCTTAGATGTAACTCTTGACAGTTTATTCCGCATTACTGATATAGCAGATCTTTCTATAAAAAGGATTTTAGTTGTTGAGCAGAAAACTTTCAGAACTGTTGTAAAGACAGCAGCTTGTCAGCAGGAGACACTCGTGAACTTCTAAACTTGACATTTCAGTGCGTCAGCATAGAATTATGAGTCTCTTCTCGTACGTTTGTGTAAGAAAGTAAAATCAGATGCATAAGCTGGGAGTGGTGGGTATCAGGAGGACAAGACAGCCACCAAATAAAATCAAAGACAGGCGCAAAGGAAAGGCGACTGTTAGGTGACGTGTCCCAACTCATCATTGACGGCCCCAAACGTGCTGGTGTCAGCTCTCTACCGCAACCTTTTGCCCCCTGTGGTCTTTCCCCCCACCCCACCTCACCCCGGTGGTCTCTGGAACCCCGGTCGAGCAGCCGACAGATCCTACCGAGCAGCTGCTTCGGACGTGATCTGGAAACTTCTCTTCGTTTCCTTTTCGATTTTTACGGAACCCCCGTTAGTCCGTCTGTTTGCCGCCCCCGTCTAATGGCTGCACTACACCTCGAGTCGGTCCGCCGTTGCTGCGTGTTCAGCCTGAACTTCCAGATGACAGTCTCTGGGAGAGTTTGACAAGGAGGAAGAGATGGAAGGAGGCTAGAAAAAATGTGGAGGACACATCCTTCGTAACTCTCATCTATCTAATGGGGACATGATGGAATGCGTGGGGAAGGCTGAGTACAGAACTAGACCCAGAAATTGGTTTCCGAGAGTGCATTGCCCTTTTCAAACCGTTTTTAATTCTATGGGGAATAAGCCGAAGAATCCGCTCATCTTTCTTTGCACATGCGCGCTTCGTGATTGGAAAAGAAAGAGAGAGAGAGAGAGAGTGAAGGATAGTTTAAAAAAAGGGGTCTGTGTGCGTGTGTTTGAATGTCTGCTTAGTGTGATCGATGTGTAGATAAGTTGGCAATCAGCGAGACAGTCAGGGATTAATTTATGTGTGTATTTCTATGTATGTGTACGTATCTATGTTTTATTTATGCACTTAATTATTTATGAAAGTAAGTTATATAGATGGATGGACAGATGGATGGTGGTGTATACGAGTGGATCTCTGTATATGTTGGGGGCGGGGGTGTCTGTGTGTAGTCCTTTGAGTATGCATGGAGATGCACACAAACACACATATATATATATATATATATGTGTGTATGTTTAAATTGCTGTGTGTTAAAATGTATAAAAGTAGGTGTATATAAAGGGATGGATATATGTGTGTGTGGGTGTATGTATGTGCGTGTGGGTGGGTATTTGTGTAGATATTTGATTATAAAAATTGTGTGAAATTATTATTTATGTACATTTGCATGTGTGTGGTATTTATATTTATTTGTCTCTGTAGCTGTATAGATATATAAATTTTTGTGTTTGTATATGTATGCATGTGCAGGTCTGTAAGTGTGGGGATATGTCTGCATGTGTGAATTTGTATGTGTATATGGATGTGTGTATGTGCAGGTCTATGTATGCGTGTATTTGTATGCGTGTATATGTCTGTGATAATAATAATAAAGGTCACTTATATATCGCGATATCTCAGCCTACAGGTAAGCTCACTCCGCTGTACACTTCACAGCAATTCACGACTCAAGACTTTAGCTCCAAGTCATCAGTCAAGGGCGATCACCGCAGAGGAAATGAAGGAGACAAATGATGGGAAAATCTGCAAAAATCAAGATTTAATAATATATTGACAATGTTAACCGAACACATTATAGTCAACGGCAGAAAGTGGATCCGTTGAGGTTGCTGTAAAAAAAAACGTGACTAAAGCGATTGAAATCAGTTCACACTAATTTTGAGCATAGAATACTTAATCAAATATCTCCGAAAAGAGAGAAGAGAGAAGAATGTAGATAAACTCAGCCGAGATCAAATACAGAGATACATATTCATTACTGATATCCAACAAAAACGTCCACAACACAGAAGTTAAGTAAGCGAGTGCTCGCTCCCTGAGTCTGATAGGCAAAGGAACATAGCTCTCATATTGATGTTCTTATATATATATATGTTTGTAATATTTATCTTTGCGTGTTAGTGTGCATGCATATATCTGTGTTTGCATGGACGAATGTTTACATACGTCTATTAAGGTGTTGGGCAGAATTCTGCCCTTTATAATAAAATAACGCATTTTTTCCAATGTTGCAATAATAAGAAGTGTCATTATTTCATTCACTAAGACAATAATAAACCTCCATTTATCTGAACTAAGATAACGCTCTTTCTCAGTTTTAAAATCCAAACAGAACCATTTTCCCTCCTTCCCAAATGACACTCTTAAAAATAATGAGCACTAAAAACTATGCAACTATATTCCATAAAAAAGAATATAATAGTTACATTTAAAATTTGTGTTCAAACTAATCTATTAATGGAACAAAATAATAGCATCATCAAAAATCTTTTCTTAGACCTTTGAATCGATTTGTGATGGTCTTATTGAGGGTGGGTGAGCAGGAAAATAGTCTCTTACAAAGCTGTTGATGTTCAAGCATAACCCTTTTGCCAGACACTGGGGTGTTGTTTTTTTTTTCCAAAAGGAAAATGCAAGTTGCTTTTACCACAAACAGCAGATGGGCCTTGGACAGTGCCCACGTTTTGGAATCAACATAATAAGGCATGCATGTTGCCAAGATACTTTGAGAGGGACAGCTTCATCAACATGATGAAGCAGGCATATTACTTGCAAGGACCAGCAAATTAGCAATATAAGGGATCTCTTTTGGGTCACCCTCTAAAATCCATCTTAGGCTTTTGGGGGATTTGTCCGTGTATTTTGACCGCTGCCACAACAACAAAAGCTTGGAGTTTGTGACAAGCCCATCAGAATTTTCCACTCACATTTTGATGCGAAGGCCCCTCGTGGTCATTTTGTCTTTTACGGCTGCAATCAAACTTTGAACATTAGATGGGTGTAAAACATCGCATAAAATAACTTCTGGTAACAAAACTCTTATCGTTTCTCTTGATGACTTCAGCGCGTTACCCGGATATAATTTCCGATCAGCCAGCCTCAAGATATTTTACGCCTGCTGACAGTGCGAGAGCCATTTTCACTGATGGTCCTGCTTCCCACCTCCGTGCCATCTTGGAAAGACTATCTCCTACTTTCCCCTGCCCCCTCTCCTAACCGCACTTATCTATGGTGTACACGGCAATGTGGCGGGTCCTTTCTTCCTAAGTGGCAGTGAAAGTGTCCTCCTATATAATTGAATCACTGTTGACAGTGACATTTTAAACTTGCCTGTCTCAACATTTCTTTGTCCATAACGTCTGGCTAAAATGAGTTTGAAAGCTGGTCTGTTTTACAAAGATTATTTATAAATTGTCCCTTTACAGTACGTAAGGAGATGGATACTTTTCACAGCTCTTTTTCGTGTCTTTCTCTTCTGTTTTTCTTTTCTTATTTTTATTTTCTCTTCTTTTTTTAATTTTCTGTTTCTATTGATCTTTTTTGGTTGTTCTTTTCTTCTTCATGTTCTCATCTTACTTTTTTGTTTTTCAGGAGATGAAGATTTATTTACAATTATTTTGCCCTTTATATGCTTATTTTATAGTGGTTAGACTACAGTCTTTCTCTCCTATCTCTCCATCTCACTCTCCTCTAAACCCTGTTTCTTCATCCCACCCCCAACCCTCTTTTGCATTGACTGAGTGACTTCCCCTTTCTCACAATCTCACCTTGCCTTGACCGAGTGCTTTCTGTTTGCCTAACCAGTTTAGTCTGAAACGAATGCTTGAGAGAAGTCTTTTATTTCAGAATAAAAACTTTTCTTATCTTCCCAATAAAAACTTTGCTCACAAGGCGACGGTTCCTTTAACATCAATGGCTGTCATGGCGCTGCACGGAATCGTCTGGCAGCAAACCAGGGCTACGATGACCTCCCCTTTCTCATGGGAAGACTACCAACTTATTTCTAAGTGATTTCACTCAAGGCCAATTTTCATATGGCAAAAGTAATATTTATCTGCAATAGAATGTGTGCTTGTACACGTCCAATATACTCGCACTAAATCGTGCGGTGGTAGGCGCATGTCTGTGTTCACGCGCGTCCTTGTGCCTGAAAGGGAGTTTACGTGCGTATGTATGTTTACTTTAAGCATGATTTGTTAACATTTCTGTGACAGTAGTAAAACGTATCCACAGGGCAAAAACTTCTTGTAATTATTCAGAATATAGCATCTGTGTTTGCTTTTTGTTTGCTGGAACAAGAAAAAGAAGAGTTGGAAGAACAACAATGATAACTACAACGACTACTGCAAAGCAATAGCAGCAAAAGCGACTACAATGATCACAACGACAACAAAAAGAAAACAGTGAAAAGACGAACAAGTACAAAGTGAAAGAGGACAAGAAAGGATAGACATCACTATTAGCCGCTATCTTTTTCGCCAGAACGAGATAACAGCAGAACTTCAAAGGATTCGGAAACTTTTTTTTTTTAATTTTTGTTGTGGAGGCTCTTATCTTTTCCTGTTCCTGGCAATTTAAGATGGCAGTTTTTGACGCTTGGATCACTTGGAGTTGTTTGTGAAAAAAAAGTGCTACAACTTGTGCCATGCACATTCGTTTTACACCCAGTCACATCTCACGCTTGAAGAATATTGGCTTACAAGATGGATTACATAGCTGCTTCCCTTCTGAGAACTTCAAGCAGATGAAAGATAGGTGCAGGAAATGAATGCACACAAACTACCCTCCGCCATCAAATTTAATATTAAAGATAAAGAAAATTACAAGAAAAAAGGGGCAGTGGAATGAATGAAAGAGACATATCGACTTACGTGGTCGAGGAGTAATCTCCCTTCATAGCAATTGTGCTTTGTTGTCAGTCATCCAAACCACAAAATGGATGTTTATTTAAAAAAAAAAAGAAGAGAAATCGCACTCTTGTTGCCTGGCTGATCCAAAAGCTGTCCACGCTTCATTACTTTACTGACTTCCTTTGCTTCAAGAAGTTTTTGTCGTTTATTTTTTAAAGTTTCTGCGGACTCTGAGCTCCAAGATCTTAGGACTGCCCTTGACCCCGCGATCAATAACGGAACGCCAGTGATGCATGTGCACCACGCACCTCTGTTTCAAGTTAACGAGCAGAAAAACTTAAAAACACCAAAGAAACAGAGAAAATACTCTTGAAAAACTGCAACTTTTCATGGGAAAGAAAATTGAAGCTTTTTTTCCCCTTCGATTGAAGCAACACACATTTGCTTGAATTTGTATTTTGTGCTCCTCTGGAATATTTTCATTCGTCGAGAAATTGGAAAGATAATGTTTTCAATGGTTCGTGATCGTCCATAGGATTTAAATAAAGTTATTGTGTGATTCATTTGTTAGTAAATTGGGTAAATATGCATAGGAATATAGAAATGGCAAATGGTCAACAAAGATATAATTTAAGAAAACAATAATTATCATCTGCTTTGCCCTTATTGGTCCTAGTCCCAAGTAATGATATCACAATTAGCTCTCGTCATCTTTCTTGGATCTTCGGCATTTTGTGGGATTTGTTGAATGGCAGGCCCGTCCTCTCTTTTGATGTTGTCCGCCCATTTTTACTTGCCTGCTTGTTTTTAAGCATCCCGACACTGTTCCCAGAAGGATTGTCTCTTCATGTCCTGATGGTCGTGAGACGTGTCAACACCATTTTAGCTTGAGTTTTATTGTTCGTCTGTTGACAGATTCTTATTGGCTCAGATTTTCCGCCTAATTCTCTTTCAGATCGAGCAGATTTGAAACAAGTCGAAGTTACAGAACAAAAGTCAGAGCCATAATGTCACAAGGCCACGGTGTCATACCGCTGTAATGTTACACGACCACAGTGCCACATTGCCAAACTGTCATGAGTCTACACAGTGTCACAGTGCCATAATATCACAAGATCACAGTGGCCTTTTGTCAGCTACAAGAACACACTGTTACAATGTCAATGAGCTACAAGACCACGCAGTGCCACACCGCCATAGTTTGATCAGATCATCTGAGAATAACGAGTGGTTCCCTTTTCAACAACATGACCTGTCAGTCCACATCAGAGGTTACACTGTCACTTAATCTGTTCTGTATATTGTTACAACTAACATGAACAGACTATTCTGCCAGGCATACTAAAAGGTGATAAAAAGAGGAGCAGGGGTAGGAAAGCCGGTCCAGAAACATCAAGGAATGACCTCATGTAGGTAGAATGCTGAACATAGAAAAAAGGCTTGCACTGTCTCCTTTGTCTGTTTGTGCCAATACGAAGATGCAGGTTTAAAGAGCATGCTTACTAAAAGGGACTAAAAGGATCATCTATTTAGTTGTGACCAGACATATTTAGGTTTCCTTCCGATTGCACTGTTTCTTGCACACTGAGGTATGAGACATTTTAAAAACACATTGCCAGCTTCCAAAAGGGCACACACACACACACACACACACACACACACACACACATCTAGGTACACCCAGGAATTAGCCATCGCCGTCACGAAAGAAAGCAAAATAAATAAATAAATAAATAAAAAGACAAAGTCTCTGTTAAATCCCCCATTTTCTTCGTCGTCACAGAAGGTAATGTATGTATGTGCCCGCGCACGCGCACGCTTTCTGGCGTATGTTTGTTTGGAGATAGTGGAGGGACAATCTTATAAACACTCCCATCTTGTTTGATGAGACCCGGAAATGTTGGAATGTGACGAGGGTTCAAGAAGTCCCCGCAGCAGCATTAGCACCAGCATCTCCCCGTCACGTGGTCTCCGATCGCTGTGTCCACGGTCATCACACGCCTTCGATTGTGCCAGAGAGGCTTGCGGTCGAGAGAGAAAGGGTCGCTGGTTTCCTGGGGAGAGAGGGTGGTGGAGCGGCGCGAGGTCGTAGTAGGCACAAACTGGCGAGCAAACCTCGTTATTTGGTGCCAATGGACTGCTAATGAAATTGCTGTCCCCCAACATTTTCTTCTGCTCAGCTCGCGGCTCTGCCATTAAGGGCATTTTAAGCTCGGGGCTCATGGTAGGGGAAAAAGACAGTGGAGAGTGCCGGTAGGGGAGGTAATTGGGGTTCGTGGTGGCGGTGGTCGCCGTTATAGAGAATAGAAACACACACAGAGAGACAGAAAAAGAGAGAGAGCTAGAACCTTGTGTCGTAAATATCAGTAATAGTGCTTCGAGATGTGATTTCCAGGACTCGGATACGATTTTTTATGGACTCCGCGACTTACAACTCAGGGAAATGGACTCTTCTGATTCTGGCACTGTTCCTGTGATGTTTTTGCGCCCGGCCTTCCAGACTGGGGCCCTCGCTACACCAGACGTCGCTTTATGCGAATTTCACCGACTCGCTAATGAAAACTATTTGGTTCCCGCGGGAAAAACCTCTTTCGTCTGGCTCATGGGTAGGCTGTACGGTCGTTCCAATCTGGATGAAGGTTTTGCTTCTGTTTCTGTCCCTACATCACTACGTTTCTGCGTTTCTATTTTTATTGTGTGACGTTTCTGTTTCAACAAAGTCATTGCCACGATATATTAATTAACTAACTCTTACATCATCAACGCCATCATCATCATCATCATCATCATCATCATCATCATCATCATCATCATCATCATCATCATCATCATCATCATCATCATCATCATCATCATCATCATCATCATCATCATCATCATCATCATCATCATCATCATCATCCCACAATACATGAACAAAATAACAGAGCAAAATACAGATGGAGCAGTACAAATTGCAAAGCACATAACAGAATAGAGAAGGAAAGACCTAGAAAAAGAAGAGATCATTAGTTACTTTAGGTATTCACGAAAGGTACAGGACTTAAGGAGACCTTTGAGTTCCTTAAATGTTGCAAGTGAAAAGTGAAGTCGACAGTGCCTTCTAAGAGTAAGTGCTGCAAAATTGTAAACTGACAAAAGAGAAACCCACCTTAAAAGAGTTTAGTATGAAAACCACATATATAAGAATTGCTGACATTTTTTCATTTGCCTAAAAGGTTCTCAACTGTGAACTAAAATGTACATTTAACTCAGATAAATAATATTGAAATAGTATAATACACCTTTAAACTTTAAAGTTAAGGTCATTTTGAGTTTATATGAGGACTTTTTCGATAGTTTCCTTCGTGAAAGCACTGTTGTAGGTAGGTTTACAGTACATTCGCTAAAATACGAAACTGTAGTTGTCACTGCTTTTTAATCATTGTTTCCAGAAACTGTGTAAATGTCATCAAGAACAGAAACAGGAATAATGCCCTTAAAGATGGAGAATGTGCAGGTCCAACTTAGGAGGAGCAGTCCACTCCTTCATGCTATTCAGTTCTTCCTCTGGCCACCACGGCGTCGGCTTTCCTCCAAGGCCCCTTGAAGAAGAATTTTCGACAGAGTGTCGTGCCGGGTCACGTGGCCACACCAGACTAGCTTACACCGCTTGACTGTTGCAATCAACGATTCATGGTTTCCTACGAGTATGGCAACGATGCTTTGCACAAAGTCTTTGGTTTTATGCTCTTTCTATGAAATTTGCAGCAGTCTCCCTAGGCACTTGCTCTCGACTGTCTGGATTCCACGTTTCCCATCCATATAGCAGGATCGGTACAGCCGGAGATTGTAGTAATTTTCTAGTAAAGATTGTACTTTGTAATAAACCTCATGTTATGGGTACGCCACAAGCTACCCAGGCTACCCATGGTTCCTGATGCGATCCTGATGCGGATATTTGTCGTGGTGTTGCCATCTTTGAAGAGGGTTGTTCCCAAGTACTTAAAGTTGTTTACTTGTTACTCGTACTCCGTACTTTCGAAATGCAGGTCTCTGCTTTGCCGTCGGAAGTTGCCACGATTTTACTCTTGTCAGTGCTGATCTCCATTCCAACTGTTCAAACTGTCTATTAGTCTAGTGGTAAGGTCTTGCAGTTCCCCTTTGTGCCTGCTTTCAGATCATTGTCGTCTGCAAAGCGGTTGCAAATCGGCTTTTCGCCGATGAAAAATAGAAGGTCGTGGCGGTTTTCACGCATGGATGTTCTGTACAAAGACGTTGAACAGCAGAGGTGATAAGGGGACACCTTTAAATTAAAGAAGAGGGACGGGAAAGTGTTTTGTGTCTGCTGTATGAATTTCGGTCGAGGACAAAGGGTATCATGATTCACGGCGGCTCCTATGCATTACCTAGTAATTAATAGCTACTTCCATTACCTATGATGTAGCTACTTCAGATACCTATGATGCCCAAGTTATCAAGTGGTAGGGCAAAAAAAAAAACAAACAACAAAAAAACCCCAATGCTTCTCTCCTATCCCAATAGTAATGTCAAGAAAGGATTCACAAGGCCTTTGTATGTGTGTGAGGGCTTTCCCGTCCTTGTGTTTTTGTTTATATAATATATATATATATATGTGTGTGTTTATGTGTGCGTGTGTGTGCATTCGTCTCTGTATGGGAAATGATAATGGACCTAGCTTGCGCCAATCTATTTTGTTGCACTTTTGTGTCAATTGTTCTTCGGTGAATATTACACAGGGTAGCAGACATAAAACCTTCCCAGTTATGCTCCTATTATAGTCGGAGGCTTGCCGGCTTTACGCGAGTGATTATATCTTTTGGAATATTAGGTGCTTTTCATGTTTTTCTTCTAAAAGTCATTTCTAGGGCTAGTTGACGTGTAGTTACTTTAAAATTGAGAGCTGCTCGCTTTAAGGATTCTATTGACAATCTTTAAACCATTTTATAGTTAATCCTACTCTGACGTGATGATTTTAGACCCCTGACATTACTTAATATTGAAATCCTTGAAAAGCCACGAAGATCTGATATGTATTTTTGAATGTAACCAATCGCTTAATCGTCGGGACGGGAAAATGCAAGCATATAAAGTATAGGTTATCAATCGTCTGCTTGTAAAGGACATAAAACATCCAGTTTAACACGTGCACGCTAAAAACTACACTTAACGTGTACCGTCTGAAGATTACAATTCATTAACAACAGGCATTCACAAAGCAGGATCTGAAGCCTCGAAGCGTAATTGAGTTCGGAGAGAAAGTGTGAGGCGCCAACACAGTTTTGACAGAACTGTATAATATCGCGAGATTGTGCGAGAACATTCCGCTTCATGCCACTATAGGCCTTCTCGATAAAGCTTCGTGCATCAAGATCCTTTGCATAGTATCTCTGGCAGCACGGAGCTCAAGTTTATGGGTCTAGCGTGAGGGACTTGCTGGTTCTGGCCACTGAAGCGTCGAGATTTATCTCCCTTGATGATCCCCAGTGCTCGTCCCTTTGACGTGGCCGATTCCCGGTCTTTTCTTGTCACAAGTACGATTTATATCATAAATTACATTGCACTGCTGAATTACATCTCAGAAACTCATTTCCTTCAAGCTTCTCGATGATTCGTCTAACCAACACAAGGCAATATTCCAGTTTATTTCAAGCAGAGTTCTCTCCCCATAGAGCTTAATCTGTTGTGTCTATTCTTTGTCAACAGTGTTATCAAATTCGTTTTTCTTTACCTGCTCCTTTGTCCGTATTTCTCTGTTTGTGGTCTGTCAGTACATACGTATTTAGGCAGGAATGCATGTGTGTAAAGTGTTCAGTCATAAATTGAGAATAAAAGACTAAAAACATTTTCTTCTGAAGAGATCGACTCTGGTGGTAAGGCGTCAGTAACGCCGAGAGTTTTGTTGAGGCGAGGCTGTGAAGATAACAGTAGCAGAGTGTGGAAATCTTGTAATCAATTCCGAACTCGGACTGGCAGCCAATAAAAATCGAGAAGGAGGAGTGAGAGATGGTCTGCTTTTCCCATGCCGAAGACAATACGAGCGGCGTTATTCTGAGCTCTTTGAAGTTTATCCAACAAGCGGTTAGGGAGATCCACAAGTAGAGTTGCAGTAACCTAGCCCCGAACACACAAAAACAAACAGGAGCGGTTTGGAGCAGAAAGTAACAGGAAGGGTCGGATGTGACTGATTCTGCTTACTTCAAGGACGATGGATTGCATTTTATAATCTAAGCCTGCCCATTATTGGGGCAACGACGGCTACAGTTGACAACCGGTAAACTCACAAAACCCAACCACCGACAATTATAGTTACCTTCACCACACTCATAGTCGCTCAACTCTCAATTTACTTTTATCACTCTGGTCATTAGCCGTCAAATCACACCATCAGCACCCGAGACAACAGCAACTGTCACGTTCATCACAAGCCAGACCGCTTTCGTCTACCGAAATCCTCCTCCTCATCACCATCATCTCTTTCACATCTTTCCCACTACCACCACAACCACCACGATCAACCCGCTCGCCTACACTCTCTCTCCTTTATCACGTATAGTAACCAAGAGAGACAACTCAGGGACCGTGAGTGTCCGGAGACATGAGGAAAATGATTCTGCCAGCAGCATCTTGGGTAGCTGAGACACGCGAGTAACAGCGTCATACGAAATAACAAATCTAATCTCGGCAGCCCCAAACCCGACTAGAATTTGTCCTCCTTTTCTCAGACGATCAAATTGCCGCCTCTCTCTTTCTCTCTCTCTCTCTCTTTCTCTCCCTCGTTCTCTTGCTCGTGCCTGAAGGCTGTCGCATGGTGTCCAACAGATAGGCGGTAACTGCGTCCCACCAGGTTATTTTTAGCCTGCCAGCATGTTCGAGAATCTTCGAAAAGACAGCATATACACATCTTTCTCTCCGTCCACCCCTCTTCTCTAGCAGAGTAAACAAAAAAGTTTAAAAGGTTGTTTTTAAAAAAAAAAATTAATAGCTGGCTGGACCAGTCGTATTCCTTGGTTGAAAATTAAGTTTAGCTAGTGCCTGTATTTTCTGAAACTTAATTCCCCGCAACCTTTGTTTGACGAGATCGCAGTCTTCCATCAGGCGGGGTGTCATAGATGGACGACGATAAATTAAGCGTATAAAGAGTAATATCAGTTGAAGATGGATTACTTGACATTGTGCACCTATGCACACACACACACACACACACACACACACACACACACACACACACACACATGTATATATACAAGCACAGACACGTCTATATTCCCATAGAGACAAATCAGATAAAAAATACAATTAAAAACACAATTTCATATAGTAACAATAGGGAGACAACATTTGATATAAATTAAATGTATTTAATGATATATATATATAGAGAGAGAAAGAGAGTCCGTGGTATTCCAGTTCTTTCCCTCAGGGAAATGGATATGTCGAGGCTAAACTCAAAACGTCCATCAACGACAAACTACAACAAAGACGGACGCGCTCCTTGTCAATTGTCCTCGATAAAGGAAACTCGATGGATGTTCTCACAGACTCGCGATGTGTTTTATGTGGAAATTTCGCTCGTCGTAAGGGCGACTCGACCCCGAAGCAGCAGGCAAAAACCTGATGGCCCCCACTTTTGATTCTATTTACAGGAAGAACAAATATCGCTCAATCTTTGCTGAGTAGAAGCAAAGCTGGAAAACTCACCACAGGCATGTTGTCGAGGTATTGACATTGCCTTTCGCCCTGCGTCTTTGTCCATGGGCTGTTGATGGCGAAAATAATCACTCAACGGAATCTCTTCGTCTTCCATTTTAAGAGAAACCTTTGTTTATTTATTTATTTATTTTTTTTTGGCAATGCTTCTTTTACTAAATATCGCTTCATCATTGGATTTGCGCTGCCATCATCTTGTCCAGCAAAACTATTGAATGATAGAATTACACATTTGAGTGTGTGTGTGTGTGTGTGTGTGTGTGTGTGTGTGTGTGTGTGTGTACGCGCGCACTTCCATGCCAATATATTTATGTACACTTTGTCTATGCAATATATAAAAAAATTCAATATAAATATATGTGTAATTAAGTGCGTGCATGCGTGCTTGACTGTTTGTGTGTGTGTGTGTGTGTGTGCGCGCGCGCCTCTGTGCGTGCTCGTCTCAGTGGATATGCGTGTGCGTGTGCAGGTGTGTGTGTGTTTTTTTTCTGTCACATACTTCTGTATGCATATGACACCTGTGTGACCGTCAGTGATGTTCTTAGGTACTCTGGTTTCCTCCATCCTGTGTGTACAAGTCTGTGTGTGTGTGTGTGTGTGTGTGTGTGTGTGTGTGTTGCGTGGTAAAACGCATCATATAAACGCGCTTATTAAATCTGCATGCCTCCTTTCTCTTTTGCTAATCCATGAAATCTGATTCCACCATTTCTTTTTGTCCTCATTTACAGTTGTTCATCCACAGCTTTTTCTCTACATTTTTCAGCAGCTTTAATATTTTTTTCCTGTCTAATTTATAATATTTCCTCTATGCTTTTGCAGTCTTTTCATCATTTTTCTCTTTTCATGAACTTCTTTGGGGTTTTATTATATTTTGTTATTCATTGTCCGCGTTTGATACATTTCTTTCCTCATTTTACTTCTTTCTACCTTTATTCTATCGCTGGTGTTCAATAACATTATTTTCCCGCTCATTTTCTCTTTGTTTGCCTCTGATCCTTTTTATATTCGTTCTTCTATTTTTACGTCTCACTCTGCGATACACATACCTTCTGTCCACCATCTATCATTTTTTTCCATTTCTCTATCTTTTATATATATATATATATAGAGAGAGAGTTTCCTTTGATTTGACCGTTTGCAAATGTTACAAAAAACGTGTTCTGTACTTTTAATGACATCGAATGACATCTTGTAAGGTTACTTTAGTCTAAAAAGAATGAAAGAATAACAGAAAAAAGAAAGGTTTTATTAATTAATGCTTTACGCCCAGCCAGCAACTAATGCTACTGTATCACAACCTGCATTGTGAACAGGTGCCACATGCACACAGAACAGTGTGCCTGAGATCTGAACCCAAACCAGGTGATCTCACTGTACTAGGGACAAGCGCACTGAACGGTGTGACACCGGAACCCAGCGCAGACAGGCAGACAGGCAGACAGACACCAAAACGCACTAACAGCCACGAGGAATTTAAGCGAACAAGAGGGACACATAAAATGCATAAGCAATCAAAACTAGAAAGGCTGTGGTGGGTGGGTGGGTGAAATTGAGTCGGGAGCAAGTGGTCGGCATGGCAGATGATCATGCAACGTGCAGGGTATCCACACATAACGCACGCGCAGGTCCGCGTGCCCCAGAAGACCTGGCTCCACGTCTTCGGTGACAGAAACTGCGGAGAGACACGCGAGTCGTCCCGCGGTTTTATCTCACACAGATGAGCGAAACGGCGATCGTCTCGTCAAAGAGAAAGATGACTTCATTTAAACAAGAAAACTGCGCTTACGTCCGAGGGGAAAAACTGTTAGGCATCGAAAAAAGAAAATGAAAAAAAAGGGAAGCGGTTAGCTAGTAATGAAATTGCCGTCACGTAAACAGAAGAATTACAGATGTAGAATTATAAATTAAAAGTTAGTGACCCTCTTTAACTTCTTATGAGGCAATTTCTTCTCCCTGGAATTTAGCGAATTCTTTTTAGTTGCATGATTTCAAGCTATAAAGATTTGTAGATGTTTTCCAGGACTACTATCTCATCCTAAAGAACTTAAAAAAAAACTGTGGATTATAAAAATGGAGGCTGGAAGTGAGATTATACTGGATCTCCAATTATGTTTTGCTGTGGAGGCGTGTATATCATCGAGACTAGAACCAATGGGAGAGCTTAGTCCTCACGTCAATTAGGCGTATCCATGGAAATTAACGATGTCCCTGTTTTTGCTTATTTCCCTGCATGGTGTTTTTTTCATGCTTCATGGGTTCGTATCTCACTGAGATTTTGAAGAAAAGCGTCTTAATAAGGCACGGAGGAGTTAAAGGTGCCATGATTTAAGAAGTTCAACCGCACATCATGGACACGGCTTCGCGTTACATCGCCTCTACATCAGAATCTAGAAAATGGACCAGTGGCATCATTAAATGTTAAAATTGTTCCAGGTTAGGTGGCATGTACATTAGCTGTAAGATCCTTTGCAGGAATGAAAAGCAAAAAGACTAGAGTTATGTCATTGATCCTTGCATGAGCTGAATAAGACTAAGAAAGAGACTTCCTTGATATATATATATATATATGTGTGCGAGAGAGAGAAAGAAATAAAGAAATAAAGAAAGAAAGAAATAAAGAAAACATAAGGAGACGGAAAAGAGAGAAAAGCGTCATATATTATAGAGGGAAATCACTCTCAAGTGTAGGCAGAGTTATCGTTCATGAAAAGACGCTACCATCTTAAGACCACTGTAGTCTCTAACTGTCTGAAGTTAGATATCCGCCATGTTGGAGCTAGAAAAGCGATACTGACTAAGCATTCACCTAGACATTTGTAAATAGCATCTTGTACCGACTTTTACCGTCATTACAAAAAAAGTCATTTCACCTCCCTCATTAGACCTCACTAGCTCCCACAGCACTCTCGACGCAGCACCAGAAGATATCCAGTGATTCACGAGCTTTCTAGCTTCACAGCTGACCCCTGATTCTTCTCTCTCGCGGCGAACCAGCGTTTTCCGCCGCTGCAGCAACTAACTGCCTAACGTGTGATCTGCAACCCAAGAGTTTTTCGATGACTGATGATGGAACAGCCAGACCTTCTTGCTGACACCCTCTGTCTAGTCGTCGGTGACAGGGATGCTGCGGCTCAGTTTCGGACACGGTCGTTAGGAAGGAACTGTGTTCACGGCGTTGCACAATTGAAACACCTTCTCTGTCGGCGGGTAGTAAGCAAAGAGGGAGCTGACAGGTATTGGGCATCGCCTTCCCTCTTCCCACCTCCTTAAACACGGAGATCCACCGACGGACACAAAGCTATACAAGTTTCATCTTTTACCTTGGGAGCGGTGTGGTGGCGAAACGGCTAACCACTAGTTGTCAGTACACTGAGAATCAGGTGTCCTTCGAATCTCGCCTCTGGTACGCTGGATTTTTATGTGGATGTATCTCTAATTTTATAGCAGAATTTCAGTTCGATTGATGCCTGAGACCGAGGAGCATGCTGTGACAATTTGAGACGCCATCTTGGCTGTGAACATTTAACTGTTCTACGACGAAATCGCCCTCAGGGAAATGTTGGGATACATTACAGTCCAAGAATAAGCACATTCTTCTGGCATAGTATTCACGCATTTTGTACAGCTGATCTACAGAAAGAACATCTAATGTTGTCTCGACCCTTTCAAAATGCTGAAGACTGTAAGCAGTTGCTCGCTCTGCGTAGAATACTCATGCCCAGCCTGCACGCTTACCTCTGACCCTCTTAATCCTCATTTGTCTGTGTGTGTGTGTGTGTGTGTGTGTGTGTGTGTGTGTGTGTGTGTGTGTGTGTGTGTGTAAAAAGTTAATGTCACTGAAAAGTTGGTTAGCAGTTGAACGGTCATGGATACTCCATATATCCTATCATATTTGCATAGTTTTCCCTTAGCTATTTCCTCCCCTTCCCCCTCATGCCTGTCTTGCCCTTGTTTTGTCTCCGCCCACTTAATGTTCTACTATTATATCCACAGAAGCATATGTAGAGCTGCATGGGATGGTTTCACTGTCGATTAGCGATCTTTCCACCGTTGCAAAGATGCAGTCGAAGGCGGAATTATTATAACCATGACACGTTCTACCTAAAATCAACTGCACCAAGATACAGGTAAAAGGTGGTCACAGATCGAGCGAGAGAAATGTAGGGACAGTGAGCTTGAAGAGTAAAAATGAAAGGTTGGGGTAGGAGCGTTAAGAGGAAAAAAGTGGAGTGACAGAGTGTGAGAGAGACAACAAAAGAAGAGTAGAGAAAGAACGACATTGCGAGAGAAAGGGTAGAGAATGCGAGAGAAAGGGAGAGACAATGAGAAGGAGTAAGAAGATGAAACAGAAAGAGATGTGAGAGAGAAGAGTGAGAAAGGAGCGAAATAGAAAGGAGAGAGTTAAAAGAGAAAAGAGAGAGAAGAGAGATATATAAAATGAGCAAGCAGTAGAGAGATACGAACGCTAGATACCAGACAGAGGAATCAATATACGGATTGATACCATTTACAACAAAACTTTTTTCAACCAGTGAACTTACTAAAGTCTTGGACAACAGCAAGTAGTAGTAATTGCTCAATTTTCAAAGTAACTAGTCCACAAACGAAAGGAGACCCAATCATCTGTGTGCATTGATTAGCGATTGTGTCAAATTTCATCTGGTTCTGCAAATTGGAAGAGATTAGACCCTAATTTTAATGCATGCAACGAAGAATAATGATCCGCGGCATCTAAAAACATTGGCAGGTAGATGTATTTCATTGATGTATTGATGAAATTCCTGTCTCGCAGCACACTAAGTGAAGTCGGGAGAGAGAAGGTAGGGTGAGCAACTCGTGTGGCTGTTGTGGTGATGTCATCATGAGTAGTTTCTTATCTTCTTTTTCAGTCATGATGCGCGCCCTAGAAAAATGAAAAAGGAAGGGATGACAAAAAAAAAAAAACCCCAAACGAAGCGAGGAATGAATAAACAAAAGATGAAAGAGCAAAAGAAGAAATTAATGAAATGAAAAGGAAATGAAGAATAAAGAGAGAAGCAATAAAGAAAAAAAGGAAATGATAGAAAAATAATAAAGAACAAACGAAAAAGAAGAACTAAAACAGAACAAAGTTAGTAAGAAGAAAGGGACTTTTACAGCCTTAGTGTCTAAGGTCAGTTGTTTATTTACTACACAGGGGATGATGAGAGGATGAGGAAAGATTTTGTGTACATTGTAATGGAGTGTTGATAGATGTACTGTCAAACGACTTTTTTGCCCTCCGTGTATATAAATGTTGTTTTTGGATATATATTAACTTTAAAATAAAGTATTTTTAATATCTATTTGATATGTTGCTTTTTTTACGTTTTATGTATTTGTGCATCAGAGAATAACAATTAAAACAATACAAAAAGACGAAAGAAGAAAAAAAGATAAATAAATAAAATTAAGAAGCATAACTAAAAAAAAAAAAAATAAAAGAAACGATGAGGAAAGAAGGAAGAGGAAAGAAAGACATCAAAAGAAGGAAAAACGAATAAGAAAGGAAAAAGAACAAAGAAAGAAATGAAAAGAAAAATAAACAAAAAAATGAGAAAAGCAGAACATACAAAGAAAATGAAAGAAAGAGGAGAAAAAGAAAACAAAGAATGAATGAGAAAGAAAGAAGAGGAAAAAATTTAAAAAGTAAGAGAGAAAAGAAGACGTTAAAAAACCCCAAAAATCAGTCAGAATGAATGAGAGGCAAAAAGTCACAAGAAAAAAGTCAAGAAAGCATGAAGACCCTAAGACAAGCTTAGCAACAAAAAATGTTTTCATTACACGGAGCGAAGAGCGCCATTATCTAGTATGTCAGACCCGATTACTCCAGACGATGCACGCCGGACAGACATTTGCCTTAGCGAGACTAATTTATTTATTTATTTTTTTATTTTCTTTTGCTTACATTTTCCCTTCGAATTATCCGTTCGTGAAACAGGACTTACTTACCTCCCGTGCTACCATTTGCAGTGGGTGGGTGGGACAAACTCCATGCGGACAGTGAACGATGTTCACATTATTGTCCCCTCAGTATCTTTTTTAGGGGGAGGCTGCCCCCTTGTCCCCCTGGTTTCTACGCCACTGATTTCAGGGGATGTGTTTCGGTGGTAACATTTATGCGCAGAGGCATAAGGGACATCAATCCCAAGATGTTTGCGTCTCTGGAAACAGTTGTTGTTGCTGTTGGTTTCGTTGCCTATTTTTGTCACACTTCAAGGCCAGCTCTAGAGATAAAAATTGTTAGTGACTTGCAGAGGACGAAAGAAGGCTAAACTGGAAATATGAACAGCGACACTGGGACTGATATGTAAACAACAACAAAAAAGGGATATATGACTAGAACACGTAAGTACCTTTTGTATACAAGAAAGGAGAATGTATACTAGGAAATAAATAAATAATAGGAAAAATATGGGACATGAAACAAAGTATAAATCGATGGCATCAATGCTGACTAAACTGAAGAATGTGGAATAGCTTAGAAACAAAAACTCCCTTTGAAGATAAATATTTCATAAAAAGCTGAAACAAATCATCATCATCATCATCATCATCATCATCATCATCATCATCATCTATTGATAAGTCCTCCTCTACTCTTCTTTCTCCGTCTTCCTCTTCTTTGTCATCATCTTCACCACGGTTAACTGGACTAAGTCCCTAATGGTTTTAGTACGCCATCTCCGAATCAATACCGTATTTTATGTTGCTTTTCTTGCATTTCAAAGACTGAACATCGATTTTCGGAGCTGGCGTACAAAATGGTGATGCGCTTACTTGACGTTTAGAGATAAAAGAAGAAAAAATGTCCCTGTAGCAGCAGCAGCAACGGGAACAGTTCATCAGGATCTGCAGACACCAGAATCAGTGACAGCATGGGATTCAGTGGCTTAAGACAAAAACCATAAAATGATACTGTGATTACAGTTTTAGTCAGGGGTGTCTATAGACATATCGATATATGAATTAGCGGACACACACACACACACACACACACACACACACACACACACACACACACACACACACACACACACACACACACACACACACATTATTAAGTTTGTTAGCGAGAGTATGATTCGGCGCATGTTTGTACTTGCCTATCTCTTAGAAATGATAAATAAACAAAAACTACAGAAACCAGAGTATTGCAAGATATACAGTATGGGTGGAAAATATGGGTCGTTTATCGCAACAAGAACAAATCTCTGGCTCAGGTGGTGTCACGGATAGGTGACATGGATGAAAGCACGGGAGACGGCAAGGAAGTGTAGTGAGCGTGTTGTACTGATAAAGCGGGATGCACGGGTTGGTCGTTTGTGAGTTGTGGTTTGTATGGAAGGTTCGAGAAGGGTGAAGGGGTAGAATACATAGAAGGCGGTCGCCAAGCGAGGGGGCTTTTTTTCTAATTGAGGTCGAGACGATAGGTGCCAAGACACCTTACGTGAAGAAGAGAAAAGCGAGGCTGAACTACCCAGATAGCCAGCCATATTGAGACAACACCCCGTCGACCCCAGCGCCGACGTGAGGACTGTGCCAGTGTATGAAGTTCTTCCCCTAGAGGAGGTACCGGCCTGAAGACAGAGAGCGGGAGAAGAGCTGGACGCCAAGAACTCTGTGCTGTGTTCCGCAGAGAGAGAGAGAGAGCATCTCCCGTGGGTACAAGCGAACACTAGCCCAAGAGATTGTGTTCAGAACAGCACACAGGTGCTCGTCCATTGGGGGCGGCGCCGGCAACAAACTCGAAAGTTTGCTTTAAGTGCGACATTCTGTCCTTTTGAGGGCAGCGCTCAGAGGAGTGGTGTGGTTGCTTGACCTCCTTATGCCGGAGAGAAGGACACATTTTTTTCTTCATCTCATCCCTGAACAGTGAACAGAAAAGAACAGTGAGTAGAGACAGTTGATAGTGGCTGGCCGCCGCGGATTTATGTTATATTGAGAGGAAGAATTGACTATTAGTATTACTGTGTAGGGTAAGGGTATGAGTGTGTGATAGTAAATGTATGAGGAGATTTGACACTTTTTTTTTTAAAGAAAGCGAGAGTGTGTGTAAGAAATATGGGAATAGTTTTATTAAATGTGACGGGGTTTGCGTAGAGACAGATCTAGTTGTTTGTTTTGGAAGGAAAGAATGCGCAAATGTCCGACTGACTGGGTGAGTGCGTGTTTGTGATCCCGTCAGTTTGTGTGTGACAGGTGGACGATCACACTACAGTCGATCAATTATTAATAAAATTAACAAAGTGGGTGGGTGAGGTGAGTGGGTGAGGTGAGTGGGTGAGGTGGGTGAGGTGAGGTGAGGTGAGGTGGGTGAGGTGAGGTGAGGTGAGGTGAGGTGGGTGAGGTGAGGTGAGGTGAGGTGAGTGGGTGAGGTGAGGTGAGGTGAGTGGGTGAGGTGAGGGGGTGAGGTGAGGTGAGGTGAGGTGAGGTGAGTGGGTGAGTGAGTGGGTGAGGTGAGTATTGAATCGAATATTTAGATTGCTTAGCCCATTGGCCCGTAAAAGGGGAGGGTAACATCACAAAAATCCATTCTATAACGTAAATAAAAATCTAGAAAGCGTTTATAAAAGTAAAAAAGGAAAATTATAAAAATAGTATCGTAGAAACCCGTAGAAATACAATAAAGATCGAAAAGGTTTGGGGCGATAATAAAAAAGTTCCTCTCGAAAAAAGACAACTCAAAATAAAATTAGTAAAAGCGAATGGTTCAAGATTTACAGTCTGATCTTAATACCCATGGTCGTGATTTTCCTGCTCCATCTGCCAACGATGAAGGTGGGAGAGAAAGAGATAGTGAAATCAAAAGAAATAAAGAGAAGAACTGAGAAAAAAAGAGAGAAATGAAGAAATGAAGAAAAAGAACATGAGGATGGAGAGAAAGAGTAAAAGAACGAGAAAGAGAGATGGGAGAGAAATTAAGAAAAAGAGAAAGAGGCGGAGAAAAAGATAGGAAAGAGAGAACAGGGAGATATAGAAAGAGAGAAAAAATAAAGAGAAAGAGAAACATAGTGTCTGTGTAGACGTTTATGTCGGTGTTGAAGGGAAAGAAAATGAATATGAAACTAGTCTATATGCAAGCAGGTTTCCAATTCTACAAATGTAATCATCTTTTGAAGAAAAAGCTACACCAGACTTTTACATTCGCAGATTAAAAAAATAATATTCCTGGTTATTATGCTCAGAGCCTTTTATCTTTTGTGGACCATATGACGCTCTCCCAACAGGATTGTGCCAGACAGCCACACTGCAAGACGACCTCCGAGCGAACTAGTGAGGCAATAAGAAATCACAGAGAGAACTGAAGGCACGTGATTAAATGGAAACTGTCCCACGGCTATGATCAGACTAGAATTTGTCGTAATTTGGCCAGTTAATGCGCGAGGAGAAAACATCAGCTGGAGCGCACAATTTGAAGGACAGATCAAACTAAATAAAATCAACGAGGAGAAGTGAAAAGGATGGTAAAGAGTTCTGGATCTGTTCATATCAAGACGTGGCGGAACATGGTTTCCGCGATGTCTCAGGGGTGAACTTTCTTGGGAGGGGAGCTAATCGATAACGAGGGAACAAGAGAGCGAGAGAAGAAACAAGTGAGAGATAGAGAGGAGGGGGGGGCAGAGGTAAGAGAGAAAATACAACAAGCAGATGCTCTAACTATTTTTAGTGCTAGCTTATCGAATCCCAGAGAACGACTCGTTGAGACATGTACAGACAAAGCAACAAAGATTAAAAAAAAATGCCATTAAAGGTGCAGCCCTTTACAGATAGTACATAATTAACGAGACATTGAAAGAGAAGAGGGACATATTTTTGCGAATCCGAACATTTTCTTACATTTAAGCAGAAATTATTGTATCATTAGCTGATTTCGAAGAAATGTCTCTTCTATTCTCTGTTCGCATTAGAAAAGCAATTAGATTTAGAGGAGGACATTGACTGATGAAAGTTTATAATCTGAAGGGGAGAAGCAGGCTTTTTTGGCTAACTATTTTTGTTAGGTCATCAGCAGCTGAGTCCGTAGGCATGTAGAAAAGACAGAGGGAGAGAAAGAAGAGAGAAGGAAATAGCCTACAGTCGAAGTCAGGGGAAGCATAAACCTACAATCTAAAGATCAATGACGAAAAAGAGAAATAAATTTTTGCTTGAAGTCGAACCCTAAATCACCGTTTTTTTGCGAGGAACATCCACCAATCCAGACACAAGCTTTGCCTTATTTTTATTTCATGATGTGAGCGAATGAAAGCACGTGCGTGCACGCACACACACAGACATTCACGCACACACTCACGCACTCACGCACACGTAATACAAATACACACAAATAATTTACGAGGAACTTCTTGGTTTATTACTTGGATCACATTGGTGCGGGACAAGGAGCAGATATTCACAGTACAAACAGAAATCGTTCAGGAAGTTGTCGGTACAGGATCCTGGTCAGACACAGCATACAGGAAACATCTTTCTGAGACATGTACAGACAAAATACCAACTATACAAATAAACCCCATTCAATATGCAGCCCTGTACAGATGGTGAAAATTAAAATGAGAAAGCGTGTGTGTATGTCAATCCAAACACTTTTTCTGGAATTTAAACAGAATCATTTGTTTATTATTTGCTGATTTTTCATTAATAAACTTTCTGTCCACGAAATCCTACTTTGTTTTGTTTGAAGCGATAGACTTCAAAGCACTAAGCATATTAATTTCACTCGTACGCACATAGAGGGTGACTAAACAGAAAATGTGTAATACCGTCTTATTAGTTGGTATCTTTATCCATTACATCATGTGCTTACCAAAGCTTATGACTAGAGTCTTGTTGATAAAGTTACAAGAGTAACAAATTAAATAGTTAAAAATACATATGCTTTATACTTAGAAAACTTAATCCATTAATTAAATAGACATAAAATATGCGAGAACTAAACAACCGAAAATGATAGTATATTAGAAATTAAAATAGAAGAATGTGAGAAACTGCGGAAAAGAGAAGCCTGCTATAAACAATAGGAACTAGACGTATATTAGAAAAATGGAAATATAGACATATATTAGACACAATAGAAAATAGACGTATGTTAGAAACAATGGGGGGAACCCCGAAAAAAAATGAAGAGGGCTTTGTCAGGTATCTAATCAGTATGTATATGCATATGTAAATAGTACCCAAGCTCACTTTCACCCATATGCACAAGAAATCGCACAATTATACACAAAACACCACGCATGCGCGCAAACAGGGCGAGGGCCAATCGTTGCAGTGCTTCATGAAAAAGTGTCATGGCGGTCAGCCGCGAGGAGTGAGGAAGATACCATAGCATTTATCAGTTTTGAGGAAACGCCGATCCCACAATGCACCTCAGGGTAACACGTACACAGCTTGAGTGCAAGAAAATTTGAGTGCCAGAGAACCCTTGGGGCAACAAGGACACGGAACCAACAGGATGTGTTAATTAGTACAACCGACATAATACAGTATACAGTAGCCACGAGGGCATGTATGTCATAAGATGCGGAGAGACGAAATGAAAATTTGTGGGCAGCAAAGTTTGTTAAATCGACATCTACTCAAGCGATCGTTCCTTCCTAAAAGGAGCAAAAGAAGAAAGGAACAGCAGATCAAAGAAATGGTTAAAAGAAAAGACACAACAGGAAAAAAAAATCGAAGAGGAGTGAAGGCAGCTCAGATACAAAAAGAGAATCACAAAAAGAAAATAAGAAAGAAATATAAAAAAGTAAAAATATGCACTGTGTATGACAAAATGATAGAAGAACTCGACAATGGCAAAATATAGAAATAAAGAAATCAGCACAATTCAACGAAAACAAACAAACAAACACTATAAACAAACAAAGACTGTGAACATGTAGTTGTTAGAATTACTGACAAATTGAAATGAAGCAAGTCTGCATTTCACACTGAGTTTCCGACCGAATTTCGCCACAGACTGATCTATTTTAGCTAAATGCTGCAATGTTGCCCCGTTTGGACTCATTGCAGTTCAAAGTTCCTTGCCCATCTCTCAAACAAACGTAGGATTTTGACTGTCCATGTTCGACGGAACTGTAACCATAGTTACGAATGTATACTGTTTCTGTTATTTACAACAACAAAAAAAAAAGAGAGAGAATGTAACTTTTCTAAAAAGACACGAAAGCCATCGAATAATTTTGAAGTTTAATTCAAGTTGCATTGTGCTTTGTGTCCGTAGCAAGCTCATTCAGCCGTGGACAGATTGTGTCATGCCGTGTTCAGAGTAAAAATGCACGTGCCAGGCACGAAGTCAGCTCCCATCACCATAAAAAACGTCGAAAACCTCACACTAAATGTGGCAGAACTATACAAGACAAGTCTTAGACCCATCGCAAAACGAGACCCAAATTGGTTTGAAGGGGTCACCGACAATACATGTTTTTGTCGCGCGCCCCTCACAACGCGCTTGTTCTTTGCTTGTTGCTAGGCAGCGATAATGATGCATGCTCCTACTCCCTATTCTTTCGAAATCCGCCATGGCAACGCGTATGCCCGGCGTCTCGCGAGAAAGTTGCGCTTCGTTGCAGGTGCATGGCGTAGGCCTGCTTTTCTCTCTCTCCGCTGTAGGACAGCAGACGGCCGGAAATTGCGAAACTGGCGAGCGAGCGAGCTTCGCCGAGGTAATCTGGGGACCCGTTGCGCATGCGCTAGGAAACGATTTCCTGATCCGTGCTGATCCCTTGATCCCACTTCTCGGAAAAATAGAATCTAAACGCTTTGGCGGTGGTTCTTCCTTAAAAAAAAAAGAATTGCTCAAGAATATGATTTAGAATGATTGTACACGCTAAATGAGCAACGATTACTGAAATTGGTCCTCGGGGTAGAATGAATCAACGAAGTTTTGTATTTTGGAACCGATCAATCACGACAAAAGAGAAGTGGGAAAATAGGATTTTAAAATATATAAAAATAATCTTTCTGCTAAAATAATCTCAAACGCATAAAGAGTGCAAACCAACAATTCCTTGGAACAGTACTCAAGAAATACTTCTGCACTTAATACACCAAGGTCAGAGAGTGGAGAAATGTCAGGGCAGTGAAACAAGAAACGTGGTGACGAGCGAGCGCTGTTGCGGCAATTCAATCGAATAATATCCGCGCAAATACTAAATGAAAAAAAAAATTCCTCGCCACGATGTGAAAGAAAACGGACAGCAGGAAACAACATAAAGTTGACTAAGAAGTTTTAGTACCAACATGGGCACGTCAAATGCTTGCCGCATTTCATTGATTAAATAAATGCCACGTTTAGCAACAATACAGAGAAGAACAGATTGTTGATTGACGATCTCAACAGGTCGTGAGGGAATAATAGACAAAGGAGACACAAGGACAAGACAGAAAGAGAAGGCGAGAGACAGAGGACAGAAAGAGGAGATAAGACAGAGGTAGAGCCACGAGAGAGAGAGAATATGTGGACAGTGAAGAGAGTGGCAATAGGAGACAGAGAGAGTTAGAGAAGGGCGAATGGACGGAGGAAAATGCGATAGAAAGAACAAGATATATATATATATATATATGGAAAAAGAAGGAAATAAAGAGTTCGAGATAAAACAGAAAATGAACAAATAACGAAATTTTTTTTTAAAAAAAGAGTAAGAAAAATAAATAGAAAGCAAGTGTGGGGGTATGGGGTAAATCAGGAAGAGACAATGTGACAACAAGGGAATATCTAACTTTTTATATTAATTCTTGTCCAAAAGCAGATCTTTGTTTTTACTGGACAGTACAATACTCCAAGTTGAAGCGTAGCCAGCCCAGAATCAATAATTTCTTTGTCAAACACAATTCAGTAGTTTTTAAAATTCAATATTGAGTTTCACGATAGAGACGTTTTCAGATTTTCGATAGCGCACATTATCTTACACGAGAAGTAAAAGGACCTAAAGAAATCAGATTCTTGATAGAGCAAAAACGACCCCTTGTTTCAAGCTATGCCTCAACGACTAGTCTGGACTGCCTCTTGCAGAATTAAAACGCATGCTTTAAATAATCCAGCACAACTTAAACTAGCACATGCGTCTGAGACAAAGGACTTGTATGAATGAGAATACCCACACTTAGTTTTCGATTATTGCTAGCCTTGTTCACGTCTTCCGGTATACACCTGGGTATCCTCGACCTTGCTGTCTATTCTCAATCAGCAATGTGTTGATCATACATGGACAGAAACATTCAGGACGTCGCACACCTTCTTGAACGCAGCATATCTCTAACTTTCGTTTGAACGCAGAATTATTTTCTGAGCTTTTAGTGTCTGTGAGACAACAGCACACCGTCACATGACACCATGTCGTGAAATTTTCTGATAAAAGTCATGTTAAGATTTTTGGATTAAAAATAACTCTCATTTAAATGTTTGCAATCCTTTTCCCCTTTTCCTTACTGTCATGACGAGGATTTGAAAACCACACTCTGCATCATGCTGCAAAGGAAAACATATAGAAGTCATCTTTAATTTGTCCTATCAAGCAACAAAATACTGATGTAGAAAAGACTTCACAAAACAGCTTCCTAAAAGTTTTGTTCCTTTTTGTTTATGTTAAACTCTGATTTGCCTTAATTGCACACACTTCAAGCTATTTCCGTGCTCTAACTTAAAAAGAAGGCTGACATTTCTAAACTTCACAGTTTTAGGAGGTCTCAGAAAAAGTCATCTGTCTTTACATGCATGCTGTTTTAAAAGTTCCGAAAAAAGTCACCAAAAACACCAAACTGAGGTCTAGTGTCTCGAGGCTAGTCCAGCCTGAACACATTCTAAGAAAATAAAAATTTTCGCCAGATGCTATCATCTCAGAAAGTTCTCAAAATTGATTTTGCAGTCACTTGCACACGCACGTGGTTTTAAGTACCCAGAAAAAAATAGTTGACAGATGTCTCCAAGCCAAAACCACACACGGTAACAAAAAGTCTGTTCAGACCGTCAGAATTACAGCCCTCACTATGCACTCAAGAAACAATATTAATAATAAGTAACCATGACGAGCAAATGTCAACAGCAAACTTTCTGCTGCATTTGGACTTTATTTTATTTTTTTAATTTCTTTCTTGCAGAAGGGGGCTTGTTATCAAGAAAACTAATCCTACTGCGTTTTCCCCCTTTTCTTAGACTTCAGTTTGCCTCGCACCAGCTTCTGCTCTGGTGACAACGAGGCGATGGTGGCCGGCACTCCACAGGAAGCTGTTCTGATGGCAGGGATCTTGGTCGCGCCACAAGCGGCGGCACTGTTGTCGTTGGCGGTGCCGCCACCGCTGCCGCCGTTGCTGGCGGCATGGTTTCCTCTGTACTCCATGTCCAGTGACCGCGAGACGGACATGGCGAGCAGTCCCCGGAGGACGGCGGCTCCCAGGCAGCCGGCAGCCGTCTGGCCCCCTACCCCGGGTGCGCCAGCCGCCAGTGCCGACAACGAGGACACCGCCGCCTCCCTTAGCCGTCAGGACAGCTTGTGCCAGCGCGCGACCGCCATCTTCTCGCGGACGAGGTCTTGCCAGTGCGCCTTCTCCTCGCCGCACGAGTCACGTGACAGACGCACCTTGCCAATGCGCTCGTCGTTGCCCAGCTTGTTGTCGTGGAAGACGGAGACCTCGAGCGCGATGGAGTCCAGGTGCTCCCTTGGCAGGTTGAACACCAGCGCCTCGTTCCAGACCGGGTTGATGTTGTTGTGGACGGTTGCAGTTTTCTTCTTCTTCATCTTCTTGTTGCCGGACATCACTGTCACCTTGGTGTGTGCGTCTGGATCAATCAATCAATCAATCAGAAAGAATACTTGTTAACTACAAGGCGTCTAGACTAGAGCGTCTTCTGTCCTTTTTCTTGAAGACTATTTTTTTGCTTCTTCTTAATACTTCCCCCTAACGATCAACTGGCGCGCTCTCTCTCTCTCTCTCTGTTACACATACACACTCACACCTCCATTTACAAACACACGCACGCACGCACACACGAGCTTTTAATTTGCTTCCACGAAGTGCTCTCCTCCAACATTCGTCTTGACAGATTTCTTTTATCGACCCCCTTTTTTTACGACCCTTATACATTATTACGTGTCTCCAGTGTGCGCGCTGAAATTATTATTGTGTCTGAACATTGTTTTGTTATTTATTTACGCTGAAAACTGAAAATGAAATATTCCGGTGATAATTACTTTGGCTAGTACTCGCTTTATTTTCCTTTAATCATTTCTAGCCTGTTGTCTTAGTCTTTTCATCGCAGATCTGTGCATGCCTGTTTGTCTCCATGTTTAGAGGAGCGAGTACTAGAACAAAATTCTCTTACAAAATGCTCAAATAGCAGCGTTACTCTTGTTACAACAGCTACACAAAGAACCCCTTTTCTTAATCTTTTATCCCATGTAAGACCCTAAAGGAAAAAAATAAATATATTAAGAAGATTTTAATGAAGACAATTGTGTTAGGACAGAAATCAAGACAAAAATAAAAAACAAGAATAAAAAAAGAATATGTCACAGGACTCTATACGATGAATTAAACCTTAACATTATGTGACCTTACCTATTGTCTCCCTTGTTCCTTCGGGGTGTCTAAGGTTGCGGGCCTTGACTACCACTACAGTCAGTCTTTCCGCGCTGGGCAGGTAACTCAACGAAAACATGACGTCACCAACATCTCTCTGAAACAAACAGTCGTGAAAATCGTATACCTTCAGCCTGCAAGCTGACCCAGTAAAAGATAAACCTACATAAAGCAAAAAAAAAAAAAAAACTGCATTTATTCACTCACTCAACAAAGCCTAACAAAGTTTCTCATGTACCTTGTCGTGTCAATTTAAAACTAAATAAAGTGCAAAGGAAATAATTGCATGCACTTACAGATTTTTTAGTTTAATGGCCTGTATCCGGTCTTAAAATTATTTCGGTTCAGTTTTGTCTCTAAACCTAATTTGGTCTTAACTATGTAGGCTTTTGTCCGTGGTCCATATTTTCCCCTCACGCTCAACACAGAATGTTAGAAGAATACTTAGATTACTGGCATCTTGGCATTACAACACCAGATGAGATCATTACATTCTGTTAGTTCTCTTCGTGCTGTGTGATATTAGATTTCGTGTTGCGTAAGCTGGAGAAATTCTTTTATCTGTTGCCGAAAAAGTTTTTTCAGACGGTGGCCCTTCAGTAATGTTTCTTATGCTTAGAACCATTTTTTTTATTTATGCTAGGTGAAAATGGTTGTCATCTGTACCATCCATGAAAGAACCTATAACAGTCTATGAAGCCGTCTCTACTAAGGTAGACGATGCGTTGCTATTCTCAGTATTCCTTTGATCAACTTAATGTCTTTTTTTCTTTCAAAGCGTGGCTTCCGATTGACGTTAGTAAACGAGGAAGAATAGAGAGATGAACTACGGATGTGTATCTCTGGACTGTTGTTTGTCGAGACCAACTCAGCCTCTCACTAAGTTGTAGGCTGTCAGGTCTTGGCGAACCATTTAGCAGTTTAATATTCGTAACCACGATACATTCTTACAGTCAACAACAGACCTGCAATTAATTTATTACTTAATTAATTTTTTTTCTTTCTTTCTTTCTTTCTTCCCTTTTTTTTGGAAAAAAGTCGTCGACCTTTACTTCCCAAGCGCCAAGAAACTGAAAACACAATAAACAGATCATAAAGCTTGAGCTTTGTACCTCCGTCAACACGAGAGTTTGCGTCGTTAGCTCTTCTTCTTGATGTTGATGGCTAATCCAGAAGCAAATTTGTTTTGGCCTCGTTCTAGAAGTTAGAGTCGAAAATTCGTCAACAAGTGGGCCAGAGACATAGACGTCCGTGGGTAAACAGGAACCTCAGACTGATAAATTATGCTGATCAGTTCTATAATTGTTAGCTTTGTGTAATAGTGTCTCGTCAAGCAATTCATCTCATGTTTAGCTCGTCCCGATAGGTTTGGTTGATGTTTTAAATTAAATATTAATTTTCTGTAAATTAATTTTGCATTTTTCACTTTGTTTAAAAGCCGTATACTTTTAAAGCTACTCTGATGGACCGATGGCCTAAAGAATGTAGTTCAGCATGTCTCTCTCTTTCTCTGTCCTCCTTCCCAACTCCTTGCCCCTTGTTCTTTTTTGGCAAGGGTGGGGGGGAACTTTTTTTAGCTTTCTTGAAGGCAACATATTCTTTGTCATTATGTCATTTTTTACTTATTTCCTACTGTTTATGTTTACTGAGTTTTACTATTCTTGTGATTAACCGATAGACTGGACAATAAGGTAGTTCAGTTCCATGCTGACAAGCTGAGCAGCTGCACTTTTAATTTTACTGCTGATATGTTATAGTATACTTCTCCATACATCTTTGTCTTAGCTGTGTAAGACAACGTATTTCTTTGCGATAAATATTTTCTGCCCTAGTGCTCTTATACAATTCTGAAAAGGTTTATTGTTCGAGGGAGCTGGACCCTACATGTGGCCTCATAACATTCTACATGTTCTGTTCACTGCATCTGGAAGGTCATCTTATTTCGCACATAGAACAAGACCTAAAACACTGCCTTGCAATACTCTATTCGCTGCATAGTCCTTAGTGAGCTTGAGCTGTCTGAGAAGTTACAGTTATTGGACGTACATCGATTTATTTCAAGGGGAGGACTCGGAACGACGCTTCTGTTAACTGTTCATTTTTAACGCTGTCCCGGCCTCAACAGCACCGTTCGATGTGTGACAAGAAAGTCTAAAGAGGACATGAGAAAAGCCTCGGCAGACAGGCGCTACTTTCAGCCTTGAGGGCGACAGCTCCAGGCTCTATAAAGGGTGCGCAAGATATATGTGTTCCACTTGCTGTCCTGCCCGTAAACATTCTGTGTAGTCTGGTCTTGAGCTAACGAGCTTAGGCACTGACAGACCAGGCTGTGTCGTGGGGGCGAGACGAGACAGAGAAAGGTACTGAACAGACCCTAAGCCTCAATACAGCCATCTAATTACTCACTACTAATTGCAATATCACAAAATCCAACATGAATCATGACACCTACTAAATCAGTTTTGAAATCAAAGAGCTAAATCGGTTTAAGAAAACAACAGCGTTGAAAGTTTACGAAAAATACGAAAAAAACCTCATTGGTAAGGTAATTAAATTACTGAGACAATATCAGCATACAAGTACCAATATCGCAGCTAATCCACTTCATGCAGAGCCAGTCAGGGTCTATCCCCTTTGTTTCTGATCAGTGCGGCGAGAGAACGTTGAACACTTGCTAAGCTCGTGTTTCAAGACGTGTGATGTTCGATCCCTACTGCCATCACAGTCGGTTGGAGGAGGACGAGGATGGCAGTGAAATGATCTGACACTACGCTGTTATTTTTATTTTCCACGCGAGACAAAACTTCCCTTGACCAACCCTTTGTACATCGCTGGTCTCCCTTGTCACGGTTACTCTTACCCAGACGCGTCATTAAGTGTGTACACGAGGACTCCGTGGAGGACAATTTTCGTTGCCCATGGCAACAGACTAACCGGCAAGACGAGATCAGTGAAACGTGCATTATTAACGAGATAACTTTTTTCTTTCTTATTTTTATTTATTTTATTTTCTTTCTCCAAGGCCACACAAGATGGAGCATCGTATGTTTATGTTCCTTCTTTTGCATGCTTATCGATGTTCCAGTGTCAAGCAGATTCTTTTCATTAATTAAATTCATTTTTAAGACTAGAAAAGCTAAGAAACTTCAAATAAGAGCCAGAGAAATAACGATTTTACCCAGAGATGTCATGTTCAACTTTTCTTAGGAATCTTAACATTGAGTTGCCAATAATAATAATAATAATAATAAAGGTCAGAGCCAAAGAATGTCCTGTGTCTCTAATGATGCAATTTCTTCTTATTCAAGTAAAGTCGAGGAAGTTGAGTATAGGTCAAATGTGATATAATCAGTGTGCCGGATGTAAGTATCATTTTTTAACAAAAGAAATATTATATATTAAGCATTAAATTAAAAAGTAAGCACTTTTTAAAGTGAAAGAGTACCTGTTAATTTTAAAAGATTATTCGTTAAATATTAAAAACACCCTTTAATTAAAAAAAACATACAGTGATAATTTTTTTAAGTTATATAATCACATTCTCATGTTTGTAGACTTGTAGTGGTGTTCTTCTGAGCTAATTAACAACAGCCATCATTTGTTTCGTCTGTGTTTTTGGTTGATAGTACACACTTGTGCAAATTATTTGAAACAAACTCTATTTGGTCAGGTTTTCGCGTGTACTGAAGCTGTTGTATTAAACTATATACATATTTTAGTTGTTTGATTTTATTCCATGACAGGATGCTTACTTTGTAATGTGGATCCAAAACTTTCTCGAGTGACGCAATAATGTGAATGTTTTGTTTCATGAGTGATTGTATTATTGTTTTTAAGTAAACAGTATATCCGGTCATTTTCAAATCGGATGCCTACTAACATGCATGTTACACCCAGAAAGCGTGCAAGTATTGAGACTTTACATAAGCAGAGTGAAAAGACCTACAGAGACATAGCAAAAACTGTTGGTGTCAGCTTAGCCACTGTCAGCCGTATCATCAAAATAAAGAATGAAACAGGATCTGATGAGTCAAAGCAGGCCGACAAACCTAGTAGAAATAGGAAAACTACACGGAGAGATGACACCTACTTGATCAGGGAAAGTGTAAAAGATTATAGAAAAGCCGCTGATGTCTTACAATGTGATCTGAGAGCTAAAGGAATAGAAGTTAGTTCATCGACCGTTCGAAGGCTTCTATTGGAGGTAGGTAGAAAATCCTACAGACCAGTCAAAAAAGCAACTCCTGACCAAAGCAATGAAAGTCAATTGTTATAAAAACGGAGTGAATTACACGCACTGAACTCTGAAAGACTGGATGTTAATTGTTTTCAGTGATGAAAGTATTTTCTTCATCCAGGGGCAGTGATGTCAGCACGTTAGGAGGTCACCCAGTGAAAAACTGTGGAATGGCCACATCGACCAATGTGTGAAACACTCACAAAAGATGATTTTGGGATGTTTTAGCTATTATGGCTTTGGTTCCTTTCAACCAGTCCATGGCAAGATGCACTAAAAGCAATCCACAGAGCTGGTCAGCAGAAGATTTGTTCCAGACCTGAACAGGTTGCTCCCTAACGGACCTGGCGTTTTCCAGTAAGATCTGACCCCATGTCATACTGCGAAAGAAGTCAAAAGATTTTTCAAGACTAATCGAATAAGCGCACTGCAGTGGCCTGGAAACTCTTTTGATCTTAACCCTCTATTAGAACTTGTAGTCTATGTGGAAGCAGAGCCTGCAGGGATTGGATTGCACTACCACAGAGAAGCTGATTCCGGCCTTAATAAAAGTGTGGTACAAAGACCCTAAAATCTAGAAAGTCTGCTCAAAATTGGTGGATTCAATGCCAAATCGCATCAAATTTCTGCTGAAGAATCAACCAGGTCATATCATGTGCTGATGTGAGTGTATTTAAATTCCCACGAGGGTGTAAGTCTTTTTGTCCTATACTTCTCCTCTCACACTCCCTTCATCACAATGACAATTCTGTCTCTGATCGCATGTCTACTAGCATAACTCCTTTCTTTTTTTTTTCTTAACCCGGTCTGTATCACTATGAGCGGTCAAAAGCTGGTATGTAACTCACTGCAAAGTATTGTCTGATATACACAGATAACTGTGGAACAGTTCCCATATGAAACGGATAGTAATCCATCTGCATAGGTATAATAAGGCAAGAAATCATCCCACCTACCACATCATAACAAATTTCTAACACGTTTTATTTTTAACAGTTACAAGTTTCAATTCATAAATTTTGTATGTTGAATTTTCAGTATGTGTGCTGATAGGATGATTCTGTCTGGCTTACTAAAAGTCTATCTTATTTTTTTTTTATCAATATTTAATCATTGTATATTGTTGCACATATCCGCCTATCCGGTCTGCCTTTAGCCCCCTCAAGCCACTGGCAGTGTAGTGCTGGCAACTTCCGCAATTCTCTGTGTGTAGCAAGCAACGCTTTGTAGCGAGCTACTCCGCCGATCTGCGTCAAGATATAGTCCGCTCACAGCAATGCAGGCCAGACTCTTGACTTTTCCTCTTCTCTTTTCTCTCTCGTCTCACTCTATTTTTCCCCCTTTTCCTTTCCCCGCTTGTGTCTTATTCTTTCTCATTCTCTGCTGCTCCTTTTATCTTCTTCTATCTCTTTCTTTCCTCTTCTCTTTGTTTTCTTAATCTCCTTTCCCCTTTTTATTCTTTAATTTCTCCTCTCTCATTTCTTTTCTCACTCATTCTCTCTTCCTCCTTAATCTCTTTCTCTTATTTTCTCTTCCTTATTTCTTGATATCTTCTTATCCTTTCTACTTCCTCTACTTTAATTTTCTTCCCCATTCTCTCTTTTTTTAAATCACTTTTCTATTTTTTCTTTCTGCGCTTGAGCCGCCGAACAGCAGGCTGGGTTCAGTTTGACATCATGTCTTCATTCCGTGACCTGTATAGCCCAGCATTCCAGCCCTGGTTGTATGTAAAGGCAAACTTCTCTGGCCCCCGTCCTCTCGTCTGCGATCGCATCAAGTCCACGAGTCGTTGCCATGAAACTCCCCCCTCAGTCTTCAGCACTCCCCCCTGCCACAAACCCCATCCCTCTCGTGCCATCCTGGCGGTAATTTGCATGCTGGGAACGGTCTGACGTAGTTCTCGACAGCAGCGACAAAGCAAGGACCTCGGGGCAAATACAGAGGAGAGGAATAAACCGAGCGAAGAGAGAGGACAGATTTTGCAGTAGCTGGAGATTTGTCTGGAAGTATTTAAAAGTAAGTGAAGCGAGCTGAGAAAACACGTTGGTGTGCACAATAGAACTGGATGCTGGGAATTTTTTTCTATTTTTGCTTTTTTTTAATTTGCGCAACAAAAATATCTCCCTTCTCCACCGCACATCTCTGTGTCCTTTCTAGAATGTTCCCAGACAGAAAAGCACAGAGACAGCGGCTGACATAGGTCATCATGCCTACAGCGGTTTGAAGAAATCAACAAAAGTAAATTTGCTAGGTCGAGCTTTTTGCTGACCCTGAATATACCGGGCTCTTTCCGGTATTTTGTCTGAGGTCCGCCTTACTTCCTGTATGATGTCTGTCTGTCGTCTTTCTTTTCATCTGTTCTCTCCCTCCACACCTTTCTTTACTTCCTGTCTTTGGATAGAATAACGGAGCGTACTAAACTATCGAATTGAAAGTTTGTGAAGCTGGGAACCGCTTTCGATTGTACTCGCGCATGCGTAGAACACGTCAGTGCAAATACAAATGCAAAAAAAAAAAAAAGTCGCGTGCTGGCGTACTTCCTCATTCTTACCTACATCTTACCCGTGTCATTATTTACAGATTTTGTCTTATTCCTTCTGTCTTGGTGAGGACATCTATTTTGATGCGGTCTCCTTCTGGGTTATGTTTTTGCCATTCTACAACCAAACATTTTGATGTTTCTTTTCCTCTTCTTGTTCTGTCTCACAGACACTCTCGGTGTCTATCGAGCTGTTGTTTATTTTCATGTCTGATGCAAAGACATCGCAAGCTTACTTCTTACAATGAGTTTCATCATTTGCGGTAAACCACCTGTTTTCTTCTTTCCGACACACCTCAACCATCCGGCAGCCAGATCTTGTATTCTCCTAGGCTTCTATCATTTGAATAGTCACGTGAAGTTTTGTATTAGTAGACATGCAAGGTAGTCAGTTTAATAGTTTAAAGAGCATGGAGATCGCTTTACTGTAAGATCAGCAATCGCTAAATAATTTTTTTACCCTGTGTTCAGTTTAATAAATTCTTGAATATTACACTACTGTAGTAAAATAGTCTGCAAACCTTATACGTCATGTATATAATATCTCTGGGCCGCTCTTCCCCTCACACGCACCACCCAATGCGATCGTTAAATAAGCATAGCCAACATTTTTAATGCGTTATTTTTCGTATGTTGTCATCAACTGACATCACTGGCATCTATCTAACTTTAGTTCAAAAGATCGCTTGTCTTCGCTTTTCGGCTGACACATGGATCGCTACCCGGAATTCCGTTACCGTTGTGGAGTACACGGGTGTTCCTAATGAATAGTTATTATTTGTGATGCAGTTTTTAATGTTTGTAAGTTTGATTTCTGTCGATATGGCGTTTTTCATCTTGCTACCAAAGAAATGAGAAAAATATATAAAATTTATTGCCGATGCACTTTCGTTTCCCCAAACCTCTCATCTTTACCTGTTTAGAGTAAAGTCGTAAACAATAGTGCCGGCAGTTATACAGGAAAGGTTTTGAAATGAAAAGTGCACAACACAGAAGACCGATGAAGTATTAGTTCTAGCATATTTGGTCCTACAGTAGAGGAAGAACAAGATACAAAATAATTCTCATGCCACGTCTTTTTTCTTGGGATGGGTAGGAATTGGTGTTTTACGCCGAGCAAACAGCCAAGGTTATATCATGGCAAGGCAGCCAGTCTGTAAACAGATGCCACATGCAAAGAAAGAACAGAGTGCCCGAGACGAGATCTGATCCCAGCACAGCCAACCCTCACTGTATTGGTGACAGGCGCTAACCGTTGCGCCACCAGACCACCCAGAAGAAGAAAAAGAAGAACAAGAAGAACAACAAGTAGAACAACAACAAGAAGAAGAAAAACAAGAAGAATAGAAAATGCAGCTACAACGATAAAAAACCTATGACACTACTTGATTTAAACACAAATAATATAAATCTAAGCCCGGGAAAATATATTTTAATTAAACAACAACAAAAACCCTCTTTGTCGGACAATTGAATAATTGAATGTCAGTCAAACAGAACAATACACACGCAATAACTGGGAAAGTTCTTTTTTAGGTCGTCATCTCTGTGTTTTCCTTAATGGTGAGCATGCTGTTTCCTTAAAACATAGTTTTTCTGTCTAACTTAAAATAAACGGGATTTTAATTTGGAGTACAGCTTTGTTTTTTTCCCCTAATGTTGGTGATATTGTAATGCCGTTGTGTCAGGAACCAGAGGTCTAAACAATAAAGTTTAGCTCAGTTCCATTCCGAGCTCTTATTCCTCGGTCTATCCAAAGAGAGTTCATGTTCGGTCCGCGGTCCATCGTTTGACATCAGTCATATACAGGAGTACAGTTCAGTGTGGTGCACAATGACAGAACTTCATGCCGCGGTAGTGAGAAACTTGTCATGAAGACAAGTGACCGCCACTTTAGATTTCTTTCCTTAGTATAACAGAAAAATTGTATTTTCCCCCCGCTGTCTTCCCTTTAACAACCTCCTCTCTTGTCGGGTGACCCTCGCAGGGCGTAAACAAGGGTAGCAGACGACACCTGCAATGCAATTTCCTCTCCCTGATTTTTCAAACGGACGACAACGTCAGGCAAAGTGCGTCCACCAGACAGTAGACGGCCAGAAGACAGTCTGTAGACAGTAGACAATAACTAGACAGCTCCTCCTGAACGTATTTGCTGCACGGCTAATCGAATTACGAATAACAGAAACGTCTTAGCGACGTGATTCGCTGCGCGGGTGAACCTCCCACCCTTTCTGCTGACTCGGCTTCTTGTTTGGACCTCCCACATGTCCGTCTGTCTAAAACACCAGGCGGGATATTCTCTCCCAGACTGCTGATTGTCTGCCATGTGCATGTGAGAGGGGAAGCGGTGAAATCCAACATGTCCCCCCGTCGATAAGAGATGGACAACGTGACAACCCATCGCCGAGAGGAAAAGAAGTTGCCAAGAACTTTGCAATCTGACTTCACCTTTTTGAGAGATGGGGCTGTGCAACATGAGTTGGCCTAACTGAGAGAGAAATCTGAAATATCAAATTCGACTTCACAACATCAAGATGAAGAATATGTGAGATTTTATATCGTCTCTTTGAGAGAAACGCTGAGAAATTTGACAAAAATTTGAGCATCAAACTCCGGTCACCTCAATGAAGAGAGGTTGCGGAATCTTTTTTCTTCGGTTGTCATTCGTTGACATCATGAAGCTTTGCCCGTGCAAGAACACTTTGAATGTACGCACAGACATGTTCACGCTTGCATGTTTCTGCTTAACAAAATGAGACTCACTGAATTTATATATATATATTCTAGTACATTTCTGTCCTTCTATCTGTCGATAGTCTTACAGTTCGCTAGCCATCAGATCAATACCGTCTGAAGAGCACAGGTTGTACATGGTCGTCCAAGTGAAAAGAGGTGTGGTTGTCTGGAAGGGTTTCTCGCAGCAGTAGATACCTACTGTGTCTGAAAGAACTCTTCCTAGATGGCTGTTGAGTAGCACTGCACTCAATGAGCTCTCGTATAATGCTTTGGTGATTTGAACGATCCCCTCTTTCATGACGAATTTTCGCATGAATTGCCGCGACCATCTGTGCCACATTTTTCTTTAAGGCTTTCTTAAAGTCAGTGAAGTTGTCGAAGAGATTCCGCTTATGTTGAATTTTCTTCTATCAAGGTGAAAAGTTAAAGATCTATTAAACTGTGCTCCTGCCTGATCTGAAGTAAAGCTAACGTTCAAAGTCGTGATTAAAGCAAACAGGCATCAACAAAGCGAGATGTATGTCAGCAGATAAGTTCGAAGATAAGTACAGATTGAAATACCCAGGAGCCAGTTTTACAAAGAGAGAAGCTTTACGGCAAAAATGGAACAGCAATGGCTGAATAGGATTTGGCGCAGCAATGTACCAACACGTTTGCTACTCAGAACAGGCTGCAGAACTAACTCACAGTTCTCATCTTGCTACACAGATGCAAGAGGTGGTCTGATGCAAAGAAAGTCCAAGTAATCAAGAAGAAGTTGCTCCTAAGCTCCTACATGGACAAGTGAATATGTGCAGAGCATAGTCATCATCCTGGTGTGCTGTCAAGAACCCATTCTGGCTACAGGGAAGCGGTGTAAGCTGATTCTGGCTTGGCCTGTGACCTGGCACAACACTCTAAGACTTTCTTTTGGGGCACCATCAATGGTGGTGGACGCCGAGATGAATAGGAAAAAAAATCTAAACTGTCTGGCAAACATAAAAATAGAGGACTTGCTTACCGAAACTCAGAACAAGCCCAACCACTGCTTGTATTCAGTTCCATCCACCATGCCCGACAGATAGTATGTCAGAAAATTTTACAGTCAATTGATAAAACAAGGAATTGCCTACCAGTCTCCATTATAATGTATAATTAAGAATGAGTGTCTCACTAGTCCACACGTTTTTGAAGATATAACCAAAAATAAATGTCATACCAGTCCAGAATGTACTGAAGGTATAACCAAAGAACAAGTGTCTTACAAATTCACACTTTATTGATGGGTATAACCAAAAATGAATGTCATATCAGTCCCCAAGCAGCTGTAAGGAAAACCAATTTGCAACCTACGCTATGCAGATGACATGGATCTGTTATCAGGCACAAACAAAGAACTGCAAGACCTCACCAACAGACTGACAGACAGCTCAAATGCATATATAATGGAGACCAGCACTCAAAAAAGCAAAGTTATGATCAATGGCAACGCCAACGCAGGGATCTTTATGAACGGGGTACAGCTCGAAGAGGTAAGCAGAATCAAGTACTAGGGAGCCACCCTCTCCAAGGACGACAGCTACAAGCCACATCAAACAGAAACAGCGGCTATGGTTAGGCTAGATAGAATCTGTCGTGTCTATCCATGTGCTCCCTCCAGCGACAGGTGCCGGTCAAGGGACGACTGACTAACTGAAAGGAAAACATTTGCGGAAAAATAAAAAAGCATGATGGCAAAATTTGCAATCAAAAGAACAGAAATGTTCCTCCCAGGTACTCACGTCTCTGTCGTTGTCTTTTTCGTAAGGGAGGATTCCTTTCCACAGCTCCACGCGCTCGCTGAGGTCCACGGTCTTGAGTGGCACGTGGACGTAGCCAATGCACTCGTCACGTGAGAACTGGTCGTAGTCATACACCAGTATCTCCAGCACGGCCCGCTCCATCTGGGAATCGCTCAGTTCAAAAATAAACTCCTCCTGGAACAGAGGGTTGACCGTCTTCCGGTGGATCTTGCTCTGCGCAGACGCCGAGCGCTGGTCGGGCAGCAGCGAGACCTTGACGTAGGGGTCCGCGGTCCCGCTGAAATCTCGCGGGACGAGGTTTCGGGCCTGGATGACGTAGACAGTCAAAATGGAGGTCTCGACATTGTGCTCGAGCGTGAAGTTGATGGATCCCAGGTTTTCCTCTTCGATGGATTTCACCGAGGCCTGGCGAACGAGCTGTTAGGAAAAATGGAGAAAGGGTTAGCGCCGGGAGCATAGAATTTTCGAGAAGTTCAAGTACTGTGCATTAGTGGGACAGCGCATGCGTGCCTTAATATGTCTGCATGTCTGTCGGTACATTTATGGGCAAATTGGGTGCGTGAGTTTGTTACCGTCTTTTTGTTGGACATCGCATCAAGGGAAAATCATCGGACCATGTTTTCATAATTACTGACATTGTTCTATCGTTGTTTTGTCAATGTATCGCCATTTCTCGCACAAATAAGCTTTTATTGTCCGATTGTATTTCTGTTCAAGCGTTCGGAATGCTTTTAGTGTAAAGAAAAAATAGCAGCGCACAAGATGGAAAAGCATAACAAATCTAAAGTTATGAAAGATGGTTAGCAAAGAACCAAAGGAAAGAAAGCTCAGCCACTTTGAGGCACACACAAACATACAGCAAAAACTCTTTCAAAGCCAGGAGAAATAAAATAACAATAAAAGAACTCAAGACAAAATTCGCCAGTGATTCTAAAATGATTATAAAATTCTGCGAGCTAGTCAGCGACACCCCGTAGCCACAGTAGTGACGGAAAAGAAGTATAAGATTATAAGAGATGTATCCAAGGCCGCAATAATGTCTTTACAACATGACATCAAACGTTGAGCTTATCTGATACAATTTCGCGAAATATCATTATGTGGCTCTTTTTTTTACAAAAATGCTCCACCTGATTAAAACCTTTCTATAGAATTCAGGTAGTGTTCTTGCTGTTACTGCTTCCTGCAGTTAAGTCGATTTATCACTTTGCCATTTTCGAGGAAAACGTTTTATTTTATTTCTTTGGGATTTCCAAGTAATGTCAACAAAGATAAAAGGCGCTGAAAGAGAAAAATAAGCACCAAACGTAGGACCCACCTGATAATAAAAACACGCTGCAGAACACAAAAGGAACGCAGACAACGGCAAGTGAAATACAGAAGGCAAACAAAGCAAGACAAACACAGAAGGCAAACAAAGGACCAGGCCAGAAAAGTGCACTGAAGCTCGAATCCAATGAGTGAAAACCTTGCCGATATTTCGATAAAAATCCCCGTCCCTGTAAAAGTCAGACAAGTCTGAAATAGTTTACCCTACTATTTACAAAGCAATAGCACACCTACTTAACGGTCTCCCGTTGCCCAGGGAAACGCCGAAGGCACGAGGAAAAAATAAGAAAAAGAGGAAAAGAGTGACATAACATCAATAGCACGAAAAAAAAACTCTCTTTACTCTTAGGATATTGTTCGAGTTTGTGAAATCAATCTCGTCCATTTGGATTCAATGAATTTAATTGTTTACAGCATGGCTGACGCGTGGTATGAATACATCAGCAAGAGGGAGGAGGAGGAGTAGAAGGACGGAAAAGGTTAATGACGGCCAGGTGGGAAAGAGGAACAACTTGAGTACTTCTCTGACGTTGCTATTTATAAAGAGTGCATATTCCGGGTGCAGTGTTGCTGGGGCAATAAACTTATTCTTATTCTTATTCTAAGAGTGTGCAGAAATGTTGGTAACTTTTTTGCACCTATAATTTACTACCACCAAAGAACACGTCATTCCCGGTCCCCTCGTAATGCAAACACATTTCCTAATGTTATGCACTGAGCGATCTTTTGACTATGTTTCAGAATATTTCATTTTCAGATTAAAGTTTCACATAAAGTGGCACAGTGGGCTTAGACCTTAAGGTCGATGTCATAGTATGGGCGTATACCAAAACATGGTACAATATGTACGGCTCTCCCACTCACCTCAAAAGGAAAAAAAAACATCTTCATGTACTTTCTGTTTATGTTTTTTTACAACTCGATTTAAAAGATAAACCCCACACGAGTCAATCGAATTTTTATAACTTAACATCATGTACATTGTTACTATCAGATTTCTGAATTAGGAATTTTGTGTGGCATAACAGAGTTCAGTTGCACGGTAACTCGTGAAGAACTGTCCACATACAATGGCGAATTGTAGAATGGCTAAGGTAGGGCTAGTCTCGTAAGATCCTTCGATGAAACGCCATCTGGCAGGCGGAAGCATCTGTCCGTGGTTGAAAGGCACAGCAAACTATAGGCTCGATTTTGCTCGCGCAGGACGGATCTCAAAGACGCCCTAAATCCGCCCAGGCACGTTCGACTGATCATCACGTGACCTCGACAGACACGTGACTACTGGCTGAGCGATCGCTGAGCTTATGAGCTCGTTAACTATATACCGGACAGGAAATCACTTACTGGTGAGGTGCAGTTTAGTGACAGATACTAGGTCCGAAAATCTAGTTGAATGCACCTTACATCCGTTCACAACGGCTAAGAACATACCGAGTATCGTCTTGCTTCTTATAAAAGGATAAAATTTACCGAAAATATAAATTTTAAGCGGGAATGCCATTAAGGAGGAATTTTTCAGAGATAGACAGGTCTGCATCCTCGACAAGCAGCCACCCCTTGACAGGTTCTGTGTTCTGCCACAATCATCCCGATCAAATTGCTGATGACCGTTTAAAAAATGTAATCCCTCTTGTGTGCTGAGCGATGGCGAGAATGAGAGGTTGGAAGGGGAGGGGGGAGAAATGGCTGGAGACCTCGGTGTTTGCTGTTTTGCGCAGAGCAAACCGCACTCGCGCTGGTCGGTTCCCTTGCACGTTCATCCTGACGACTTGGTTGCGTCAACTTTCTCCGGCAGCCCTCAAACACCAGCCTCTCCCATCCCTTTCTATATCCCCCTTCACTACTTTTAGTCCATAAAAAGAGATTACGGAACCGTCGGGGCCTGGTGGGCTGCCGAAGTGGAAGCCCTCTACAGCCTCGGGTGGTGAACGTGACGAGCTTCAAACTACCTGCCAGAGCAGAAAATTGCATGACGTCATAGGTCCCCGTAGCACCAAGGAGTTAAAAAAAAACCCCACCTCGTTACCGTTTTCCACCCAATGCACGTCTGTGTTCAACCTCCCTTTCTAGTCTCTTCCACAGCAAAACCCAAGCGACTAGAGTCACGTTCAACCTCTTCTACTACCCTACCACCACCCGTCCAACACCACCCACCACCTGACAACTGTCCTACAGTCACGTGGAACTACTTCAGTTTGTGTCTAAGTTCTGCTTTTCTAAGAGTTAACTCTTGCTAGTTCTCTCCCTTGGTTTTGATTTTACAGCATCGCAACCTCGCTACACAACACATTAAAGCTCCAATCAGTTTATTAAAAAAATATTTATTAAATTAATTAAGGACCAGTTAAAACTTATTCGAATATATAAAACTCTACCTAACGACCAACAGTTTCAAACACGATGAGTAAGGCGAGCCCAAAGATAACATAGAGTGATTGAGCTCTTTTCTAGCTTGCCTGTGTCAACAGTTCAACAGTTAAACAATTTTGAAGTAGTTAAAAAAGAAGCAAAATTTAATTGTCCTTGTAGAGTCGAATAAAATATTTATTTGAAATATTAGAAATGAATTAGTTGAAACAAAACCTTTCCTCTCATGATATTGCATCAAATTTCCCTTGGGGATCACACCAAAACATAATTACAATTTCGATCCTAGCTATTTCAGTTTCAGTATATTTTTTACACCTTGAACATTCAACTTTGTTATCACCAAGAGTATATTTGCGACCACTTTGCACTTGAAAAGATAGTTAATGTAATGTGAACCAAATAATGTCATTGGAAATTAGCATCATAGTCTTCCCCATTAAACTATCAGTAACTCAGATAAATATAAACAGAATTTAAACTATTTGTTTATAAGCGTATTTAGAAATAATTCTTTATAAGGAACAAACAATGTATTTGTTGGGACGTTCGGCAGATTTGGTATTTGGCAGACCACGCCACAATTATTATTTATTATTATCTTTTTCTTTTCTGTCAGAAAATGTAATTCATTTTCATTAAGTTTGGTATACAACAAATTTCATTTTGTAATACCTTTACATTTAATGAACTTGCTTTCGCAACACACCCCAAAACCAGAATAGAGGAGCACTCACAGTTCTGAATATTGTTTTGTAAATTTTGGCTGTGTGAAAATAGTAACAGTATATTGTTCTGACGAACAGATGATCAATTAGGTTAGTGATGATGACGAACAGATGATCAATTAGGTTAGTGATGATGACGAACAGATGATCAATTAATAACGATGGCAAACAAACGATCAATTTGGCTAGTGATGATGGAGAACTGATAATTGATTTGGCTATTAATGATGGCACACAAATGATCAATCAGGCTGGTGATGATGGCGAATAGATGATCAATCCGCCTAGTGATGATGGATAATAGATAATCAATCTGCCTAGTGATCATGGCGAATAGATGATCAAACTGTTAGTGATCATCATCGTGATCGTCATCTAGAATAACTATTGTGGGATCTTAAATGGTGACCGTGAAAAAAAGTAGTTATTAGGAAAAAATATAAAATTCTGTTAAAAGCTGATTAGCGTATGAAGTAGGCAAAAAGTCTTGATTGGACTATCCTCACGACAGCGCGTGAAAATTCGGATGGAGGAGCCTTCGGTAGCCGGCTATCGTGTGAAACGGCGCTTCAACGGGGGCCTCTGCATCAGAATCCCCACACGCCATCGTGAGGAAAGTCCATTCGGGGCTCCCTGCATACGAGGCCAGAGCTACTATTGTAGTTATAATTAACAGTATGCAATAAATAGAACTGTGGTGAACTGACTAGTAGCATGATGTTTACTCACTCATGTGCCATCACATGATCCGCCACAATATCCAAAATGAGTTATATAGAACTAGTGACATGCGTATTGGCTCACAGTCATGGAGCTAAAATTAGAGTTGGTGGGAGAGACTGGGAGACAAAGCCATTTCACATTACATATCACATATTTTCAAAATCTTAAATTGTTAATGACCTGGTGTACTTTTTTAATATTAATGACTTACCCCTTGACAGTAACCCAATGGTTTGTCAATAAAATATCAAAAAATGTGAAATGCCTTTGTCTCCCAGTCTCTCCCACCAACTCTATTTTTAGCTGTATAGCTCTGTATTTAAATATTAAATATAATGGTCTTAATACCACTTTCATGAACCCAGAAAAACATCATTCTTGTATGACAATCAATATTATTTCTATAGATCTTGTTTAAAAACAGTAACAAAGACAGGAAAGATGAAAGATAAAGATTCGAGAATCATAGAGAGAAACAGAGTGAAAAGGAGGAACACAGACGGGGATCAGAGGGAGGGAGGGAGGTAGATAGGGAGGGAGGGGCTACTGTTAATACCTTTTTATCGTAAAGCCTCGCGTCTATTTTGGTGTAGTCAATAGCATCATGCATCGATGCTCTTCGCCTGGGGACGTAGCCGGCAGGGGGCGTTGACGGCAGACCGTCACTTCCGCTGGCTTGGCCAGGAACCTTCTCATTGGAGAAAGAGAAGGATAACTCTCTGAGTGGGGGAATGGAAGCTGGAGTTGCCTGACCGGAGCTCATGACTTCTGGAACAAAGGCGTGGCGTCAACAATTATAATGTAATAGAAAATAATGAAATAGACATTTTAACACAGAGATGTTAAATGTTCTGCATTGGACTGACTTACCTCTGGTGAAATAATACGACAAAAAAATATCACCCTGATAAAATAGGTGTATATTCCATTAGTTTGTTATTGGTTAAATATTATATAATATTAAATGTGTGTGTGTTCTCCCACGTGCGCGTCAGGTAGGTGCTGAAGTCAATATATGAACTATTCAGGTGTGAAGTAAGCACAACTAATCAATAAAAGAGAAGAATAAGGAAGAGTGACGAACGAAGAATTGAAGACACACACACACACACACACACACACACACACACACACACACACACATCGTGACTACCTGGAAAAGAAAGAGTTCGCTTCTAGAATCTACATGCCAAGACACAGATTCGTTTAACAACCTAAAACATCAAATGCATCCAACTGTTCTTAGGTCGTCATGCCTGTCCTAGTCAGACCCCCAAAACCACGTCGCTTTGAAAACTTTTAGAACTGGTATTTGCAAACAGTTGACCACTTGAACTTGCTATTTTTAGCCCTATCAGAAAAGTCCATCACCGAATTACTTTTTTAAAGCAAGGCGATGAAATGTAGCGTGAGTGACGCAGTTTGAATTCTCCGACACAAAATAAAAAGTTTGGTGAATCGATGAGGCAACAGAATGATTGGAATTATTGTACGGTTGTCCAACCTGTGGAGATGAAACGACTAGTAGGCCCAGTTAAAAAAAAAAAGAGATGAAAGTTTCGAAACGATCAGTCGAGTGGCTTAAGCTGAGAGAGAAAGAGACGCGGAAGAGTCAGACTTGAGTGACATTAGTGAGAAAGACGGGGAAAAGAAGAGATAACAAGAGCATAAGAAGAGAGAGAGAGACGAGAGAGAAAGAGGGAGAAAGAGAGTTCGACGAGACACGATGGAGATACGAGAAAGAAAGATTTAGACAGATAAAGAGATATTGAGAGAGATAAAAAAAAGAATGAAAGAGATAGAAGTCAAGAAAGAGACGAGAGAAGAAGGTGGAGGAAAAAGAGCGAGAGTGAGAGAGGAAGAAAGATTGGAACGAAGAGAAAGAGCTAGAGATATGAAGAGATTGAAAAGAAACATAAAGTGAGAGAGAGAGAGCAGGGACAAAGAAACGAGAGAAAAAGAGAGATAAGACGTTTGAAAATCATTGTAAATTAGAGATGAAGTATCTCATGTTTATGAGTTTTTTCGGAATGAGAGAAATAGAGATAAAACGTTTGTAAATCAATCATCGTAAATTAAAGATAAAGTATTTATTGTTTCTAAGTATTTTATAAGCCGTAGAAATATATATGTATATATGTAAGATTAAGAGAAAGAAAGGAAATAGTAAGTGTGTGTGTGTGTGTGTGTGTGTGTGTGACCTAGTATGACTTGTGTGCTTACATCTACAGCTGTCAATAAGCTAACTTCTCCCACTAATTACTTTAAGCCGGATATCCCGTTCCGATGGTTCATCGGTTCTACAAATAATTTCTCATGCCGTTTAGGCAAAAACAACTTGTTTTTTTAACAGGCGAAGCAAACACGCGTGACTCCTGCTGTGTTCTGTACAATGTTCGTTGATTACCGTGTGCAGGAGGTTGTCAGATGAAGAAGGCAGCAGGGGAGAAGTAAATGGTGCAAATATCCAATCGCGTGGTCCCTTATAAAACTCTACAAAGCAATCAAGTTGCCTATTGGTCAGAATCAGCACGGACAGCTTGCTGCGGTGAAACACCAATGTGATTTGCAACGTTTCTCTCGTTCCCAGCAGTCATGTCAGAGGTCGAAGGTCGGAGGAAATTTGTCTGGCAGCGGCCCGGCACACAAGCAAGGGGGAGAGAATCACTGGCAACCGGCAAAAGGAGAGATAATTGGATTCTCAATCCCCGCAGCCTAAATTGCGTTGCACGGCGCATTCAGCTCTTCTTTATTTTATTGTGGTGATGCGTTACAGCTGCGGCGAAATGTTGTGAGGGAGCCACAAGTCCGGTCTGACAGGACATCTTCTGCCGCAAAGGGGGATAACTGCTTCGTTCGATTTGACGCACGAGCTGATCCAAGCACATCCATGTACATTAGCGAACGCGAATATGCACGTATGCAGGGACGAGCATACACACGCGCGCACACACATGCAGACGTGAACACACACGTGAAAATTATACACGTGATCAAATGTGTGGGAACATACAGGTGAATGTGCAAGTGAACAAATATTAAAAAAAAATTGTTATAGCATTTGATTTGCTTCTTTGGTAATGGCAGTCGCGTGGCACCTGGCTGTAATGGAAACAAAATTCTCTTAAAGATTTATTAAAGAATTTCTGGTAGAATAGACTAACAGCCCGATATTATAAAAGAACGACGACGACGACGACGACGATGATGATGATGATGATGATGATGAAGGTGGCGATCATTTCTGCACTGGTAATCACTTAAACTTACATTGCAAATTAATTTTGAACGAAATAATTTTTGTCTCTCGCTATTTCTTAGCATTACACTTCTACGGACAAAATAAAAAAAATTGTATCCACATTTCATTTTCTAACCTCTTCAAAAAGTTCTATTCCCCATCCTTCTCGGCCTTGAATCGTGCGACAAAAGTGTTCGGAGTTAATCATTTTATGAACTTTACTTGGCAAAGTTTCCTTTGGATTAAGAGCTCCACGGGGAAGCCAAGGCCTTCGGTTTGAGGTCTACAGCACAGGACTAATTGAATAAATATTATATCTCTGTGATGCGTCACTGCGGGGCTGAGAATAGCAGGCCGGCAATGAGATGAAGGGTCCTTATAATGCTATGGTCATTGCCAGCTTGGCACTGCAGACCCTTTATGGCTTGCGATAAATTCTATAGGCTGACCTACTTCGTTGATTGTAGTTTCGATGGCGAATTGGCAAACTGACCAACTGACAAGCAGAAAAAGAAATTTAGAATAAAAAGCAGTGAAGTTAGTGGGTTAGTAAGAGAGAGGTCGAAGATTTTGTGAGGGAGTGAGCGAGTTGGCAAGAGAGAAAAGAGAGCAAGTGGGTTAAAAGAAAAGAGGATCAGCTAGTGTGTGTGTGGTAGAGGGGGTTAATATAAGTGGTTGAGTAGACGAGAGAATAACTGATCATGAAGCTGATCGTTGGGGTGAATGCATGGCCTAGAAGGCAAGAGAAAACGAACGTGGGTGACTGTGTTGTGTGTGTGTGTGTGTGTTAGAGAGAGAGAGAGAGAGAGACACTTTATGTGTGTGAGAGAAAGAGAGAGAGACTGACTATAGTAGAGAGATATATATACTAAGAGGATGTGTGTCGGTGTCGGTGAGCGAATAACCGAACGTGTACGTATTCGAAGGAACATGTCAGTAAGCATATGAGTGTGTGGGCGCGTGTTTGGGAGAGCTGGCGAATATGTGAGTGGATTAGTGCATACGTGAATGTGTGTGTGTGTGTGTGTGTGTGTGTGAGAGAGAGAGAGAACAAGGGATCGTTTAGTTGATTGTCTGAGTAAGTGGTTGACGAGATAAGTAAGCGTGTGAGAGGCTGGGCGAGGGGATATGTGTGTGTGTGTTGGGGAGAAGGTAAGTGGGCGAAGGAAGAAGAGAGTTTGTGGGTGCATTTGAGTGCGTAAACCAAGAGAGGAGAAAACCTAAAATATTAATAATAATAATAATAATAATAATAATAATAATAATAACAAAAAATAAAGCAATGACGGAAAATCTTTGGAGACTGTGTTCAGTGAACTCAAGTCCACCTCCCGTTGCCCACCGTGCGTGTCTCTCACGAGGTACCTCAAGTCATTCCCTCCCAACGGAGCGAGGTGGAAAGGTCAATAAATGACCGACGTTTATGATCGTGCTCCGGACAGTAATTTTTATTTTTTTTATTTTTCGGTCTAGACAGGGCGGGCATGGGGTTTAGACAAACATGGGGCCGATCGGTAGCGTGCTATTTTAGTCAACACAGCAAGTCAGTTTTGGGTCCACAAACTGGGTGAGAAAATAATCCGGAACAGTTAAAAAAAATAAAATAAAACATCTTAATATTCATCAGTTCCAAATAACATTTTTATTTTTGGAAACGACTCACTTAACAAGCTTTTTTTCGATTTCTGATGGGCAGTGCCTTTTTCTATTCCTATAGAGTGTTTAAGTGTGTGTGTGTGTGTGTGTGTGTGTGTGTGTGTGTGTGTGTGTGTGTGTGTGTTCTTTGTCCTGAATAAAATAAATGTATATGAGTTTTGTAAATTACTTACACAATTCCATCGATGTAGAAAATTTTCAACACAAGCGTGCGCACTTGTATATCTGATCTCTAACACAAGTGTGCACACGCTTACACGCGCACACACACACACACACACACGCGCGCGCGCGCACATGCACACAGAAACGCACATACTTTATCACACACAAATGCACAAAATACAAACACGCACAACAAACGCACTTACGCATGTCCACAAACGGCTGTGGGGCTGGGGGGGGGAGTGAGGGAAGAATAGAGCAAGATGAAATAACAAGCCAGTCGAACCAAAAAATAAAAAAGAAACAAAGAAACAAAGAAATAAAAAACGAAAAAAGACGAAAAAAAACCAACAACAAAAGAACCTGACTGCTGTCGTCAGCATCACCGTCCACAGCAGCTTTCCAGCGGCTCACAAGCACCAGCAGACATGATAATGACTTGCCTTTGATGTGTCAGCGTCAGGGGCTGACAACTGTAAACAGAGTGCCTGCCAGTCTGTGGACATTTCCCGACTCCCATGCCCGCCTTCCAGTGTAGAGTGAAAGCAAGTTATTTTGGATTTCAATTTCAGCTCCTGCTGAAACACAACGATCGACAAGTCCAACGGCAGTGCCGTTCTCATTTCTTGAAGTATTTGGCTTTCTTTCTGTCTTTCCAATTTTCTTCCTCTCTTTTCTTTTTCTTCCCTCGTACGTGTCTCTTCTTGCCCTTTGTGATTTATTCTTGTGCTGTGTTCTATTTTCCTTCTAATCCTCTTCTAAAAAGTTGAATCATAGTCTTTAGCAAAGACTGTTGTTAACTAAGGTCGCTTAAATCAGCTTCTCTCTCTCTCAAACACACACACACACACACACACACACACACACACACACACACACACACAGATAAGTCCCAATTATTGTTCCTCAAAACAGCGCAGATGATAATCTAACCACCATCTCATGACATCTTGGATAATTGATACTCACTCGGAGGTTCCATATTTTTATCATTTTGTTTCGTTAAGAACGTTCTTTAATGGATTAATGGATTAAAAAAATGTTAATACCAACTTTTTTTAAAAGTTGTTTTTTTCAGTCGAACACGTTGAAAGCAGGCATCAAACTCTACACTAATGATGTTATATGAGTATCACTGCGAAAGTTCGATGCATCAAATTTGACACCTTAAAGTTAGACTCGTCAACTCCAACATATCACGTTTGAAATGTCGAGATCGAAATATCAAATTTGACACATCAGGATGGAAATGAGAATGGCAAAAAGTTCCACTGTGGTCGATGAACACGTCAATAGATACGGCACACGTGACACAAATAAATTACATCCTCCCTGGCCGTGTGGGAAAATAATGAGAACATCTTTCACCACATACAAGAACTGAGAATGCGATATCTTTTATGTGATTGAGAAGGCCAAATTATGTTTTTCTGCTCAACAAGTTTATATAAATACTAGTATTATTCATTAACGGAACATTGATTAGATGTTCATTATGATTTAAGAAGATGACTTAGCAACCGTGAGTCAATTAAGATTTTAATTCTCAATTAAAAATCTGCTTCGCCCAGAGCAAAGATTAATCTCCAAGCGTCTCAAAAAAGAGAGGAAAATTTGATTTTTTTTAAAGACAACATCGTGATTTTGTTTTTAATTTTTCACTCTTGCCTATTACATCGTCCTGATCATGTCGAATGACATCTCTGGCGTCGCCTTATCACCCCCTGGCACTAGGAAGCCAAAGAAATGCGCAGTAGGTAAGATCTGATGATCTGATGCTTGTGTAAGACAATCTAACGCTTACAGCTGAGCAAAAGAAAAAAGGAAAGATAAAAAAAAACAAAAACGGTTACCGTTCAGACGCCTGGTAAACAAAATGGCACGCAAACCACGCTTCAATCTTCATAAATTGTCTGTCCTGATGACTTCCCCTGAATGCACTTTTGTCCGCGTGAGGGATGTTTAGTGAAGACATTGTGATCATAGAGAAGGAGGGAGGTGGGGCTTGGTGTAGCTTAACGAGTTACCTCGCTTCCATCCCCTACCTATCCCCAACCCATCGACGTGTGGTCGAGTGGACGGCGGGTCTAAGAGAAACAAAGGTGTTTAAGGGGAGAACGCTGACAATGACAGACGATGAGATTTGGGCGACATCTGGGAAACAGCGATTTGGAGCAGAGAGATCACAGAACAATGGGGAGACAAACAGCTAGGCATGCACCCACAGAGACAGCCGACAAAACAACCACTCAGGGAGGTAAGCACGGAATAAGCTTTTGTAGCCGTTATCCGTCGGGAATATGTTTTCTTTCTTAATTCTTTCCACTCGTTTGTGTACCACTTTTTTAAACATGGCTAGACTAGTTTAATACGTGAAAGGCCAAGTTCCTCACTCTGTTTTTTTTTTATTTACAGAGCTTAAAACTACTTTAGGTATGAAACAACTTTTCAAATTTCAGTCTGATGTTAAATAAAAACAAAAACAAAACTAATATGAAATGGATTAATTTGTTTTACTTGATTTATCCTTTTGATCATTTATTTTCTTTCCTGGTAGTATTTTCTAGAGAGCATCAAACAAAAATAATCGACAGGCCGACTGATGTTAGCATGGACAACACTAGAAAATTGTTATGATGCAATATACTCTACTCTTTCATCCTCCCTCGGGCATTCAGGTCATCATATACTCATTATCCCAGAAATACACACTATAAATTCGATATAATATCTATTATTTCTATATTTTTTTTTACTAAGCATACTTACATGCCTGCTCATGCATGCATACATATATCTATAACATCAGGCCTCAGGTTCAGAATAAACCTTCTGGGGGTAATATTTCTCTCTTTTCCTGCTCGGTTTTCAATTGTTTATTTGCGCGCACGCACGCACGCACGCACACACACACACACACACAAGCACATACGCATGCACACACATGTACGTGCGTATATATATATATATCTGTCTGTGTGTTTCAAAGTTGGTTTTTCTCGGAAACACATCTCAGTAATTAACAAATCTAGCTAATTTAGAAAAAGTCTAGTTATTATTGGATGACAGATAGATATCCCGTTACAAAGTATTCAGGAATGTGATAAGATATCATATTAGTAAACATAAACTATAATCCGAGTAACTTATCCCGTGCAGCAAAGTGTTCTGAAAAGCCTATCATCCGATGCAGTGTGTTCTGAGCAGCCTATTGTTCCCCCGCGTGGTCTGTTCTGAACACCATGTGATGTGCGTGCAAAAGCGTTCTCAGCAACCTGACATCTGCGTACAAAAGTGTTCTGATCAACCTGTCATTCACGTGCAGCAAGATTGTGAAGAAACCTGTCACGTGGGTGCAGGGTGTTCAGAACAAACCGCCATTCACGCACAGCGTGTTCTGAACAGCCTGTCATTCGCTGAAAGTGTGTTCTGAAGTTAAACGTGTGTAACTTGTTCTAAAACATCCTGCCCTGAGTAAATCTGCGCACAGTACACGTTTGAGAAATATATTCTGAACTTCCCAATAACTTGTGGCTTGCGTGCAGTGTCTTTGCGTGCACCTGGCTGCCGGTGGTGATTTGCAACCTCTTCTGCGCCTCCATCTGCAGGGAGCCTGGGCCCTGCACGATACACGTTAGACTGTCGAAGGTGCGGTGGTGGGGAGGGTGGAATGGACAATCTAACAACATCACCAACTTGCAAGAAAGGTAGACCACGCCCTGACATGCTAATGCTCTTCATGTTACTCAGAGCAACAGTCCACCGAAAGTCAAAAGGAGCGAGACTCGGGGATTCCCGATAGCGCAGTGAGAAAACACTCGCTCGTCCCTAAAACTCATTGAGAGTCGTGAACTCAGGGCTGCAGATATCGCCTCAGGAACATTCCATGGGTATGATGATACATCTTTTGTCACAAGGCTTAGTGACCGTCTGGGATTTTTTTTTTTGGTGGGTGGGGGGGGGGTAGGGTGCAGAGGGATATCTCACTTTCTCATCCCTTCCCACTGTTGGAACAGCACCACCAAGTTGGTAACCTTCACACAAAATATGCAACACAATAAAGTTCCATCGTCATTTTACAATGAAATTTCATTTGTGAGGGTTTCAGCTCAGCAGGAAGAGATAAAAAGAAAACCACATTCACGAAGGACAGGTTTTGGTACCATCCCGGCACAGGGAACTAGAATATCAAACACTCTATACTTACAGCACAAATGTAAAAAGTTATATAGCTCCTTTCAGAACATGGAACTAGGCTAGCAAATGCACTTTATTACATTATACCACACGCTAATTAGGTGTATCCAGCGACATTAGCTAGGTCATAAAGTTTGAAATCTTTTTTTTTTGTCTTGCAATGTTGTCAAACTTGTGTTTCGATGAAAGAAGAAGCAAGGGGTTATCCAATCAGATTTCTAGAAATATTAATTCTCGTAATGATTTCAACCCACTAGTTTTAAAACAAGGCGCACTGCTGGACATTTTAAATAAATAAACAAGTTAATAAGAAAAGAAATAGAATATAATAAAGAAATAAATGGCAGCAAACAAATGGTTCAGTGCTAGAGTTGGTTACTCGTCAAGAATAAGAGTGCTGCTTACTAGTAAAGTGTAAGAGTGTTGGTTACTAGTGAAGAATAATAGTGCTGGTTATTAGTGAAGAATAAGAGTGTTGGTTATTAGTGAAGAATAATAGTGCTGGTTATTAGTGAAGAATAATAGTGCTGGTTACTAGTGCTGGTTATTAGTGAAGAATAATAGTGCTGGTTACTAGTGCTGGTTATTAGTGAAGAATAATAGTGCTGGTTATTAGTGAAGAATAATAGTGCTGGTTATTAGTGAAGAATAATAGTGCTGGTTACTAGTGCTGGTTATTAGTGAAGAATAATAGTGCTGGTTACTAGTGCTGGTTATTAGTGAAGAATAATAGTGCTGGTTACTAGTGCTGGTTATTAGTGAAGAATAATAGTGCTGGTTTCTAGTGCTGGTTATTAGTGAAGAATAATAGTGCTGGTTATTAGTGAAGAATAATAGTGCTGGTTATTAGTGAAGAATAATAGTGTTGGTTATTAGTGAAGAATAATAGTGCTGGTTATTAGTGAAGAATAATAGTGCTGGTTACTAGTGCTGGTTATTAGTGAAGAATAATAGTGCTGGTTACTAGTGCTGGTTACTAGTGAAGAATAATAGTGCTGGTTACTAGTGCTGGTTATTAGTGAAGAATAATAGTGCTGGTTACTAGTGAAGAATAATAGTGCTGGTTATTAGTAAAGAATAATAGTGCTGGTTACTAGTGAAGAATAATAGTGCTGGTTATTAGTAAAGAATAATAGTGCTGGTTACTAGTGAAGAATAATAGTGCTGGTTATTAGTAAAGAATAATAGTGCTGGTTATTAGTGAAGAATGAGTGTTGGCTAAGTGTTGGTTACTAGTCAAGTGTATCACCACTTATTCAAACTGGCGGGGTCAAAACACGCTGCAAAGAGTGAAGTCAATAAGAATTGATTTAACTTGTGCTGCATGAGCAGCCAGCTAAGTGAATGGCAGAAAATCAATCAAGCGTGAACTAAAGCCAGTTTTATTGCTATCTTTTGCTCGCAGCTTGGTCAGATTATATTGTCTTAAAAGCGAATCTGCGACGAAATAATAATAATATTAATAATGCAAAATAATAATTTTGTTATATGCAATTCGTGCGCACATTAGAGCGTTTAAAATTGTTACAAAGTGCTAATAATACAGAAGAAGAGTTTTCGGTTATTATTTTTTTTAATTCAACCAGAAACAAAATGTCTTCAAACGATCTCATTTGTTATGAAGACGCCAGTACTTGGAACAAATCTGAAGGGGGTTGAGACAAACAGCTCACCAGACACATACACCAACAGATGTACACTCAGCTGGCTTTTGTGGGCAGACTTTAAATGGCTCACCGTGACTAGCGCTTCGTCATTTAAAAGGTTGACCCAATCCCTTGCTTTCCACCACTTAATTGTCTTTTTCCTCCCACCAAAGCCCACGTGGAAGTGGACAGCCAACCCTAGCTCCTGTATTATGCCAGCTGGGGATTTTGGTAGGTCGGCGGTTAGGACAACCTCCCAGCCGCCGTCGACCCAGCTGACGACGAGCGGGAGGAACAAGCAAAAGGGATGGAGACAGGCACACCCCCCACCCCACCTTCCAGACAAAAAAGATGGCCCTGAAATAAGTAGTTCCTAACACCTCACTCCGGGACCAGTCTTAACATTTACTTAATTCTACCATTCATTAATTTGGTGCCCGACTCACTGATGGATGGACAAAAAGTCTTCCAGTCACTGAAGTCTTGGCCAGAGCAAACTCTCACATTTGTAGCCTTTTACTCCGTAGCGGGCGAACCGCAGGCAGCCAAGTCTCGCAAGTTACACAATCCCGCGGGAATGTGCGCGACGCAGCGAAGTTTACCATATAAAATTATCTAAAACTAAAAGATTAATGGCTAGGTTTTTTTTCAATCCTCTATACGACATTTTAGTCGCCAATGTTCCTGTCTGATCTCTTCCATACATTTCCTTGCCGATGCTTCCTGCTGTTTCAGGACACAAAAATAAACTTAAGGTCTGGGACAAAGTCTGCCGCACTCCTAGAGAGGAAAGACATTAACGCCTCGCAGCCATTTTACCCGTCGTCTTGCATGTGGAGAGCGTCTTGATGCTGTAGTCGCTAGCCCCTGCCTGATGTTCTAACGAATCAACATGTTTAATAATAAACAAAATCATGAAAACCTTTCACTCTACATTGACGTCACCACGCACGTTTTCAGGCTTTTATCAAGTTCCAGTTAAAAATTAAAAAATAAAAAGAGAAAAAAATTAAGTTAGTAAAAGGAAACTCTCGCCCCAAAAATATAGAGCAATAGACAAAAAAAAAAAAAAATCGAGACCACTTTCCTCCCTACATCCAATGAATGCGGCTGTATATTTCAGGGAGTCATCTGAGCTGAAAAACGAAATGCAGCTGCTGAAATATGATAGTATCCGTTACAGACATGCAGCTAACGAAAAATAAAACAAAACTTGAAATATTTTAAACATATTTTTTTTACGTTGCCACTTGCGCGCAGTACGGACAAAATACAAAGATAACAAATAACATGGCTGACATGTCTGATGTCGTTAGAGAGTATCGGGGGAGGCTGGTTTTACAGGAGAGACTGGTTTTAAAGTTTTACTGTGAGCGAATTCAAACAGCTTCACTTCACACAATAAATTCAGTAAGTGAACGCCGTTGTTTACTCATTTGTTGTCCATTCCATTATCACTAGATTTGTTGGGTAGTCACCTGGCCTGGATTTTTGGTATTTTACCGGCCGGTCGCATAGCTTGGAATTCTGAGACCTGGTCCTGCAAATTTTTCTAATGATGAAGTGAGTCTTAGTGCACTGTGTGTGTTGGGGGGGAGAGAGAGAGAGAGAGCGTGTTTTCTGGCTTTTCTGGATGCCCCTTTTGACATGCGCGCTTTTGGTTCTTCTTGCACTGACTGACCACTCTTGGTAGGGCCGTTGGTCACATGGTCAATGAAAGTCTCGCCTTATATTGTTCCGCTCACCCCGAAATACGCCCATGGTGGACGCACACATAATGCGTTGTCTGCTGAACAGGAACTAGCTGCTCAATATGTTTGTGTTCTGTTTGTGTTGAAACTGTTCTAAAAAAGCAAATTTAGAAACTTTTCTAAATCGCTCCAATGCTGTGCATGTGTATTAAGATTAAAATGTCCTAAACTTGTGCGCTGCCTATCTAAAGAGATTGAGGTTAAATGTTCTTGAAATTAGAAATGTGCTGTGCAGCTGACCTCCAGAGCTGAGATGAAATCTCTCCAGGGTTGACAACCAGAAGAGAGAAGCATTGTGCAGGTAAATATGTGAAAGGGGTCCAAGTCCTTTCAAGTCTCGTCTCATGGATGGCGATAACGTCTTCGGAAATCGAACGAACTGCAGAAAACAAACATCCTGCAAGCTGACAGACTCCGCCGGCAAACTGTGCCTCACACTTGGAATTTGTCCGTTAGAGTTAACAGATTCCCCTGAAAAAATATGCCTCACACCTGGACTTTGTTCGCAAGCGGAACAGGCGCTGCACCTGACCTTCGCCTCATGCGCAGGATGCACATTCTGGTACATGGTAATAACACCCACGCATGCATTCTACAACTTCCGGTAGTTCTTATCACACTGGCTCAAATGTGGTCAACAACACCGCACACACAGTCTAAAGTACTTTGGCGACTAAACAGAGTCTCTTGTCTTTTTCTTTTTTGATCAAATGACTGAAAGTTAAGGGCTCAGTAGTAATGGATATTCCGCGAGGAAACAGGAAGAGTTAAAGGGGTTATTATATCAACAAGCTTCACATCTTTTATATTTAACAATGTCTAAATTAGCCCAAAGCATTCTTCATCTTCTATGATCTAGCTCTCTCTCTCTCTCTTTATCTCTCGCCCCCTCCACCCCCGACAGGCGAACGTTACATCCTGTCAGCAGCCTGGTATTTCTGACGAAAAATATTCATATTTTACATAGACACATTTTAAAAGCAAAGTTTGGAGTAACATTAACAGCAGGTATATAATAGTTTCAAGGAAAATCGCCCAAAACATTTCGAAATATTTTTTCAAATAATTCTCGGTAAAGTCGACACACATACGGCGTCCTCTCCTTTCAGTCAGGAAGTGTAAGTCACAAACTGCCAGGTAGAATCCCAGATGTTTGAGACTGCAAGTGTATTAGGCAGCTTTCACCTGGGCTTTACCCAAGTCAACACCGGTGCGACTATGGAAAAAAACATGACACTTACTCCCTCACAGTAATGATGATAGACTATAAGATTTGGAAGCGAGATGACCATGTTGCTCAGCCATGGAAATAAAGGCAAGCCAGGTTGTCTAGAGAGTGTAGAGTTTGTAGGAAACTTGTTTCGGGAACATTCCTACACTCCTTCTCTAAGTCCCTCGGTCGCTACAGCCTTATCATAAGGATACATTACAACGTAGACACCTGTTTCGGAAGGTAAACGGGGTGGGGGGGAGAGTATAGGAGGGGGTGAGTGCCACGTTTAGTTTATATCAAAGGTTCAGGGACAGCCAGGGTCAATGACAGATGCGATCCGCGCACGTCGTTTGTCTCATGTCAAGCTGTCTGCAGTCAGGTGAGCTCAGGTAACATCTGCTATGAGTTAGCTATGGATGAAAGTATTCAATACTCAAGATTGCCAAACGAGGGGGGAGGCCGGGGTTGTAGTGTTAGAAAAACAACAGCAGTCGTGCGACCACACAAATAAAGCTTACCAACAACAGGCCAAGACGGATATGTGGAGGCCAAATCACAAAAAAAGGATCGAGACATAGAAAGAGACTCGGAAATACATGAGGTAGACACAGAAAGAAAGGAAGAAAAGATGAGGGATGAAAGAATAAAGAAAGAAGAGAATGGAGTACAGAAAGGTAAGGAGGGAGAGAGAACAGATGTAATAAGTAAAAAGAAGAAAAGAGAAAGGATCAAACTGGCGTATACGGGGTTAATGGAAACTAAGACGGAAGGATAGCTTCCAAAATAAAAGAAAAGGAAATCGAGGAAAAGGGAAATTAAGGATGAGGCTTCACGGTCGAAGGAAAAATAATAGACACAGATATAGGCACACAATGATGGAGAAACGGAAGAAGGAGAGTAAGTAGACACAGATACACGCACAACATAACGGAGAAAGAAGAAGAAAGATAGTTAATAGACACAGATACACGCACAAAATGGCAGAGAGAGAGAGAAAGAGAGAGAGAGAGAGACGGAAGACTAGATACGAATACACGCAGGCAACGATGAAAAGAGAAGCGGAACATCTTCACATGCTCATAGCGTGTAGACAGGCATAGACACGGAGCCACACGTGCGCACAGACAGCGATGTATGGACGCAGGGAAAGAAACATTTGTACCCACACATGCACCCAGATCTCAAAAGAACAGCAACACGCACATTCACACATGCCCACACATGTGGTGCAGACACACATACAGATACACACATCTGAACATATACGTGGGCGACGTGTGCACGTGCGCAGACACAAAGAAACACCAAAGCACACTTGCACACAGGTGCACAGAGATTTACATGGACAAAAAACATCACACACACACACACACACACACACACACACACACACACACACACACACACACACACACACACACACACTTAATGTTCAAATATAGTCACATGGCTACACATACCGATATTGAATGGTAAAAACAAAATATCATGCCCCTCCTGTCGAAGGTAGACAGATACAAACACCTACCGAGATTCATGTAAACGTACAGATAGACACATGTTTCCATTGTCTAGACAATCTTAACATTTTACACATATTTTATAATATATATATATATAGAAACTACAGCTGTACTTAGAGAGATATACTTTCCCATACTACTGAGTTGTGCACATTCACATTAACAGTCACTACAGCTGTGCATAGACACAAGTATAGACACTTTCCCACATATTTTCCTAGACAGTCACAGTTGCACACAAACACACAAACTTACTATTAATACCCATAACAATTAAATTTGTAGAACGTATTCACCCCTCCCTCCCAAGTGGAGGCGAGCGCAATGCGTTGTGAAGGAAAGGAACTGTCAGTAAACAATGGAAAGCCTCACCACAAAACACATGTACAAGCAGAAGTAATGTCACACGCAAACAAAAATAGCAACAACTACTTACCCTCGTCACTGCCCTGCCTAGAGAGGGCTGGAATGAGGCTCTGGGCGCGCTTCCGCTCGAGAACGGCGGGAGGGACCCAGAACTTCTCACTGGCGTCGGCCACGGGGGAGCTGGGACTGGAGCCCATCTTGCGCATGCTCTGTAGCCATTCGGCACCACCGCGCACCCCCGACGTCAGCGCCGACGAACCTGACGACGATGACGACGAAAAAGATGAAGTCGAGGCTGTGGCGGTGGCGGCAGCAGCGGAGGCGGTGGCAGAAGTTGTGGTGGCCGACCTGCCCAACAGTCCGCGCCCAGCGACTCCGGCCATGCACCTCGCCGCGAGCTGCTTCAGCCACTGGCTCAGGTCCGAGCCGGCGTCGCCGTGGCTTTCGGTGGAGGTGGTGGGTTGTATTGTTGATGATGTTGTTGGTAGTGATGGTGATGATTTTGGTGGAGGTGGTTTGGGCTGTTGTGGCGTTTGTTGTATTTTCCACGTGGTGGTCTGCGGCACGGCGAAGGACAGCCCCTCGTAGGGCGCCGAGGGAGAAGAAGGAGAACAACTGGGGTCCTTCGCAACCTCGGGCGCGACAACGACGATGATAGACGACGAAGGTGACGATGCAGCTGCAAACGAGGTTTGGGTCGACGACGATGTTGGATCCGCGAAGCTCTGACCGAAGGAGTTAGGGACCAGCAGGCACGGGGACCTGGGACCCACCGCCGCCGACGACGACAAATGCGGTGAATGCGACGTGGAGGATTCCAACCTTCCCCCTTTCCCCCCAGCGCCAGTTCGAGAACTTCCTGCCGGGGTAGCGACCCAAGGGGACGCACTCCGGACCTGTTTCACCAGCCTGTGGCTCCCTCTAGGCGCAGAAGTTCGAGGGACAGAAGACGGCGACAGCGACGGCGACGGCCCAGCAGCAGCAGCAGAAGTAGCAACAACAACCCCGTCACCGCCCGCGACGACACGCGTGCATCTCACCGTGGGCTCGCCAGCGTGGAAACTGGAAGTGACGGCCGCAGCTGTGGCAGCCTTGGCGGTAGCAAAGGCGGTAGGGGAGGTGGAGGGAGCACCCCCACTCTTACTTTCTTGCCTTCCTCCTACTCCGCCTGCTTTTTCCTTCCTCTTTTCTTCTTCTTCTTCGTCTTCCTCCTCCTCTTCTTCGTCCCTGTCGCTGTCGTCACTGCTGCGCCGGCCACGACTGCTGCAGCAGATTCGCACCACGCGCCCGCCTCTGCCGGCGATGGTCACGCCGCTCGCCGCACCGCCGCCGCGCACGTGCAGCCCGGTACCCACCGCTGCCGCGCTCTTGTGCTCTTCCAGCAGCGTGCGCTCGAACCAGTTCAGGCGGTAGCGGCGCGAACAGAAGATGTAGACCAGCGCCGCGAAAAGTCCAACAACCGAGAGGCTGACAGCGACGTAGACGGCGATCATGTAAGGGGGCGTGGTCGGAAGTGACGACCCCATGGTTCGCGGCAGCCAGCCAGGTGAGCGAACGGCGGCTTCCTCCTTCCTTCCTTCCTTCTTCTCTCTCCCTCCCCCTCACAGCCACCCAGCCCCTCAGACCACTAGACCCTCCTCCTCCTCCTCTTCCACCAGGATGTTGAATTTAGGATGAGTGGTGGTAGTAGTTGTGGTTGTGAGATGGCGGGTGGTGGTGGGGGAATTGCAGATGGTTTACGGATGTAAATGGTCGAGAAAATGTTTGTGTCCTGATCCGGGAATTGATTGCGTCCTGCTTGAGGATTTTCTGGCTTTTGTTCCTTGGCATTTATTTACCTGACAAAAGAGTACGAATAATTAATTTTTATAACAGGTTTATAGTTTGTTCTTTGTTGTTGTTATTGATAGTGTGTGTGTGTGTGTGTGTGTGTGTGTGTGTGTGTGTGTGTGTGTGTGTGTTTAGCGCAGCATATACGAAATAAAAAAGAGAAACTTTATGAGTGTGCACAGGTGGTAGGACAGTAAAAACAAGTTTTTTAACGAGATGGCGTGGTGACAATGAAAAAGGTAATTGGAGGAGACGGATGGCCCTCCCCCTGACCCACCCCGAGCTCCCTTTAAGTAATATGCACAATGTGAGCGAGTTGGGGGAGAGGGAGTCCTGAGAGAGTGAGAGAATGAGAGAACCAGAGAGAGTGAGTGGGAGAAACAAATCACAAGAGAGAGAGAGAGGTGAAATAGTGAGAAAATGAAAGATAGTAAGATAATGAAAGCGCGACAGATAAGCGGGAGAGAATGATAAGTTGCAGAGTGAAAGAGCAACAGAAATAGTGGAAGAATGAAATAAAGAGGAGAGATAAAAAGGTCATTACAAATCACGAATAACTAATCATGAATGAAGCCGTTAGCTTGATAGAGCGTCTCGTGTCGAGTTTTGTCCGAACGTGTTATTCAATCGATGGCATCGCGTCATAATGCAGCCGGTCCGCCATGAATAAAAGGGACGAAACTTCACGAAGCACGAGGCTTAGCGAGCGTTTAATTCCTTCCCTTCCGCCACCGCCTCTACCGCCACCGCCACCGCCTCTGAGTTCTCGCGATGGACAGCACACAGGCGACTGGTGTCGCTGCGGTTCTTTTCTAGATTCAGAAGTGCTGACGAAGACTACGGTAAGCGGGAGATGGATCGATGGCACGTCCTGCACAGGCTTGGTGAAGGTCTTGAAAAAATCCTGCAGGCCTTAGCAGTCTTGCTATGAGGCGACAGATAGACTTCAAGCCACTCACACGTTACGCGTGCTTCACACGGTTTGACAGGCCTGGTACGATGTCACTGACTGAGGTTGTTTGATCGTCCGCAACGATGAGTTCATTAGGTTTGTGGCAGAAAGAATTTCTCTTTCTTCCTATTCATTGTGAGGAAACAATAAAAAGAACACTTTTTCGTCACCTCTTTTATTTTCTGTAAATTGACGACGACGACGAAGAAGAAGATGACGACTACGGCGACGACGGCGAAAACATTAACAGAACATCCATTGTCCTTAGCTTACAATGAAATTGTTTTCCCATTTTCTTTTAAAAATATTTCTCCGTTTATCTCTTTTCCAGAGAAAAATGTTTTTGACATTCCGTGAAAAATAAAACAACCGGTTTAACGTCACCAGTATAGTGACAGCAAGCTGAGGAACCTGATAACGAGGCATTTCCATGACTACCTTCCCTTATTCCTGAGAATAAGCTGAGAATGTCGACTAGAAGCTATCACCCAGCGAACGGATTGTACCTACCAGCTTTAATCTGGGTAGACTGGTGTCTTCTGATTGGCTGACTACTGAGTGTCTTCGGCTTGTTGAAAAATTGCTTGCCTTGCACTTATCTGTCCAATTAGTCTCCAAAAAGTTATGGAGACTAGCATTTTACAAAAAGTGTGAAGTCAGCCTAAGCATCTCACCGGCGAGGAAGCTGTAACGACGGGCGAGTGATGAGATCTGACGAAGCAACAGCTGGCACAAAAGAGACTAGTTCGTTGTACTAGTGTCGTGCCCACCTGTTGGCAATAAATGCGCAGCGAGTTCGCGACGGGGTCAACTGATCTTCATTTGCTTTATGCATTTTTCTCTTCCTCCGTCTCTCCATCCGTTCTTCCTTATCAAGGCCTAATGCCGGCTTTCTCTCAAAGAGAAAACGATTCAATGTCAGATGTGTGATCATGTGATCGCCTAGGCCCAAGCTTGTCCTTTACTTCTCACAGTCTTAGCTTGGGACACAGTCCCCCAAATATTGCCATGTACCAAAAAAAAAAAGGGCAGAAGGTTTACTTGCTAATTCGAGCAGGATTTGGGAAATGTGCCTTCTGATCATTGCAGTTCTCCAAAGAGGTTTCAAGAACACATACGCACATTTCCTGTCTGCTCACTCAGTCGCACGTTTCCATTAAATACCAGCGCTGATCCATCGCATTCAGACTGGTATTTGTTCAACGTTTCTTGAATTCTAGCTGTCATTTATTTTTAATATAACTGTTTCTTATTAATTTCGGTCGAAAACAAAATGTGTAGTAAACTATTCAATTCGTTTCTATGTTATTTCGATATCCTCTGTATTTTATATTTGGTATAACAATAACAACAATAACTGGTCGAAGAACTAAAGTCCTATTACAGCCAATCTGAAAATAGAGAGCCGCTGGATCGTATCTCGGTTTCGATATACCTATCTTTTTCTTGTGTGTTTGTGCGTGTGTTTGTGCGTGTGTGTGTGTGTGTGTGTGTGTGTGTGTGCGTGTGCGTGCGTGCGTGTGCGCGCGCGCACACGTGTGTGTAAAGCACTTGAAGTCTGGTTAATATAAAATTTAATGACCTCCGTTCTTTAAAGGCATTAAACCGAGCGACCACTGACCTCTGACCAACCAGAAGGCAGACAATGCAGTCAACTGTAACAGCATTTCACTAAAAATGTCATTGCTGGGACTAGCAAACAAACAGCAGAAAAGATGGGTCTTGGAAGAGCTGTTGATCCACCATGCAGTTTTCATTAAATTTCAACTGTTGATGCGTAGCTTTAAATGACCATCAAGAGCCAATGCCGGGACATAAAGTATGGAATGCCACGAGGTGACAGCAAAAACGCCTACCAACTACTAAATACCCTCACTAAGACAGATCAGCACATGACCTCAGTCATCAAGGACAGCAGTGGCCGTCTTCTGACAGAAAGCAATGATGTACTCGATGGACTGAGTACTGCAAGGACCTGCACAACGCCCAGCTGAAGACCGATGGCAACATCCTTCAAAAAAACAAGACTAGATAAGAAACAGTGAACATGCAGACCTACCAATCCTACAGGAAGAGGTCGAAAAAGCTGTTCACAGTCTGAAGGGAGGAATGTCGCCTTGTGTTGACAATATACCAGCTGAGCTGCTCAAGCGGGGTGGGAAAGAAACTACAAAGGCTTTGGCACGAGTCTAGGAACGCAAAGAATGACCCAAGGAATGGACGCAGTTAATATCATACCCCTCCCAAAAAATGAAACAGCAAACAGTGCCAGAACTACAGAACCATTAGCCTTAACAGCCACCAAAGCAAAGTTATCATGAAGTTCATTTAGAACCGCATCAGCACCATCGCAGAAAAGCTGCTAGCAGAAGAACAGACTGGCTTCAGACTACAGTTGAGCAGATCTTCAACTGTCGCATCCTTATAGAAAAGAATCTTCAGCATGTGCGTGCCCTCTACGACAACTTCATTGACTTTAAAAAGTCATTTGACAGAGTTTTGCATAAAGGGCTTTGGCACGTGATGCAAAAATTCTATCCTGTACAGGACCTGCTGACTATCGCCCAAAATAGGCAAGAGTGGCGGGCCCTGTCAGCTGCCGCTTCTATCCATTTGCTCCCCCAAACGACAGGTGCCGGTCAAGGGACGACTGACTGACTGACTGACTGACTGACTGACTGACTGACTGACATATTTACTACTATTTTCAGTACGTGCTGAAAAAGATGTAAAACATTTGCCTTTTGACTTTTCGGGCATTGCCGACTATGGAGTGTTTTCAAGAAACGTTTCAATATGTTTTTGTATAAAATACCTTGGGTAAAATGCTTCGATAAGGTTTATGTAAAATACCGGGAAAAAACGCAAGAAAAACCTTCTCTTGACGACTCTAGCCTTTAGCTGTGCTTTCAGCATGCAACAGTTTACTAGGAAAAGCTTTTGAACTGCCATTGTGCGTGCTGAACCTTCAAGAGAAATCTTTCAGACGAATGTAAAAATATCTTAGTAATCGGTTTTAAAAGATCTTTTTTCTGAAAGAAAGTTAAGACAAAGCCAGATCGATTGAAACGAGTGTCCAACAGACTGGAAGGGGGTGGGGAGAATGTGCTGTATGGGCAGACATTTATTCTAAAATCCATTAAAATTTCTCCACTGAAAGCAGTGTTTTCTTTCTCATTTCTGCATTTTAACGGTGCAACTGCTAATAAGAAAAACTAGCTGCAACATATTGGGGAAGAATTGTTGGCTATGATGTTTAGTCTCTTGACTGTGTCTTCTCTGCACGCGTCGAACAGAAAAGACTCATGGGATCAGTCAGGACCCATTGCACTCAGCCAAACAACTCTCTAACCTTCTGCCCTCAGGTAAGCACTACGAGCTAAAAGGACAAACATTTTCCGCTCCAGTTTTTTCCCTGAGGCAAAAAAGTCCATCTAATTCGGGAATATGACTCGGTACCGACATATCTGCGCTAATCTGTGTGTGTGTGTGTGTGTGTGTGTGTGTGTGTGTGTGTGTGTGTGTGTGTGCGTGCGTGGGTGCGTGTGTGTGTGTGCTGGTGTAGGAATTTGTACCAAAACATATCATGTATTAGAGTCTTAGACTTGATCAACATATAATGAAGATAATGTATGTTTCACTCTTCACTTTCCTGGCTGACACTACTCCACCTTCATTCAGTGTATGACCCAGTTATTCGGCCTAATTTCCCCCACCCACCATAAAGAATTTAAACCACCACGTCCTCTTTTTCTTAAATCATTTAGTTTGATTTAGTGTTGATGGTGGGTAAAGCGCTATATCAACCAATTTTATTTATATTTTGCTGTGCAGTGTATAACTTATGCATGTTTCTGTTCGTGTTCATAAGAGTGCATTTGATGCCTGGCCTGCTGTTGCGCCTGTATACATGTAAAACATTTTGAGGGTGGCTGATGATGAAGAAAGGCGCTATAGAAATGTGATGATTATTATTACCACCAGCAAGCTATGGGAATAGACTAGCTTATCCATCTTATCTTCATCGCAGAAAATTTAGATGAGTTCAATAAGTACTTTTTCCGTCTGGAGTTTATATGCCACTTTAGTGATATTTTAACACAAAGTTTGGATTTTCGGATACATTGCATTTGAACATAATGATAGGGATTGTTTTGATGTTATCCTGACTCATCTGACCGATAAATTTTGTACGAAACATTTATCTCCCCTTTTTTCAGTTTAAAATAGATTTGCATAAAAGAAATTGGCGTATATCTGGAGCTATTGATATATATATATATATATATATAATTATCTGTGTGGACAAGCTAAGCCTATTTCATGTATTGTGTAAACATAGATACGCAGTTAAGTGTTTGAAAAGATTGCTTTCAAGTGATGCCATTTTCGTGCTAATGTTTTGCGAGCCGTAATTAATTTTGTAAACTTAATTATTTAAGCATATTGGTCCAAGTTACATCGGAGCTAATACGGAGTGGCTCATGTTTTCATCGATGTTGATATGGAATGACCGAAGACACATAGTTTATATCAAATGGTCCAAGTCTCGTTGACGTAGATATGGATTGGTTCAAGTCACATCGAGGTTAATATGAAATAGTCCAAGTCACGTGGCACCTGATATGAAAGGACCCAAGTCACAAAGAAGACTTTTTACTTTTGACTGAGTTTTTAATTCTTTTATTTAATGTACTTTGTCCTCGTCATTGTAAAGTATAGAACCAACAGCAAGCTGTTTTCTGTTGAGGTCAAACGCTAAGATAAAAAAAAACCCGATTCCGTGGAAACACGGCCATGACGTAGTGCTGTGATGGTGGCGTGCGTCTTTACATTCATTGGCTGTTTTAAAATTACAGCGCATGCGCGTTAGTATCAAACGTCACGTCCTTTCCAATGAAAAACCTCTAATCCCATCGCTGGTTCAAACTTTAAGCTTCTAAGCTTTGACTTCCACAATGCAAATAATCAGCTGCGGCGGGAGCGAGCGAGTGGATCAGACGACAATCCCAGGATTCTTTACGCCCTCCTCCAGCCGTCCTTTACGAACAACTGGCATCGCAGTATAAGTCTTCGGCCCGTTGCTCGTAGACATCACTATCGGCCGCACTGGCTTCAGTTCTAAGTGAAGGGATGTGCGTGCGGAGAGTGGTTGCCATCGATTCTCTGTACGGAAGTTAAACTAATGATCTCTTCTAGGTCCGTTAAGCCGTGGTGATGTTCTTCGTTTTTTTTTGGGGGGGCAGCTAATAGAGAATCGCAACATAGAAACACTTCGTTAAATCTATATAACTGATTTGAAATGCGATGAATGAAACACTGGTTGGAAGAAGCGACGGTCGATATACAGAAACCGAGGTTGCCTTCGCGTTGGAGGGCTACTTGAACTCTTCTGCCCATGTCTGCCGCGAGTTCACGACAAGATGAAGTAATTTTTCCGCCTGAAAGAATATTCAAAGACTTAGCTAATCTGTTGGCTATTTCATCCATTTATTCTGCATGGCATACACGGTGTGATTTATGCACTAGATACACACTAGCTTACAGTCTAGCTGGTTTTATAAAGTTAATTTTACTTTCATGCAACACACACAAACACACACACACACACACACACACACGCGCGCACGCACGCACGCACGCACGCACGCACGCAGTCTCCTGTACAACATACACAGAAAACATGTTAACGAAAGAGAGACAGAGACAGAGAGACGGTTACTGTTTCCATTTAGTATTCCATGTAAATGCAATGACATTTATTAAATATCAACAATAACATTTAGATCGCGCGTGTGTGTGTGTGCAAGTCATACATGCATCACGATCTACTAACTCAATCTGTTTATTTTTTTCACCCTTCACCAACCCCACCTCTCCTGTTCCCACCAATCTCAGCGTCCCATGCGTGGGGCCGGGTACCAGATGTTGGAATTGATGCCATCGATCAGGGGCCGGCAACTCTAGGCTCAAGTGAAGTGAGCGAAAGTGTGTATGTCCCTAGTTATCTCACTGTCCGACAGGATGTTACTCCGTGCGATGGCAATAATAACATTTTAATGCAGTCCTTGCTAAACTCCTCTGGCTATTCGTGCGTCCTTCTGTCTTCAGCTTCAAGCACAAGATCGATTGTCTTCCACAGTCCTGGTCCGCTCGCTCCTTCAGCACCAGAGAGCTCCCTCCAAGGGAAGTTTAGATGAAGACATGTGTTACAAAAAGCCTTACGTCTACAAAAACCGAAATTATATCAAATAAAAGAAATGTAAGTGGTCTAAGGTATGACTGGGTGCGATTTAGTTTACTAACAATCAAGTAAATTTCAGAGCAAGGTACTATTCCTCGAGTCAGAGCAACTTCACCTCCGCCCGCGCCCCCAATCTTCTTCTCGTTTTCAGAATTCCCTTCTACAAACATCCCTATATTTAAAACCCATATCATTTGTTTATAGATACTTCAAGTTTAAAGATAAACGTTAACATAATATGTACAGTGTATTAAAATGTTTATTATAGTCCCACTCTCCCTTGGCCGAGGTCTTGAGAGCATAGACCCATGTGACATTCTTCGTTTTTGACCTCTTTCTGGTGATGTTCGTAGGCATGTGGGTATATCCAGAACAGAAGGGAGGGGGTATTCAACTTGACTTGGTATCTTGCTCTAAGCTTTACCCAGTCATTAAAAAAGACAAAGTGCATCCCCACTAGACCCTTAAGGAACAACGTATGACAGAACTCTTGTAGCTTTAGTATGGAGAGTGAGAACTTGATAATCAAAAAAAGCGGGGTAGTCAGATCGCAATACACCGACAAGTTGAGTGCAAATAACTCAGCACATTTCTCGATCAAATCCTCCAGGCAGGCGCATACAACCTCTATTACAAGGGATGATAACTCATTCGACTGGAACATGAGCAAAAACCTTTTGACACATTCCCTCCATGAGCTTCATTCCTCCACTTTTCACTCGATTTTTTCCTTCACATTCTTCCTTGAAAGGTCTACATCGTTACCCAGTTTATTCGATTTTTGTCGCCCCGTGTGAAACCGGCTTAAGTAAAGGCGTGTACAGTCAAACCGTCTTCTTCCGCCAGAGGGTCGACTACAGAGTCATGTGTCACTCTTGTTGCTGAGTCATTGGTTCTCAGGTACATCAGCGTCCTGAAACTATGGCAGGTGGAGCAGGTGGAGCAGGTGGCGCTGCTGTCAAAGGTGCGCGCATCCAAACAGATCAATCGATGACGATGATGGTGATGAGTATTCGCCGCAAACAAAAACGAAAGGAATAGGTTGTTTTCCCGCGAATAGGACACATGTATGTTCATCACGCTGTTGCCGATTCATATGTGCGCAGATGCATGAAACGCACACACACACACACACACACACACACACACACACACACACACACAAAGAGAGAGAGAAATGGGTGAAAACGAGCGCATTTTTTCACATTTGTATATTCAACCGATCAGTCACGTGGACGTCTGCGCATGCGTGAACGCACAGAGTCTTTGTGACATGCCCAGGATGTCAAAGAACTCCCCCTTCCTCCAACCCTCGAAGTCTCAATAAATTCAGTTTCAAAATGGCCGGCCATGAAATAGCGTCAACACAGATTGCGGAGGATACAGTATAAATGCTGTAACTACACACAGTATGTACATACTGAAATCAAACACTCGCCTTTCCTCGCCAAAAGCCAGTACTTACAGTTAGACTTTGGAGGAAATTTAAAACGTCCTCGATATTTCATGGAAGAAGCCTGCTTTAAAAATTAGCCAACTAATTGGTGCGAGAATAATTAACCAGTCAGGAAGTACAATTTTATTACAGGCTCTGATAATTCAAAAAAATGAATTGAACAATATCTATGGAGAACGGATTGGAAAAAGCGGGGAAGGGAAATGAGATCAAATAGTTATTTGACTTCCAGCGGAAAGTTCAAGGAAATACAGAAAAGAAGTAACGCAAATCGTTACAGTTTACGACATTCATCACGCAATGCGTCAATATGGCGGCTATAGTTAGCCAGCAGCAACTTCTTTGATCAACCGTGCAGTCTGTCTCTTCCGTCAAACGTCATCATTTTCAAACAACTTTCACTTCAATAAGTTTTGAAAATAAAAACACAAAGAAAGAAAAGAAATTTTAAAAAATGAATTTACATCCTCGCTAAAAGCCGATTGGAGTTTCCAAGACAAAAAGGGCAGCGAGCGGCTGGCTGACGCAACATCCGCCACAGAACGAGAGTTTGGCTCTTGTGGTTGTCAGCCAGACTTGTGTTTATGTATGTTTATGTTTGTTTACTAAGCTTCACGTTTCCATTTCTCGCTAGAGGGCGCAGTCTTGGTGTAGGGGATTTAGTCAATCATCAAGAAAGTGAGAAGGTGACTTGGCCAGGCGAGTGCACTAGTGAGTAAGTGAATGAGCGAGAAGGAAAAAGAGTTCGAGAGTAGGTAAATCAAAGAGTCAGTGGGTCAAGTAAATAGCTTTAAAGCTATCAATAACTCTTCCACTCTGTCAGTGAGCAAGTCTAGCAAGCTAGTGATTTGACCGTTCTGTGCATGCGTGTGTGAAACGTGTAATAAAAACGTGTAGAAGGCATGTTTATTTTCATGTGTGACACGTGTAAAAACGTGTACCTGGCATGTCTATGTTTGTTGCAAGTGTTTCAATGACGAGAGTAAAATAATGATACTAAATGATACTTAATTAAAATTCTATTTAATTGTTTTCTATTTTTACGAAAATTGGCTAAACAAAAAAGTGATACAATTGCCCGTCTTGCTTCCCGGACATAATCCGGTGAGAATGTCTGGAGTGAATAACATAATAGTGTACTTGTGACACTGACACATATTACATAAAAAAGATGTCAAACAGTGAGGTCACTAAAAACGGTTAATTAAAACTACAATCTGCTGGCTGCTTGTGTCAGGGGGGTTATGAAAATTTAGTAAGGCCACGAGTTTGTCTTCGGTCTGTGCATGATGCTCCTTCTTAACGGCTGTTCACTCAAGACATGTGGGAGATGCTCCAACCTCTTGTGTTGAACTCAAGGGATTAAAAATAATAAAAATTTTCCCCTGGGTGATGTCTGAAGATCTCGTTTACGATATTAAAGTGAGGCTTCTGATCAGCATAGATGGAAATAAAATGGTGTCCGGTCACTTAATCCCCGACACTTAATCCCCTAGACTTTTACTCCCTAAGCACTTAATCCCCAGACACTTCATCCTTTATAAAACATTGTACAGCGATATGAGGCAATGGATCGTCTTCTGTTCCTCCGATCATTAGCTTACCTGTCATATTGATTAACAACAATTATCTCACGAACACTTAAGAACAATTTTCATATCAATTTGTTGAAGAACATTAAATTTAATAGCTCACATGAACTTTAACTAATGTTATAGATGTTGAAATGATGTTAAAGTTAATACCACGATTTAAATATTATTAATGTATTTTAATATTTATTTCGATTGTCAAACTTATTGTGATGTTTATTTGAAAATAATTATTTTAATTAAATTTTTCACTGACTTCATAATTTTTATAATTGAAATTTCACTTTTAGGATTAAGTGTCTAGGAATTAAGTGCTTAGGGATTACAAAGTCTAGGGGATTAAGTGTCGGGGATTAAGTGACTGGGAACCGAAAAAAGTATACTTGATATACTCTTTTCATTATAGCGACATATAAGTGAGAACAAAGAGAAAGCGGGAGACTAGAATTTATATCATACTAACATCCTCTGCTGTTAAAAATGAAAAGAAGCAAGACAAGAAAATGGAAAGAGGAAAAGATGAAATAATTTTTAAAAAGACAAGGGGAATTAATAATTCTGCTGAAGTGCAAATCGAGATTATAGGAAAAAAACGGCCCCTAAAAGTAATTGTAAATGCAAGTAACAATTCAAATGCCATCTTCAGCGATGGTTTTCACTACAAACTGATGTTTTGAGATGTTAACAAGTTTCTTTTTATTTCCTTCTTCTAAGGCTGTAGTTATAAAGCGAGGGTAAGGCGTTGCCCTGCGGCAAGACGGAGAACAACAGGTCAATCATCTTGTTTCCGAAGGCGGTGTCCAGACCCCGCTGATGTTGTTTTACCCCTGAAGCTGTTGTTATAAAGTAACAGCAAAGATGCCCCGAGGAAATGAAACCTAAAGTTCGATTCCCGGGCTCTGGGCGTAGCCCTGTAACTACGAAAACAAAACACTTTTCCTTGCTTTCCCCATGTCGCCTTCGGTAAACGATTTACTCTCGCTTCATAACCCCGGGCCCTGGGGACGGGGGACTAGATTTTCCTTGCAACTGAAACACTTGTTTTGCGACTTCTTCTGTTATTTTTTTTTTTTTCGATGATGAGTTTTGGTTGTACTGCTCATGTTGTCTTGGTAACGCTAATTGTTCTCGCATTTAACACTTTACAGTGCAGATGACCATGCACAGTCGAAAAATCCACTTCACTTTTGTTTGAGCATGACACTTCAAACTAGAAAGAGCTAACGCTCTGAGAATTTTTTTTTCTTATTTCTCGTCCGTTGACTCACTGTCCTCATTGTTATCTTAACCTTTTAACTTCTATCGACATATTTTTTTTATTTTTTAGGCCACAGGCTTTCGTACCGGAGTCTTTTCGTTTGATAACATAATACTGTTTGACAGCAGCGTGCTAACATATCGGCCTGCTGCCCGGAAAACAAAAGTTCGTTGGTTTCCACAAACAAGAGATTGCGAGAGTTTGCGAGATATTGCCCAGCTTACTTCGATGATTCTGAGATACGGCGGCCGCTTATCGGACATGCGCACAGCTGCAGTCAGGTACGCACGTGAGCTTCACTGAAAGGAAGATAACAGAATTTGCTGACTTTTTTCTTTGTGTGTGTGTGTGTGTGTGGACAGAATGAGCTAGAAGAATTTATTAGAAGAGAGATGACACAATCGGAGTAATGTGACAGTTAGCCAAGGACGATCAGGTGTTTAAACACACACACACACACACACACACACACACACACACGCATGCATGCATGCATACGCGCACACACACTCTTCTACCTCTCTCTCTCTCTCTCTCTCTCTCTCTTTCACGTACGCATGCTTCGAGACTCGTCAGATTAATATATAATAAGTGGAATTAGCTAGTGTGGTAAAAGAGCACCTTAATATACGCCCTGTCCCTACCGTGAACAGTGTTCCCCCCTCGTTGTTTGCTCCCCCTTCTAAAAGGGCAATAACCCATGACTAAACGATTCAGTTCAATCCGGTTTAGTCACATTCATTGTTTAAGCTCGCCGAGAGTAACAGCGGTGGACTTCGCAAGAGGCTCAGCGTTGGTCTCGGCAGACAGACTGCAGTCCACTTAAACACGTTCGTGGTAAAACGAGTGGTTTTCAGTGCGATTGTTGCAGGTTCGTTTTTCTAAAAGATTTTTTTTATTGCACACGCAAAAGTTTCTGTCTGTATGTTTTATTATAGATTAACTTGAATTTTATGATGAAGATACTTCGGAGTTTGGGTTAGGTCTAGTGTAGAGCAAAGGGTTTGGGAAAGATTAAGGTGTAAGGTTCTAGCTAATGTTAATTGGTTGGTTGAATGGTTGATTTAGTAGGAAAGTGCTTCCACCTTAAGGCGATTTCGCACTATGAGGAAGTATTCGGAACAAACCCCCGACGCCCATCCGTGGGAACAGGTGTCACATACGGAGTATTCCGAGACGAGATATGAACCCAGAACCACTCACAGCAGTGGTGGCAAGCGAGTGTTTAAACCACTACGCTGTGGGCGCCCCCAAAGTTTGAGAGTTTAGTGCTGTCTATTATTTTGGATAAAAAAAAGAGTAAAGCGAAGGTTTGGCTTGGAAACCGCGCTCGTCTCTTCGTGCATGCGTAGGCCAAGTCAGTCGCCACAGAAAAACTCGTCCCTGACAGGATTCGTTTATATCACGAAACGCGATCTCGCGCGACACAGCTGGTGATCCAGTCGACCGCGGCGGTCATGCCTGTTGACTGGTCACGCTGTGAGTGGGATATCACTAACTTCCACCTATCTAGTCACGCAAGAGCCCCGAATGTAGATACACTTACACAGATGTCCGCGCAAAAGCCTCGGATGTAGACACAGAGATGTCCGCGCTAAAGCCCCGGATGTGAAAAAGCCACACAAAAGTATGCGCAAGGATACCCGGATGAAAAGAGGGGACATAGAGACACAGTTCACGAGCCCTGGATGCAAGGGAGGCATCAGTGACGCGTTTCATGTGATACGTGACTTGGAGAAAACCTTGACTGCGTGCTGAACGCTCGTGGAGGGGTGGGTGGGAATCGGATGGAGGGTACTGAGAATGAGGGGAGAAGGAAAGGCACCTACGAACAAGGTTGAAGAATTATGATCTTTTTCTCGTCTCACATATTAATGACTGTTAAGCGGGAAATGAGTTGGGTGGGGGTTAGGAAGAAGGCAGTGGGTGGGGGAGGAGCATTAATTAAAATTAGATTCTTCTTCTTGTTTTTCTTCTTCTGTTTCTTTTTAATCTTCAGGTTCTTGGTCGAGAGCAAAGATTTCTGGCCGCTGTAAATGATGAAGCGTCTACAGCTTTAATCTTCTGAAAATAATCTTTGTGATGACGCTGCTGCTGATATTGATCGGCATTATTTACTTTTAGTGTGGATGGCAAAGACAGTCGTATTCGCCAAACGACAATTTAGTAGAGATCAATGTCGGTTAGTTTTTTTTCTGAGACCGCTCGTAACTAAGGGATACAACCACGCAATCAGTCCTTCTCAGCTCCAAATATCATCAGGCCAGGCGAACAAATGTTTAAAAGGTATACATTTATAGAATTATTTCAAATAAATTGCATATTTTATTGAATAAAATTTACATTGCATGTTTCTGTATAATGGAAAGAAAAAGATCTCAATGACCTCATTAAAGGGTAAAAAAAGTTTTTTGTTTTGTTCTTGATTAATTTCCAGGCTAGCTAACAAATTGGAAATGTCAAAGGGCACGAAGGGCTATCAAAGGTATACGAATTTATGATGTCTAAGTGATTTCAGAAAGGTGAGGAGCTGAGGTTGAGAGGAGTTTTTTGTTTGTGTTCCTCTCTGTATGACTATGCATACGTGCAGTAGGTTTTGTTTTGCCTGGTTGCGCACGCATGCGAAATCGAGAACGACAACATCAAGGTTAAGCAGTCCCAGTTACTAAAAAAAAACAAACCATTTTGTTATTGAGAAAGCAGCCAGACTGGCCACTATCGATTGTGTAGTGCAGCCCACTATACTACTTTCTGTGATCCGACCTGCTAGTCTCTTCTGAACCAGCATGCACCGCGCCACGAAGATGGTGGTGAGGTGATGGGAAAGTAGGCTGTTTGGACATTTCTGACATGAATTAAATGAAAAGACCTATCATCCTTTTGCTTTAGCCACTTGTAAGAAACCGGACAGTTTCGAGTTTAGAAATGGTGTTAACCTCCGTTCGTTGAGCCATCATTTAATTTGTGTTAATAACCAAGACTTTAAATAATTAATTAAATTAGAACACATGTAACCGTATCAATAATTAAAAGTTGTGCTAATTATAATCAGTATGCGGTTATTTGTAGGATGAGTTAGGATGCTCTTACACATGGTGTAATGTGGGTGCACTACATTGTGTGCATCATGTATTTTGAGCGATGCCGCGCGGCACGTGCGAAGGGGGGGAGGGCGTCAAGCGGCAGCGAAATGAGTCCCCAGCGTGTGTCAGCTGGCGTCAAGGCGACAGCCCCTTAGTGTTTAAGGTTGTCATGTTATAGACAATTATTTTAGTCGCCGCACTTGACAATGACAGGTATTTTTGGTTGTACTTTCCTTCTCTCTCTCTCTCTCCTGCCCGTTTTTTTTAACAGGTAAGGTAAAGAAACGTTTGGAAGGAAAAAAAAGTGTTGACCCAGACTGAAATCGATTTCAACTGTGACGGACATATCTGCGCGTGCCGTGCAACGTTCATCGATCGCCAGTACCTGATGAGGACAAATGTAGTGTTGATGTCAGATAAAAGAGGACGGTAAGGGGCTCTTGTGACCCACAGCAGTGAGGGAATGAAAGGGAGACTATTGACAAAAGCAAGCTGCTTCGTGGGCGTACATATGACCAGGAATTATCTACACTTGCATGTGGTAGAGAAGGCACGTGACTGTATTCGTGCGTGGAGAGACCAGAAGAGGTAGTGTGGAAGTAGAAACAACACCATGTATAATAATAATAATAATAATAATAATAATAATAATAATAATAATAATAATAATAATAATGAGACTTCTATAGAGCAATTTACACAATTAAAGCTCAGGCAAGGTAATATAATAATATAAGATAATAAACCAATATTAATATAACAAAACAGTATAATAAGAACTGTTAGGGGTATAGGATCGTGAGTTCTGGATCCGAGGAAGTATTAGTCATGGGGAAGTAGTCAAGAAAATCCACGGAGCAAGAGGCAGAATAAATACGATTCTCATCACAAATACAGTCAATGTCGTGTAGACGCGCAACTCCAAGACTGAATCAGGCAGCGGAAGTACAAAACCTTTGGATGAGAAAATGTGAAGAGTCCCTGGTCCGTAGATCAGAAGCAAAACGCTATAATCGCAGAGAACTGAAGAAAAATGGTGTATTAAACGAAGAGACCTCGGACAAGATGGCTGAGGCGACACGTATGCTGCAGAGACCGTTAGTGGACGGTGCGGTCTACAGGTGGAAACGACTCGGCGCAATCAAAGAACAATCGAAGACAGATGTACACCTAACAACAGAAAAGCACAAGACAGCAGGGGACACCAAAGTCAAGGTAGATCCAGGGACAAAGAAGATAGAGTGCAGTTCCATCAAGCCTGTGAGGCCAAGGGACACCCCTTTCGTAAGTAACAAACAACGAGTGCCAGATGATGGCGATGACTTGAGAGTAGCAAAAGACAAGTAAGGGGATGATACCCAAGCAAGTACGATAATACATAGAGTTGTATCCCTGGAAAGGGGGAAACGTTTTGGTTTAGCTGCATCTGAGTAATGGTTACCTCATAAAGGATTGGGAAAGAATAATTCATACGAGAAAGCCAGGCAGTGCGCTAGTCTACGTCTGTTTGCACATTTATGCTGAAAAAAAGGGGCATAAAAAGTTATGTAACAATGGACGTGAAGTTGTTAAGGGGAGACAAAAATCAAACAAACCGAGTCGATCTGGATGCATGCGGTTGCTTCCCTTGTACCTTGTTACCATTTAACCCCATCCGCGCGTGTGTACGCGAGGGTGCTCCTATCGACAAAATAAAACTTCTTCTCTTTCTTTTAATTTGGAAGGCTCTGGTACGCAGTCTTACATTTAAACGTGGCTCTTTCACACTATACTATTAATGACCACGCATCTGAGCTCTCGCATCAAAGGGGCGGTCCGGTGGAGCAACGAGTAGCGCCTGTCACCAATACAGTGAAGGTTGACTGTCCTGGGTTCAGCTCTTGTCTCGGCCAAGCCTTTCTTTCTCTGCATGTAGCATCTGTTTACAAGATTGGCTTCCCTGCCGTAATATATATCCGTAGTTGCTGGCTCGGTATAAAGCACCAATGCCCCTCCCCCACCTCTTGCATCAAACAAAATCATGTACGTCATTCGTCGCCCTAGTGTGATGTGTGCTGTTTGTAGGATGTGCTACATGGAACTACATTGACTAGGGAGTGTATTACGGCTAGTGTGACGTTTGATATTAGTCCTGCGGACTGTGTTGGTGCTGTGTGTAGATGCTGCCCTACGACCTGGAGCTTCGTCATTTTGTTCTGACGTCACATTATTTTCACGTCACGCCATCTGTCATTTGTGAAGCGCCTTGAGTTCGTCCTAAAGGGAGGATATATAAGGCGCTATACAAGCTAACTTTTTATTATTATTATTATTCATGATCACGTTCACATAATGATGGTCAGCAAACAAACAAAAAAAACACTTTGTGGCCAACTAATTAATATTCTGTGAACAAAACACGGTGCTATTAGGCGACAGCAGAATTTTACACCCGAAGTGTAAGACCCTAGTCCACTGACTACTCACAATCAAGTGCTAGGGTCCCAAACCCCTGTATCCCCCTTCCCCTAAGACAAGACAAGACAAGACAAATTTATTAGTCCTCAGCGGAGATACATTTGTCGACAGCAAGGGCCTATATAAAAATAATACAAATAACAAATTCCTACAATACTACACATACTTCAACATTCCCATACAGAAACACATCCATGACTTAAAAAAAAAATTAAAACAATTCTACACAACTACCAAATCATATAGCCTACAAAACCATTCTCAAAGAGTAAAATCAAAAATCAGCCAATAGGCCTGCCGTTGTTAAAGAGCCTAACAGCAGTCGGAATGAAAGAACTACGAAACCGCTCTGTTCTACACCTTGGCATAGCAAATCTTCCACTCCTTTGCATGCGTAGTTCACTCAGTGTGCCGTGGAGGGGATGGTCTGAATCGAGCAGAATAGCTCTAGCCTTCCTGGCCAGCCTCCTCTCAACAAGAGGTTCAAATGGATCGAGGCTCTGACCTACCACCGAGCTCGCTTTCCTGATCAGCTTGTTCAGCCTGCAAGTGTCGCGCATAGACACACTCCCTCCCCAGCAGACCGCTGCAAACTCTACCACACTACACACCATACTCTTATAAAACATACACAACATCTTGTTGCAAACCCGAAAAGATCTAAGTTTGCGCAAAAAGAACAATCTAGACTGTGTTTTTTTGAAAACAACATCCACATGACTAGACCAGGTTAATTTGCTATCTAGCAGTACTCCCAAGTACTTGTACTCTGTTACCATCTCAATAGCTTCATCCTTGATGTAAACCGGATGGACAATCCCTTTATCCTTTCGAAAATCAAATATCATTTCTTTGGTCTTGCTGGCGTTCCCTATTAGAGGGGGTGGATGTTTGAACGTATATATATATATTTTTTTTTTGCACTAAGACGGCATGCTCTCTCGTCCATGTGTATTGTTCCCCACCTAGCAGGGGTTAGCACATTAACCAGAAGAAAGAAAGAAAGAAAGAAAGAAAGAAAGAAAGAAAGAAAGAAAGAAAGAAAGAAAGAAAGAAAGAAAGAAAGAAAGTTTTCCCATCTACTCTCAAATCTGCAAGATTCACAACCTTCTCTTTTTAAAAAAAATCAAGTCAAAACACAAGAAACCCAACAGGCCACAAATAGTTGTCCTGCAGATACCGTCCCAGGCTTATTTGTTTTGGAAAAACCTGTTCGGTCATCTAAAAGGTCTGCCAGCGGAAGACCGGCGATATTTCACCTGCGCGTGTGCCTATAAATTGTGGTTAGCTGTCTGGCAGCAAGACCGGTGGACGTCAAGACGTCGGGCGCATTCCGGAAGTGACGATGCTGCTCGTTGCCGGACGACAGGTCACACAATCCTAGGCGACTGAAATGAAGGTCAGCCACACATCACTGTTTACTGTGTGAGTGATGCAAACACCCTGACAATGACAAGTGTTTTGCGACCTTGGAACTGTTCCCATTTCAGTGAAAATGTGTGCCAGAGAAAACAGGAAGAGAAAGTTTTTCAAATCTCTCTCTCTCTGTGTGTAGGTGTGTGGCGGTGAGTATCGGTGCTAAGGCAAAATTTCGGCCAAGAACATCCAGTCCTGTGAACATCCGAGAATATTTCGAGAGTGACTGCAGACACGAGCTAGATGAATGACTGCAACTATCAGTCACTGCAGATACGGGTTACACGCTTCATTTACAGCTTAAAAAAAAGAAAGAGAAGAAAAAATGATTAACAACGTGGATTCATGTTCCGTCATAAAATAAGGACAGGAACAGGGGTAAAAACAAGTGGCAGTCAAAATGACTGAACTCCTTTGGTTAACAACATTTTACTCTTTTCTCCCTAGTCGGAAGGAGAGAGCATGTGTGTGTGTGTGTGTGTGTGTGTGTGTGTGTGTGTGCGTCTGTTAGTGCGTGCGTGTATGTGTGTATGAGGAGGTGGGAAGATGAAGCGATAAGAGAAATCCCGGAACAGAAGTGGCTTTGTTTCTGTCTTGATAAAATCCACCTATAATCACAACCAAGGGCCGAAGGACCAGAGTCTGTACCTTCTCACATATGCGGCGATCACGTGACTCTTTTGACATCCGCTCTCAGTACTAAAGGGGTGTGCGAAATAAACAGCGTGCAGTGGACGTTATGTTGACCAGAAGCACAATCCACTCTTAGAAATCAGACGAAGACCCACTATTCAGATGCCAGCTTTTTCCTTTTTCTCCCCTTCCAATCCCCTCGCTGGGCTCAGTCAACCCCTTGTCTAAGCCCTCGTTGCAAGCTTTGTACACAGCAAGACATCAAAACATTTTATTTTATAAACAATTAATCAAATTAAATTTAACTAAATTAAATTAAAGAAAACGCTGCGAGCTTAACGCGCTTGACCAAAATAGTTCAACCCTTATACAAAGTGCAGAACAAGGATATGATCGACTAGTGGAGTGACAGGACAATGGGTGATTAGAGTTGTCAATTAAACTTTCTCTTGGTTGTCACAGTCCTAGAGTTCAAACATATAAAAATCCTGTGGCGACATTAACAAATTCCATATTCATTCGGAGGATTACTTTCTTCGAGCCGAAAGAATAGAAACGTTCTAATAAAAAAAAAATTACCTTTTTAATTGTCACATCCAAATCATGAAAGCATTCAACACATACGAGATAAATGTCGTTTCTAAAAGAGTCCACGGACTTAGCATGATTCGCATTGCAAAGTGAATCCGCCAAAACATAAACAAAATAAAAAATCAACACAACAATATAAGCTACGAAGAAGCTGAGCCACTGAGATGTAAAGGGACATAGCATGCAGAAGTCTAACAGCAGGCCTAATGCAAAACGTGCATTAACACTAATTTCAGGGAAAGAAAGACACGTTAGCACAAGTTTGCGACAGGCCGAAACTATCAAAAAAACAAAGTACATTCGACAGCGCGAGGCCATCCATACCAATTATGGCGCAGCCTCGTTTCCACTCTTTGCAAATTGGAGGAGTGTTTCACATTAGGCGGTGTTTTAATGGCAGTGATGTTGCTAGTAGTTCATATACTAATACGTTCCTCGTTTCTGTCTACACGAGAGCTTGGCTATTTAACTGCTAGCATTGAGGAGCAGACGATAGGTTCCAAAACGCACACGGTGAAAACCTTTTTCCAGCCTAAACCTTGTTCACAGATTGTATTCGAACCAAGGTTTGGAGGGGGAGTTCTTTTCAGTCAAGAATGAAGCTGGGATCAACGAAGATCATTGATCATTCTCAACCAATTTCAAATCGGAAAGGATGGTTCAGTTAAGACGCGACTACCAAAGTTTTGAACGCCTGGCCCATGGAGCCCCCCCCTCCAGCCATTGCATACTGCTATTCTCCATGCATTTTGAAGGCTTTTTTAACATCTTTACGGTGGAAATCTGTACACGACACCAATGGAAGTGCATAATCAATATGGCTTCGGCTTTTAAGGGTACCCACGGTTGAATCGCATTGCACACCCATAAACCAGGCACCGTTTCCAACACGAAACCTATTGCCGTGATTTCATGGTCTCTGTTCTCTGTGTCGTGCGGGTTATGAACCTACAAATGACAGATCTTGGTATATCATCATAGACTTGAAAAGGACATAGAAAGTCTACACCCAGTTCTATCCCCTCATCTGTAACCAGTTAAGCTAGCGCTCTTAGTCATTCTCACAAGTATTGCAAATCTGTATGCATCACATTGCCACTAAAAATAGGAGAAAGAGAGAAAGAAAAAACAAGGGGAGGGGGGTATAAAAAAATGAAACACACTAAACAAAAGTAATATGGCGTTGTCGGAGTTACATTAAGATCAAATAACAGAAATCAACAGAATGCCTGATGTAAAAGGTATCAATAAAGAAGAAATCTGATCATGTGCCGCATACGGCTCGGCACGTGCACTTAAAATTATGGCTTATCCTCCCTTTTTTATCAGTTGAGCTTTGTAGTCTTACGTCCTAATAGACAAACATTGTTTTGCAGTACAGAAAGAAATGGAGAGAGAAAAGACATGTATACTGCAGGCTGTCTCTCTTGTAAACACGTTAATAACGACGGCCTCAGGTTAAAATCTCATCCTTCTGCTGATCATCAAACCAAAAAGCTTATTATCTCTTGTAGCCATCGATTCGCAGTGCTCGAAATTCATGCAAGAATAGCAAAGGTGTTTGGTTTCTCACGTGTAACGGAGATTGGCGCTTTGTTTTTTAGATAAACTAATGTTGTGGTTCTCATCCATGACCTCATTCTAGCAGTTTGTAAGAGTGCACTTATAAATACTCTTCTTCCTTTTTCATACAAAAGGGCCGGCCAACGATTCCAACATTAAATGTTCCATAAGAAAAGTAGAAATGAGATGGTGAAAAAAATAGAGAACTGTATAGAAATAATAAAATTGATTAATACTGAAGGTTAGGATCCCCTTTCCCCGGCAAATGTCCCCTGTCTGCTTTGTCATTTCGCCGGTCAAGTATATCCAAGGTAGGTGGACAGCCCGCATACAGGTTCACCTGGGTTGCTGACCGGCGAACTGTATCCGAAACAAGTGTAAGATTGCACGGAAAAGTCCAACCGAATTCTCGAATCACAATATAAAGATCCCCGCGGAACACAAGAGTAGATCCCGGCTTGAAGACCAGCCTTGCTGTAGGTATCCTCAGTCTGTGCTTCTCTTCGGTAGAAATGTTTTTAGCGGTTGTAGTTACCGCTGTGGTAGACCGCAGAGCCTCAGAGATCTCCGACGAATCCCACTCGGAAGAAGAGACCCTAGTGGAGTGAAGTGGACAACCGCCGTCTCCGAGTCACTCAGTTTTCGCTGGAAGGTTGCTGCAGAATGGCTTCACAGTAGTAGAGTCCCTGGCGGATTGTAGTCAACAAATGCCGTCTCTGTGTCACTCCAACCTCTCCAAAGGTTCGCCCGTTACAAGTCTTTCACTCCTCGTGAAGGTCTGTCTCGTCTGGAAGATCTCCGCTGAATACCCGGGGAAACTAAATTAATTAATTAACTTAATTCTCCGTCTACAGGTTTTGACCAATCGCATGCTAAGCAGGTGGGTCACTAAGGTGATCGCCTAGCGACACTAGCTATAGCTACGTGGGATCCACGCCGATCAAATGCATTAATTTACTTTGTGGTGTAATCGGCGTGGATTCTCACCTGAGTTAGACTGTGCCGGTACAGCTACACCACACCATGTCGACTTACTCCAAAACTTAATCTTTTGTAACTAAAAAGTCTCACGTTCTTTATTGCGTCATGGTGTGATGTAATATGCAGGTCTGCGTCACACGGTCACGTGGCTTCCCGAGAACGTGCCACTGATCTACATGTCCTTTGAACAATTAACAAAGTAAGAAGGAGTTTTAGCCGCGAAACGTTACACAGTTAACGAGGAACATTCATCTGTCAGCAGTTCGTTTTGTCATGACAACGTTAATCTTGTGAGTCTTTTGACATGCACACTGCGTTGACAAGTGAGAGGGGAGAGTAATCATGGCGACAAACACCGACACACGACCGAGTAGAATGCCCGCAAACACCCACTCATGCACGCTTACCCGCAGGGTTGTCGTTGACTAACGACTGATGGTAGCCGCCTGGGGAAGCGGATAAGCGAGTGGTTAGAGCACTGGCGTCCAAACCGGTAGACGCCACGGTTCGATACCCATGCGACGCAAACGAACTCCTCCCCACCCCCTAGGTACCTGACTTCAAAAAGCGTTGGAGAGGAGTGAAGTAGCAAGAGAGAGAAAAAATGGGCACCACCCACTGCCCACCACCCACCATCCACCACCAACACTAAAAAGCTGGCCCTGAGAAAAGTGTGGTTTGTAACTCCTCCTTCTCTAAACGACCTAAAAAAGGTTAGCGGACGAACTTTCCATTTTGAGCCGTGCTCTTTCATTGTAAATGAAAAAAGTGCGATAATTTTAAACAGAGGAACATGAGCACATTTTAATCAAAGGTTTGAACCAAAACGTTAGCAGAATATTACTCGTCTCACTAACTCACCCTTTCACTCACTCATTCATTCAAAACCAAGAAAGAAGAAAAAAATGAAAAAAATTGGAGAAAAGAGACAATTAACTTAGAGAAGAACGCAGAAAAGAAAATAAAGAAGAGAAAAAAATGCAGAGGGGAAAAAACGAACTGGGAGATTCTATCCTCTCATCAGAAACAAACGAACGTTTCTTAGTTACGGCTGACCTCCAGAATGTACTGCAAGTGATGTTAATCTTGTCATATAAGGCTACTACATCTGACGGCCATGTCCGCACTTATCACAGTTGTCAGCCGCAGCTGATTCATGAAAGTTTGATGAGACAAGGACTTCAGGACTCGACACACGGCATCGCCACAGACCTCAGCTGGTCCAGCCTGCAGCCATGAAAGTGAAAACTCGTCGCGCCGGTCTTCAAAGTTTCAAAAAAACAAACAAAAAACAACTAATGTGTGTGTGTGTGAGTGTGTGTGTGTGTGTGTGTGTGTGTGTGTGTGTGTGTGTGCAAAGACTTTTCTTTCCATGAACGCTCCACGAGCTGCTCTGTCATATGAAGTGAGTGCCAGTCCCTGACTCAGGGGAAATGTGGAATCAAGGGCAATTGTCTTGTTTCCATTTTTAGGAAGTCATGTCCAGACCCCGCAGATGTTTCTTCTATTATATTATCCCAGGGAGTCTTTACCCATCAAAAGTCCCCCAGAGGTAAAGCAATATTTGTTGGGTTAGAACACCTCTTTATATTCATGGAGACAAGACCCTAAGCTCTTTACTTCCCGTTCTTGTCCAGGGGCAACTACTTACCCTTGGTTCAAGACTATACGGTTCAGTTGAAAGGGCAGCAGGGACAGAGAAGTTGGTACTTGTTATGATGCAGGATACTAAATATATTGATATCACACACACACACACACACACACACACACACACACACACACACACACACACACACACACACACGCTATCACCGAAAAACAATTTTCAAACCGGTTTGTACACTCCACCAAAGAGGAGGTAATTCTGATATTGATTTTTTTTGTTCAAATTAAAACTGGTTCTTCGACTATTGACCCGAAGCATTTTAAACCCCACTTACACAAACCCTCTCGTCATACCTTCCTCCAGGCCCTAGGAGCGCCGCGAGAAAAGAAGAATATTGACCGCCCTCTCAACACTTCGTGTAATGTGACTAAAGTGTTACTTACCGATTCACCGGGATGCTGGTCCGTGACCTTACTGCACTCTGTAACAGCTTGAGGGATAATGGATCTTATGGAGAGAAAGAAAGGGGGGACAAATAAGTTCCGTGGACAATGCCAGGCCTGCTTATCTGCTCAAAAATAATGTTCGCGCGTGCTGAAATGCATTCTAAGTTGCTTTGTCCGTGTAGAGAAAAATCCAGAGCATTCTTTGTTGCTTCCATTCTCCCGTGCTAGTTTGGAGTGCAAAAAGTTTTACGGCTTACAAGGCTGGAGCCTTGAGTCTTGAAAGGGATGGAAGTGATCAATATGTAGGTGTGTGAAGCTAAGGTTAGTTAGGGTGACAAACAAGGAAGACAAGTACAAAGCAAAAATAAACAAATAAATTGCGAGGAAAATGAGATAATGGAAGGGTTACTTGTTTACTGACCTTTGTTTGTTGCTTGTTGATTGACCTGTGAACGTGACTGGCTGACTAATGAAGAAATTAGATGATGAGTGTTATTTGATGACGAAACGGACATCAGTGTAATACGTTGTGCGATTGGTTGTTGATGTTAAAACAGCAGCAGCAGCAGACAAACACAAGCAGTGCAAGAGTCATTGGAAGATCGGTTGTTTCTTGGTTGTGTTTAGCCCCGAGTCAGCAGCCAAGGATATTTAATATATATATATATCACCTCGGGCTAGACGAACTCTATGTAAAAAAAAGCGACCCCCGTAGAAGTACTCGTTTTGCAAGACAGATGGCGTCCTTAACACACACACACACACACATTCAGATGCTGTTATCTAACTACGTGGCAAGACAGGTAGATATGACAAAATCACTGCGGAGTTGTCCTGTGAGTGACCTGACAGGTACAATTGCACAGGATTAGGCGGCACGTGCGTTGACAATGGAGCTCGATGCATGCATTAACTTTGCGTGTTTCCCTAACAGCTGCCCTGACAGTTCCCTCAACTCCTTAACAACACAGATGCTGGGCAGTTGGTATTCTCCAGCAATAACATAACGGGAATACTTGTCGAAAATTGTAAATCATATACATGTAATGTTTATTGTTGTTCTATTTATTACAGTGGGAGGCGTGAAACGTGAGAGACGAAGCTGCAACACATCGACTAAAACGATTTTCTATATTTGTCACAAACCTGCTGTCTTACACTATTTTTTAATTTTTTTTTTTCCTGAAAGGGGACAGGTAACGGGGCTGGAAGGGGGGAGGTGTGAGCGGAAGAGTTAATGTGTATCGGTGTGAGGTCTGAGTGGGTGAGTCAGTGCCGGGCCGTGACCGGCCGGCCGCTTAATTAACTGGTGTTGACAAGTTGTTTTGGGGGGGATGGTGACGAAGGGAGAGAATGTTGGGGTTTCTATTGTTTCCATTGATTTATGATGATTAAGTATTTTGATGAGAGTAAGGGAGGAAGAACAGTTTCCTTGTTGTTAAAATGTGTCCTGAGAGGACAGAGTAGTTAGTCTCCTCAGCGTTCTCCAGGTGTCCGGAGGGACAAAGTAATAGTCCTGATCAGACTGTTGCTGTGGGGGAAAACAAGTCTGGAGCAGACTTGGAGGAGAAGCCTTGAATGGCTGTTTGTTCGTAAGTCCTCGACAGACTTGCGATGTTTAAGCCTTGACTGGCTGTTCACAAGTCCTCAACAGACTTGTGGTGTGTAGGCCTTGACCGGCTGTGTGTTTGTGAACAAGTCCTGACGGATTGTTCAGTGTTTGTCATATTGAACCTGTTGAGGTGAGTGTCTATTTACGTCGATTTTTTTGTTGTTGTTGCTGTTGTAAATCGGTGAGGCGGTGTTTTGATTTTTTTTTTTTTATGAAATGGTGAAATTTTTTGTATTGGATGAGAGTGATATTATATGTGTATATTTTAAGGATGAAGATAGGGTAAAAAGTACTATTGGTTGTGGAGAGTTTTAGTTTTGAAATTATCAATTTTTAAAATATTTGGTTATATTCTCTCCAGGTTTTTTTTCTTCTTCTTTGTTTTCTTCGTTTGATGTATCTGCCCGATTTCATCCACTGACTACTGGGAAAACAGCGGATTATTACAAGTGGAGACTTTGGATTACTATTTTTTTATTTCATTTTTTTTATTCATTCATCTGGACAAACAACTGTGCATTCGTTGGCGGTCTGGGGAGTGCCTGATTCGGAAGAGATAGCACCAGGACTGGAGACTGTGTTGTGTGATTTGTGTTGGGTTTTTCTTTTCTTTTCTGGAGACTGTGTTTGGGAGGACTGCGCCTTCAGGAGTGGAGGACTGCGCCTTCATGAGTGAGGGGAATATTATGTTTGAAGGAACTAAGGGTGAACATTGAATTCTTGACTGTGTTTAGTTGTTATTTTGAATTTAGATTTGTTTGTTTAGTTAATTATTAATTCTTCTTTTCAATTATATTTGTCTTTAAATTCAAATTGTGTTTGTTGTTTTAATAGTTACTGACTCGTCTGAAAAGCACTGTAGAGTGCAGGTGACAATGTTCTTAAGTCAGGGGTTCGATTCTCCTTACATCCCCCTTTTTTTAAAGTAAACACAGACTAGTTTTCTCTTTTTTATTCTGAATATTTGGGTTTTTTGCGAAGAAAGTGTAATTTAGCTCGTTAATGGAGAACTGTATATATATCTGGATTGTATATTAGCCATGAGGTTTTGGTTAGGGGTTTTGGTTAGGGTTATTGAAAGTTAGAGTTATGATTAGAAGCTGTATATAAAAATGATGACAATATAAAAAGTTAAGATCGCCTCCCAGCTCACAGAAAAAAGTCGGCACGTGTGACAAACTGCCCCCAAACATATCCACCCTCACCCGGAGGATGAAGAAGTACACCGGCAACTGAGCGACAGGTGCGGTCGACGTGACGTAAGCCGCGCAGGACCCGATGTGAGGTGTTAGTTATACCCCACGTGTTATGTTATCCCTCTCCCCACCTTCTCATCCTGGGATGGAGGACTGCGGCCAGTGAGGCGCCTGTCTGATCGATGTTGCACTAGCGTGCCTAGTGACGTAAGCAGCCTTGAAACACGTGATGACGAGCCTGGCAATGAGACGACCAGGAGCTGTTTAGATAAATCATCTCGACGATACGAGGCTTTCACCTGCGAAAAATAACGATACATTGTCCTTCGTCCGAAGCGACAGCTAGCTGTGAGCTTTCTCCTATTTATTCATAATTATCCTTTATCTTGTGTGTGTGTGTGTGTGTGTGTGTGTGAGAGAGAGAGAGAGAGAGAGCATATTTGTCGTTGTCGAGTCCTTTGTTTGCTTGTCTGTCGTTATCCCACTCTGTTTTTTTCTGATTGTCTCACTTCACTTCATCCATCGCTCACACAAGTGTCTCGTTTTCGCTAATGCAACTGAGATCTGATCCCAAAAACAGTCGGAGAACTGGGCAATAAATCATGACGCGAATATCGCCTATAATTATCACGGCTGCTGACACTTTCCCGGGAGACTGAATACACCCACGCACCAAACACGCACGCACGTATGCACCGAAGCACACTCTGTAATGCGTTTATAAGCACACACAGATGTATATAGGCAAAAGAATAAGCAGTAACACACACACACACACAGAGTAACAAAGAAACACACACACACACAGAGTAACAAACAAACAAACACACACACAAGGACACATGCAGGCATATAAAAGACGCAAACGCGCTAGCGAGCAGATACCCAGACACACACATACACTTGCACTGCATCTTCAGGTGGCGGATGGTGGGACCGACGAATGATTCTCACAATATGGTATGATCGAAATATGAGAGCACAACCTTTTCTAGTAATTCAAGCAAAAAAAGGAAGTTTTTTTGAGAATACTGGGACCGAGGCTGGGTTCCCTTTGTGACGACAGCAAGCTTAAACAACGAGGCCACAACAGCAGTCGACAAGGAATGATTGACGCTGAGAGTGATAACTGCAGTCGAGTTAAGGCACTCGGGCAGGTGAGTGGGAGTCGGGTGGAGAGAGGAGGATTTCTTCGGTGAATGTGTGGTGATCTCACTGACATGGAAGTCAGCGACGAGCCAGCTGTACAGCAAACTCCATTAATTAAATGAGTCCCGGTGGCGCCATGACAACAAAGATTGCGACTGTTAGTCCAGCTCAGGTCTGATGGAGTGTTTTCTCCAGAAATTATTTTTTGCATCTATAAGGCATCTAGATATTTTCACTCTCTCTCTCTCTAACACACACACACACACACACACACACAAATCACGCCATCACGTGACTATACACCAAATCATTAGAACTAACCCTGTGTTTGAAGAGCTGAACGGAAAGCGATTTGAATGAAGCTCAATACTGTTCACTGCAAATGTCAACGGGATTTTGCATTGAAATGTATTTGTGCATTGTCATGTTATCATTGGCGCGTGCTCACTCACTCACTCACTCACTCACTCACTCACTCACTTTGCATTAAAAATGTATTTGTGAAAGGACGGAGTCTCGTTCCGTCGTGCACTCATGCACACACAAAGCCACGCACGCATAAAAACAAGCAAACAAACATTCAAAGAAAGAAAGAAAGAAAGAAAGAAAGAAAGAAGAGAGATATAAAAATATACATATTCATATATACACACATGATAACTCTTCGAATAAAAGCTACTGAGTGCTTGCTGTAGGACACTAGTTCCCTTGTTCCAGCCCCAAACAGAAACAAATACTACATCTTCTGTAATCTGTCCTGCAGATTAGACGGTTTGGACGATTGACTCTTCGACATTCAAAAGGAACCTCCGCCATTCCCCAGCCACCATCGCCGTCCTTGATGTCTGATCCAGGTGGCAGTCGCTCTCTCATTTTATTACATTGCAAGTGGACCCGAGTGGGAAATAGAACTGCACACAAAACTGTACATTGGACAGCAATCTAAAACCCAAAGGAAATAACCCGAGTCTTGTCCTACATTTACATTCTTCTCCCGTCCTGCTTCTTTTTATTTTTTATTTGCTACAGACTACCAGACATTTTACCCCAGGCAATCCAGTCCTTTGTCAGACACCGAGCGGAGTAATCTCGGCAGATCCAAGATTACAAGTAGCAAGAAAATGGCTTCGGTTCTTGCCGCGTATCTGTTTCAATCTGGGAGAACCGCTACACCCACTCACCTTCTGCAGGTCTGCTTACTGTTGGAACTGACGACAGCAGACTGACCTTTTCCTCTTTTTCTCTTGTCTTCTTTTGAAACTGAAGAGGCAGTGGGTAAGATAAGGATTCAACCCCGCTGGGGAGTGGGACAAATGCACGAGTAATATTGCACAAAGGCGCGTGGGATTGCTCGTTCTTTCCTTCTTTCTTTGTCCCTTTCTCTCTCTCTCTTTCTCTCTCTCTCTCTCTCTCTCACACACACACACACTGATATACACGTGAGACTACGGAAACCTCTGCGAAGCTTCAAAGGAAAAATCAATTTTAATATTCACACAATTCAATGATACAAGGCAGACGTTTGCTTTCAGTTTTCAATGAGTTCAGTCGGGAAATATAATTGAACTCTACCGGACTGTAATGACTATAGAGAATACAAATTTATTTGAAATAACTTTAGCATGACGGTAATTATGAGATCGAGAGAGAAAGAGAGAGAGGGGAAGGAGAGAAAGTAAGGGTAGATGGAGAGAAAGAGACGAACATAGAAAATGAGACAGAGACGCAGGTAGACGGACATGGAGACAGACAGGAATGCAAGTAGACATGCAGACAAACAAAAATGCAAGTAGACATGCAGACATGGAGGCAGACAGGCAGGCAGACAAAGAGGTAGTTAAGTAGGCAGTTAGGCAGGGAGGTAGTTAGGCAGGCAAGAAAAACAGACAGATAGGCAGACAGGGAGATGTAGTGGTAGGCAGAGAGACAATTCGACAAACAGGCAGAGACAAAGACAGAGACAATGATAACGACAATTCTTTTTTACGAGAGTGACGGGGTTAGCAAATCAGCTTTTTAAAAACATAATCAGTCTCACACTAAGAAAGGACAAGAATGCTAAATAACCAGACTAGTGTTAAAAAAAAATAAAAAAAAATAAAAAGGCGAAGGAATGTTGGTATTTTTAATATTTGGCAAATGTATATGCCTAGCATTTATTTGAACTAGCTGCGAAATATCTAGCAAGAAGGATTTTTTCTGTGTATGTTTTATTCATGTGTGTGTGTGTGAGAGAGAGAGAGAGAGAAAGAAAAAAAAAGAATCCACTGATGAAAAGAAAGATACCCTTATGATCTCTGAACGAGGTCTTTAATACAGAAAAGGCCCTCTAAATCCTCCTCAAAGATCACTCTACTGATTGAAAAGCTGTAAAATAATCAATATTTTGTGAGCCATCCTCATCACAAACATCTCGGCCTCACTCTGGAAACAAAGATTTCGATCCCAGGAACGAATAACAGGCTTAAAATGTCTTTTTTCCGGAGATCTTGGATTGAACCCGCTTTTTTTGGATAACGAGAAGGCAAGCATTACACCCTAGATAATTCGTTTTTTTCTTTCTATTTTTATCTTCATGGAACTGAGAAGATACCTCAAAACAAGTGCCTTGAACTCCAAGTATCTCCGAGCATTGATTAGAGGTGACATTGCAGATTCGCTGACGATGATTTCGAGCATGAAATAAAACTGTGAATATGAGAGTGCAAAGAAATATAAGATTATTTATAGGGTTTCGAAAAAAGAGGCTCCAACTCCAAGAAAACTTGTTGCATTTTTCACATTTTGCTGTCTAAAGGAATTATAGCCATGCTGAGCTGCAAAGACCTCGGAGGGGCTTTACTTGCATTCAAGTTTATTTTATTGAGCATGAGTCTCGGTCAGCCATGTTTACCTTTGGTTTATATGTTATCGAAGAGTGCCGTTATGTACTTGAGGCGAGATGACATAAGAATGAGGAGAAAAACTACCAATATGGCGTCAACGTTTTATAAATCACTGTTACACTGTTCCTGTGTTTCTCGCCAGACCCGAAATCTTCACCCAGAGGGGGAACTGTGCACGTGGATGACAGTTATTTCGTAACACTCACTAACCACGTAACATCCCTACAGGGGAACGTTTTCTACAATATTAACACCGCGGTCACATACAATCTCGCCAAACAATTTATACGAACCCTCCCACCCCCCCACCTGGCTGTTTCCCCGAACATAATACGACGCTTGAATCATACTACCACAAGAAAAGATTTATGAAACATATTAAACATACAAAGTATGCGAAATACATAATACAGCAGTTTGACTTATCTTAAAAGACGACCCAGTAATATTCATGTGAATCGTACTTCCAGTCATACAGTCCTGTCAACTCCTGTTTTAACCGCCATCCACTCTCACATATATCGCACATCAAGTTAGCACCAGTCTTCCCACGTCTAAGTCTCTCCATCTTGCGAGTCCAAGCTTGTTATGAGGCGATAAGTAGCAGATCTTCTGTCGACAGTCTTGGTGACTCTCTACTCGTAATGTCCCGTCCGGTTGTTCGTCGTCAATTCCGCACGTCAGAGAGCGACGACTGCATGCTTCTCACCTCTCCTCCACTACCGACGACACGGATGCCGAGCGCTGTCCTAGTCCAACGTATCGACTGTTGACCAAGAGCTCGGTTTGCGCTGACGTTGTACCAAGAAGTGTTATTGAAATTTATCGTTCCTTTACTAAACTTCATGAACACACACACACACACACACACACACACACACACACACACACACACACGTGCGATCCGGCCATCCAGGATCCCATTGAACGAATACACGCAACCAGCAACCCTCAACCAGTCTTCAACCAGCGCAAAAGAGGAAGATACCCCCCCCACCTGACCATTAACAAGACCTATAGCCAGGCCTCACAGGTAACAAAGGCGGGGGAGGTAGAGGAGACCTTGTCTCGCCGTCCAGCCAGGTATAACAAGCATGGACCGTCATTACGATAACAAGCTCTCTGACCCACCGTCAGGTGCGACCCTTGTTCCAGGACCTTGACCTAACTAACGTTCACTCTCACGCTGGCTTCAGCCCCCGCTGCTGTCCACGATTTGATCGGTCTGGTCACTTAGACTGTCTGGCTTACATGATGCTACTCTAAATCCCAGTGCACAAGACTCTTTAAATTACTTTAGTGGTCTACGAGACGTGGGCAATTATTTTAGTCTAGACTTTTAATTGTAGATGTTCGTGTCCCACTTAAAGTTACCACATCACACTCACAAAAATCTCAATGTAGACAGTAAATTGTAAAATGAGGGTGCTATATAAATAGGAATGGTGAAGTTCTGATATGTCAAGATATCAAGGGCATAGTCACTAGTATTACTAAAGATTTCAGAGGCAGAATCAGAAGATGAGAGAGGGCGAGGAAAAAAAGGAGACGCCGATATTCATTGATCTTTTCGTTGTTCAGGTGCTGGTATATTTGCTGGCTGAAAACTTAGCGTCGAAAGCACATTTAAGATAGATAACTTTTTTATATAAATCTAGGTAAATGCAAAAGACGACTCAAGTAGCTTTAAGGTGGAATTACCGGTGGAAAACGTTAAGCATAAATAATAATAAACGGGTGGTTTATATAACGAATAATCACAAGTAAATACAAATGAGTTTATACAGACATATCTATACATTTATATATACATATCTATATATTAAAATACATACATAGAAATATAAATGCATATAAGGCAAACAGCAGAATGTGGTCTCACGCAGACGAAACTGCTGGGTGAGCAAAGCCCTTCCACCCTGACCCCGACGTTTCAAGGCTGCCCTTCCCACTTTGGTCCTGAGCCCCATGTTCCTTCCCATCTCGCACTTCGCGCTCTAATACATACTACTGTGCTCCAGGGTCGAGAAACATAATCGCTTTACTAACTCCCTTACACGAGAGTTTCACAATCGTATGACTACAGCATCAACAATTCCTGGCAGCCCAGGAGATTTCTGTAAACCTAAGAACTTGTGTGGGGCGTGTGTGGCGGGGAGGGGGGTCATATGTACGTGTGTGTGTGTGCGCGAAGCAAGCTGTCCCCCGCTCTATTCTTAGCCTGGTGTTGATGTGTAAGAGGAGGGGCCCGTATAGTTCGCCTTAAGTGTTTCGATCATTGTCACTGTGATGCAGTGGACAGCATGTTCCTTTTCCTCTGTGTGGTACTATATATATATATATATATATAAATGTTTTGCACGTGTAATGTATTTATTATGCATGTATTACTATGTATCTTTGTAACTACATCTATATATATATATATATATGCAAATATTCGACTAGCAATTGTGTTTATGTGTTTGCACCGTCATCCTTCATCAATCACCATCCATTAATTGGCATTAATTATCAACCCCCTAATCCATCATCCATCCACCGTTGTTTATCAAAAACACACGATCAACAATAACTGTCCACCATCTCCCACCACCACCACCACCATATCATCATCATCATCATCACCATCATCATCATCATCATCATCATCATCATCATCATCATTGCTTGTTTTGAGGTTTAAATAATCGTAGTTTGGGCTCGTTTGAATTTTCAGTCCTGCTACCATTATCCTGAAATAAAGCAAAATACGAACAAATGTGTTTAAGGCACTCGACTGACTAATGCTGTGAATGTAAGAATCCCAACTGTGCAAATTTCCCTGTCTTCAAACTCCTGATCATCTCTTATAGTTAATAGCCTGTCACGGCCCAGTCCCTTTCAGAGCCAAACTTGACATGGCATAGGTGTTCTAGAGAATAAGAGAATGATTGCACTGCCATAGGTTCAAAGGGATGAAAAGAACATTCTAGAGTGTATTTACTTTACACTCGGAAGCGGAGAAATCTGTGGACTGGTGAGCAGCTCGATGGTTGTGCTTGTGAGACGTGTATTTTATGTTTTACCTTTTCTTTCAAGTGCTTTGAGCCTGCCTTTGATGGCGGGGTAAAGCGCTATATAAATATACATTATTATTATTATTGTTGTTGTTATTGTTGTTGTTATTATTATTATTAATATCGCCGCGGCCTCTGAATTTCACCTGCTGTAACCTAGTTTTATCAAGGTAAATTCTTGGTGTATTAATATTACTTGGAGATGGATGAATGAGAATTATGAGTGTGTAGTTTATGTGATAGAAATGTGCTAACGTTAATGGCATACAAGTTATTTCACGCCTTGTAAAAAATAATCGTACCATTAGTAATGGAAAAAAATATGTGACCATTCGCTTGACGGTCAAGTGAGATGTCTTCTGAAGATCGAAAGTAATTTAAGCTCCGCATAACTGTGCACTAGATCGTGAAGCCCGAGTTACAGGTTCTTTATCCAGACATGACTGCACAGGACATCCTCCATCCTCCATCCCACCACGAGTGACGTGTATCTGCGTGCTTTGGAAAGCGGGTCAACATTTTCATCCAAATGCCCTCCCCCTCCCCCACGACTCTCCCGCAACACCAGCTCTGATTCGGCAACATTGTATTTTACATCAGTCCTGGTCCTCACTATAGGTCCCGTGCTGGGCCTCTGCTTTCGCCAGACGATATCCCCTTTGGTGGCCTCACTGCGGCGTAACATGCAGTGTGCTAGGGGGAGCCTGTTAACCCGTGACGTCACACCGAGGCTTCGCCCTGCTGCTTGTGGACAAGGCTGGAAGATCATTCATCAGCAAACAGGAAGGAGAGGGAAATTTCAGCTTCCACGACACCTCCCGACTCTACTTCACACTCGACTAACATCATGGTAACGGGAAGTTTGAACCCGTATCCTAGTTACCCGTCACCTACTGTTAGTAGAATTGACTTTTGTAGAATCTAGAAGCAAACGATCCTCCCACCCACTCTTAACCTCTGGCGGCGCAAAACTGACAATTGTCGGTTGCTAAAAAAGGATGTTCACGCCTGGGCCCTGATCCCTATTTTCATAATATTGCAACGATCATAGATCAAGGGAGTAAAACAAGGTGTCTAAACAATGCCTGTGTATAAATGTTATTAAATTCACTAGAATAGTCAATAGAACACATTGTTTGACCTGAAACTTAGGTTGTTTCTTATTTTATTTACCCCTGCGAGGGTCAGAATTTTTGTTGTTGTTGTAAGCTTATGTTTATATTATTTGAGTTTTACCTACCATGTTCATCTTCCAGCTCAAAGTTTCCACACTATGTGTTTTGTACTTGTTTTAAGTGTGTTTTGAACGTATGATGGAGCTGAAGAACTGTTAGAAGAAAGTTTTTAGTGTTGTCCTGTTTGATGTCTTTTGGCCCAAAATGGTATCGCGACCCGAGCAGTCTTAAGGCAATTGTTTCCCAGGTGAGTGTAAGTTCGTGACACCTAGTCGTGACAAATCTGATAAAACTATTGTTTGTTTTAGTTTGCTTTTCTTCGATGCGTGTGCGTGCGCTGGCGTGTATGTGTGTGTGTGTGTGTGTGTGTGTGTGTGTGTGTGTGTGTGTGTGTGTGTGTGTGTGTGTGAAGCCTTGCCCATGCTGTCTGTGCACGTTTTTGCTCCAACACGCTTCTATGAGTGCTGCTTCCTACTGCACTCCTCACTGCACTGAGACCTGTCAAGACTTCAGCATCACAAGCACGTGCACAAAGGAACTTATCCGACATGACGAACATCAAAGAGAAGTTTGCCAAACCATTGACAGTTTTACTGCAAATTTGCTAACCCTTCATTGATAGAATAAAAAGAAGACTTGAAGGAGATACTATTACCGAGGACAATCTCAAGAGCGCAAAATATCTCAACGAATTAAACGCTTTTGTATAAAATTTTAAAAAGTGCGTCTATTAATGCTAAATGCGTGTGTTAATATCTACGTGTGTCTTTAGGAATGTTTTTATATCATTATCTTTGTGTCTATATATAGCAAAGTTTATGTATCTTTGTGTCTATAAATAGCGATGTTTGTGTGTCTTTATCTTTGTGTCTATATATAGTATTGTGTATTTATTTCAGTTTATATCAATGTGTCTGTCATCGTGGACTCTCTGTGTGTGAGTGTGTGTGCAGAAGTGAGCGCACGTTCACATCAAGTTGTGTGGTTTTGTTTGTCAGCACGTGTAAATTCACACCTACGCGTTGATTCATGAGCCAGCGCCAGTGCACGCATGTCAACACACATGCCTGAGCAAGAGCGGTTGAGGAAAACGAATTTCTGACACATCTGCACCTGTTCTCGCATTCCATGATTGCGTTTCATGGCGCAATTTGATCTGTGTCCTCCTTTGCCCACTCCCCCGCCCCCCACCCCCCCACACACGCACGCACACACACACACACACACACACGTGGCCAGGTGAGAATCGTCCGTCGGAACTGAAACTTTCGCTTGAGCTGCTGAGTTATTAGCGGAATTATTTATCACCACTCAACCGGAAAGATACCTGCCGTCCAGTCCTTCAATTTGAAATCGGCGTTAAAACGGTTTTAGCTACAAACTGACTCCGACGGCGAGAAAACTCCAGGCTCCGTAATCACATAAGCGTCTAGAGTGTTCTGCCTTATTTTCACGCCCGACGGCAGCAGGGTAAACAGAGCACGTTCACGCCATTTGCATAGCTAAGTGGACGCAATCAAGGAAAGTTTCCTAATATTGCTTCCTTTCTTCACCTTGCTTTTCCCAACCCCTCACCCCTCACCTCTCACCCCTCATCCCCAAGAACTATTAATGTTTACTTGAAAGAAGAAAGAAGTCTTTTTCAGGCCAACAGAATTCAGAAGCTTGTGGGTATCGTATAGTTTTATAAGAAATTGGTTAGAACGGACACTTCAATGCTGGAATGCAAATAAATGGAAGAATAAAATGGTTACTTGTCTGTATCTTTAGACAAGATAGCCCAACCTTTTACAAGTTTTGTGTAATTTATATTAACTGATACGACGTAATTAAAACGTACTAAACACGTAATGAGGACGGCTGAAGACGTTTTGTGTTGTGATTGTGTCCAGCAGATGATGCAACGATGAACCGAGACTGTTTTCACAAAGAAAAAAAGTAACTGAGATCCAAAACTGAAATCTCTCAGGTAGAGAAAAGTTTGCTGTCAGCGCAGAAACTGATGAGCTCAAAAGGTCATACTATAAGCTTACCTGACCTTAAAAAAATAAAATAAAAAAGAAGAAGAGAATGGAGTCGTTTCTTAATACCCTGAAAGTAACAAGAATTATCAGACCCTACATGCCTTGACATTTTCCGACCCAGTTTAAGTCAAGAGGTCTTGCACTGTGTACCAAAGCAAAGTAGTGGCATTACTGGTTGTGGTAGGGGTGGTGGTGGTGACCACGACAATGATGACAATGACAACGATGATAATGATTTGTTTTATCTCATTTACTTTTGGTAACACTTTGAATGTTATGTCCACTTATTTATTGCGCAGCCATCCGTCATTCTACAAATGAAGGCAAGAGCGCAGGGAAGCAGTGCTCCACACACACGCACGCGCGCTTGTGCTCGAAACATTTATAGCAAAAAAGAACTGAAACCTCTGGAAACAATTTGTTTCATCTGTCTGAGACATCATCATTATCTTTAGGGTTGCAATCATCATCATCATCATCATCATCATCATCATCATCATCATCATCATCATCATCATCATCATCATCATCAAGACGACAGGAGTTCTAGTTACCTGAACTGTGGTTTTCATGCATCCCGACAGCCCCCGCGGCGCGGTCACCAACAAGGCAAATTTGACAGTAAACACTGGCAAGACGTTCAGGACACTTCGACCAAGTCTCGCAAAATCCCGTCAAAGGCACGTATCACGTAGCCAGACAGCGCGCGCTTCTGGCGGTAAGTCCTGTGGATTACTTCAGACAAAGCCACACCTCCGGTAGTTGCAGCTCCTGCAACCCACTCCTGACGGGGTGGGTGGACAGGGTTCTTTGTAGTGATTCAGGGTAAGGGATGACAGATTTGTGAAAAAAAACCTTTTTCTTAGACATCTGTACAGACTCCAACCGGGCTTTGGATGTAACGGAAACTGGAAGTGCAAAGGTCTTCTGATGGTCCTGATATTCGTGGATTTACACTCATCTTTATGCACCAGTTAGTTTAGGGCGCTATTCAATTCAGAATTGTAAAACTAAAGATTGTTAAGTTACATCCCTTGAAGGATGGTTTTTTAAAAGCACAAATTAATGATTTTATTGGGAATACGACCTTCTCCGAGATGTTGTGAAGCAGACATCGACTAATGAAACTCTTTCTCAATTCATTGAGACAAAAGAGCGTCTCCAGCGACAGAATTTATTAGCCAAAGTTGCAGCTCTACCTCTGTGGACATAAACAAGTACCGAACACAATCGGAGACCTCTACATTATCAGCCCAACTCCCGAAGTCTGCATGTGATTCCAGCTACAGGAGTATCGCACACTTGCCGATCCACAGCTGACTGTCCAGCTGTTTGTTTCTTGACTACCGCACCTGGATGCTGCTCTTCCTCCAATCCTCACATTTGTAACCAGTTATTTAGACACAATTTTCTCCAGAAATTAAAGTCAGAATATCTCCTGGTGACAAACACCAGAAGTGATCACGTGTAAGTAGTAAACAGGTGAGCTCACAACCACCGCCATAAAATATTAAAACATTATCAGATCGTAATATTCCATCCAGTGCCCGGCAGTCGTTGACTCACTGTACCATGCATACCCGCATCACATGACATTTGGCTTGCACGTCAAGAGATAGTTGACAGTAAATACAGGTTTCAACATGCATACATGCATAAGAAGTTCCTGCATGAGCATATTATAGCGCTGTGTGTCTGCCACATAAAAAATGTGTTTGACGATGTCCACCAACAGACTATTGTTTCAAGATTATCCTAAAAATTTAAAAGGACAGCGAGTTTTTTTCATTACAAATTCATGATGCCAGTTTTCCTAGCAAATAGGTTTCTCGGTGGCGCAACGGTTAGCGTCTGTCACCATTACAGTGAGTATTGGCTGTCCGAGGTTCATATCTCGTCTCAGGCACGCTGTTGTTTATCTGCATGTGGCATCTGTTTACAGGGCTGGCTGCCTTTCCGGGATATAGCCTTAGTTGCTGACGGCGTAAAACATCAATTTCATTTTCCCTTTCCGCGTGCCCAGTAGATAACCCTACCCAGGCTGGCTCAGTCCACAATCGAGGGTGGGGGGGGGGAAGAGGGTACTTTGCCCAGTGGGTAGATCGAATTTGCTTTGATTGTTTGTTGTCATCAACGCATCGAACAACTGGTGCATGCTTATTTTAGGAAGCGTGTGAAGAAAGATTATTACCATTTTACAACAGTGTCTGTTCTATCAGAGCTGCCTGCCATTGTGCAGGATATGCCCTGCTGGCAGAAGTCAATATCATTGTCTGTCCGTCACACTTTTTCTCTCGGTTAAACATTTCAAGAGCTTCTCTTTCTACTGTCCCCCTCCATTCTTTCTCTCTCTTCCTCTTGTGAGCCTTTCACAAGTTCAAGAGGCCGCTCAGAAAGGGAAAAAAGTAACAATAAAAACAAAAATACACGGAAAAGTTTATAAAACAAAGAACATTTTCTTAGGACTGTTCTTTCTCGAGCATCACTTGTGCCAGCCACTCAAGTCCAGCCTCCTCTCAAAAATTAAAACAGAAGGGGAAAAAAATTCTAAGCTGCTGGCAGGTTCCAATATTAATCATGTGGAAATCAATGAAGTTTCTGGTTGCTCAGCGGCCTTCTTCGGATGACCGCACGCGTGAGTTTGTTTTGATGCTGAGAGTACGTGCAGTGTGTGTGTGTGTGTCTGTGTGTGTGTGTGTGCGTGTGTGTGTGTGTGTGCGCGCGCGTGTGTGTGTGTGTGTGTGAGGGTGGGGGGTATGGGAGGGGAAGGGCGAGTGTGTGAAGTGGATCTGTGGTGCGAGCGTGATCGCTAAAGTGTATGTGGGTGCATGTGTGTGTGTGTGTGTGCGTGCATGCACAAGTGCTTGCAAATGCACACATCAGCGCCTCATCAACAGCTTTACTCGTATCGAAGTCCTCCAGCCCATAATCGTTTCGTCACTCGGTGAACCACAAAGCAGACCGGAGTCAGTGAGGCGGTTCCTTCCCAGCCCCACGGTTACCCGCGGGTTTCACAAGGCAACGACTAGAGTCCAAACCACGTGTGCAACCTGTTCAACCGGACACAATGGTGCCAGACACTCGGCCTCCACGTCCCCTGGTGGCACTCACACCGGTTGATGAGACTAAGGTCAACATATCGAGTTAGCATACCTGTAGGTAGCTCTTTGATTCCAGTCCTCGGTTTGTTTGAACTCGATCCAGCGCAACATTACCGGGGTTTAAAAAAATTTGAAAGCAAAAAAAGTCCCTCACCTCCAGCAAAATTTGCGCGTCACTGGTCTGCAGCACAATTCTCTTGTTAAATTCCCGCGGCAAGTCCTTTTTCGTGATGCCTATGTGATATTTCGAATTTATCGATATTATTTTTATGTCCTAGATGAATTAGTACACTCGATATGGCATTTGATATCCGTTTTGTACTTTTGTTCCTTCTCAAAAACTGATATTGATTAACCCTATAACGCACATTATGAGAGACAATAAAGAAATAACGAGGATAATACAGGATATAATGAGTATAATACAGGATATAACGAGTACAATACAGGAGATACTGATGTCAGATTGCTAGAGATAAGGGACTAGAAATAACGATAAACAACAACAAAGATAATGATGCATATTGTAAGAGATTTTGATGTAAAATACTAGACATCGTAAACAGAGACAATGATTACAAGATGAGAAATAATGAGAAATAGCTTGAGATAAAAGTATGCACAGCTCTAGATATGGTGATATGTAAAACAAGAGATATTGATTATACGAAAGATAATGACTACAATGCGAAATAAAATTTGATGGGATACATAAATACAAGAATATGAAAAATATTTAAACTATAAAAACATAAAATAAAAAGAAGCAATAAAAGGAGAGGTAATGATCACAACAAATGAAGATAAATTACAGCAGCTAATGATTTATGATACAAGGCGAGCACAAGTCGGGAGATAACGATGTTCATTAGGACCGATAGATAATGCACACTACTATGTATACCACCCAAGATCGATCTCCTCGACAGAACTTGCGACACTGTTTGCCAGGGGAACGAAGAGAAAACCAAAACAACCAGCTCTAGACTTTGTTGTCTAGGAGATCTCAGTCTTCACAAATCTCACATTAGACTTACTGCAGCACGTGCCGAGAACCCCTACCGCCATCCATTTCCCTACAACCCGACCTTCTTGCAAGAGTTGAGAAAATTTCGTTCGTGTCGGAAGTTTCTAGGTCCTTCCTTACTGGCAAACACTTTCCGCTTCCCCTACCCCCGCCTTTTAAAAATGTCATCTTTGGTCGTCGTCGTCGTCGTAATCTGGGCGCCTGGTCCCCGGTTTCCAAGGAGATGACTGGTGTCCGGGCACACCCCTGGTGGGCCATCCTCGGCCTGTTTACATACACAATCTCCTTGTGTCTGGCGAGGTGTTCTAAAGCATTTTTGGTCAACAAGCCTGTCTACTCTAGTTTTTTTCCCCACCTCGTTGGAAAACGGTTTATTCAGGGGTTAAATGGCGGCTCTCATGCAGATGATGCGAATTTTGGGTGCGGGAGTCATGCTATTAAAGAGATCATCGGGGTACTTCTGCATGTATTTTTTAAAAATCTGCTACGTGTTGCTACCACGTTTGCTGTTCCGTCACTATCAGCATCTGACTGGTGCTCATCTAATGATTACCAATGTTTCCACTGTTGCTGCTAGGACTTATACTCAGCACCAACACCATCGAGGGTGCGGCGCCTGGTGCGGTCGATGCTGACGGTGGTGCTGTTGCTGAAACAGCTCCTTGCTCTGTTCCGACCAGAACGACAACACTCATCCACTAGCAAGACCATTTTTAAATCCACTATGTCTTTAAAGGTAAAAGCAGTAGAAATGTTAATCTGCTTAAATGATAGACCGATGTTATGAATCATGTCCAATCATGTCCAACCCAATTTCTGGTTGCAAATCAATTATTTAACTACAGTGCCTCTAAAGCACAGCTTTGAGTCGATTCCAGAAGGTCGCCATGTTTGTGTAACTCTTTTGCAAAAAAAAAAAAAAATTTAAAAACCTGATTTTATTGCGTGACTTAGAGGGGCCCACTGGCCAAGAGGAGCGGCGAGCGATGATGCGATGCTATTAGTAGTTTTGCTGACCGGCCGGCGCGACATTTATTTATAGAATTCAGTCTGCAAAAATGTTGGGCAGCTTGTAATCTGCTGAAACGCATCGCTGACAAGAAGCATGTAAAGTCTTTTGAAGCAGGTTCACCTTTGAAAATGCAGGGTGCGAGCGGATGTCTGGCTTCAAGTGTGCGCAAGGATCTGTACAAATTCTACAGCCAGAACAACCGCCCTCGAGGCAAGCGGCGCCAGAGGTCGGTGCTTTAGTCATGACTGTAAGTAAATTATCCTTTTGCAACCCTAAATTTTGATTGGACGCGATTCACCACGTCAGTGTCTATCATTTCAGCAAAGGGCGGGTAATCAGATGGACCTCTATCTCGTGCGGAAAAAGATTACTTGCGACGCGCATGCGCTGGATTGGAGGCATTCCCTGGTTTGTTTCTCTTGGTTTTACTGAAAGCAGTTCCTCACAATTCCACACAGACCTCATCATTTTTGAAATTCCAGCCACTAACTGTGCGATAAAAAGTCGACCCAAAAGTTTGTTCGCATTTTCAAAGGAGACAATCAAGACTGGGAACAAGATCTCGCGAGATCTGTGAACCGTCGTGATTCTCGCTTAAGCCAAAGACGACGAATTAGGTGGACCAACAGTTAAACCGTGCCAGAGACGTTGGAGACAGAGAGTTAGAGTGTGTTTGGGATGAACTCCATTATTTCAAATGCCTTTTTGTGCAGTCATAATCTCCATTATTAAAAAAGCCTTAATTATAAAATATTGTGTGCAATATTGAAGCGTTTACCCTGGAAGAAGAGCTTCAAAAACAAAAAAGCAGACGACATTTAAACGTAAGCAACTTCATTCGTTTAAATGTTTTTCTTCCAGCAGTTCCACCCCGTTCCTCTGTACAGTCGAAATTTTCAGGTAATGCAGAACGATGCAACGATAGATAGATAGATAGATAGATAGATAGATAGATAGATAGATAGATAGATAGATAGATAGATAGATAGATAGATAGATAGATAGATAGATAGATAGATAGATACTGTGACAAAAAAAGAGAAAAACAAAAAAAGAGAAAAAGGTGAATGTGCTCCAGCAGTGAATCGAGTATTTTTGGCGCCAGGGCTGCAACACTCCACTGATTACTAATTAAAATACTTGCTAATGGAAGACAAATTACAGGAGATTGTAAAGTTCTTGGACAACAGTTTTACAAAAAACGCTAGAGATTCATTTAAAATATAAAGAATAATCTATAATTTGACATCATAATATATTTCACGAGAAGGTCATTAACACTAAAGGAATAAAAATACAATTAAATTAAAATATCTTTATCACGCCATTATTCTTTGGTACGCAACTGCTGTCTTCAAAATTTCATCAAAAATTCGATACTCTTTCAGAATGGATGAATTCCTCGTTCCCTTTAATATGAATTAAATTAAACAATGGAACAAGCGAAATCATGACAAACGGTCACAAACTCACTTTAACCCGAAGATTAGTTTACTGACAAAACCATCTCCGTGACATGACAGTATACTTGAATACTGTATTATGCGACGACACTCTCGTTGTATGTAAATATCTAGACTTTCCTGGTCTTGTCTATTGAAATACATAGATTTATCAAACCTAGTGGATTTCCTGGATGTCAAGGAATGTCATGCTTCTCATTAACACGTCAGATACAGCGGAAGTTGCTTGTGCACAGCTCATAACTTCCTCACAACAGACGAGCGACTTAGTGCTGCTTCACTGCGCATGCGTGGAGTCGGTTGTCTATCTGTTTCTGTAGTCTCTGATTAGGTCCAACTAACCATTTATCTTGCTCTTACCCTTTAATGTACGCAACCATGCGGGAGAGAGAAGTGCATAGCTGAGCAGACATCACTGATATTCATGTGTGAGGGTGGGTAGGTGGGTTGGTTTCTGGGTGTGTGGGTGTGTGTGGGTGTGTGTGTGGGTGTGTTTGGGGTTTTGGGGGTGTGTTGGAGGGGTGGGTTTCTGGATGTGTGGGTGTACATGCGTATGACAGTATTCCAGAACTGAGTGCAATTCATTAAGGGTATCATGATGAGAGCACCGCCGCAGGTGCCACATCGAACGCTTTACGCACATCAAAGGAATCGACGTGACTGCCGTGTCTCGCCTCACCCTCAGCCTCGTTTCCCGTTACAAACAACTTAATGCACTGCGCACAATAGCATCGTCATGCATGCTCATGACACACGACCGTGCATGTGCGCGCACACACACACACACTTGTTACAATTGCGCGCTCGCACGCACGCACACACACACACACACATGCCGTCATATTTACAATCGCAAACCTACATTCCATCACATTCACAATCACATGCATATGTGTGAATATGCATGTGATTGTGAATGTGATGGAATGTAGGTTTGCGATTGTAAATATGACGGCATATGTATGAATATGCATGTGAGGCAACATAGAGAAATCCTTGTCTGTATCAATGATGAGGTCTCTGTTTGCCTCTCTGTCTGTCTGTCTGTCAATGTGTATCGTGACATTTAACTTTATGCTTGTTCTTTACGAGCACATTAAGTCGTTCTTTTTCATGAAATTTAGACTGATTTTGTTGTTGTTGCTGCTGTTGTTGTAAAGTGAGCATGGGTTTAGGTGTAGAACCGCGCTATAAAGCTCACTGATGATTATTATTATTATTATAAGATCGCGTGCATACGTGCCATCACATTCACAAGCACACGCGCGCGCGCACACACACACGCACGCACGCACGCGCACACACACACACACACACACACACACACACACACACACACACACACACAAGGATGAGACACGGATAGAGACACAGACAGGATGAATTAAGAACGAAATCTGTTTCGGCGTCTAGACACGACAAACATGAAAGGGTAAGAAATCCCATAAAACTTGAGACCCGACTTCAAGACGGACAAAGAAGTGTAAGCGCTCTGTGTCCCCTGTTGTCTCCAGACTTTTGTAACAAACCAGACGACACCCCTTTCTCAGTCCACCCTGGAATCACTCCAACCTCTCTCCTACCCACCCTCACCCCCATCTGAAGCATAATCCCAGGTCTTGTGCTTGTCTACAAACTGTTTGACAGCCAGTCAAAAATACTCACAATGTGGAGGCCACAGTAGTTTTCCTGAAGCAAGGAACATCAGTTAGATGGCACTGGAGTCATCTGAAGTTTCTTAAACTCGCGACCATGTTCTCGTGTTTCTCTCTAACGGTAGACCACACTGTTCCAACGATATTCACACTGAGCGGGGGAAAAAATATCAGACACTAATGCTTAAAGACAGGGGTGGGGAGATCTTAGTTGTCCTCAGCGATGATGCTCAACGACGATGGAACTCAGGCTCTGCCACAGCAACTGTCCTCACAGCAGCTGCTACAGGAAAGGGGTCACGTGACTGGAGGCGCGAGCTACTCCCTACCCGCCTACTTGCCGACTCCTCACATTTCGCTCTTCTTTCTCTCTCTTTTTTTTTAATTTTCCTTGCATTACCCACCGATCTGACCTTTCGCTAACAGCCAGCCAGCCCACGTTCCTGATCGGGTCTCGATTTCACCGCGCTTAGTGCGAAGACGAAAAAAACAACCAAAAATAAAAAGTCGCCTGTGACGAGGTTCGTTGCAGGTTCTCTTCTCTATTACCGACTATTTTAGTGTCAGCGTTGCATTCGTTTTATGATTACAAACCGTAAGTAGTCGTTAGAGAACGATAAACCATGATTTTATGGCTGGCAACAGTTAACTGACCCGAAATAATACCCGATAATAGGTCATCATCATCGATCATTGTCACTGTGATGCAGTGGGCGGCATATTCCTTTTCCTCTGTGTGATACTATATATATATAAATGTTTTGCACGTGTAATGTATTTATTATGCATGTATTACTATGTATATTCGTAACTATATCAATATATATGCAAATATTCGACTAGCAATTGTGTTTATGTGTTTGCACCGTCATCCTTCATCAATCACCATCCATTAATAATCATCAACCCCCTAATCCATCATCCATCCACCGTTGTTTATCAAAAACACACGATCAAAAATCATCATCATCATCATCATCATCATAATCAATCAATCAATCAATCAATCAATCAATCAATCAATCAATCAATCAACGACAACAACAACAGCAACATACTTTCTTGTGAAGTCATTTCTCCCTCTGCGTCTGCCTCTTTTGTCGCCATTATTATGTTTCTCTCATTATTCTGAAGAGGCGGTCTCATTATTGTCATGTTTCTCTTTCCCTGTTGTGATTTTCTCTTTCAATATCATATTTTTCAATATTATGATATATTGATAAGAGGTTTTTATTCTCTCTCATTATTTGTATGCTTGAGTCTCAACATTAGACTGCTTCTCTCTCTCATTATCAAACATCTTTTTCCATTACTGTAATATTACTTTCTCGTGTGGATATTACTCTCTCGATGCTGTGACGGTTGTCTTTCATTATGAGGATGTTTTTATCGTTATGGAGTTACTCTCCCAGGATCGTGGTGTCTCTCATTACTAGGCTGTTTCTCTATCACTAATGTAATATTTCTCTCCCATTAGAATAATGTTTCTTTCTCTCAGTGATGTGTAACAAATGTCAGCTGTACTTCATGACAGCGTAACCTGCACAGACATGTCACAAGTAATTAGTTCTAAATCAACAATGTTTCCGTTTGAATATAATTAGCAGGTCTGAGAATGTCGATTTGAAACACCAGCATCAATTCGCAAAGGTTTTATCACAGTAAAGCAGCCTGAAATATTTGTTTCTTTTTTTTATATGTAGCCTCAAAAATAATTGAAGAAGTTTGTGAGGATACCGTTTTGTTGTATTTCCAAATCTAAGGAAGTACTGCATGACATCGAGTGCTGATATAAATTTACAATCAGGTTTTCATCGTCCTTTTGGGAATAGGAAACAACATTAAGTCAACTTTAGGCAGGCTTTTATTCATCTAGTTTGTTCACCTCTCTCCTCCCTTTACTTCCTGTCTTCTATCATTTTTATTTTCTTTCGGACTCTCTTTCTGTGACAAGATATAGTCGGTTTATAAACACACAACATAAATTTCTTATTCCTTATCTGTTTGTTTTGTCCTTCCTTTCTCGTAATTATGTTCCTATCGATCTTCTTTTCTGTCTGTCTTTATTTCTGTGATACAATACATCTTCCTTTATTTAACTTTCCATATCCTCCATCCATCCACTTTAAAAAAAACGGTTTCACAAGTTGATAATAACACAAATCTAAGAATACAAAACAATGGAACAAAATTATGTTATTGAATTACTTAGCATGTATATCTCGGATCGAAGCTTAGAAGCGCATCAAACCATCATCGATTCTTGTCGCCTGACAAGAGTTACAAGACCTTGACACGCAACGCACGAGCGTTGGTCCCTGGGGAGCGAGCAGGACTGATGAAGTTTTCCTATTTCATTTATCAGCCCTGGTGTCGCATAGTCGGCCTTTGTGTCTGATCCTCTCTGCAATGCACAGTGTGTGAAGAACAGCCAGAGAACTCGGCAATACAGTCACGAAGAGAAGGAGTCAATTCTTTGAGAAGCTGTTGGCTCCTTGAGGAAGCGGGGTTAACGGCATCAACTGGAAATACTTCTCGTATCTATTTTTGAAAATGTGTGTTTGTGTGTGCGTGAGAGAGAGAGAGAGTTATGACCGTGACATAAAATTGATCAAAAACCATTAATATATTCGGCAATGTTACTTGTCCAGTTAAGCAAGACCCTTCACAGACTTCAGGCAAAGTGTCTACAAGACCTCAAAGCTTTGTCAAACTCTCCAATTATTGTTATCGTTCATCTAGGCTCAATCTTTAGAACTCCCATAATTGTTTACACTATTATGGTAGAAGCTGTAGTAAGGACACACACACACACACACACACACACACACACACACACACACACACACACACACACACACACACACACACACACACACAGTATCTGCATTTAATTTTCAAACCGTTTGGGGAAAGCCGATTTAAAATTAGATTAAAAAAACAAGATAAATGCAAAAAGCACAATGTCAGAAGCCGGCAGTCAAATCTTTTCCTCATTAATGTCGAAGAAAGTTAAAAAAAAAATGCAAAAAATGCTAAAGGTTAAAAAAGTGAACTTCTTCGGAAATGTTCTTTAAAACTTGTATCGACAAAAGACATTAGAGTCACCATCTCCTGAGACAGGACCAGGCGCGTGCCAAGATAATGGACGCCGTGCCTAGAGAGCAGATTTGTAGGATCAGGCTAGCTGGGACTTTTAAGGTCTAGTTTAGTTTTTTTTTCCTATCGTAACTGAGCAAGTGCAAGATACTATTACCTCAAATCTGAGTTTGAAAAAAAACCCTCTCCTACCATTCTTGAGAAACACGACTTTAAAGGTCGCCATGTACAAAAAAAGTCAAACTTGTGGCTTTAGGTTTGCACACAAGTATATCTAATGAAGTCTAATGAACACATGATCTCAGCTGTCCCATTGGTTGAAGATTCACAACGTAGGCGGATTCATGTACAATTCTGACGTCTGTGTTGTTGGCCTTTTTCTGTGCATTAAAATGTTTTTAGACTCACTTCTCGCGGACATCTCGAGAACGGAAGATGGACAGTCATCAAGATTTGATAAATAGTACCTTGCACTGAGCTTTTCTTAGTCATTAGCCAAAACCTACATCCGTCTAAACTTCAAAGACAGACCGTTGACTCTACAACGCCTCGAAAAGAAGACACTTGTATAGTATGGCAGATACTTTTAACGGGGGTTAAGGGTTATAGTAGGATGAACATTCTAAGGAGAACTCACGTAAGGACTCACAGATACTCATAGTACTGGACAACACAAAATTACTCCCTAAAGAAAAGCCACGTGTAAGGACTCCCAAATATAAATAACATTTGTCCACAATAGTTTATTACTGGACTATATTGGAACACAGTTGTATAAATACTTCCGGATACTCAACAAGAAAATGACTTTAGGTCAAGCTACCGAAAATCCACGTTGCTTTTTGTCAGTATACTGTGAAAAGAGGAGGAAAATCAAGCAAGCAAGCCAACAAACTACCACAAAAAAATAAGTAATACAACGCAGTCAATCTGACACCAATGCAAAGGACATTCTGATACATTTTTAATGTTATCCCTGTCGCGTGTATAGTGTTTGAATTTTAAATTCAGATCGTTGAGGGCCGTGCATTTTACAAATGTTGTTTTTGTGTTTGCTGTCCTAGAATGGTTATCTTTTCTATGATCGAAGGATCCATGCAGGTCATCCTTTCTTAAGAAGAAAAAAGCATCATTTCGAGATAGGGTGGAGAAATAAATGAAAAATCGGGTTTAGGACTGATAGAATCAAACATACCAAAGCAAATATTCTACATTTTAATTGAAAGATCTTAACAAGGCTGAAGATATCAACGTCAGAATGCGTAAGCCTTTAAATAATAACTAACCCTACCCCCACACCCACCCACCCACCCATCGTACGTCATGGAGTTAACGTTCATCTTGATATCTTTCTCTCTCTCTCTTGCACACACACACACACACACACACACACACACACACACACACACACACGTATACAAAAACACAAGCGCGCGCTTACATGCAATCTTACATACGCATGCACACATACACATTCAAAGGTAAAAGTAGCACTAAGAGCACGAATATCTGTTATCAGACAGCTGTGACAAATATCAGTCTATCCATGAGTATATCCATACTCTGTCCACGAGTATCTCTATGTTCGTCTAGTCACACATATATATATATATATACTTATGCCGGCTTACAGAAAGACGCTCGTGAAACTTAACTTTCAATGTAGCAAGAACGCTGCACCCTTTACCGAGGGCCATTACCCTCCTTCAGTCTTCATGACCCTACCATACGCTACTACCCCTGTTCCTCCACGTCGGTGTGACCTTTTACATGACGTCACTCGCGAACTAACAAGTGACCTGCGTGAGGTCGGGATGTGAGGAGCGAGTGATGCTCGAGAGTCAATATTCTGCCTCGCTGGGTATGTCTTTGGGTGGTCTGTCAGCTTCTCCAAAGGGACTGTACCAAGTTGTTGCGACGATGTGTGACCGTCTGGTGGCCGCTGAAATGAAATTTCATCGCGGCGGTTGCAGGACCTGCAAACCTGCGTCTGCTTCAAGCTGCCCGGTAGGTGGCAGTGTAATCACAGCTCGCTTGGTGGCGGTGTGATCGCACTTCACAGCCAGTTCTATGGGTTTGGGGGGTAGGTGACAGGCTGCAGCTGCTGGGAGTGATTTTTATATGATTAACGTTACCCTACCCTGCCCTTTTCCCATTTGAAGGAAAAGACGTGTGTGTGTGTGTGTGTGTGTGTGTGTGTGTGTGTGTGTGTGTGTGTGTGTGCAAGAGTTTATATGGGCAGCTCATAACTTTCGAGAATATGCAATCTTTCCTCTGTCTCCCGTAAGCCGTCTGCTGCATGTCCATGCATGCTCTGAAAGTATATCCAGCTTGCACACAATACAAAACATGAATTGTGCTTGCTGTTCCATTTTTCTCGAGCTTGGTGGTTATTGTAAGTGAGGCGTGATGGCCCTTTGACAAAAAAACAAAAGCAAAAGCAAAACAAAAAACAAACGAACAAAAGAAAGAGCAAAAAAAAAAAAAAACAACAACAGGCAAACAACAAAAAAACAACAACAAACAAATAAAAACACCCTGGCTACTGTTATCGATCAGTCACAGTGCTACCTTAACGGTCAAGTGGAGTGGAACCTTTTCAAAGTCTGGGACAAAATGCAAAACACTATTTTTCCACACTAGGCTGAATACCTCCCCTCTCATGCTTTTCTCGATATACAGGTCTACAAACATCTTCACGCACAGGTCAAAGTCAAAAACACAGACGTCAGCATTGGATACATTTACGTTGTGACAGCCTCAACCAATGGGAGAGCTGGGGTACGTCACCTGACGAGTTTAACCTGATTCTCTGCATGATGACGTAAGGAGGCGAGTATCTTGAGAACAAAATTTGGGGAAGGAGGTATTTATCCGTGTTTGGGGAAATATTATCTCGCACTGAGCAGACACAGCAATCGAGGTCAAAGTTTGTTAAGTAGGCAACCGCGTTCGGCTGTAGCCAAAAGTTACTGCCAAAAAAAAAACCAAAAAAAAAACCAGGCGTCCCGCGAGCGACTTCATTGTTGGCACTGACTTCTGTAACACACGCGCAAATTACATTTGTATTTTAAAGATTGTGCAATGGCAGTCCAATAACTTCACTGCTGATCCCTTTTGTCGAAACTGCTGTAGGTTAGTGAGTAAAACAAATGGCTGTCAGTGCGAACGTTGTGGATCAATTATTTGATGAATCTTTTATTTTATCTTTGATAAACACACTTTTTCCTTAATTTAATTTTTTCTGGAGTGCGTGTTCGTATGAGTTAGGATGACAACTATCATTAAGATAGCCTTGGGGCTTGGGTGAGGTTAGGGTTAAGGTTTTGGTTGTTATTTTGAGCATGGAAAAACGAGAGCAGGAAAGATTTATCATAACCTTAATTCTCAGCCCTCCACCCCAGCCTGTCTTAACAAACATAACGACAAAGACACGGACGCGACTAATGACGCATTATTAACTGCACAGTCTTGCATGAACGATCTGAGGCTCTCCCTTCACTTACTCTTTCTAAAAACGTGCCCGGATGTAAACCCCTCAACTCGCAACCCTCCCTGTCTTGTTGATAAATTAGTTATCTGCGCTACCGGGCTGCCCCGATTATTTTTAATTAATGTGCCCAAAGATTCTTTGTCGTCATTTTCGCTAGAAAAGTCTTGCAGTGAAACAACGGACACGAAGACTAACTACAGCGAACACACATCGCAATTGTAGCTTCACTGTTTTATGTTTCTAAATGAAATTGAAAACCGACTCCATCTACCAAAAGAGAGAAGAATATGGTAGACTAGACGAAAAGAAAGAAAGAAAGAAAGAAAGAAAGAAAGAAAGAAAGAAAATCCGAAACAGGAAGCTGGATGACGGAAGGCGGCAAGTCAAGAAGGAAACCTATGAGTGGTGCATTAGTACTACTACAAATACCGATGGGTTCATTTCCGAACGCCATACATAGCGCCCCGTCATTAGCGCACAGACAGAGACATACAGGAAGTGTTTGTAGTCACGCGAAGAATCGCCGGCAGTGACGTCACACTGATTCAGGCAGCCGCACTTGGGTCTGTAGAGGGCGCTGGATGACGAACATGGCCGTGCCTCTTTCCTCCCCCCCCACCCCCTCAGTCAGAGCCACGCAGACTTCCTTTTAAGCAGATGGGGTGGCGGTGATTTTGAGTCTTCGTTGATGCGGGCAGCATCCATCAGCCAGGCCGGAATGAACCAGCAATTAAGAAAAGTGAGGTCATAAAAATGTTGGAACCCTCGTTGACCTTTCAGACTTACCTTAATACTTCTCTCTTTGGCAGACAGTCAGCTGTTACATATTAATGTCATATTGGAAGCCGAGGAATGATTACATGGAAATAATACACTAATACAAAGATCTTGAGATGCTATTTGTGTCTGCTTCTCATTTAGTTTATACTTAATTAGTGAGCAGTCTTTCTTTCTTTCTTTCTTTCTTTCTTTCTTTCACCTTGATTGGATTTTTATATACTTCTTGATTGGACTTTTATATATTTGATGGATATAGGCTCTTGTAGCAATAAAGTTTAGCCCAATCAATGTCTCTCTTTTATACATCTCTCTCTCTCTCTCTGTATATATGTTTTACAGTTTCACTGAGTGCGAGTAGCAGAGTTAATTTCTAGCAGCTATAGAGGTAAGCAGGCAGCCATTGAATGTGTTCAGTGTTTTTACGTGAAAGAAGTGGAAATGAAAAGTATCTTTAAACAATTTGAGACATGGGTACAGCCAGTATTATAATACTCGTATGCTCCAGAAATTTTCAGATTCAACATTCCAGATAACATCGTAAAGGTCTACACTCTAGCCTGTAAAAGGTACTTGAATACACCTTTGCATAAAATACTGGCTCAAGCTGAAAAAATAAACTCTAATCATCTTCTCCATTCAGCAAACAATGTGTTAATTTGATTAGACTGGACACAAAAACGTTTCTAGCTGTAAAATGTACTAAAAACATTTTCATGTCTCTCGGGTTGAACTATACCTTCTTGAATAAAGAGATGGTTTACCATGTGAGAAGACAAAGGTTGAAAGATGTTCTGAAAGAAGACGATACTTTACCTTATTATAGTGCACATAGGTTTGCCTTTCTTTCGAGATCCTACTTTGAGAAACGGTTTAGGAACGTATTGAAGCCTCGACTTGGTCTGTTCCCTCTCTATGTCCTCCTACTTCAGTATTCCTCCACCCACATCATAAAAATATTGTTGTGATGGTAGTATCGATAACGAGGAATATTTTACGCCTACTCTATAAGAGGAAGTCAGGAAAAGATATTTCGATGTTTGTATTTTTAAACACTGTAAATATATTAGCTTACTTCAGAAGGAAAGACAAAGAATAGCATAAAACCTGGTGCCTTTATATTATTTGCTCTTAAAATACTTTCAAGCTTCTTGAACAATCAGTCACTGCGAGACTGAATTTTATTATTAAGTTGCTGTCAGTATAATTCTGGAAAACAAAAATAAATGCATTGATAAGATTTGTGCAACCCATCACCAGCAAGCAATGTTGGAAGGAATATAAAAAAATTATCTATAGTCTGTGTATGTTTGTGTGTATGTATATGCGTGTGTCAGTATGTGTATGAATGTGTGCATATGTATGTGTGCATGCGTGTGTGTTTATGTGTAGAAGTATGTGTGATGGTGTGTGCGTGACTGTATGTGTGTTTATTTTGATGAGAGTGAGGGTAAGTTCATCCGTTTTGTTTTAACTGTGTTTGTGAGTTCGCGCGCGTTTGTTGACGTGTGAGCGTGTAGGTGTGTATCTGTAAACACACAGAAGTACCTTATGCATGGATGGAAGGATAATTTCTTCAGAAAAATCTTTCCAACGACTTATAAGACTACTGCCTAATGATCTGAGAAATAACGATACCTGAGATTTTTTCCGTATGATTGAAAGATTTTCGAGAAGGATGCTATTTTCTGAAGGAAGAATAGAACAAGCAAGGCGTAAACATTTAATTCAGAAGTTCGAATTCCATTTTTTTCTAATCGATAATTTTATCATACTTTTGAGATGACAGCTTTAATATATACTCTGAGGATTTACTTCCTAAAGGAATGTGTCTTTGCTGAGCTAATAAATATACTGTTGGGACTAGCAGCCACGTAAAGCTTCTTCCTTAAACGTCTACCCAAAGGATGAGACACGAATTTATCATTTGTGAACCCAGATTTGTCAAACGAAAAGTCACAATTTCGAAAACTCAGGCACTCACTCACTCACACACACACACACACACACACACACACACACACACACACACACACACACACACACACACAAATCCTCATTTTTCTTGTGTAAGTCCTCATCTTGTCATGTGTAAATGCACGTTTTTCAAACGTAACGCTTGTTTGTAATACATATGTCAACACCTTTAGGCAAAGACACACTTGTCACACGTAAATGCTAAGTTATTGCGCGCACACACACACACACACAATATAAGCTGACAGACACAAAGACAGACTCTGTCAGACACAAAGTAAACTATCAGACACTCTGTCAGACACCAACACAAACACACATGCATCAACGATGTTGAGCCACCTCGTGACCCCCACCCCCCTTCATCCCCCAACAAGCTGAAACAAGCAATGGCAGCGCTCGGCTGCCATAAATCTCGGTCGTGCCACTGAAGGGCGACTGACGCCATCAGCTCGCCCCTACACATGCACGTGAATGTTTTCAGCTCGCATGAGCTAGAATGTGGCGGAGTAAGGAACATGAAAGAAACATGCAGTCAAGCGGTGCATCCAGATGGCCAGCCATCGATCCCTCTGAAAGTGCCGTGGCACCCGGAGAAAAATTCCGAGGGCCAAAGGAACAAGACCAGAAAATTTGTTGTGATTGGTGCCAACGTTGGCGTTAAGGGTTGAGGGGGGGTGAGTGCCAGCTCAGTCAAACTCTGGTGTAAGGGATCTTATTCCACGAGGCCTTAGTGGAACCCTTAACCCGAGGGTTTCCTCCTACCCTCTAGCTCTTCCTGCCCCGAGAGTTTCGTGCTCCCCAGGACAGAGGAGCCATTAGTCCTTTCCTTCCTTTTCTCCTCTGACAAAGCTCACCAATGTGACGTTTAATCCATTTTCTCCCCCACAAAAATGTCTGTCGCCTAAGAAACCGGGAACAACTAACTACAATCGTACCGATGCCTCTGTGTGTGTTTCTCGACACAAGTGTGTGTGTGTGGGGGGGGGAGGGGGTGCGTGTGTATGTGTAATAATAACAGTATCTTTATTTAGTGTTTGGAAGGTCACGTGGCCCATATCATCATCAAATATTGCTGGTTGCATGCATATCAACATTGGGTGGCTGTACATAGCCATCACTTCTTTCATATTAAGGGTCTACACCATAATAAAACAAGATCGTGGCATTCTACACTGCTTACCTTAAGCAGGGTGCAAAGTCATGGAGATCTCATTCTCAAGCATTCTGCTATTGATATATATATATATATATATTGTGTGTGAATCAATATGGATGTGTCTGTGTGTTGTGTGTATGTTTGTGTGTGCGTACTCTATTTTCTCTCTGTGTTTATGTGTGTGTGTGTGTGTGTGTTTAGGTGTATTAGAGAGAGAAGTGACCGTTCCTTTCTTCCATTCAATTGTGCTTCTTGTCAATGTGCGAAGGCGTCAAAGAGTCTGTTTCCAGATGTTTATGTCTGGCGTCTTTTCCGGGACCAGACGAGGGAGGCTAAAGAAGGAACAACACAGGCGTGAAGCCAAACAAGAGGCCACAGAGAGACGAGTGGGATGACAGAAAGGGCAAAGTAACAGACTGCAGCACGCACAGGCACTGTCAGACACAGACAGACACTGTCAGACACAGCTGCAGCACTGTCAGACACAGAGACTGGAGTTGTCAGACACATAGACGGACACTGTCAGACACACACGACGGGCACTGTCAGACACAGAGACAGACACTGTCAGACACAGAGACGGGCACTGTCTGACACAGAGACAGGCACTGCCAGGCATAGAGACATACACTGTCAGACACAGAGACAGGCGCTGTCAGACATATAGACGTACTGTCAGACGCAGAGGCAGGCGCTGTCAGACACAGAGACGGACACTGTCAGATACGCACAACGGGCACTGTCAGACACAGAGGCAGACACTGTCGGACACAGATACGGGCACTGTCAGACACAGACACGGGCACTGTCTGACACAGAGACATGCACTGCCAGACATAGAAACAGGCACTGTCAGACACAGAGGCAGACACTGTTAGACACAAAAACGGGCACTGTCAGACACAGAGACAGACACTGTCAGACACAGAGACATGCACTGCCAGACACAGAGGCGGGCACTGTCAGACACTGAAACGGGCACTGTCAGACGCAGAAACGGGCACTGTCAGACACAGAAACGGGCACTGTCAGACACTGCGAGGAACTGTCAAACAAACACCACGTAAACTGTCAAACACAGACATGCACTGTCAGGCACACACAACCGTAAACTCTCAGGAACAAGGACGGGCACTGTTGGACACAAACAGCGTGAACTGTTAGACATCAAGACGCTGTCAGATACAGAGAGGCATAAAACCAGGATTTATCAGACACAACCATAAACTGTCAGACATAAAGTCAGGAACGGTGGAAAGGATGGCCGGGTGGCTAAACACTGCCGTCTGGACTGAGAGTGGTCAGGTTCGAGGCTCGATACTTGTGTAGCCTGCAGGCTTCCTTGGCTGTCGAGACTGGGTAGCTAGCGCCATAGAAGGTTCGGGAAGGTATAGCAGCGCCCTCACATACAGCTGGCCCCAGGAAAAGTGAGGTTTCTAGCATCTGCTTCTCTAACGACCTAAAATATCTCAGGGAACGAACTTTAACCCCCATTTTTTCACTGCCAGACTAAAAGTGCCCCAAACACCGTCAAGCACAGACACATTCAGACCCAGTCGCTGTCAGACACAGAGACAGACGAGATACAAAGAACAGACACCGACAAAATAGACAGACTCAGGCACATTGTGCAGACATTGTTAGACAGTAATTAACATAGAGACAGACAGTGTCACTGTCACCAGGTTGCGGGTTCGTATCTCGGCTTGGACAGACCTTACTCTGAATGTGGCATCAGGTCTGCTTTTCTTCGGGTACTCCGGTTTCCTGCATTGTGTGTGTGTGTGTGTGTGTGTGTGTGTGTGTGTGTGTGTGTGTGTGTGTGTGTACGTATTTGTGTACGTATTTGTACGTATTTGATGCTTACTGATAAGTGTGCTCGTGCCACTTTAAGGTAAAAACCTTAAACCCGCCATTGTTGACGGGCTAGATACTCTATAAATCAGCATTTATTATTGTTATTGTTTTATATCATACAGAATGACAGACACTACCAGATACAACGATAGACATCATGAGACACAGGCGCAAGACTGCAAAAAACAGATATATGCTGACATAGACCAATCTAGGCATGTAGACCAGGATAGACAGAAGATGATGACGGAGGAAAATGCGGAAAAGATAGAGAAAAAAAGGAAAGACATGGGGAGAGAGATATGCATAATGAACACAGAGATACCTCAGCAGCGACAGACCTGGACACAGAGCAAAGCTCGCACAGCCCACAGAGAAAGAAAGGACAAAAGAAATAACACAGCAAAGCAGAGAGAGAGAGAGCAGTAATGAAGCCCCTAGTGTCTGGGTCACGAGCACGAACATAATTTGCTATAATTACCTCCTAATAACTGCACCTCCACATGGTTGTACCCAATAACGCGGGATTTGATTATCGAAAGAAAACAAAAAGCTGTATTACATAAGGGAGGGAGGGGGGCTACTTGACATTTCCTCCACGTACTAACTTACGAAACCGTTCCCAATTATGGATGTCATAATTAAACCGAAACAGTGTGATGACGTAGTGGGAAAACATCCCTCTGGCCCTCGGATGCTGTATTAGTTAAAGGCATACATGGAATTAATTTTTTTATTAGACGACGTATTAAAAAAATATAAAGGTATAATTATTTTCTTCTCTTCAAAATGCATCGCGACATGCCAACGATGTCAACGATGCGTTTCCATAATAGCCAGACGGGATAACTCATGCCTCGGGGTCTGAAGTTTTCACCTTTATGCAAAACACAAAATTGTTTGTACACTACAGAAACTAAGAACATAGCGTAGAGCTCACCGCACAGAGTTTTGAGGATAAATTATCTCATAATGAACCAAAGCCGTTCAAATGAAAATAATTTTACACTCGAGTAGGCCTTTAAGCTTCAATCCGCCTTGGAAAGGCTGGTTGCGACCGCTGCCGAACTCAATTATGTGTTATAATTGTCTACATGCAACAATAATGCACAACGGTAATACATTGTACTAACTTTTTGTCTCTATAGCAACCTGCACAATAGATTATGCGCCAGATTATGTTCAGCTTTTTGTGTTTATCTTCTCATATTTGTTTTGATTTTTTTTAAATTTTTTTTTATCTCTTTCATTCTTTCATCTTTCCTCTGTTTTGTCTCTTCATTCGTTGATTCGTTCTTTTATTTCAGAAGACTGCTCATCTTTATTGCAAAGCGGCTTTTATTTCAGTTGCCCGAGACTACAGCACACAGGTCATTAACCGTTCCCCAAGGGAATGTATCTAAATGTCAGTGCGTTAGATGAAGCAGCAGTTCTTCGTAAGGGAACAATTAAAACTACTTAGACCGCCTCTACAAAGGAGAAGAAAGAAGGAATAACTCGCACAAATGGTTGCCTGTATGTCATTACACTCCTTTCATCGGTTTCAAAGCGGTACTGAAACACCACAGAGCAGTGACCTAGCATCCTGTTAAACCGTTGATAAAATAGTTTAGGTGACGACTTGGGGGATAGTTAACAGTTAATGCGACTACATGAACCCGACTACAGATGACCTCAAGTTTCTTGCGTATCTCTCAGGGTTCAGGGGCCAGTTGCACAACGCGTTTCTAAACCTTAAAACTGTTCTAAAGAAGAAAAATCTCTTCTTAGCCATTTTGATGCATTGCACAAGAACATGCACAAAAAAAATGTACTGAGAGGACGGAAAGTCAGACTTAAACAACTTTATCTTACTTAAAGCAGTTTTAGTTTTAAAAATACTAAAATTTTGGTGTGTACTTTAAACTAATTATCTAAACAGAGTTAAGGCCTAAAAGTGTTTACAATTAGAAATGTGTCGTGCAACTGTCCCCAGGTTTAAATATGGTGTTGGCATCACGGACAGTTGAGGGATGACGTTTGTGGATATGTGGGATATATGACCAACTCAGCTTAAAGTACTGGCGAGGGCGGTACACCGAGTTAGTTGAGGTTCTGTTGCGACCACTAAAGTCACATGCGGAGAAAAATTACGACTCTTTAATTATAGTCTTGTGGACAAACCGTTGCCTTACCGTTGCACTGCCTGGTCGCGATCAGTTTAAGTTACATGATAAAAATACATGCTGAGAAGAGATCGGGGGTGGGGGGGGGGAGGAATTCGATATTACGTTCAGCCATTTACTGTTTCAGTTTGATTTAGACCAGTACAGACAGCTCAACCGAGGCCTTGCATGCACGTAAATACACCAAAAATAGAAACACACACGCATTTGTGCGCACACATTAAGAGAAATATTTGCACACACATACACACACCACGAACATGCACACCTACTCGAACGCATTCATACACTAAAATACCCGTGCACGAACACACACACACACACACACACACACACACACATAAACACAAGCACAGTCATTACACGCATTAACAGACTTGATTCTCATGTTTACTCATCACCACTGCATGCATGCACATGCACGCTCGTGTACACACAACTCCCTCCCAACCCGCTCTCGTACACTTGTACCAGCCGACTGTTAAACAGTTCTGGACCAAGCACTCGTTCCACTAACCTTGCGTGCGGGGTGGCCGGGTGCGCTGTCCTCAAAATCCTCGCGACCCTCGACACAGTCTCGTCGTCGCCGCCGTCGTCGTCGTTGTTCTCTTATCTGTCACAGAGCACTGGCACGTCCTCAACACTTCGCTGCAGGGAGCAGCAGCTCTGCAATCAGAGAAACAATTGAAAACCACGTTCGTTGGCTGTACCCAGGGCGTGCAATGGTCCCCCCCCCCGCCCCTAGCTTTCCCGATTGGCCAACTGCGGGCCCGTCTGTTGACATCAGCGACAATGCTCTTGTCGATATCGCCCGTCCGTGAGGCAGACCGCAGCGACACTCGACCGTTATCTCCTCCTTTGCTGCAAACGGTCGCTTCATCCAAGCGAGGCAACTCCTATTCATGGCCGACTACTCCATAGGATTGAACTGTATACAGATAGCGAAAGTATGATAACTCATCCCTCAAAAAAATAAGAATATTAAAAATATATAATCATGGTATTCAACACTCATTCTTTTGAAGTCTGTGGCGGGGATTTAAATGATGGTAAGAAGTTCCCTGCTCCCTGGATGTATTGTCTGCAAAGTTTCCCACGAAGTCCTCCACTTATTTTGTACTGATTTCCACTTATTTCTTCTCTCTCTCTCTATCTATCTCAACAGCTTTGTTTACGTAGCAAAGACTTGCCCTGTAATACACTAGTTTTAATAATACTTAGAGTTTGATCATCCTAAAACCTTCTGTTCCTTGTGATTGCAGCAATCTTGAAAACAAGACTATCGCCTTAACAAAGAACTGGAAAACGGATCTCGTAAATATTACAGCATTCACCTAAATTAGACGACAAAAAATAAAAATAAAAAATAAAAAAAGATCAGTAAGCTATCTCGTTTCTCTCATGCCGAATACTTTATTATAACTAAACACAGATTGATGCTGGTCCAGTTACATGCTATGCCAGGATCTAGGCTTAAGTGATAAAACTTCTTTTATTGTTCTTACCGTAAAGGTACACCACCATTTTTTTTCTCCACCCAAGTTGCGACATCTTCGATCGCAGTCAGACCAGGAACAAAAGCCACCCAGAGCTATACGTCTTACAAAACCTTGTCAGACAGGTGAGTGCATAGAGTCTCGTGCAGAATGAGTTTGCCCACGCAACTGTCACGTGACACGTGATATTTTTTTAACCCTCGCGGCAGGCGACTAGGAGAGAATCTGTGTAACAAACACGTTTATAGCTGTCTGGCCAAATTTTTCCGCTTTTATGAAATGCATGTTTTGCACGAAACTTTGTTTTGGTGTTTTGTTTGTTATTATTAGACACTTTTGTTTTGTTAGATGATATATATATATATATATGTCAACTACTATTGCACACAGAGAGAGAAAAAATACGAGAAAGACAGTAGGGAGGAAATAAATATATTCTATTTGGACAATTAGACTTGTGAGAAAAATTAACATCGTTGAAAGAGGATACTTGGTATATGGCTGAGAGGTGTCGTATCATATTACATTGTTGTTTACTTTCTTTCTAGTTATTTTGTTTTTAATTTGTTGTCATCGGAAACGCCTGAATGCTATTAGGTTGTGATCTACGATGCTGCAGAGATGGGAGACTGGTGGCAGAAGTAATGTGAAGAGAAGTAATGCAATCCGACAATGGAAGACACGTTGTAGTCGGTGTCGACTGGAGGGAGGTTGGAAGACTGAGACTTCATGATGTGTGTGTGTGTGTGTGTGTGTGTGTGTGTGTGTGTGTGTGTGTGTGTGTGTGTGTGTGTGTGTGTGTTATTTGCGTGAAATGTTTGCTTGTGCTGCATGCCTGTGTAGTACGTGTGCGTTCGCTTCCTTCTTACATTCCACATCGCCCTTGTCATCACATGTAAAATCGAATCATTGACATCGTTCTGTGCTTCACCTGACTTAAGACAGGGAAGCTCACAAGCCTAACAACAAAACATGTTCTTTCTACAATTAAGAGTGACTATGCTTCAATTACATAACTGTTTTAAATGAAAGTCCCACCGCCTAGGCTGGATTACACACTAAGGGGTCGAATGGAAAGCAGAGCTGATTAATGAGGGGAAAAAAGTAGGGCCTACAAAAAAAAAACGACCCTTGGCCACTTCTGTGCAAAACTAAATAGAAATAAATTTATCCCGAAATGAGATTCGAAACTTCGATATCGATCATCGCTATCATTCTTGCATTCATTTTATTCTGTTGACTTGAACTGGCCGGTGCTGGTCATCCCAGACTGGTCATCGGAGGAGGCGGGGGAGTAAAGGGGTCTGGATGGATGAAGCAGTTAAGGTTCTCTACAGACGCCTTTCTGTACGAACGGTAGGCAGGTGTGGCATCATGAGGTCAGCCCACGCCTTCATGCTCGCCAGACACTACCTCCTATGTCCACCTCGGTGCCTGCCTCCCTTAGAAGGACCCGGATGGATGGTCTTGACAGGATGTTTGGTCCTCGTCACGTGATTAGCGCAGACAAGACTTCGCCGTGTAACGGTTGCCATTAGAGAGAAAGTGGGGGGGGGACGGTGGTTCACAAGGGAGCCGACTTGTGTCGCACATCTCGGATGGTGTTGTGTTGCAGGTAGAAAATTCCTTCTCTAGCACTTGATCTTCAATGTCCAGGCTTATTGTTTAGCCTCGACTATTGTAACTTTTTGTTTGCTGACCGCCTGCTCGACAAGCTCCAGAGAACTCAGAACAATGTTGCTGGCATTGTATTCCACATTGACAGGCTGCTCATATCACACCAGGGTTGGGCGGTCTGCACTGGCTGCCACCACTTCCTATTGCCCCTTTGTTATTATAAAGCGCGTTGAGCTCGCCTCCGTGTGGGGATGTTTTTATTATTATTATTATTATTATTATTATTATTCAGGGGAACCAGAATTCTAACGTGCTAGCAGCCAATGTACAATGATGTACATTTGTACACGTTTGAAGGAGAGATGACGGTCTGCAAACAAGGTGTGGTGCAAAAGCCGTTGAAAAAGGACGCGGCAGTCTGTTATACTGGCCATGCTAGCTAGGCCTGACTGTTACCAGGCTAGCAGCTGCTTAGCTGGTCGGTCAGTCACCTCGGTCACGCGACTGGGGAACCGTCACTGGCCGTGATGACACTCTGCTACAGATGGCAGCCGTCTAGCGGACCTTCAGTACTGGCAGGTGTGTGGGCCGTATGCTGGCACAAGGCTGGCTCCCTGTAACCAACCAGTGTATGCCCAGAGGCAATGGACCAATGTTGAACAAAGATTCTGTGCTATCTATGGGCTACTGCTATTTTTTTCTATTCTACTTTGCACCACCACGACCACCACCACCACCACTGTTTTGTCTGTCCAACCTCTCCTTCTTCTCCTTCTGTTCCCAGGAAAAATGTCGCGCTTGCCGACTTTCCGTTGGCAGGACAAGTTGCAGACACGAGGTCCAGTCTTGCCTCTTGAGGGCTTCTCTTCAGACGCAGACTCTCCGTCCGGAGTGCACGGGGGAGTGCTCGCGCGCGCGCGCCGGCCTTAATGTTCGTGGACATTTGGAGAAACCAGGAGAGACAGCTTGCATCCGCCCACGCACAGAGACTGCTGCAATGACATTTTCAGGTTGGTCGTGATCTTAAGTGACAGCGGTCCCCGCCAGCCAAGCTCTTGCCCTACCGTTCAGCTCTCCTCTTGTTTCAGAGTCTCCTGTCCTAACGTCCACCCTCCACCATTGAGGTAAGGTTGGGGCAGCTGATGGCAAAAACGGTTGTAGTGCTACCATGACAACAGTGAGAATCAGATGTAGTTCAGATCTCGGCTTGGATCCCACTCTTTTATGGACGTGGTATCGGGTGCCCTCACATCCATCGCTGTCTGGTGTACTTGTGTAAAGAGCTTTGAGCACTACCTTTCAGCCTCCGCTAGTCCATTAACTCCAATAATAATAATAATAATAAAGGGATTTAAACCGGACATTTCCCTACTTAACAGAGGGATCAAAGCGTTTTACAAAAGAAAGGCAAAGACACCAAATTCACATAACACATAGCACACCTACGTATACAGATCAAAACATGTCTCCAAACAAAAGGACACAATCAGCACCAGAACAAAGCACAACAAACAGAAAGTTTTGCTTCATTTCCATTTCAAATGGTCGGAGAAAGTATAATCCGTTTACTACTGTTCTGAGTGACTTCATGCCATTGTTATTGATCGGGGTTGGCACACGGTCAGCTGTACATATTAATGTCATATTGGAAGCCAAAAAATGATTACATGGAAATAATACACTAATACAAAGATCTTGAGATGCTATTTGTGTCTGCTTCTCATTTAGGTTATACTTAATTAGTAAGCAGTTTTGCTTTCTTTCTTTCTTTCTTTCTTTCTTTCTTTCTTTCTTTCTTTCTTTCTTTCTTTCTTTCTTTCTTTCTTTCTTTCTACAGAGGTTCTTGTGGTTCCCACGACTCCTTCTGACAGACGTGAAGCTATTGAAGAGAATGTACCTTCTTCGCAAGCTGAAAAGTTTTTCAGTCAGCACAACAGTCATGTGCTACTTTTATCAGTCATTCAGTAATAAACACTTCAAACCCTTCAAGCCCTTTGCACTCAAGCTGCTCAACCATTATGACTTATGACTTGTTGGCTATGCATTTTGCTATGATGCTCCACTTGTCTTATCCCTGCCTTTTAAGTGACACTTGTTCTGTTTCTTATTTTCTCTCTATTTGTTTCATAACTTTTGTAACTGATCATACTTCTCTAGTCTTAATACCCCACTGAGATAAAAATAAAAGCAATGAAAGGGTTGGCTTACTCTTCCCTTTTTTTGGAAAATTTGTCAAGCATTTTCGAGGGAAAAAATTATTCAATACCGATGTTCAGTAGGAAAATATTTTGTTTTCCGCTTCGACTACTTCTTGATTTGATTCAACCTGCCAGCAATGTGACCAGCTTCGTGTGACGTGGCGTTTCATGGCGGGAAGAGGGTTGCCAGCTGCTTCCCTTTCTTCTTGTCTGTAACCCTTTTACTTGCCTTCCCGTTACTTTTATTATATTTACTTTGTTGATTACTTTAGACACATACTTCGCTGATTGGGCAATCCTGCAGGGGAACGTCCCGTACAATGTTGACACACCGCTCACTTAATACAACGTCTCGTGACTCAGTAGCCTTCACTCCTCCTCCTCCTCCTCCTCAAAGAAAGACTTGACGTGCGAAGCAAAGAATAATAGGGAACAAATTAGTAAATATTAAAGTTAGCAAAATACATGCAGAAAGTTGGCTCATCTAAAGGGGAGTCAGACCCATCTGCGTTCTTTTGTACTGATAAATATTACAGCTCTGTTATTTCTTGTTTGGACAGCATCCACTGTGGCACTCGTACACACAACTTATCTTTGGCAGTTGTTACTGCCGTCTAAGTACTGTGAGTTCTTCCTACGTCTCAGTCTATTCCTGTTGCGAGTCCACGCTTGTGAGGAGGCGAGTACTAGTTCTGAACACCGTTAGGCTCAGCACGCCGATGACTCTCCACTCGTAGTCCCTCCGACTGTCCGTCGTCACATTCACTCGGTCCTCCATCCATCTCGGAGTGACGACCACTCCTCCGGTGCCACGGATGCCGAGTGCTGTGCCAGTCCAGGAACGTCACATGACCTCTCCGGTGACTGTTTGTTCACCTGACTACACTGCTTCCGTACCCTACAGGGGTACACGCCGAGGTTTAAAAAAATACCAGGTATAGGTACCGAGCAACCACCACCCGGGGTACTCATAATCCTCGTGACTCCGATGCTTTGGGTACCCAGACATTTTCTATTTTTCTGAGAACGGACGTCTCCTGCCGGCCTTAGCGTCCAAGGTCTAACTCTCTTACAGGTAGCCACCATTTTGGTTGAGTGGTATCTGACATCTTCAAGACGACAGCTGGAAGTCCCGATGTTCCGTTGTTCCTGACTACCACTTTGTTTCGTATTTTTCCGACTTTCTCCCGAGACTTTGCCCCCGTTCGTCTCTGCCTCAAAGAAAAGTCCCTTGTTTTGAAAGACTACTGAAGACGTATCGACTTCTGCTCGAAGAACTGCCGACGAGATGATGGCTTACTGGTGATGTACCGAGAAGTGTCTTGCACGCTGGTTGGTTGGATGCTTTGGTGGGAAAATGCTTCTATCTCGAAGTGACTGCTCACTAGGCGGAGAAAGGGAGGGGGGAGGAAACCGGAGTATCCAAAGAAAACTCCCGGCGCCCGGCCCTGTGAACTGGTTTTCTATACAGAGAGTGTCCCGAGATGAGGTTCGAGCCCTGGGCTGCTCACTCCAGTGGTGAGAAGTGACTGTTTTAACGACTACATTCCCGGGTGCCCCTAAAAGTCGAACGTGGTTTTTACTTAAAACTTTCTGCATTCACACACGACATACAAATCAGGGATTTCATTGGTCAAACACGGTACAAGAATCTTGTACATAATCATATACTTGCTAGAGAAAACATTAAGATAGGTCGCTATCTACTCTGTGTGTGTGTGTGTGTGTGTGTGTGTGTGTGTGTGTGTGTACACGGTTTTTTTTTTGGTTTTTTTTGAGTGTGTAACAGAGAAAGATTGTGTATTGTGTTTGCACGTGCGTTATCAAAATTTACAATCTATCCTATATTCACATTTGCATACATCATGAAACTGACTTTGATTTCTTTTTTTATTTTAATCTTCACCTTTCGATGTGATACACGTTGTACACTTAAAGAATTTACCCCAAGAAAGTTATTCCCGTCTCCAGAGACTCCCTAGAGTCTAAGCTTCCTAACCTAGAACCTGTAGATCGCTGTAATTGCCAAAATAAATGAGTTAATGTCTGACTGCTGGAACAAACTGGTAATACCTTAATAAAGGCTGGCTTCCAATAAAAAAATCAGATTGCGACAAATAAAATGGAAGACCGACTTAAATACACATACGGCCGGCCTCATCTCCGCTGGGGTGTGATGGGGACAAGAGAAGAGTTTTATTTACACTTCCCTAACATGCATTAACCTCCATAACAACTGCTTCTCCACATTTCCATCCAGTATTGATGTACAAATTTACCTTGTTCCGCAAACGCTTCATATAATAAATATAGGAATTCCTGACATGTTCTGGAAAACGCCTCATAATAAATATAGGAATAATTCCCAACTTGTTTTGGAATATTTAAATTCACACAGCTTTCCTGTCTAAAACTCACTTATTGACACACAATAACTTCTTAGTCCATAATGTCAATAAAATGTTATAAATAAAACACAGTGTGGCGAAGTTTATTTGTTTTTATTATTGACACATATCTTCTGTTTTATTTGTGTGTGTTGCGTGGAGAATGTTTCGTTTGGTTTTTATTTTACTCTTTTTGTTATGGTAGTCAGTGTTCCACAATGAAAACAATCACCCATAGCAAATTTTGACAAAAACATAATTTGAGAGTGTATTATCTGTGTGTGGGGGGGGATGAAGGCGGGTTGGGTGAGTGGGTGCGCGAGCACGCGCGCGCGCGCGCGCGTGCGTGCGTGTGTGTGTGTGTGTGTGTGTGTGTGTGTGTGTGTGTGTGTGTGCGAGTGTGGGAGTTGAGGCTGTGTGCATTCACAAATACGAGAGAGAGAGAGAGGCAGAAGACAGAGGAGAGTCTCTAACATTCTGCAAAGAATGGTAGATGCTTGCAGAGCAAACTGGTTGTGCATTTGAAATGTGCCCAGATTTGTAGCGAATGTGCAAATATTGATAAACACCTGGTAATCTGCGAAGATTCTGTTCTCCGATAAGTCCAGCTCTTCGATGCATGGGATGAAAGGAAATCTGGAATCCATCATGGCGTAGTTCATCGTCTGCAACCAGTTGTAACCCAGGTATAGACCCTTCACGCATATATTGAGGAGTCATCCAATATTATCCAGAAGCTTACTACTGGCGAAAACGATGTCGCTTGTAAAGATTGAAAACTGTCAAACTGTTTCCTTGAAGACCGTACAGCGAGTCTAGTGCAGGCGTGAGACAAAGCAACTGGTTTCCGTCTAGTCGAAGGACTTTAAGGTTGGGAAGAAAACAAAATGCACGTGTCTATTTTTACTAACACACATCCACCCGGGTGAATTTTCTCCAGTGATGAGTTTTGAATAACCTCAAAGGATTTTTTGGTGGTGGTTCCTATTTGACAATGGCAAGCATCCAAAATAAGAACTTTGAGGTTGACTACCGCCGCAAAGTCCGACCCGAAGTAGTGTAGCGCAATGGTGTCGAGGCTCAGAACCTGCAGAGTGCGAGGTGGTCGAAAGATTATTGTCTGAATAATGGCTCATGAAGGCAAGATTGTTGTTGTGGAGGTATAAATCTGTTAAAGACGGCTGGAAAATATTGGGGGGAATCGACTGGCTGTCAAAGGCGATCTGTTGGTTGGACAAATCTCATAATTGCAGGTGGTCGAGAGTGCAGACTTTATTGTATCTCACACTTTACTCAGGTTATGTAAATGTTGACATCCATAAAGACACTTTGTAAGCATATTCAGGCTCATATTCAGGGCCCACAAGGCTTTGATGGAAGAATTTATCTACCGATACATTAGTGTTCAAAATGCTTGATGTACACGTTTTATTCACAGCCAGTATCAACAACAGAAAGACGAAGCAACAAATTGTCACAAGCCTTGGTCTCGGTGTCCATTAACTAATTCAAATGTCTCATCGATTAGAAAAATGTTTGATGCAAATTAACAGCTTCCGGCTCCCCGACCCCTCCATCCTAAAATGGAAAATCCCGTCTTTGTTGTCTCATTGAATCAGACGCACAAACTGTAAAGACCTTTTTAATCAATATTCTTTTTAAATTCTATTTCTAGTGTCTGCCGATAGAATAATACATTCAGGTCGTATGCATCAGACTAATCCTGTGTGCTTGTATCAGTCTGGTAAACCATTGGGAGCTTTTTAAGGTCCCCGACTTCTAAATCATTCACACCATACATCTTTCCATTTTCTCAACCGGTAAGATTTATTTCTGAGTGAGTGTAACACGACCATTTCTGCAACTCCAAACTCTTGTTAAGAAACCTTATTTTTAAGATAAGGAATCAAATCAAAAGGAATTGTTAATAAATAATCCAAAATAACTAATCAGCGACATGAACGTGTCACTTATATATGATAAGCTATAACAGAGAAGTCTTAGAGATAAAGTTTAGAGTAAAAACAATTCCTACATCACATTCCTAACATCACATTCATTAAATATTACATTTTCCCTCGTTTCACTCGCGTTTTTATTTATAACGTGTGTACAGAGTATATGTTGTGTAACTGTAGTTTGTCGTGTGCCTTTCGGAATAAACTATCAATAAACATCGCAAGCAATGGCAGAATAATTACTTACCTTCTGACGGCTTCCACGTGCTCAAGCATTATAAGCTGAAAGCTATGAATAAACTTAACTGGCACAAGGAGAGAGGGACAGAGGGTAGGTTCACACCAGCAAACTAACTCGCTGCCATCACGGACATGTATAGGGTGGACTGCTGTCTGTCTGCCGAGACCAACGCTTAGGCTCTTACGAAGTCCACCGCTGGTAGTCTCGGCGAGCTTTAACAATGAATGTGACTGAACTGGAAGCTTTGTACACGCCAGCCTCGTTCTAGTAGTTAAGCTGAAACGTGACTAAACCAGAAGATTTGTACACACCAGCCTCGTTCTATGACTTAACTTAAAAAAATCGTCTGCAAGCAGTCCAGTAATAGAAGTTCGTGTTGCCATGAAAGTACTGCCACAGACCGCTAGTCCCTGACAAGGTAAGACGGTTTGCAGAACCCGGAGGGTGTGTCATCAGCTGGGGTAAAGTGGAAACAGTCTTCTACGACTCACTTCCTTGCAAGTACTGACTTCCAACTCACACCGACAGGCCTCGTCCTGTAGTGTAGCTTTTCACTCCGACAGGTCTCGTCCTAAAAGTGGATTGACTTCGGAATGTCGGGCAAACCACTGTTGCTACTCCATAATATATATTAGTGTTTATAAAAGTAAGAAAAGATTTAGGAAGTGTAATGGAATAGAACTGCCATGTAAATTAATACAATATAAACATATTTCCACATGTAAAAATTATATAGATATGTATCATAATACATATATATATATTTTTTGTGTGTGTACTTGTACATGCATGTTTTTGTGTGTGTGTGTGTGTGTGTGTATTATTTGTATGTAATATATGTCTATATATAATAATAATAATAGTGAAGATTTTTATAGCGCATATTCACACTCGTAGAGAGTATGCTCTTAGCGCTTAAAACGGGGAAGAGACGTGGACTAAGTAGATACAGAACACAGGGGACGAAAGAAAACGACAGTACTGACAAAAACAGATAACAAAAGGCATCAAGTAACAGGAACAGAGAAAAATAGTGATGGGTAAAGTAGCAAGAGGGAAGGGGGGGGTAAGGACTAGCATTGTGGACTAGGAGTAGTGCTCAAGGAAGAGGTGCGTTTTCAGTGCAGATTTGAAAGATTCAGTTGTAGGAAGGTGGCGGATATGGAAAGGAAGAGAGTTCCATTGTTTTGCAGCACAGTAGCCAAAAGTCCTGTGACCATATGTTGTTGTTCTGGTGACAGGAACAGTCAGAGTACGGTTGTCAGAGGAAGAGCGGAGTTGTCTGGCCGGAGAGTAAGGGATAGATATATATATATATATATCTCAAATAAATGTATCTATGTCTATGTATCTATGTTTTCCACATGCAGTGAAATAGCAGACAGGGTCATTATTGACATAAAGAATTTATAACAAGACACAAATAAAAAATTATTCAAAACAACTTTTTTTAATGCTGTTAAGTTCTGTTTTATTATTAATTTGTTCGGCCCTTGATTGAAACTCCGACTGAAATACTGTTTGATACAGGTTAACTAATTGGTTGCCGGTGAAATGATTCAGTATGACGTCCAAACAAACAATTTTCAGTGAATCTAACTATTTGCTATGAGGAATAAATCGAAAATGTTTTCGACATTTTTTTCTGGACATTTTTTATGTTTGAAGACGAGTCTAAGCAACCTTAACCTACTGCCATCTCAGCAAGTCCGCTTGTTTTAGTCATAATGATTGGGAAGCGAATATGGGTACCTGATTCCACAGAGGTTTGGGGAAGGAAAGGTAACGAGGGAGAGGAGACTGGCGCCACCCTCAGGGAAAGCTGATACCCTGAAAAAAGCGAGTTCCTTAATACCTCACTCCCTAACGACCTGATATCGGTCATGGGATAGCTTATACTACTATTTGGGCTCAAGAAAATAAAATATTGAATAAAGACAACATAAAGTTATCAGGTTTAAAATTCAACAACACCCAGCGAAAGCATGAAACTGAAGAAACGAACAAAGAAAAACGTCCAACTATTTAAAAACTGAACCAGCATATCCTGTCATGTAAAATAAACTCTCGGGGTACAACATAAATATCGCAATATTGTTTTCTGTGCAAGCATCAGCATGTCACAAACCATTTTTAAAGTCAGTCGGATGGAAAGGGAACGGGAAATGGAAAAGGTGGGCAGATGGGGGGTGGGGGGTGATTTGCGTGGAAGTGCGTGGGTGTGTGCATGGATGCGAGCGTTTTATGGCGGCCGCTTTTTTCTTTGATGTAACGGCGTCATTGCAAAGCTGCAGTATTGTAAATTGTGGAAGTTAGGGTTGAGGCCAAAAATGATTTTGTTTTGTTCTGGTTTTTGGTATGGAACTAGCCTTCCCATTGACCGGGTCGGAGAAACTGATGGTCTTCCTAATTGAGGAAACAAAATAACCGCCAATGTTTTGTAAGTGATGTTTTGTACCAGACATGAGTTGATGTTCAAGAGTTTGACTTTGAATTCCGTCAAATTTGTGAAGCCTGCGCCAGAATCGAGGTAAACAGAAGTGTCAATACTCAGTGCTTCAAAACTTGCGAGCTGAGAGTCGGTTGAAAGACGTTGCCTAGAAACCGAGTAGACAGCGGGACATGGTTTTTACGAAAATATAACTTATCTTGAGGGGCTTGAACACATCGTAGGGGAATGATTCGTTGTCGAAGGTGGTAGAATTTTTGGAAATGTGTGAAACCTGTAACTGGCCGAGACTGGTGAACGCGCCTCAGTTGAGAGCAGAGGTCTGGTTGCTGTCTACACTCAGTCGACCCAAGCTTTCCAATGTTCCGTTCGTTACACTTTGTAAACTATTGTATCTTATATCAGATGTCTGCAACTGTGGGTAGGATTGTCAAAGACGTTAGATGATGATGCTATGGTCTGGATGGATTCTATCCCCATAAAAAAAACTGTATGATTTATGTCAAGCGCTCCGACCAAATCATTGGAAAGGAGCTATACAAATTATTATTATTATTATTATTATTATTATTATTATTATTAAAAGGCTTGTGGGTGGATCTGAGACGATGAAAAGACCTGCTAGGGAGGTATGTCATAAGCTTGTAGTTAACGTTAAGATCCTTCAGGCACTTCATTTTCCGCAAAGTCGTTTTGCTGTTACTTTAAAATTACTATCAAAAATCATTCTGAGGTCAAGCCACATGGCGTCGCTCGGCAAATTTCTTGGTAGTAAAGTCAAGTGTCGATAGCTACAGTTCACTAACACACCGCACTCGCCTGGTCTAAGGGAGACAACCATTATCAGCTTTCATTGTCGTGTCACAGAAGAGGTTTCTTCCCTGTAAATGGGACCCACATCATTGCTGAAGCAAACGCGGCAAAGCTGAGATTGTTTGCATCACCGGTTCCATACAAGTGTCCATAAAATCTAAGCGTATGAAGTCCCTACCGATACTTTTTTAATTCAGAAAGGGAATATAAAACCGGTAGAGGCTAAAACGTGGCCTGGCACGTTACAACAACAGTGTTGTTGATTTTCTTTTCACTTTGTCAAACAGCTAAAAATCGATTCGGTTAAGTCTTGCTATAAATCCTGTCTTCTCCTCCTCCTCCTAACATAACCAACCCCAATTCATGGTGTAATCCTCGTGGGTCCCCCTTTCCTGTATTTATTGCCCATACTTGGTGGATTATTGGATACCACTTCCTTGTTTCCCACACTTGGTTGGTGCCTCTTCCTTGTTTCCCACACTTGGTTGGTGCCTCTTCCTTGTTTCCCACACTTGGTTGGTGCCTCTTCCTTGTTTCCCACACTTGGTTGGTGCCTCTTCCTTGTTTCCCACACTTGGTTGGTGCCTCTTCCTTGTTTCCCACACTTGGTTGGTGCCTCTTCCTTGTTTCCCACACTTGGTTGGTGCTTCTTCCTTGTTGCTCAAACTTAGTGGGATTTCGTATCGCGACTGGCCAAAGATGCGTCTACAGGACTGTTTTTTACGGGTCGATTACACCACTACCTATAGCCAATTCGACCACATCCTTATCCAAGCGATAATTTGGCCACAAAATAAATGAATTTTGATGTGGTCTCTCCTCTATCGTCGCTGGTTGATATGCAGGTAAGTGAATGGCCGAGTGGTTAGAGCGCTGGCGTCCGAACCGAGAGCGCGATGGTTCAATTCCCAATAAGCGCAGCAAACTTCCCCCAGTCGACCCAGCTGACGGGAATGGGTACCTGACTCCATAGAGGGTTGGGGAAGTAAAGACAGCGAGGGAGAAGAGATTGGCACCACCCTCATGTAAAAAAAAAAAGCTGGCCCCGAGAAAAGTGGGGTCTCTAACACCTCACTCCCCAATGACCTGAAAAGGTTATGGGATGACCTTTACCTTTACCTTTATGCACGACTTTGATCTGTTATCTCGTGTAGGGGGGGAGGTTATTGCTTGGTAGAATTATTTAACTATAGCTTCTATTTCCACATAGTTCAATACGCCCATCATTATTTTAAGGCTTAGACTTCACATACCGCGGATGTCAGTCCAACACCTTCAAAAAAACAAACAAACAAACAAAAACAGAAACCAACACACCCAGCACCGTGGATCCCACGGCAGTGAAGCCAGTGGTAGTTGTCGATGGTCATAATCTCCACAGTGTTCGTGATGTCACCAGTGTCCAGGAGACACGGGAAATTACTCGGCAATTATCGTCACTAAAGGACGAGCGGTACAGATGAATGTAAATGTACAGCCACTTTTATTCATTTAAACGTTTTTCTCTTCAAAAAAGCGTCCATATCTTTGTAGTCAAAGTGTCCAGGAGGAAACGGTGAATAGCGTCTTTGAATATGCGGACTTTGTTGTTATTGCTGGTATTTGTGTCTGTACTTCCTTACTGTAAACACTCGATATTTTAAGGTTGCTCTAGCTACGAGCTACTCCGTCGTGTTTATGTTTTGTACCAAAAGACTGCAAGCTTTTTTTTTTTGGCAGGCATGAAACAGCGACCGTTACTGTAAGGGCCCACCTGTTTACATGATTACTGTTCCCCAAGTGCCACTGACATGATTTCAATTTATCACACTCTCTCTTTCGCTCTCGCACGCACACGTGGGCAACAGCATGGACACAAGCACGTGAACGAACGCACACACAGACACAGCCTTTCTCTGGGTGGCTGGCATCTGTTGCAGGCGACAAAAGCAATTAACGTTGCACGTCCTTATCCCAGCATGCCTTTCGGATGCCTGTGCTTTTGTGATTGTGACGGACTCCTTGATTCTTTCTCTGGTAAGTCGGTACTGGCTTTTCTATCAACAATAAAAAAAGAAAAAAAAATGGGGGAACGGGCATGAAAGAAAAAACTTAGAGAGGGGAAAAACATTTTAAGAACATTTTCATTTTAAAGATTAATGCATTATACTGATACTATGAAGTGCTGCACCTGACGGATCTTGTCCTCCGACTACTGTGTTTGACTTTGTCTGTCTCTGTAGGCATGTGAGCCTTCGTCCGGATAGACGATGACATAAACAAGATTCTCTGTCCGAGATTCGATTCGACAGACAGACAGACAGACAGACAGTGGAATAAACATACAAACGCACAGAAAGACACAAGAAGAGGAACAGACGCGCAGACAGAAATAAACAAACCGGACAAGCCACAGTACACCCGAGATCTTGCCTCTACGCTTAGGGAGCTGACTCAACCCGACCATCCACCCCCCCGGCCTCGCCATGTCTCTGTTTGACGGCACGGACGTAGATAGAGATCACTTCATCGAGGGCTGTCTCGTCGTCGCAGTCGCCATTCTTATCGTCATTTTCATCTACGCTTTGTGTTGCCACGCCAAGAAGAAAGCGGAGAAGAGGAGGAAGAAACAGGAGGAGGAGGAGGCCACTTCCTTCTTTACGCTGGACGACACGGATCCTCCCGCCCGCAGCACTTCCTACAAGTCCACCGTCTTCTCCCTGGCAGGTGCATTGAAACACACACACACACACACACACACACACACACACACGGAGAGAGAGAGACACACACACACACACACACACACAAACATACATACAGACATACAAACAGAAAAACACACACAAGCACGTACACAAACGCACGCATGCTGGTATAGGGGAGGAGGGTACAGGATTATTGTGTGTCGGTGTCTCACTTGAACAGATATTTATGCCTCTTAGGTGTAGCTAACGATCACAGAACACTTCGTGGAGCTCACACCTTGACTCACAATTCATTCTTTGTATGCCTAACCCATCAGCCATCAGTCCCGGCATTTTGGTAAGCATCTGTCAGTCCACAAACTTCATGTATTTTAAGAGGATTAGGTTTCGATTGGCCACAAATTACAATTAGTTATATTTACTCCGCGGAAATGGCATATGACCTCTATGTGTGTGTGTGTGTGTGTGTGTGTGCACGCGCGCAAAGTTATCTACAAGGGAAAGAGAATGTGCATGTCTGTGGGCTCGCATTCCTATACGGGTAAGAAAGTGAGTGAATGAGTGCATGTATGTGTGCGCGCGTATTTACTTTGCACAAATGCGTGCGTGCGTGCTGCGATTGTTTACAATCAAACCTGGACGAAACCACGTTCTCCCAGGTGTCACTCGGCTGTAAGCCTGTCTTGGCCAACAATATTCTTCCTGTGCAGAAATCCCCTGCTGCCCGCCGCAGACCTACATCACCATAGCCCAGGCGCCAGTCACTCTGGACCAGCTCAACGGTGACCCCACCCCAGGACCCGTCCTCCTGGGACCGGGCAAAGGTCAGCACGTGTCCACACCCATCTACCCGCCTTCCTACTTCGGTCCCTCCGCCGCCTGCTACGCTTCTCTTTCCGATGTCAACCCCTCCTCGCCAGCCCCGCTCAACCCCTGAGCATCCAGTCACGTGACGTGGGTGTCTCTACTGCTGATCGAGCGGGTGCTTGACTGACTTTGTGACAAATGTCATTGCTGTGATCCTCCGCTGACAATCTCGAGTTAGAACCTGGCGTTTCCGAGCGGTTAGCAATGGGCGAGATGTTGTGTCACAGATGTGTTATTAAATGAGATGTGACATGTCGTTTGTGTGACCTACCGAGTGCTATGTTACAGACGTATTCTGTGATGGAAATTACTTCATATATGTCCTGGGGTAATTATATTAACATAGCTGAACCTCCACGGGAACAGCGAAGTTAGACACGTACAGGGATTTTAAAAAGAGGGGCCCTGGGTCCTCAACGGAAAAAAAAGGACCCTTCAAATGAAACAATGGGCCCTCGAAACAAACACATTTTCATTGCTTTTTCTGGTAAATCTTTGATATACTACAGATTACAACAAAATACTTTAGTAATCACATGACACTGAAGATTAATCAAATAGATTTTTTTATATCGATAAAATCATCATTCATCGTCATTAGTGTGATCTAAATTTGCAAACCAATTAGTCTTTGTGTCCATCTCATTGGGCTATGAGCTTATTTTTAGGCAGTTGCTGTATCTTGTTACTAGAAATGTTCTTCACTATCCTACGTCTGCGAGTTATATAGTCCTCTGGTTTTGTTTTTTTGTTTTTTGTTTTCTTTTTCCATACCACAGCATCACTGAAGCTATGGTCAGCAAGTGATTCATTTTCACATTGTATTTTCATGAGAATACCTCAAGGCAACTTCTATGAGAAGACTTTATTAGGTTTTGATGGCTGAAGCCCTTCTCACTGTCTGCAGTGTGGTATGGCATAAGGAGGGACAGCTTTCCAAGAACCAGCAAATTGGGAGATGAATCCCTGTGAAAGTCAAATAACAGTTTGTGGAATCTCTCGGATATGCATTTGGCACTAAAGTTTCTTTGGCCACAATCCATTAACTGAACATGCTGCTTTGTCAAACAAGGGTTTACTGAATTTGCTGCCCAGTTGTGCTGGCTTTCCAAAGAAATCTGTCAAGATATTTAATTCTTTGTCGCCATTGGTTGCCCTGTCTTCTGCAGACAGGAATGATACAGGGCACATGGAAAGTACTGAAAAGGCAGAGGCAATATCACCTTCATCTTTTGGGAACCTGTCATTAATGCTCTTGCACAGATTATTACAAAAAGCAACCATGATAGCTTCTATGTACTGCGATGTTACCCTTAAATTATGGCCATATTCTTGTTTAATATCTCTAAACCTGATCTCCACTGTGTCCCAATCACCATCACCATTCTTTTTCTTCACCAGTTTCTCCTTCGGTTCAAATTGATGAAATGTTTCCACATCTCTGCTGTTACTGAAATTCAATTAAACTTGAATATTTTGAGATTGGCAGGTCTTCCTTTGCCATCCAATAGACAGTATGCATACCACCAAGAATACTGGCATTTGTATTTGTCAGATTCCTGTTTACAGCTGTTGATACAGCCTGGAATTATCAGAAAAAAATGAAATAAAAAAAAATGAAGGTCCACTTTACTAATACAATTTTACATCACAAATTTTTATGCATGAATGAACTTAAAGAAATTGTTTTTGCAAAGACATTCCTTTTAACTTTATAAAACTAGAATTTGTCCTTAAAGTGTTTTACAGTTTACACACTTGTGTGGGAAACTTTAAGCAGCCTAGGTAAGGTATTACATTTTTAACACATGGGATTAATTCAAAACTGACTTTCATGGGAAAATGATCGCTAGTCATGCTGTCTTCGTTTTATTTTATATCTTAATCAAATGGAATTGCCACACAAGTGATGCTAGCAAAAAAAGCAATGAAAAATATTAATCGTGTTAATAATGGTACTCTAATAATCACAATATATATAGTCAGCTTACTTTCGTTGCGATTAAATTATGGTCTGATCGTTTGGAATAAAAATTGCTTGTAAAATATCCAAAATCTTTACTCAACAAGGATTATGCATTATAAAAGCTAGGAGGAAATCATCCACAAAACGAGGAAATTTGCTATGCACAACTGAGTAAAGTTCACAACACATTATTTACAAGTGTTATATAATATTCTCGGCATAAGTTCTAAAATGGCTACGAGGTCAGAAATAAATTAGAACTGAAAAATAGTCTACCTGGCTGTAATTTTTCTGAGGAATTTCTGCTTCCAAAGAGTGCCTGTGCTCTAAAGTCTTGTGTCTGCAGCATTCTAAATGGTTTCAAAGCACGAAGAATGACAACAATTATTTTTTAAGTGCTGCATCACATGTTCAAATGTGCGCCTGCCATAGTATTTTCCCGGGTGCATGGTGACGTTGACTTTCACACTGTGCACCCCTCAGCGAAATTTTGCAGGATTACTTTAAGGCCACAGCCTAGAATTACCTCTGCCCTTGATAAGATTATTTCCCTTTTCTTACTCTCCTTCCTTTTTCGAAGAAACTAACCAGAATGTGAACTACATTGAGGTTTGATTTGCACAAGCCTCCAGAAAAGACTCCTTCAAATTATCACTTAAAATCACAAGAAAGTCCAAGCTCAGAACAGAACATCATGACTTTTCTTTTATTTACTAGTTGCAATCTGGTTTTGGGTCCTGTTGTGCCATTTCAGAACTTTTACTGAAAGCAACAACCTATCTAAAAATGCTAAAGTCTTTTTTCTTTAATTTGAGCATCCATCTATAACCATCTCAGTTCTTAGCCATCAGTAAGGCTTGCTTAAAAGACCGGCTAAACTCACACAACACTCAAAAGGCACTAAAAGCTACTACGGACCACAGAGAGAAGTGGGCTACGGGAATATGGCAGATTCTGTAAGACATTATGCACAAGTTTAACAACAAGATCTGTGAAAAACAATAAAAAAAATCTGTGGATAATGTGGCTACTCAACAAATCGATCATTTAACCAGCAGTTCTATGAACAAAAGGGTTTCAATTAAATTTTGATGTAGCAGTAGTTGTTGAAATATGACTTTATAAGACAAAATTCTGAAACTAAAAATAAAAAAACACAGCTATTACTTGAATAAAAAAGAATTCAGTGAAAAAATCCAAAAGGGGAACCAAAATGTAACACAGCTGATAATTTAACATCCTCTCATCAGGTTAACACAGCCACTTTTTGTTTCTTTGGCCAGGAATAAGAGTGCATTCTCTGCCCTTTCATGCTTCTTAGGAAGGCTGGGACTGCACTTACCATACATAAAATACAATTTTAAATCCTATCTTCAGCAGATCAGTCAGCATAATCACAAACTGCAAACTTCCAAAAATCAAAGTGAATGGTAGACTGTGCCACAGAAGACAGTCCAAAGAATGTTATCTAATACCACTGCTGCGGTCCAATGCTGAGCTCTGGACTGCACAAGCAAAGCAAGACTTCCTGCAGTGTTCGCAAATCTAATCATAGCACCACATAAAAAAGGACAATTTTTCAGTCTGTGAAATGCATTTCAGAGATGAAAAGTGGAGAATGTGATGTAGTAGAGAAAAAACACACATGCATGCACACACCTTTCCGAATACTTATCACCCATATACATGTATAGACATATAAAATGCTCCTTGTGACCATTAAGAAAGCCCAAATCATTTGTGTATGTATGCTCTAGGCTCTTTGTAACATACTAGACCCGAGGCTAGTTACTGCTTAAATCTGCATTATTGAGCAGTGAACGAAGGTCACATGACAGCTTTAGATGAGATCTGAAGACAGCAAAGACTTCAGTTAATTCCAAAAGCATAAGTTTATGCACTAGAGATACAATCGTATTCAAATGTACAAACTCATAAAAAAAAAACCCAAGGCCTCTTAGTACTTTCTTCAGCTATCTTCTCAGGATAGCCACCATATCCTTTAGCCTGGATGATTGAAATTTAAAAAACTTTAAAAAATGAGCACAAACGATCGCACATTAAAGATCTGTATGCACGTTTTTACAGAAGTCCCTTTCATTCGTTTGGAATATCCTTTTAAAGTGTACACTGCATTGTTCAGGAATGTTGCACTTGTTTGTATCAGTGGGTACTTAAACAAATTACACTTTAATAAAATTAAAAATCAGCATTTTGTAACACCATGAAGTTTTTTGTCCACTAAAAAAAGTTCTATGCAACAGAAATATGCTGCCAGCTTTGTTACTAAGGTAGACACCAAGCTACCAGTTCACTATTACATGCACACTATTTTAAAACGTCATCTTTTCCTCAAAGCCCAGGCAAAAAAAAAAAAAAAAAAAAAATTTTTAAGTCACCCTTTCATCGTCAACTTGCACCATGTGCTGCTGGTAGCAAGATATACAAGGCTGAGTAAGAATCACAGGTAAGAACTGTCCAACGCTCCCTTGGTGTTATGACCTTTTAATGTTATCACAGCAGTCTGCACAAATGGTCCCTGAATAATCCCAGAAACTGCCACCTCACAACCTGAGCTTCTCCCATGCGGTTTCACTGGCATTTCTTGCAACATCCATAATGTCCTCCGCCAGTTCTTCCACTGTGGTGTACCTCATTTTCTGAAAGCTGAAGATGTCTCGGATAAATCCCAGCACCAGATCCTAAAGAGGTTGCATCCACAGAAAAAGAAGAAAAAAATAAACAACAAAAAAAATTAGTCTTGCTGTCAAAATTCCTTACTTCCGAAAAATAAGGGAACTTAAATATAAAGATGGACTCTACTGTATGCTGGTAGGATACTAATATATTTAAAGACCAATTTCAGTAGGGCCTTAAAACTTTTTGCTAACCAACAATAAGACTTTAATTTTATTATGACTGTTTTTCTTTACTGACTCTTTACTTAGTGAAGTAATTGCTGGATTCAAAACTAGGATAATTCTCTACTAAGTTACCCCACTTTACTTTTCTATATGATGTCACAATCGAGTTAAAAATGTGCAGTGGATGTAACCCATAGGCTAACAATGACTCTGGATCTAGAGAAGTATACAAAGACTGAGACTGTTTGGGCTCTGGATACTGGATACTCTGGATGGAGTCTGCGCGTACAGAAGCATCACAGAAAGCAAGGCCCTTTGCAATAGGTATTTAAGAGCCGAGCTAATACCAGACTAAACTAGAATATGGTTGGTGAGACTCAGAAAGAGGGCAAGACAGCTTTGGCACTTTGAAGCTGCTAACAAATCGATGCTAAAACTTTGCAATGGAGGAAATGAAACTATTACATTTAAACCAGTTCAAGGAACAAGTACTTCAGCAGCAGGCTCTCTGAGTGCTTCTGATTGAGCATATGGAAAGAAAGTTTGCTCTTTTATACCATGCCCCCTCCCCCTGCCTCCACCGCGTTACAAATGCACAGAGATATGCATCAACCTCTTAATGAGTTCAACATTTCCTTCTTTTCTCTGTCTCCTATTCTTATCCTCTCCCCATATTAATTGAATTCATGCTTATTGTAAGCAGCAGTATCCAATCTGTAAACGAAAAATAGGATTTTTCCAAGCACTTGCTCTAAACATCTTCAAATCTCAGTAGAATTGCCTCATGTATCACAACAGTGCTCTGATTGTTTCACATTTATGATCAGCATCAAGATCAGGCTGATGCTAAAAAATTTATTTGCCAGCCTAGAAAGAAACATCTTGATGCTTCCATGAATACATCTTATTTCGCCTACCTTGAAAAAGTTGCACAATGTTTTAAGCTCTGAATCAGGTCCCAGGAAACCCCAGGCTAGCACAGGACTTGTGTGTTCAGAGATGGCATAGAAGTGGGCAACGAACCCATCTTGAAACTGCAAGCAAATATCAGTCTGCTGTGCTCAAAATGCTAAAACATCACTAGATATTTGTCATCAAAATACATCTACACATCATAAAAATTATAATGTTTTAATATATTTTAATATAATTTATTATAAAATGATATTTCTAAATAAATTATAATTTTTAAAAAGCTTACATTATTTACTACAATTTGCTATGTCTTTTTGTAAACTCCATATATTTTTAAATATATGCAGGAGAATTTATTTACCTTCAACAATCTGCGTTTTGCTTTCAGAACAGACCAAACTGCTGTTGCCAAAGCCTGCAAATATAACGTCAGTAAAATTTATATCAGTATTAATAAGTCAGTAAAACTGAGCATCAGAGTGGGCCAAGTGTGAAGGAACAGATGATATAACTTTAATTTGTGGTAAAAGATTACTTCCTCAAAACATGCAAAGTGGGCATAAGGCAGGAGAACCCTCCTTTGGCATATACTGCAAAAACTACAGCCTGCATCCTTTTCTGACAGTCTATAAAATTTGTACAATAATGGATTCCTCTTGCAACAAAAAAGGGAGGTAAATACATAAAATCATAATTAGCTGCCCACAGCCATGTCCCATAGTTTGCTTACTGATTGGGGTACCTAGGAAAACACTATACAATGTAGACGATTTATAAAGGACATGTTGGTATTGTTTTGTTCCAAAATGATGTAAGATTTCATACCCATTATTTCAACTTTATCCTGTCATTTCAGCAATTGCTTAAAAAGTACTGTAAGTGTAACTCAGGTAAGTTAGTTTTTCCAGCATGCTCTACCAAGTTTGGGTAAATCTGGTCTTTTCAGAACAATGCCAGCCTTTGCTATTTCTCCTCTGTTTACAACATACCGTTTCCTTGAAGCCATTAGACAGCCATCTATTCTGTACAACCGCTGTGACTGTTGAAGGTGGATTCTCCAGGTCATCAAAAGCGTCCATCATAATGAAATCCAAGACAATGTCATAGAATGAAAGACACTTCACCTGAAGGAAAGACAGAGAAAAAATAAAAATAAAAAATATGAACACAATTTAACAAATTCAATATTATTCTCTCAACACTCTGAGTCTGAGACAGACAAATATGCCTGGCCCCTTCAGCAACTATTAAGTTTGGGCCCTCACCCCCACACATGTCCATCAAGTTTAATAATTTTTACTACAAAACTATGTAAACAAAAATCCAGTCATTTAGTGAGGTGAATCACATTTGAAAAGATACATTCCTTAATATGGGAACAGGAAGACGCTGCTTTGAAGATTTTAATTTTTCCTCTTTTACTTTTCAAAAATGATGGCAACAGGCATGCACACAAAAAGATGGGTAGAGATTTCTTTTTATCATTTTCAAACCTTTTTCTTACACTCACGGTGTTCGTTATCATCCTAAGTTATGTTTATTCATTTTTACATAGCATGTAAGCGCTAAAATCCACTGAATAAGGGTCTAAACATTACACTCGTCATTGATGGTGCATAAGCACATACCAAAATTTTATTCTTGGAAATATGATTTGATATACTTAATTTTCTTTTGACTTTACAAGACAGGGCTATCCCAAGATGGAATAAGGTAGAAATGGTTCCTTTCTCTTAAATTTGAACTTAGTTATAATTTTGATTTCTCTTTATGTTCATTTTTAAAGAAATTTTGAGAATACTTCAAATTTGTGTATACCTGGGGATCAGAATCAAAGGTAAAGGCCCAGCTTCAAAGTGTTAAGAAACATTTTGCATAGCACAGGAGAATAAAAAAAAGAAAAAAACAAACCTGTTATTTGGGGAAAAATCAAGCAATGAATTTCATTCTCGTGAAAGAGTTTAAAGCATGCTTCAAACCTACTCTAAATGATAACCTGTCTTCTAAGCCAAAGTGAAGATGCTTAAAAGGAATGTCAGGTATTCTGGCACAGGTAGGAATAAAATACTTTGTACTTGTACAGATATCTGCTACATACTCGTTTATGCCACACACATACATATTCACCACCTTCCTACAAATGAATCCTTCAAATCTGCTCTGAAAATGAAAACCTCTTCCTTAAGCATTACTCCTAACAGTCCACACAATGCTAATCTTTCCTACCCTCCCCACTTCTGCTCTTGCTACTTTTCTCCCCATCTTTCTCTGCAGAATCAATATATTCTCTGTTCCTGTTACTTGGTGCCTTTTTGTGTTTTCTTTGTTTTCTGTCGTCAGTACTGTTGTTTATTCTTCCGTCTCTCGTGTTCTGTCCATTTAGTCCATGTCTCTTCCCCGCTTTAAGTGTTAAGAGCATGCTCTCTATGAGTGTGAATATGCGCTATAAAAATCTTCATTTATTATTATAATTATTATACACACACGCACATACAAGCATCTGCACATGCATGCACACACAATTCTTACCCCTCTACCTGCAAGCTCCTCTTCAATTTTTATCCAGTTTTTAGGCTCATCAATGTACTGCATTAGTGTATCATAAGTCACATAGAACTCATCTACATCCTGTTGAAAGATTGCGAGAATTTAAATATGATGTATGCCTCTCTTCAGGTAAATCAGGCAAAGGCATGGTAAACAGCTCAGCATTTGCCTCAGTGGAACACAAGGAGAAAGAAATGCAGATCAAGAAAAACTAAAGTTAATAAAATTTTGCCTCAACTTAAAATTTGAGGTTGAATAATACTGCGACATGATGTCTTCCACAACTTTATTTGTGCAACATTTATATTTAGTGTAAGACAGTAGTGGGAACATTATATAACAGTAAAATATAAAAGAATATTGCACTTTAAGGGAAAATGCACAAATAGTTTGGCAGAAACAGGATGCAGTAGAGAAAACACAGACAAACACACACACAATCTCTTAAAGCTGCATATTGAAAATGTGGGAACAGAAAAGGGGAACTGGAATATTTTGGCCACACCAAACTAGCTGATGATCATTTTGCTGTCACTGTCGTTAACAGCAAACATTACACCAAATGGCTGCTCTCAAAAAGCGCAATGCTTCTATCCATGTCTCTTTCTAATCCAATGTTTTGTAGTGTCACAAACCTGCTATTTTTTTTTAAGTGTTGAATGAAGGTGGAAAGCAGATGGGGAGTGTTCTGCATGGGTGTGAGCGTCTCATGATGGCCACTTTTTCTTTGATGTAACAATGTCACTGTGGGGCTTCAATCATATAAATGTTGAAGATGAAGTGCCAGGGAAGAGAGAGCAATTTGTGTTGCCTGATGAATGTCCTTGACTGTGACAGGAGAAATACCTGACTGTTTTTTTTTAAGACCTGACCAGACTCACAATAGGTGTACAATTTTCATGTAAAACCTGTTGAGGCAAGTCTGCCCTGGTTTTAATTTTTTTATGGATTTTGTATGTATATATTGCAAGTTATGGATGAGAATAGTAATGACTTTAAGAGTAGTGGCAACGGGGAAAGACTGTGTATCATGTTTCTGACTCGGCGCTTCAAAAGCGCACTTGTCATGTGAACTTTAAATCAAAGACTTTTACTGCGAAGATTATTACTGTTTTGTGTTTACATGTATAGTCAAGCACTGTGGTTGCGGATTATTTTTTCTAATATTATATTCATTTTAATTCATTTTTTTGTTGTTGGTGTATTAATCTCGTGTGCATGGCTATAGAACGTTAAGGTGCGGACACACGACAAACCAAAACCGGGTTGGCAAACCTGGTTTTTGAAATCAGTGGTTTGCCAAGCCCATTTGCCAACTGTTTCACAAACCAGCTTTTGGGACTGCTAGTCCCACAGCAAAACATTCAAGTACGCTGTTTCAAAAACTTTGTACAAAACAGTAGTTGATGACAGAGTTCATGAATGCTGATCTGCTCATGTTAGTTTGTGTGTGTGTATATATATATATCTCTCTCTCAAAGCAGTGAAATAAAGCAAATATCTGGTGCATATTTGTGCTCAACACTTATAGCTGACCTCCATAGTTTGGGTTTTCAATTCTTTTCTGCTATGGTTGTATTTGAAGACGAATTAGTGATTAATTTATAGCATAATTGTAGTACTCACCGCATGATTCTAGAAATAAAACTACTGAAAGACAAGTTATACCCGTCATTTCAGCAATTGTACCTTATTAACTGTCGGCTGCACGAATTTTTAAAAAATATTTTTGGTTGCAAATTTACAGTCGAATCATGGTGACAAAAGTATTACTGGCTGAGTAAAGTTAAGATTGTTACCCAAAAAAAAAAGCGCCAACTGAAGATTCGAACTTCTGACATTGCAATCTTAGCCGGCGATGACACCGTTTCACCATATAGGTTTCAATCAACTGTGTGTCCAGTTATGTTACTGATACCTAGTTTTAAAGATATCCCGCCGAGCGTTTCATTTTTCCTTTATTTTGTGTTTGTTTTACAACTTTATGCCAGAAAAGTAGATGTTGCCTTGGACACAAAAAACATTTTATACCAACATACTGTAATTTAGATAAACAGTACATTTATTTAAAAAATCCACAAATAAGTTTTGAAACGATGCTGGTTGCTTTCTTCAAATCGCCAAAGCAAGCGACCAAATACTTTTGTGTTTTGGGTTTCTCGCGGGCGCCGCTTTAAGTGACAAATAGGAATTGCATTTTACATTGTTAAGCCTAACGAAACAGAAATGAAAGAAAGAAGAAAATAAAAAGAACACCAAGCAAGACAAGGTTGGACCAGGGAGACTACCCAAGACTTTCCTGGGACTTGTATAGCATCTGATAAACTAACAAACCTTGTCTGCTTTCAATAGCAAGTCTCCTATCAGTCGGCGTCCTATGTTTATGAACCACAGTCTGTTTTCTTGATGCACAAAGATCTCCTAATAAGCAATACAGAAAAAATGTGCCAGATATTTAGGAGAAAATCCACATTAAAACATGTAAATGACACGCCACTTTAGTAAATATACATAAAAGGAACTCCATACTTGAAAGCGCATCAGCATTAAAAAGTTCCCTGATGGTCTGACAGAAGTTGACAGCTCTTAAATATTATAATAGCCTTATAATAGCCTACACAGAAACTTATATCCCTGTCTAGGTGATTTCTTGATTCTGATGAAAATGAAAGCTGCTCTAATGAATTAATGCATTAACGTAGCTAAGAAAAACAGTGTGTAAGGGAAAGCTACTTAAAGCCTCAATAATGACATATGTCCTGTCTTCTATCCATACCTCAAATGCTAGTCGGATTCCATGAAGTTTTGCCAGAAACTCAACATCTGATAAACAGTGAGCCATTTCTGCCCTGAAAAGTGATTTAAAATTTGATGAAAGCTGGTTACTCAGCCCTTAACATCATATATTTAAACATGTAACAGACTGATTTTTTTAAAAACTCCAAATGACTTGTTGTTTGTTTAAATGTAAATGAACTTAATCATTTGACCTGCGGTCTGGTGGCTGTTAGGATCACTATGCACTGAGCGTATCTCTGTGATGCGGAAACTGGCGCATTATAAAACGACATCATCATCATCACTGGGATGAGCTTGGTACCAGATTTATAAAATTTGAGTGAATAAAAACACCCTAAAATCTCCAACTAAAAATCTACATCATCTTGTATATAAACAGAAAGGGGCTATTCATTCAGACTGTGGCAACCAGCCTCTTGTACAAAGTTCATGTAAAAAAAAAACACCTCTGCACACTCTTTAAAGGCTAACCCAATTGCTCAGCAAAAATCACTGGAAATAGAGCATGTAGGATCACAAAAACATATTCCAGTGGTATTTTATGACAAAGAGACATGAAAGATTTTATATTAAAATTTTTCTCTGAAGCACATCTGGATTTGTCGAGAAAACAGGAACTGACGAAAGGGAAGTATTTCTAAAAATAGCATCGTCTGCATGAGCTGAATTCGATGAGAAAAGATGCAATCCTAGGTAAAAGAAAACTGACCAGAACACAATGTGCTGTTGCTGAATGTTCTTTTTGACACTCAAATGGAGTTTGTACTCATTTAGGAAATCCTAAAGATAGGGGCAACAAATGCCAGGGGCTTAACAGTATTCAGAGATCTGTATGTACAGATTGGATCTCTGGTTTGTTCAAACAAGGCATGCAAACTTTGTCCCCATGCCGTACACAAAAATTTGCTCAAAACATTTCAAAAGCGATTGTTATCCAGTCACTTATACAATACTAGCAAGTGTTGGACTTTCAGTAAAACGAAGAGATCTTCCTACAGCAGTGCTCACTATACAAAAGCACGAGCTGTAAAAACCAACTACTTCTAGCCTATTATAATAAAAATTGATCAAGTAGCAAAAGAAAATTTTTGCCCACACACAAAAAAGATTTTATTTTATAAAAATAAACAAACCAACACAAAGGATTACTTTGTGTATATGGAGAATCTACAATGTGGCATACCTGAGCGTTCTGCACGGCACTGTACCATGTCGTAGTTGCAGTAATCCAGCTTCGTAAAGTGGCACACTATGAAGCATTTCTCTGTGACTCTCCAGGTCAGCAAGGTTGGCCATCTGCAGCCAAAATATTGGTGAAGACAGATGAAAACATGTATGAGCATGATTACACGTGTGCAGACACACACTCAGTCACTGAGACATGTGCACACACTCACTAAAACACACACACGCACACACACACTCAGTCACTAAGACATATGCAAACACTCACTAAAACACACACACATATTCAGTTGCTAAGACACCACCATTCACTCAGTCTCCATTTCTCTTAAAACAGCAGCAGCTAGATGGTTCATGCTAGAAGACCTTACATCAGTAGCAGCTAGACAGTTCAAGCTAGAACACCTACATCAGTAGGAGATAGACAATTCAAGTTAGAGCACCTACATCAGTAGCAGCTAGACAGTTCATGCTAGAATACCTACATCAGTAGCAGAAACAAAAGACTCTTGGTCACTAGAATCCTCCTCCAAGTTTCGGAGCTTCTCCAGTTCTGTGTCTACATCCGCAAAAGCAGACAGTGCAGTGCCAAGAGCCACATGATCAGCATGCCGCTCACACAGCCGTTCATAGTTGTCCTGCATACGGTATGCAACATCAAGCAGATTTTCCAGCCGATGCTGAAGGGCAGAGGTGTCTGAGTCCTGAAAATCAATCAATTTATAAACCACTTGACTGACATTAGTCGCACTGACCTGATAAGGAAATAATAATATATAGGTACCCTGTCTACAGGTTTATGACAGAAAAGTAGATTGAAGACCTACACAACTAATGACATAATTCACACTCAAAAGATATCACTTATTAATGCCTCAAACATAAAATCACAAGAAAAAACACTAATCTCGAGAAATTAAATAAGGATGATTTCCCTCATCTGATCAAATCTCCATTTGGGCACAAAGCCACATGTCACAGTTAGGTCCTGTCTGAGCACAGCATCTCCATTGATACATGTTGCACATTACCAAATCTTGGAAGTACAAGTGCAACGGAAGTGCATGTGTCAGTGCTGAATATGCAGAAAAGAATTTTTACTTTCCAAACTGATCAAACATTGAGAAGACAAGGGGTCATCTTCGTTCATATGTGTAGGGCGTACTTCATTGGGCCTGTATGATAATATCTACGTCTGTGTACACAGTCGTCTGTCATGCATAAACAATGATGCATTGCTTCTCACTGTTACCATACAACCTACACAAAAATAAAAAGATTTTTTTTAGGTACTATAGACACCATCTTGAGTAGGACCCATGTCTTATATACAGATGAAGGCCTTTTGTTGCCAGTTAAGGACCAAAGAACAATGATAAAAGTTTATGTAATGTCTGTGACATAGACTCAACAAAGTCCACATAGATCTAGGTTTCGCAACTGCAGTGATGCTTTTCGGCAGTGGCAAACGTAGGATGCCAGACATTTTGAAGTGAGTCAATATACCAGAAGAGTACTATGCACAGCTGTGCTTTCAAATACTGGATACTGCTAGAGTGATCGCTGCAAAGTGCCATGGGATAGATAAGGCAAAACAAACGTTAATGTCTAGAACAATTTGGGTGCTGACAACTATCTTGATGAAGCACACCAACCACAGATGGAACAAAATGCATTGCACGTGCAATATCCGGCATTAGTAAGACCAATAAGAATCAACCCAAGTTCAGTTTATTAAAAAATATCGTAAATTTTAGATTATAAGCCGCAACTTTCCATTTTTTCCATGTCTCATTCCTGTTTTAAGCGCTAAAAGCATGCTCCTTATGAATGTGAGTATGCAGTATATAAATCTTCATTCATTATTTATTATTTGTGAATAAAGTAGAGATTTTTTGGAAAATGTAATGGGTGCGGCTTATTAACAGGTGCCCTCAATAGACTGAAATTTGCAGTACACATAGCAATGCATTGCATATGCAGTATCCAACATTGGTAAGACCAATAAGAAACAATAGGCTTTTCAACTCGAGTTTGATTTTAAAAAAAAATACTGGTAAAACTTCTATTTTTCATTTCTCTTGGTGCTTTTTGTATTTATCTGCACTGATACATATTGTAAATGATATAGCTGCAATGTATACACTGCCTCTGCTCATTTCTAACACAGTGACAAAGTGCATGTGCACACATATAAATACACTGGTAATACTAGTAAATGATTTCCTGTGTGAGTAATGATACATTATATATGCATATATGTTGATTCTGGGCTGTATATTGCTTGACGTTTTTGTCTGAATTAATTTCATGCAGTACTTACAGTTTAGGCAAAAGAGTACTGTAAGTTGTTTTTACTTCCTGTACTCCAGTGAAAGCACTACAGTCCAAGCTGTATTTCAGTTTGGTTAAAATATTACTAAGACCTTACTTGTCTTCCTCTTGAACTCAATGGGAAAATACTACAGTGCATGCGGCTAAGTGGAGACAGGGGTACGTAGAACTAAACTGACAGTAATCTAAACTTTACAGCACCATTGCTAAATTCTTAAAAAAACCTGTACGAAGAATACAACGTTTACCTTCAAGTGTTGCTATATTATACATCATCTGGGAAAGCTAAAGTTACCTGATTGTAGTTCTTCACAATGGTCAGTGCTACCTCTGAACAAGGGCGCAATTGTCTCTTTTTTGTGGTGAGGCGCATACAGTAAATCATCAATCATGATTACCTGTACAGCGTTTCTAAAAATGTATATCTGGTTTTTTTTTCTTACTTCATTTTCTTCCTACCTTTTAGTAGATGATGCTCAAAGAAAGATTTGATTTTTTTTCATTGACTCATGTTAGCCATATAGTGTGAAGCTGTTCTTTGTCATCGGCTACCTCAACATCTTCATCTGCTATTTGGCTGTCTGAGCCCCTACATTCCTCAGGTTCAAATATGTATGGCTTAGTGCTTCAAGACTACGTAAACTTAAATATTACTCTTCACAGGAGCACAATAAATTAAGATCACAAAATCTGATACACTTCTCCAACCAATGAAAATGGTTAACACACTTAGCCTGGATTGGGACTACCTCAGAAGTAGCATGTTATTCACGCACAGGAGGAAGATTTTGAAGACTTGCTGACTATATGTGCAAATCCTCAACTTTGAAATTAATAAATAAGCTGCTATGATTCAGGTGCTGAAATTTACAAAATAATAAGATCCAGATTACGTCTTAACACGTGCAAAGTTATTCTTGTATCAAATGTTCTCCAATAAGAATTAAAACTATAGGACATTTAGAATTTCAAGGCCCTACTACATATGCAGACTTTAAAAAAGGTCAAATTCTAGGCATTATGGACAAAAGATAACTTACTGGGATAGCAGGGTATGGCTGATCATCAAGGTAGGATAGCTTCATAATGGCATCTTCCCATATAGATACAGCTGCTGATAGGCTTTCCATACCTGCGAGATTAAAAACAAAAGTGCCCAAATGGAAACAACTGAGCTGACCTTCCATGACAGTAGTAAAGGCAATAGATGTTACTGTCTCGTTCAGTGTAGTATGATGATATTAAAAAATATATAACCACCCAATACAAACACTTACAAATATTACTAATATAAACAATGAGTTGCCTAAAGAATAAACAACAAGAACAAAAATTACCAAGCTGACAAAGCTCCAGTGGGCTCATGTTTGTGGTATCAAGACCAGAATGGGTAATTGTTGATGTAGAGGAAGTCATAGACAATGCATCAAGGCTTGACATAGATGCCGAAAGGGCACTTTGCCGGACTTGTTCTAAAATGGTGACAGATCCACTGTTGTTGCTGACATTACTTTTCTTTGACGAAATATCTGTTTGGAGACCAAGATGCTTAAACTTTACAGTGAAATTTACAGCTTTGACAATATTATGGCTTAAGGAGAAATGGAAAAATATTATTATCTATATACATTGATTTACAATGGATGAAGTTAGCAATACATTTATACTATTACTGACAAGACCTGTTACGTTTAAAAAGTAGCAGGTCATTAAAAAAAAATCTGTTATCAATAATGTCATTATCTAAATCAGTAAGATACCCAGTTTGTGTTGGCCTTATCACTTGACACTTTGTGCATGCACCTTCCATATGCTGAATGTAGCTACAGTTCATGATAAAATTTAATCCATGCAATGTAAATTTGATTTGTTTGAATGACTGTTTGACTACAGTAGCAATATTATTTTTAGTAGCAGTACAACATTATTGCTCTGTTATTTAGGCTGCTACAGTATGTCAAATTTAAAAAGTGTAAAAATATATTTAACCATCACAAAACATTTGTGTCTATTGGTTTCACACGTTTGTCAGATGACAAATGTAAACACTCTGAATTTGATTTCAAATACATGCCTCCATTTGGTAAGCAAGCATTGGCACTAGCGTTGGCACTGCCTGGGCGCTGGGCAAGGTATTGAATTCTGTGATGAGGAAGAGTTTGATGCTGGCGACGATGTTGTTGTTTTGCCTGGAGCTTTTTCTGGATTTGCTGAGCTCTGCGGCGACGTTTTCGAAAAAAGGCTGCAAGGAATCCCATTAGTGCCAAACCTACAGTCACGCCAAATGCTGTCAGTTTTATATGACGTGGCAGCTTAGACAGCTGAGTCACATGTGCAGGTATACCCTGCTGAATGCAGGCCAGAGCCTTCAACATTTTGCTTGGATGGCACAAAATTTACCATATAACATCAAGATTCAAAACTGTAGTATTGTTTGTTCACTGGAGAACATCATGAGCACTCAGTCTACAGACAGAGAGAAAAAAAAGTATCAGCAAACAAGTATCATTGACGATTCTGTTTCACTTTAGACAACACAAAAATACAGGATACATAGGCATATGTGATTACACAGAAATCAATATAATAGACATCATAAGCTAAAATGGAACGTCCACAGATGAGCAATAAATGAAACACTTCACTAAGTTGAATCTTGTAAACCAAAAGTGCTCTTTACAAGAGTCTACAGTAAAAGGAGTAATTTACGTGACTGGTTACATCAACGTTGTAAAACATAAATCGACTGTAAAATACTTAAATTTAATAGTGTTACTGTTAACAAGGAAAAAGTGGAAAGCTTACGTGTTCTGTTCGATTAACGCTGTGTGTGTGTGTGTGTGTGTGTGTGTGCGTGCGTGCGTGAACCCCAGTGCGAGAGACAGAGACAGATATATTTCGGCACAGGAATTGTTGTAGTTGTTCCCTCTGCTACTGAGACGCATGTAAACACCATGAAGGTGCATTGGACACACGGCGACTGAACAGACTTACCTCGAACTTTCATAGTGTAATCGAACACGGAATCAACGTTAATAAAGAAAAATCAGCAAGACACCTAGATGAAAATTATCTAGCTGGCTTTCAATAACATCATTTGTCTAGTTCGGTTGTTAGCTCAATCACTTGGAGTTCCACACAAAGGTCAAAACCATGCCGATTCCTCTGCCATTGGAAACTACACGCGAGAAGCCAAGTGGCCTTCACATTGTCCTTGTGAAACGAAGCTTACTCTATTAGTTTCGAAAAAAAAATTGACGATAAACTCTACATTCAAAATTTTCCCCTCTAAATATTTACTAAAAAGCTGCTAATTATTTTCGTAAACGTTTTGAAATTATTAAAGAAAAAACTTCAGATTCACAGTCTGTGAAATAGCAAGAAAGTTATGTCCCTTGCCACTGAGAAACCTTACATTCTTCACACGGGGAAAAAGGCACCATGCAAAAAAAAAAAAAACCACACACACACACACACACAAAAACAAAATAAAATAAAAATAAGACTCACACTGCCATGCAATAATACTTCCTTTACTGACACACCCCGTAGGATTACTGTCTTTGGGGGAAAAAGATTTTCTCCGAAATTATTTTTTTCCGCCCATGGAAAAAAAAGGGGTGGGAAAAGGGAGATTTCATGATTAAAGATTCAAGATTCTTTATTAATCTGTCACCCTCTAAGGGGTATTGAGATATTCAAAATACATACGTACATATTCAGACACAGCACAGTCAAAAGCAGGTTCAAGTACGTTTTTGAGCTCTACCTTTGGGTGTACTGACCGAGCAATTAAGAGTGTTCAATCCCCCAGCACCCACCCTACCACCCGAGGCAAGATCAAAGGCCGATGAACGGAATGTTCAGGCAGTTGGCAGATGGAAAGGTGTTTACTGAGGCTGTGTGAAATGACTTAGATAGGCCTTTCCTTACAAAAAACAAAGTGGTTTTTACATGTGAGACGTACACTCATCATATCACAGCGAAGTAAATCATAGAGTTAAAGAAAGGACAGAACAGCATGAAGTACTGAGAAAACAGAATAATGAAAGTGCAATGCAGAATGTGATAATGAAAGTTAATTCGTGTAATGAAGTTTAGTTATGTTTATTTAGTATCACGATCGACTACTTTGAAATGTAAAAGAACAAGGAAATATAATATATATAATCACAAATACAACACGTGCAGTGAATTTCAGAAATGACTGAATTAGCCGACGAGATTTGAGATTTGATCATTTCTTGACACCAACACGGGTTCCTGTCAAGGGGTAAGTCATCAATTTAAAAAAAAATACATTGGGTCATTAAACATTTAAGATATTGAAAATATGTAGTCTGTATATATCACACGTCGCAGTTATAAATACAATATAATCTAAATACCATTGTCATGGTAGGAGCTTATATATTGAGTGCTAAAGCCTTCTCTGTAGGGTACAGAAATAATGAGCAGCTCCATAGTACACATGTGCACGTGAACGTATCCACAAAAACAGCACTCGTTGTATAACAATCAATCTTAGTTTGCTACATTTTGTTTAAACCGTCATCGCGCAATTTAAAAACTCTAAATAGAAAACGTGAAGTCGACTGCCTAATTAATGGTTTCATTAGAGGTGTCTCCAATGACCCGTGGCACACTGTTTGGGTCTGTAGGGTGCACACCTTGCAGTGCTGGGACTTAATTGTGTTCTGATTTGGGAATATGCTTTACACCTGAGCGCCCCCAGCACAGCTTACCACCGAAAGTTTTGTGTTGAAAACAAAAATTTGTGCATTCAAAAAAATGTTTCTGGCTGAAAGCTTACGGATTTCTGCGGAGATGACGTAAAACAAAATAAGTTTAGTTTGAAAGAGAATGTTTATCATCGGGTTACCGGTCATTTTGACTCAAAGCCCTATTAACCACCTACCTGAGCCGACTCGACTATACTATATTTCGTAAGACTACATCGTCTTGACATTACTTGTCTAATCAAACCAAGCCTAAAAGACGAATTGATCACCGATGACACAAGCAGTCACTGAAGTCAAATATTACCAACAGACCCATGTGTTGTTAGATCAAGCTTAGCCACAATCTCACTGAACAAAAATGGCCGCTTGGCAATACACAGGGAACAAATCCCACAATGATACATACACGTGATTGTCTCTTTTAATGAATTTATCAAAGAAAAGACTTAAAAATTTGTCATCATTTATTATTTAGCTTGGAGGTTCATAGTAAATGTGTATGCAGACGTTCAGTTGTCACTGATCTGGCATTCATCTAGCCTGGACCTTTGGTGTTGGAACGATGCTATCATAAACGGGACAATATATTTTATGGTCATGATCGACGGAGTCGATTCGACAACCATACTGAATACTATCTTTGATTCGACTCAGGCGGTAGGTTTACATGGTGTTCAGTTGAAATGACTGGCCCCCCATTCATTGATGTCTCTTTGTTTACCAATGAACATGTTGGTTTAACTGTCTGCACGGTCTTCGTGTCAGTCATTGTTCTGTCTGTCTGCCTGCCTGCCTGTCTGTCTGTCTGTCTGTCTGTCTGTCTGCATGTAATCATGCATTTGGAACATTTAATTCATTTATATCAGGTACTTTATAAATTATTGCTATTTTCAATTACCGGAAACGTCCGCCTCGCTGATAACATGCATCCATTTTTTATTGTGTCAAGGATGCAAACAATTTTAACATTGAATTGGTTTCATTCCTTATCTTATAATTGATTCATTGTAGTCTCCCTCTCTCCGTTGAAGCACGTGTGTGGGTGTGTGTGGGTGGGTGTGGGGGGGGTGGGTAGGCAGCAAATATAGACTATGCTAATAGCGTTGCTTTTATAAAGGGAAAGATAAAAATTCAAATAGGTTCGTGGACGTACAACCCATGGAATTATAATTAAGAGTCCAATTATTTCCAATTCCTTCCGCAGCCACTTATCAGTCGGGTAGGAAGCTTTTTTTTTTTTTTTTGGTTTCTGGTGCAAAAGAGCTTCTGTTCAGTGCATATCTGCTTGGAAGTTCGAACACGCTTACTCTCTCTCTCTCCATATATATAGAGAGAGTCCCTGAACTGACCACGCTATCACAAAAGACAGCTCAGCTCGATCGATCTCCTCTCCACTTCCCACCCACGCTTGACCCGTAGAATAAAATAATAAATAGAACAAGCTGAAGGGAAACATTTAATAGAGAGAACCATTCTTCCTCCCAAGCTCCCCTTCCCCTCTCCCCTCACCAGAAAAATGTATAGCGATAACGCAGAGACGTGTGCAAATAACAGGATGATGTTTGGGGGACGTGGAGAATATCTATAGTAGATACTCAATGCTTCGGGACTGAGAAGCTGAGACTCTGCTGGACCCTAGAACACGAACGAGGAATGCCATCGAAGAGAGTTGGGGGAAGACCTATCGATATGACCAGAGTTTATGACTTTGTTAGTAAAGACAAGCACCAGAATGCATGCACCAGCCCAAAGCCCTGTTTAGTTTGTCAAGATGGTAACTGAGGATGGAAGAGACTGTTGCAATAATCCTGATAAGAAAATTAGGAAGAAATAGAAAGAAAGAAAACAAAAAAAAAGTGAGAGAAAAAGAAGAAGCAGACATGATCATGTAAAGTCAATTTTAATCTTTTTAATATTCTGCAGATCGAAGCAATGAGAAACTTTACAAAAAGATAAGTTGATAGAACTCTACATAAATATTAAAGAAAGTCGTTAATAAATACATCTTGCTGACACATGAACAAGGCTGGCGTATAATCAGCTGGCCGGTCGTGTGCGTCCTCGTCTGTGACCTGGACCATGACCATCCGTCCAGCTCCCTTCTACACACACGCACACACGCACACACGCACGCACGCACGCACGCACACAAACTGTCCCTCAGAATACCGTTCTTTAGAAATGCTGTAACCTGTAGACCCATAGATCTAATGGTCTAATTTTATAAAACGACAACAGAATAACGACGAAAAATTAAAAAAGCAGCAGACTGGGAAATATTTGTTGGTGAATCTCTAGCATAATGCAACATCACGAAGGCATAAGGAAAATAAAACCTTCGAATTTCTAGGATTATTATATATGATATATACACTATCGCGCGCGCGCGCGCGCGCGTGTGTGTGTGTGTGTGTGTGTGTGTGTCCCAAAGAGAGGTGAAAAGTGGTGACAGAGACAAAAATTCACAAAGGGACTATAAAACCATCATTGTGCAAGTATCAACATTGTTAACTTTGAATGCAGCCAATATCAAAATAGACGCACCATAAACAACAATAAAAGCTCAAATCTTTCTTTCTTTTAACTGCAGTAAACTCACATAGTCAGCTTTCAGCTCTGCGGTCAGTTTTTACTGCCATGTTGCGTGCCACGAGACGGTAACACGTGATCTTTATTAGCTGCACAGCCAATGCAGAAATTTGATTTTTGACAGCAGCTATGCTTCACATGTAGCAACTAAGCTCTGTGTAATATTTGTCTGTTCCGAGAAAAGCAAAAGTAAAAAAAAACACTAATCTTGTACACACACGTGATAATCCGATCACATACATCATACAGTCATCAGCTGGTCGAGGGACAAAGTCTGAGGTTCTAAGCAGTCCTGTGGGTGTTGACAAACGAGCCAGCAACGGAGATAGGGGAACTGTGGCTCTTCTGCATTTCTTTTAAAATAACTTCGCCGTGTGATAAAATGATCAACTAATTCGTAATAAGCAGTGGTCGAGATCAGCGTAGGAGGGGGAAAATGGCAGCTGAATAAAAGTGATGTCAAGGGATTTGAAAGAGATGACCAAAGAAAAAAATATATATCGCAAGGGAGATGAGCACAAAAATTTTGTTCGTCACCCCACTCCCTCCTCTCCTGACTTTGCCCCGAAACTCGAGCACAGAAGCCCGGAAGCTTGTGGACTATAAGACCGTATGGTTAGTGGGTAACGAAAGAATATTTTATTTGGCTGGGAAGAAATTACACAGAGGAGCAAATAGGCGAATCTCGAGGACCATTTCTGTGAGCTTCGAAGAAGCTTAGTTGTTGAATGTTACATGGGTAGAGACCGGAAAGACTGTCATAGCAATGCTACTGTGCGCAGAAGTGTGTGTGTGTGTGTGTGTGTGTGTGTGTGTGTGTGTGTGTGTGTGTGTGTGTGCGCGTGCGTGCGTGCGTGCGTGCAGCGTGCGTGCGTGCGTGTTTTCTCACGACTTACATCAAGAAACACACGTCTTCGCATCTTATTGTACTCAACTACGTAAAGAACTTACGAGAACTGCTTACATTTATTCAAAATTTTAGCTAGAAAGGGGGCCCAATTCCCTGGTTATGGAGAAGAAAACTTTGCAGATCATCGATCAAAAGAAGTTCCCACATAATCTAACACGACATCTACAAACTAAGTGGACATTGAAACAAATTTAAAAAAAACAACAAAAGGCAAAAATGTAATCATTTAGACGTACTAAAAGATATATCTGCAGCTGAATGTGTGGGCGGATTCTAATAATAATAATAATAATACTGTTTTAACATAAGGTTAACGAATGTTAAATCTCTACCTGATGAAATCTTTGAGATATTTACAGCGCTGAGCTCAGTACAAACTTCTACTTCATAAAATCTGAGTAAATAGCTTTCTTCTGTTCTCGAGATACACGCCTAAAAAATATATTCACGAAATAGCAGGAATCGCGAGTGTCCATAAACAAGTCTAGTCAATACATTGTCCTAGTTCACTCACTGGCTATCACATTGACAATGCAAACATTGTATCTAACTATGGGATGTAATGTAGGGAAGTTTGTATCTTGAGAACGAAAGAGGGTCTTTCTTAAGAGAACACCACATCTAGAATCTTGTATTGACCTCAGCCAGTCTTTTGAAAGAAGCCCAGTCTTTCCGTGAAATCAGCAGAACAGTAGGATAGAAATCCAAACTGATAGTCAATCAGTAATTGAAGGTTTATTTATTTAATGATTTATTTTTTGCTGGCATAGATATGGCTTTTGTCGATCTAAACAATTGACAAACATCTCCATTTTCATTGACAAGTAGGACTTGCTTTGTGCTGGTTTGGAAGTATAAATATATAAATAAAGTCTCATGTACAAGGATGAGCAACATAACCTGTGTTGTTTTTGCAAGGATACGAGTGTCCAAACATGCAAGATTGAAAAAACAAAAGAGAGGAAAAAAGCAAAACCTAAGTCTTGTATTTCACTTGAGGGAATGTAAAAAAAGCGCTAGTAAGGACGCAGGTCTACAGACCTCTTAGCATCCCACTTCATCTTAGAAGCTAATGTCATCCTACGTAAAAGAAATCGTCCTTAATTATGGATGGCAGAAGAAAGATGTTATGGTGCCTAAAAATCCCTTTAAAAGAGAAATTTAGGTGTTTATTATATTATGAATGACAATAACAGTTAAAACGAGACACATACATTTTCCGACACTCCCAAAATTTGTTCTCTGAAACTATCAAACACACACACACACACACACACACACACACACACACACACACACACACACACACACACACACACGAACTAACACACTAACACACTAATACATGGAACATAGAAGCAAGCAGTCAGAGATACAGGCAAACGATAGATAAATAGATTGGAAAGTACAAAAAGAGTGAAGAAGACAAAATCCAAAATGTCTAAATAGGAAAAAAGTTTACCTCAAATCGTCATTGCTGATCGCAAATTTAACCAGAAGGACTCAGTATTTTAAAAATTATTGGTGCAAGAATTAAGCTTACTTACTAGCAGGAAATGAAAATATCGGCTTTAATATTATTATAACGAACAAATAAGATGAATTGCATGAATGTATATTTTCAGCTTTTGTTAAGCAGCTAGACAAGCGTCGGGCTACTTCCACACACTCGTTATTATTGAGAAACATTGGGAAAGGTTGTTGTTGTTGCGCTAAATTAAAATCCCTGTAATCGCAGTCCACCTTGTTTACCGCATCAAAGAATAATAGCAAGCAGGCAAATCAACATCCAATATCCAAAAACCACCAACAATTGACCGAAAATAATTGTCAGTACTGTTCGATCATTTTTCTGGTGGGTGGTAATAAGCTTTACCTTTTTGAGATGTATCAGCAAGTCATAAAATTTACAATATACTGAAAAGAAATTTATTCTTTGATATCTATGAAGCCTGCTCATCGAGAAATATTCGCGAAACTGGAAACGTCCTTCAGAAAAAAAGAAAAGTAACTAGATGCTTATTAATGTGGATCTGTTGTTGCCGTGTGTAAGCCATCTTGGCCACTTGATTTCCCATTGGTGGACCGGAAGTTTCTTTACTTTCCTCCCAGTGCGAAGCGCATTTGGTTCACGCGGAAGCCGCATATTCTCCTTGTTCTCAGGTACTCTATAATCATCTGAATGGAGACGCGGGAAAGATCACAGTTATATCTGTCCCTCTTGCGGAAGGAGGCAGCAGCGATCACCGGCTGCTCGGACATGCTGTTGGCTGCTACCTCGTCACGAGGCTTAAGGCTCTGATGTCGAGAAAGTAGTCTCAAAAAGCCGATCTTCGGCGGTGGCAACAACCGCTTCCATGGCACGGGAAGTACAGTCCCCAGTAATGGCGTTTCCGGTGCCTGGGGCTGGACCCAAGAAGGATACCCGTCGCCTGGCTGAAGAACCATGAGGTATCTGACTACATCGGAAGGATTTTCTGTACAGCAGAAAAATAGGAAGAGAGGGAAAATTATTAGCCAAACGATAGCCACAATCCAACGAAGAGAAAATGGTTCGTAACACTTATTCACAATTTGGTATGGGATTTCCAGATCACGTGCGTCATGACGAGGTCAAAGAGTTATCACCATGGCGACCAATAGCAATGCATCAAAAAGGCTGCACGGTGTCTGTAAAAGTTTACTACAATAAAAAAATTCTTTATTTTTATTATTTTGTTCCTATTAATGAGGTATTTGATTAAAGAAAAACAAGCTGAGAGAATAATCAAAAATATAAAAACAAAGGCAAAACAATCGCTGTAGTAGTTTGATAATAAAATTGATCAACAAATTAAACATTTTTTATTTAACTTAAGGAGCAATAAAAATAAAATCGAAAATAAATGGCCGTGAAATGGAAGAGATACAGACACACGGGAGTTAAACAGAAGTAATAAACAGTTATTGAAAGAAAGAAAGAAAGAAAGAAAGAAAGAAAGAAAGAAAGAAAGAAAGAAAGAAAGAAAGAAAGAAAGAAAGAAAGAAAGAAAGAATTAAAGAGCAATAAAAATAAAATTGACATTAAATGGCCGTGAAATGGAAGAGATACAGACACAAGTGCGTCAAACAAAAGTAATAAACAGCTATTGAAAGAAAGAAAGAAAGAAAGAAAGAAAGAAAGAAAGAAAGAAAGAAAGAAAGAAAGAAAGAAAGAAAGAAAGACCCACTTGATAAAAGTGGCACAATTTAAAATCATAAGTACCTTCTGTCGAGTTCCTGGCATCCCACAATTCTGATGCGTGCAGGGGTGAGCTCCTCCAAGCTTTTGTCGACGAGGGACGGTTGCCAGAAGAAAACAGGAAATGACGTCTTGTTTTCACGGCTCCGTGCAGGACGCAGAGCGTCAGGCAGGTGAGAATCACGTTCAGTTTCATCGTGTCAGGTGTCTCGTCGTCCGCCTCTTGCAAAGATAGGGATGCTGCTCGTAACAGTTAAGTTCGTGACAATGAACATGAACATGCGCGCGCACGACACCTCTCAGCTACACACCCACACGAGAGCGCACAGTTTTTAGTTTTAAGGTTAGGACTCAGGGTGGAAGCCCTGATTTAATGAAAAAGAGAAGGACAGACTACAGATGAGAAAAAAGTAGTAGAGAAAGGAGAGGATAGAGTTGTATTACCCTGCATAAGTTATTACCTTTGTTAAAGTGTCACTGAGACTTGGTATCATATATCGGGGCTAGGGGTAGCGTGCACTTGCTTGCAAGTAAAAAAAAAATCAAAAATTTTTGTGCGTGAGCATATCTCAAACGACCAAAAAATATACAAAAGCAAAAATCATTTAATGGCGTGTTTAATAAACTGTGTGCGATAGGTTCTCTGTGCGGGCACACCAAGCATAATGTACATTTTACGAAGTTTTTTTTTAATGAAAAAGTGCACTTTATAACTAAGTTGTTGCATAATCAGGAAATTGTTCCGATACAGTCTAGGACAGTAATTTAGTTCCGGTAAATAATTTAGAGGCTAGTAATGACAAGAAGCACAACCTGCAGTATTTTTTAACTTTTCAAGACTTCAATTTGTCCATTTAGATGAGAGTGCGATAAATTGTTTAAATCAATTTATTCAATTACAGCAGACACTCGCTGGCATGTTAAAAGCAGAGAAATGGAATATTTATTCTCGGGAATGATCTTATTCATTTATTCCCTCATTCCTGTGAGCTGCACTGGCTCTCATGCTGGTCAGCCAGTTCAGCCAGTCGTCAGAAAGGGGTTGACGATGGGAGGTAGGTTGGATGGACGAAGCGGCTCAAATGCTCACAACACTGGCCTTTTTTTATTTTCTTTTCTTTTTTTAGCTGCCATAAGCCGGTCATGCATTGTACGGTCCCCGTCCATTTCTTTAAGCTCATCAACCAGCTTATGTCCAGCTCAGCGATAGCATTCATACAGGGCACCATGAAGAACGCAGTCATGAACGGCTGTGGTAGGTCATGTGACTGAATCAGACAATTTACCTCTTGCCAGAAAGGGTTCTTCGTTAGTCTTATGCTGTGCGTAGGAAACTCGGATCAAAGTCAGTTCCTCAGGAACGTATTCTCGAATTCTTGAATTATCTATTTTTACTGTATCAGCTGGAACAGCCTATGTTTCGGATACTAAAGAAAGCTTTTAAAAAGATATTTCCCTAACCCTTGTGATCTTTTAGGCATGATATGTTTAAGACCACACCTTTTAGGAGTCAGGTTTTTTATGAGGGGGGGGGTGTCTATGTGCTCTCCATTGCTGCCTTCCTTCTCCAAGTCTTCTAAGAAGTAAGATCCCCATTCAATTTTTGGAGGCAATTTTTTTATGAGGACGGTGTCCATGTGTTTTCCGTCACAGCCTTGTTTCTCTCAACCTTCTAAGAGGTAAGATATTCATTCAATAGCTGCATTAACTGAAGGAAAGTAGGCTGCGCCATACGGGTACCGAACCGGCTAGTGTGCACGCCTCCGCCGTCACATCTCAGTGCTCTATCCACTTGGTTGTTCCTCTTCCCTAGGTTGAAGCCAAGGGTCGGGAACGTCCAGCCCACGCGAAATCATTTGATCCGGCCCGCCAAGGCAACCACAGATTTCAGTAAATATATAATTGTTTTTCATAACAACATAAATTTTTATTTAGTGAATCATATTAATAATGTTAATTTTACGGGCAAACAAAGAGCCTCCGTTAAGGGGTAGATTGGAAACAAACGAGTTCAGTGCATGACGGAATAGACACGTTTGCTTCTTGTTGGCTCCTCTCGGCCTACTTGGACGATTTTTGGAGAATTATGCATGCATGTGACCTTTACCCCAAGCCGACGGTAGACCACTTCCAGTTTGATGTCAGCTGTTGATAGGTGTAATGTTTTTACACCATGATGGCTTATAAAATAAAAAAAATGATCGTGGACATTGCTGTGCACCTTAATGAACAGTTCGTGCTTACAAAAGTCCAAGATTATCCTTTCATAGATTTCCAAAGGATGAACAAATGAATACTCTTTAGCCGACAAAAGTTCGTTTGAGTTTATGAGTTTATTAGTCCATGTGTATGTGCAAGCATGTCTGTGTGAGTAGGATGTGTGTAGATATTTTGTAAGTTGCATGAACTCCTCAGTCATGAGGAGCTGCGTGTGTACTAAATAGTTATTATTATTATTATTATTATTATTATTATTATTATTATTATTATTATTATTGTAGTAGTTTTATTGCATAACCACAAATAAAAATTTATGCATTAGGAATAAAAGGTTTTGTTAACATATACTCTTCTAGGAACTTTCTAATTATAAACATATATTTTACAGACTACAAACAGTTGTTTCTCTATGCTTTTCATAGGAAAACAGAGGAGGCCGATTTTTAAGTAGATAATTTTGTATGGTCGGTGAATGATTTTATAAATACGAAAATGCCCCTTGGGAAAAAAAAGGTTTCCCATCCCTGGTTTACCCGATCTTACTGTAAAGCAGGATAGAGACTATAGACAACGGTTTAGTCGAGCAAAAATATTTCTGATCCTTAGCCTACTCAGATAAATAGTCAAAGATAAATCGTTAATGAGTAATTCTTAAAAATTGTCGGAAATGTTTTGCAGAGAAAAACAAGAAGATAGGTCAATACAAACAAGACAATTGGAAAACCAGCAGGCAAGCAGGCAGGGAAACGAGTTCAGAATACAGAAGAAAAAAATTATTTGTGTTGAAGTCAGAGATTATTTACTCAAGTTTCAGAGATAAAATATTAGCCCGAGGCTAAGAAGACGATGTCAATGAAAACGTTAAGAAGAAGAAAATGTTGGTCTCAAGACAGAACAACATGAGCTTTCTCCTCGTGGCAAATAGGTTGTAAAGAGAAGACAACATTTATGCTCTAGTCAAGAGACTGACAAGATAGAAAAAAATTGTGCCCGATGAAAGACACAGGCAGTTATAGAAGACAGAAGAAGATAGAAAGACAGAACATATCAGTGCTCAAGTCAAGAAGGCGGTCGAGGGGACTCGGGGGAGACAGGAAGACTAAATGGGTTCAGGACAGATAATATTTCCTCAAGACAGAAAAATAGAAAATATTTTAGCTCTGGCAAGTAGACAGGGAAGAGAATAAAGGAAGAAAAGTATCAGTGCTCACATTATCCACTCCTTACTAACCGCCGAGAAAATTTCGCAACACAGCAGCGTCCGAGGTCGACTTCTCTAAATTTAGTGATCAATCCTTTCGCCACAGAATCCTGACCATGCATTTTGATCAAAATAAGCGCGGACGTTTAGAGATAATATCGATAACCTATGAAGAAAAGGAAGAAGAATCTTTATTAGAAAAGCACACAAGCCACCTCGTAAAATTTCCCCCTCAGTCTTCCCTTCTTCCCACGCAAAAGTTCTCCTCGACAAACAAGGAATGGACGCCATTGTGCAAGCAGGAAGCAGGTCGCCATAAATGGAAAATATAACTTGCGCTTTTACCGTGAAATAATCTCTAGCCCTCGAGCTACTAGGATTCAGTCATTTAAAGAAAAAACCTCCGTCGATGATTATCCGAATGAATAAATTGTTTCATCTGATTATCAAGCCCCTCCCCCCTCCCCGCATTCGAGAAAACTAGAGTCTCCCTGTTGTCTGAAGACTCGCTAGAAGATTGATAAAAGATTGCAAAAACAATGCAGACATAGAGAATGGGCCACCATTAAAGTTATTCTGAGAAAATGCAAAGAAATCTTAAAAAATTCTCCGGGCGATATTCCCTGCTCATCATTGCTGCACAATTCTAGTTTATGTTGCGAACTCTCCCAGCTATTTTAGTTTTCATCAAATTGTTTTTACCTTTTTCTATTACAAGCAGAAGAGATAGTTGTTATTTTTTCTCGAATAAGATATGTACATATATAATTACATAAAAGATAAAATCTTTTTTTCTATATTAACTTTGTGCTTATGTCATGTGCTCATACCTAATGAACATCTGTTTATTGTAATGACAGTTTCTGGAAACGCCTGGTTTAAAGATTTTAAATCACTCCTGAAAAATATTTTCGTAAAGCCAGTTATAAAAATCAAAAACGATGGGCAATCCGTTATGACAATGTACATCGAAACGATTTTCAGTTTTAAATATCATACTAATATTTAACCGAGGCATGTCAGCGTTCACTTAAAATTAATAAACAGTACTCGACCTTGAAAACTCTGGAAAAACAAAGAAGTTTTCTTTGTAAGTGCAATTAAAAAAAAGAATTTTTCTTTCTTACCTCCTGCGTCAGTTACACTGTCATCTTATGCTCCGTGCTGGCAGATTTGGTCAAAAGAACCTACGTGGGGGAAAGTCCGTTAGACCACTTCAGATGTTCCGACTAAAACCAACTCCACCGACGAAACAAAGTCGCACACGTTGTTCTGGCAGCGCCGTCTCGGAATGGCATATACACAGCTGGTGTTCACACGTCACCTTGCTTTAGCGGTCTGTGAGTGTTTATGGTGGTCTAGGAAGAAATGAAAAATGATAGGTGTATATATACAGCCATATAGGTCAACAATTTGCGCGTGCGCATGCGCTTTGAGTGTTGTTGTTAGACTGTTAAATAGTCCGGTGACGTGAAAGTGCACATGCAGTTCTAACGCACAGAGCGTGTCAAAACAAAGCAGCGGAACAAAAAGCTTGTAACAAAGCTGAGACTGAGATATGATTAAGCTTTAGTTGGCTGTAGACAAAGAAAGAAAGGAAAAAAGAAGGAAAGAAAGAATTAAAGGAAAGAAAGAAATGAATGAGTGAAAGAAGAAAACAAATTAAGAAAGCAATGAACAAACGTGATTGAGCGAAAGAAAGGAAATAAGGAAAGAAAGGAGCGAAAGAACGAGCAAACAAATTGAAAAGAATAAAATAAAGAAAAGAAAAGAAACGTGAATTAAAGAACGAAAGAAAAAATGAGAAAAACAAGATAAACCAAAAAAAATCCACTTACACACTGTTCAGTTTCAAATTCAACTCGTGTTATTTGTGTAACACTCATAAAATGAGATTACAGATCGGGACGAAATATCTACCCCTACCTTACCCTCCCCTTACATACCTCCCTGTCCACCGGTTCGTGACACAGATATGTCCCTGAGTTAAGAAGCTACAGCTAAGAACTAAGATACCTGCTGCCGTACATCTTAACGGTCAGCTGCACAAAGACGAAAGCAGAGAATCGCGCTCTCGCCAATCCTCCACTTGCACATTACACGAGCGGAGTTCCGTGAGGGAGGTATAAAAAAAAAAGAAAAGAAAACTGACGGCGATACGTAGAATGACTGGACGGGCTGCTGTCCACCTTTACAGGCGATCGATCTAGCAGCGTGGGCGTTGATCAGGACGCTGAGTATGAATGGGCGGCGCGCGGCCTGGCGTGCAGCTGGATGATGACGTTACAAACATCTTTCTGCCTCTTCTGCCTTCGCTTCATCTGAGCTCGTCGAGGCCTCGTTGGAGCGTAAATCTCAGGCTATTTTTAGCCTGCCAAGAGACCGCGGGTACGGAAATAGCTTAAGACAGGGTGGGGTGGGGGGTGGGGGCTGTGTAGATTGTATGCCAGGCGGTTGAAGATGAGGCAAAGAAGGAGGAAACTATATTAGTTCTTCCTATCATCTATATTTTTTATATTGACTGTACATCTAGGTGTTTATCTCTATACGTTTTTTTTTACTTAGTCGAATATTTCATGAAATATGTGCACACGCATATACAAACGCTTACAAACACGCACGCACACACACACACACACACACACACACACACACACACACACACACACACACGAGAGAGAGAGAGACTGAGAGAAGCAGAGATGCACATGCATGCTCATGGATGACTGCGTTGACAGAACTAGGAAATAAAAAGGCCTGCTCGTGCACAAAAATTCCGACGTCAATTAAAAAAAAATCTACATTTCGAATCTCCGATCAGGAAATGCTAAGATCAGATAACTGTTTTCTGACACAAAATTTTGCTTTCTCTCTCTATTTCTTTTTCCCCGTCGTCTCTCGTTTCGTGCACCATGTAATCTAACATCACTCAGTGAGCTTATACAGCAGCCGCCCCCGTCATCTCCAACAAACGAATCAATTCCGAAATTTTTTATTTATTACGACCTTCGTGATCCCTTGCTGAGGCTCGTGCAAACGTATCGCGATGACTTGGCTGGTTTGTTGGTTGTCTAGCTGGCTGGCTGGCTGGTTAGTTGATTTAGTAGAAAGGTGCTTCTACCTTGAGGTGATTTCGTACTATAGGGGGAGGAAACCGGAGGAAGCCCCTCAACCCCCAGCCCTGCGAACAGGCGTCGCATGCAACGAGGGTCCCGAGACGAGATCTGAACCCATGGCTTCTCACTGCAGAGGTGAAAAAGCGAGTGTTTTATCAACTGCGCTATCGAGCGGCCCTGCACGATGAGCTGCATTGACTCTTCGTAAGGAATAACTGATACAGACTTTTCTTTTGTTTTCTTTTTTTTTTGCATGTACTTCATGACTCTACGTACATAAACTCCCTGTAGATACAAGCAAATATTTACCCCTTTTGTACGGTAATTTCACCGTTTTGTCTCTTTTTATGTCTTTTTCTAGTTGTAGAAGTCCCGCAGATTTTCCTCTTTGACGTGAAATATAAAAAAATCATCCAGTTTTTTTTTACCCTGCTTTGTTTATCCTATCAAAAACTTAAATAAAGAAGGGTCATTGTACTTTTCTTTCTCTGTCTTGATCTTGCTTCTCTGTTTGTGCGTGTTGGTGCAGATGTGAGAGTGTGTCTGCTTGCCTGTCCGTCTGACCATCTGGGTATTTTTACTTTCGTTTCTTAAGACGAAGGCTACGTCTCTCGATTTAGAATTTGCCTAATGGAACAGAAGAAAGTATAACATAGTCAACGATCAAAACAATTATAAGCTTTTAACTCTTTTTTATATAGCGCAACGGATGTAATGAAACTGGGTTAGGTGAATACCTGAGATAAAAGTGTGCTTAGATTTGTATGAATGTGATCATCTGACGATATATGTATTTAAAACAACCTTTAAAATATAGAAACATACTACATGCAAAAATGGAACCTGGGTTATGGGGACTGCCAGTAAGCAAATTATGGGATTGATGGCACGGTTGGGCTTGGGCGGAGTAATGGAGACTTGCTGACAGAACCGTCAGGCGTCAATACTTGTGTGTCTGTTCTCTCTGCTTTTTTCAACTTTCCAGACCTTATAACACTAGCCTTATTATCCCTACCTTAGAACCTTACTATAGACTTAACTCAAACCCAAAAATCACTTTCTTTTAATCCTAAAATTCCAGTGAAACCAGTAAAATATTGTGATTGAAGGAAATGAAATTTTAACGAAATTCAAACCTGACTTAAACAGTTGATTAATTATATCATTACCCTTAAATTTTAACAAAATTCAAACCTGGCCTAGACAGTTTATGAGTTATATCATTACCCTTACTACGTAGGAATCATCACGCAGTTGGTTTATTTAGTCAATGACCAATGTAGGCCGCGAAAAGCGGACTTTGTGCTGTAGTTTCCATGACTACAGTCTGTCTAAGCATCATTGGCGAGGGATAAAGCTTGAAATTAAAAACAAGTTAAAGGAACCAAAAGAACGGTTGGCGGAAAGAGCCTCAGGTATCAAGGGTCACAAAGGCGTAACAGTAATGAAGAGTAAAAATGCAAAGAGAAATTTTTACGTGTTTGCTTGTGACCTGCGCACGAAAATGTCTTGCTCGTGTACCCCCTCACACTCACATGTGTTCCCTCACCACATCAATCCAGCCAGCAGCGATCCCAACCCCTCATACATCCGTTCTTTCCTTAGCGTTTTGCCTGTCCCTCATTTGTCCACCTACATTCTTGCTTCGCCTTTCTTTCTTTCTTTCTTTCTTTCTTTCTTTCTTTCTTTCTTTCTTTCTTTCTTTCTTTCTTTCTTTCTTTCTTTCTTTCTTTCTTTCTTTCTTTCTTTCTTTCTTTCTTTCTTTCTTTCCAACAAGCTGCAAACTTTATTAAGTCATTTACAGTTTTACATCAAACGCCTACCTAGCACTGTATATAGATAAAATCGGAAATGTAATGTCACCTTATCTAATGTGGCAGATGGCCACTGATTGGTCTCTTTATGTTTTTCTTGTCTCAAATGACCTCTGCATTATTGACATGGCCGCCGACTCAATGTATTAACTGGTGACGTCACGGGAAAAACTGCCAGGCAATGCGGAAATAAAACCTGAGCTTTTCTGTTGACTGACCTATCTGTCAGCTATATCTGTTACTCCATGTGGGTAGAAAAAAAACGGATAAAGACAGATCGATTTTAGATAGAACAAAATGCAAGGCCTGTTTATGTCTCGCACAGATAATTAGAACGTTTGAAAACGTTTGCTTATTACTGCATTGTGTGTGTGTGTGTGTGTGTGTGTGTGTGTGTGTGTGTGTGTGTGTGTGTGTGTGTGTGTGTGTGTGTGTGTGTGTGTGTGTGTGTGTGTGTGAGAGAGAAAAAAAAATAAAGAGATGACTAACACAGATCCCATTGACAAACCGGCTTTTCCTTAGATTGTCTAAAAACTGAGACTTCAGGAGGAGACCTAAACCTAAAAACTCACGAAATAACGTATAAACTGTCGGCGCTTTCTGGGTGAATCCGCATGCTTTTGTCAGTAATTGTAGGCTGCGAAGTCAAATCGTTTTACAAATGTTTTAGTCTGTGACCTTGTTCAAACAAAGACAGTCACCATATAGATCCGTTGAACCAAGCACTGAACCAACCAGGGGTTTGCCTATACAGACACGAATGTATTATGTATGTACGTATGTGTGTATGTGTATGGATCCATGTGTGTATGTATGTATATATAAATGGATGTTTGTGTGTGCATTCATGTGTTTATGTAGGTGTATGCATGCATGAGTGTACATGCATGTATATGTGTATGGATGTATTATATTTATCTGTGGATGTATGTATCTATGTAGGTATGCATGTGTTCAAAGTTTGATGGTAGACGTATCCTTAAGTACACATGTACATACATTGCCACGATCCAAACCCCCCGACCGCTCACATTTATAAACTTTGATAATATTTTCACTGCCCTACCCCCCCCCCCAAAACCAATTCATTCCTACACGCACGACATATTCCACACGTCATTAGTCAGAAATTCTGCGCGTGATCAGCCAGTTATCTCCCATCTCTCATGTCATTATGCAACTATTCGCTTCAAAAGTGCCAGTACTTGCTGTTCCTCTGCTTTCTGGTCCTCTCTCTGTGGTTTTTTTTTCCCCCCTTTCAAGAAGTAATTATTTAGGTCCGCCTGTAAAACCGGAAGCGCAAAGCGCCGGTAAACCCGTTCAGCCTAACCGGTTTTAACAAGAGAATACCATGCAGATACTGCCTTTTCTTTCCTGTCGGCACAAATCGCTCTTCATTATTCTCGCCAATCGAGAAAGACGCGAACTAGGCGCTACACGAGACCCGAGTCGATATCGACAAACGATCGCGCTGTCGTCTGCCTGCATTCTGTCCTATTAGAGAAGCTGGACGGGGGGGGGGGGGCGCTGACAGGGACCTGATCGCCCAACACGGCCCTTGCGTCAGCGCGCAGGTCAGAGTTGCGGATATTTAACGGAGCAGCCTGTCAACGTGTAGACAATTGAAAACTAAAAGCTTGGCGAAAGAACAAAGAAAAGTCTGGAAGCTTGACTACTGTAAATGATTAAAATTACTCTTAAAATAAATCTTCATTATTATTATTAAATAAATTTAAATTGTCAGTAATTAGTGGATAGTCTTCAGAATTCAGATTTAAGGGCACGGCTTACCAATCTTACACAATAAGAAAGTTTGCTTCATAACAGAATATTAATCAACATTAGCGCTTGCGTGCTTAGGATTGTCTGAATATATCAGTAATGTTTCTTCAAGTCATCATTTTGAAATCCCTTCTTTTGCTTGAGGAATTTGCTAGAGTCTTGGAGAATCCACGCACAAAAATAATGTATCTGGAGCGCACTGTATGTTATTGCTGTTAGTAAGCTTTATACACCACTTATTTTCATTAACTCTCGTCTGTCGGTCAACTGTTTCTCGTGCAACTCCGTGCATGCCTTCATCCTTAACCGGACAAAGTGCCAAAGAGTCAAACCCCCGAAGTGCCTCAAAGTCCCATCGCAGTGGCTGATCTATTAATAAACTAATCTTGACTTAGCTTAACATGTTGACCAAAGTTTTAATGTCCTGGAAGTTTGCACGCAATTTCGCCATACTTGGTCATGTGTGGTGGTTCGACATGTACCCTGCTTAGAAGAGCCTTAGAATGTCAATATTTTTCTCGTTTTCTGTAAAATGAGCTGTGCGTTCTTTCGTCGGCGAAGCCTCAGTAAAATGCGCACTCGTCTTGCCTTTTCATTGCGGGAGAAGCACATGTCTGCCAAGCAGACGAACCGAGCAGCATTATGCGAGGTCACGAGTGCCCCAACAGGAATTGACTATGCGCACCGCATTCCTCCATCAAGTCGTACGCCAGCGGGGGCGGGAAGCAAACGTCTTTCCTGAGCGACGTATCGAAGTGTGGCGGATGGCGGTTTTCCGGAAGGTCCTTACATATGTCGCCTCACACGCCTCAGGGCCCCAGTGCATGAGTATTCGTATGTCCTTCTACTATATTACTTTGTCTCCGTCCTACTAAAGAGAAACACAGCTTTAAGATACGAAATCGCAACGTGCTTAACGAATTAAAGATATCACTAATTTAACATATTAAATAATTAACCTAATAAAACGTCTACGGTGTGCGAGTGTCCATATGTCCTGCACCAGGCCCGTCATTATTCTGGTGTTACGACACATTCGTGCAGCTTGACTCTAGACCATACCGAGATGTTCCTGTAAAATGCACTGGTCTTCGTACATGAAAGACGGGGCAGTAGTTGGGGGAGGGGGCGGTAAAGGAAGGGACGGAGCGAAGAGACTCTTGTTGCTGTCGACATGAAGGAACATAAGCACATCATCTAGCTTAGTTACTTGAAAAACAAAATTAAGGCTTGAAAGACACCGGTAAACCTGGCGTAATTAAAAGACCAGTCGCCTGGAAGATGAAAGGGGATTAAAACCCCATAAAACCAAGAGGGTTCAATCTACACCCACCTGGGGAAGATGTTAACCGTGTCCATAAGCTTCATATGTCTTTCCTGAATTGATTTCTGTTTTGATGCCAATTTTAGAAGATATTTTGATGAAGTAATCCTGGGAAAGATACCAGTTTTGTTGATATGCTTTAAATGCTTTTTCGTGAATTGATTTCTTTTTGGATTCCAATGTTAGGCGTTATTTTCTAATGCACAGAGTGCGCTTTCTGTAAAGAAAAACGAAAAATGGCTGTTTGCTTGATGTGGTTTCGTAAAAAAATTCTTCACAAAGAAAGTATTTTCTTATACTCACGCTGCCATGTATCTGCTCCTAAAGAATTTTTACTGCTATGACAATCTAGTGTCACACGGTGTATGACAGTATAGAGATCATCTTCCACCAGAATCTCAAGCAAGTAATGAATAATAAGCAAAAATCATCCTTGCTGGCAATAAAAATGACACGTGCAAAGGAGTCAGTATCGTGCTTTGTCCGAAGGAAATTAAAGCGTGGAATCCAGCAAGACGTGTACAGGACAAAAACACAGATGAGTTCCCTGACTGATCCATTTCGACAGGCTACATTTTCAGTCTCTCTCTCTCTCTCTCTCACACACACACACACACACACACACACACCTGCACATACACACACGCACGCACGTACGTACGCAAACAGCCAAGGAAATAAAATGATACATGCGTATATCTATATAAGCAAAATCGGGTCAGCATCTTCAGCAAGACAGAAATACACAGCAGCGTTTTTGCAAATAATGCTAAAAAGGAAAAAACTAAGCAGAACTTAACACAAGAAACTGATTGAAATCCGCTCAAACACGGAATAACCTTATCTACATGATGACATTCAAACGAAAATCAGTCACTGCAAACATCAGTTGGTCTTTTCTGTGTCCTAATTCATTCACGTGGTTTTCAATGTGCGCACATTGAAAACCACGTGAATGAATTATAGAGATATACGCATGTATCATTTTATTTCCTTGGCTGTTTGCGTACGTACGTGCATCCCGTGATGGGATACGTAGGCGAAGGTTCAGGTTAAAGGTAAAAAAATAAAATGCGATCAACTGTTATGTTTATCTTCGTCCTACTGAAGACAAACAGCTTAAAGATATGAAGGTGTAGCGTGTATAACAAATTTAACTTATTTAACTTATTAATTAAAGAACTATTCTAAGAAAACGTATACACGGAAGTCTTCTAATCTGTCCGATCTGACAGAACACAAGTGATTCCTGATAGAGGTTAAAAGAGGTTCAGCTAAAAAAAAGTTAATTAGAGACAAAACTCGTTTCTCGAAGCCAGAAAATAGGCTATAATTAGCAGTTGAATTATCAGACTAAATTGAAGATCTGACAAATATGATTAAAATGTGCTAACTGTCGTCAATTGTAGAAATATTTTAAGCATTTTCGGCACACAAGTTTAGATTATTTCAATCTTATTTTGGGAAATAGTACCATGATAAAAGAATAACATAATACAATATCACGCTTTTTAAGAATAAAATTATATATATATATGAAACTGTGCCAGAGGACAATTATTATGCAATTAAAAAGATATTGAGAGGAAATATAAATATAAATATTTGTAATCATTCACTATTTTATTGCAGCAGAAATAACCGAATCCGTTCACAATTAATTTCAAGGTCCGAAAGTCTGGAAAGAGAAGAATCCAAAAAGTATGAAGTCAGAGGGAAGAGTGCAATAAAGAGACCACATTTCCATCCAACAGAGAAGAACGACCAGACACAACCTTTTGAATCAATAGGAGCATATCAGACATCAAGCATCTCCCAGAATAGACACGTCTGCTCCTAAGAGGCAATTGCGGCGCCACTAAGGGGGGCATACAGGCTTTGCATCGACTTAGATTGCTTCCCCTTTTGGTGAAAATCGAAAGAGGCAGCGACTTTGTTTGGGGCCAAGTGTCAAGCCAGGGAGGACCCAGAAGCGGTGATTTGCGCCTTCACCTTGATGCAATCATTCAATTTAGCCGAGCTATTTCTTCCTTACTTGTCACCCTTTGCGGGGGCGTTAATCAAAGTTTCTTCTACCAAATGCCCTATTGAAGCTCTCGGAAATCAGAACTCTATAGACACTCTATAGACACTTTTAGATGCTTGCTGTGAGTTCGGAAGCTGAACATCATCCATGACTGCACGTCAGTGTCCATCCTTTTAGTGCATGTCTGTGAATGGCACAGAAAATGATACGAAGCGCGCGCACATCCCCCCCCCACACACACACAATATATCTCTCTCTCTCTATATATATATATATCAATATGTGTTAGTCTCAGCCTCTAGTTAACATAATATTTTCGCTCCCTCTGTTAACTAGATTCTAAAATATATGACTAATTAAATATACCCCTAAACTTTAACAGTACATGTAATACTTTGCAACTCATGTGGTTAATATTCTTGCATCTGTTGCCTGTTAAAAAGGAAGTTATATGTTTTACTGTGTTAGATGTGTTATTGTGTTCAATCTTGGTAGTCATGGGACTGTGTGACACAACCTGACACACACTGTATCATGTCATGACGCCAACAGAAAGTTCAGACCTTTCATACCAAACAACCTCTAATATCTACAGTAGACCAAATGCAATATGCATCAAAACAATTAAATAGGGTGAAACCTTATGCCGACTTTAAAATAAATTAGAATAGCCGCTCGCACCTAAACCCGACATGTTAATGTGGCTAAGAGACAGAGATAGCAACTAGGCCGATAGGCATTCTGATTTGTTGGTATTGCACCTGGGAAGAGGCAGTTGAGTATAGGTAAGTAGTGGCTTTCCTAGGAAACACCAGCATTCAGAAACAGATCTCCGAACTTGACGGCAGTGAGAAACGTTAGGAAATAACCGCGTGCCGTTAACGAATTCCGCTGCCGTTGGACAGACTGAGTGATCAAGGAAACCACTGGCTAGGACGGGCCTAGCTGGTTAGTCTTTCACTAGTAGAGGTAAAATTTGTAAAAATCATCTTTCACCACCTATATTCACATGACGAGGATAAATTTCATTTAATCTTAGGACTGCGTGTGTTGAGGAATCGCGACTTTGATTAGAAGAATTATTGTAGCAGGGATAACAATTCACAATACATTTCTAAAGTTTTATGCAGCAGGGATCACTTAATTAAGGATCTAAGCAAGGGCTGCGACAAGGGTCGCTATTCGTGTTGATGGGGAGGTCCCTCGTCTTTAGTGACTTCGTCGTCTTCGTGGTGTTCGTTGAATTTTTAATCTTCGTTGTCATCGTTATCATCGTTGTCGTTTGGTTTTTGCCTACAAGAACATCCATCAATTAACTTTCATTGTCACTGGATCCTGTCGCCGTTACGCGTTTCTGTGTTGTGCATCCTACGTTTGTTTATACACAGTTCAGCTTTTGGACATCGACAAATAAATTTTATACATCATGGAATCTCACCTGTGGAATCGACGTACAAATCTGTAGCTCACTATACCATTGGACTTGTTAATTCAAGTTGCGTCCAGATGCTTTCAGAGGGATCATGACTTCTTGTGCCATTGCGCCGGGCAACTCACAGACAAGTGAGAACATATACAAAAGTGTTCTCCCTTTCCAATCGCTCGCCGCGAGACACTGTCGCATGACCACCAACCATCATCACTTATCTCTTAGTTAACAGTTAATTATCTCGATAATAAATGTGGTAATTGTGTGTTTTGCTGACTCACTCACTCACTCACTCACTCACTCACTCACTTACTCACTCACTCACTGTCATTAAGTGAGTGACTGACTAGCTCAATGTCAGACTAACTGATTCCCTCTTACCATTATCTGGCACCTCACCAACTTGAATCTGGTGTAATACTTGAGAAGCACGTCGGGAATCACAAGGTATTCAGTTCAATCTTTCACGGTATCTCAAACATAATTCCCATCTGCCTCGCACAGTCGCACGATAGGCATTTGAGTGATTCCTGGTATATTCGAGTGAAAGCAGGAAAATGACCTACCCAGACCACCCTCCCACTCGCTACCCCAGCCAACCACTTTTCTCGCTTCTTCTGGAATATATGTAGTGGTTTGCCTTGTAAAGTCAAAACTCAGAGCAAGTATTTAGTCATGGGAATAAAAGGCTTGGGAAGGTAGCAGTACTGTAATTAAGCCCCCGGTAGAACAAGGCGACAATCATTGAAGAGACAACAAAGTCTCAGCATTCAGGCTTATTATTACTTTTATTATTTATATATATATATATATGTATAGCAAGAGAGTCATCATCGAGTATCTTTCAGTCCTCAAACTACTTTTGTGTTTTCCAAACTAGAGACTGCAACTCTAAATGCAGAAAAGAGAACCAACACCCTGGTGTCACAGATATTTATGCACGTGTTCAGATCCTCATGGATGGAAGACAGTAGGTGATCGTTGGGGGCTAACTGTGACTTGGCAAACATTCTGTTTTGTCGATGTTGATCTTTTTTCAGCACTAGGTGACGTTTTGTAGGTTTGTAATTCGAGAATGGAAGAGGGTTCTTTTTACTCAGGGTGGTCAATTCAAAAAAGAAAAAAAATAGAAATATTCACTGTAGCAGATCTTTAGCAAATTTGATGAGAAGATAGTATTTCAGGTAATCGTATTTTGACTAACTCTTGTCATGTGACTTAAAATGGACAGTGTTTCCACATAAGAAAGCCCTATATCGCAAAAGTAAATATTTGACGTAGAGCAGTCTATGAGACAGTACGACCGATACTTGTCTATTACACCACTAATGAGGACTCGTATTCACAGACATAAACAATTTACGAGTGCAGGGAAGATACCCGTTTATTTTGACAGAAAATACAATTATGAGATATGTCAAATATTTATATGATTTTATAACATATCTTCTGTGCTATGCAGAAGTTAGTTTACTTCAAAATATATTGAAATGTAATTTTTTCACACTTTAATGAAAATTGACATCAATAGTTAATCTGAATAATAAGGTATAGACCACATCATTATGGGGCAGTGAGTTAGTTAGTCACTGATTCTGTCAGTTCCATCAAATACCATTAAGTGCCATTACTCATAAGTAAAATTTCTCTAACTTGGGAAGGGGAACTATGAGATTCAACAAAGCCGACAGGCAAAATAACTCCAGATTTCTGAGACACTGATTATGTGAGTTTATTAATTAATCTATAAACCTAAGAGCATACCGAAATTTCTCGAAAAGCGGTTCCACTGCGCATGCGTTAATCGGCCAAAAGGGGAACCAAACTCTACAATTAAAAAGAGTAGCTTTTTTTAGTGGAAAAAGCAGTTAAGACTTTGGAGATAAATGAACTTACCTGCTGTTACAGCTGTGAAAAGTCAAACACAACGAAGCAAATTCAGATCACCCTTCGGTTTCAAACAAAAAAAAGCCTCTTTTGATTAAAACTTTGTTAATCTTTAGATTTCAGTAAAAAAAATAGTCTGTCTTGAAGAGAAATGGTTGACTTAAAAAACAGTATTTCTATGGTCTTTCAGTGCAAGCCTTCTCTTCACTTTTCTTTGTTTACAGGTGGTCGAAAAAAACGAATATGTCAATTAGGACTTCACTCTTGCTATAGACAAAAATGGAGAGAAAAAAACTAACTCTGTTGAAAGATAAAACACAAATACTAAAAAGCAAACAATGTAGATGCGGTGTACATCGGAGAAAAACAGAAAGAACAAAATTTTCAAAGGCGAACAAAAAGATCAAAGCAGAAGAAGACACGTTTCCTACATTTGTTTGTCAGTTTAGACTAAACTATTAGAATTTGTCACGAGAGTAAACCAAGTTGGTATTCTAACCAAAGGCAAACAAGCAGTGTAAATGCGATGTACGTTGGAGAAATATATAAAGTAAGAAAAGACGACAAAATGACAAAGCGTAAAGAAGACATGAAAAGTACAGTTTGTTCCAGTGAACTAAACTATTAGCATTTGTCACGAGAGCCGGGATGCGGAAAAGAAAGTCACAAAAGTTTTCAAAGAACTGGTGATATACATACCATGTCTGGCTTAATCCTCGAGATGAGTTTTTGAAAATCTGTGGCAAGCTCGCTCTCTAGCGTGGGAGGTCTTGTTAGTGTCCATTCTTTATTTGACTGCAAGGCGTCGACCGCTCTTCATCTATGCTGCCTGTGCTGTTGCGGGGGCGTCTCATAATGTTTAGCCCGGTGATCATAGCTTTGAGTCCCTCCTCAAGAAACGCACCTCCATGACATGTACGGTGTAGACCTCTACGGTGGGTAGGGCAACGAAGCTCATAACAACTTCCAAGGGCAGACAACAAGTTTATAGCAACGTTTGATACGATATGTTGAAAATTTCACAGTGTCTGGACATGTACATCGAGTGATTGCAGTGGCGTAAGAAGATGCTTGGCTTTGTGGGGGCAAGCTCCTTGCTGACAATGAACGACGTTCACATTCTTGCCTTCCCAGCATTTTATTTGGGGGGCAGCTGCCCCTCTTGCCCCCCCCCCCGGTTCCTACGCCACTGGATTGGCCTTTACAACTCTCCATACATGTATACTTACCTGAATATTTGAAGCGGATCTGAGCGGTAGGTACTCTATGTCTAATCCGTTATTTTTTTTAAATTTTTTTTTACCTAAAACTCGTTATTAACGAATTTTAATCGCACATGTGTTTCGATTGTATGAATGTTGGTGCGTATTTGTCAATGGTGAAAGAAAAGAGCACGTGAACATGTGTACATTTGTGTGTTGATCATTTCTTCTCTTCTATGCTTTACCCTGGAGTCAACTTAAGTTTGATTAAGTTTGAAAGATTTGCTCGTATTTCTGCTGTACGGATATATGCAATCATAATTTTTTCTCACACATTTCTAGAGATCGATTATGCAGTTTCTGATGACAGAATATAAAGAGCTTAAAATCTTCTTTTCTTTTTAACGCAAATGGTCATGAAGAATTTAGGGAAAAAAAGTCTTTGACTTTTTAAGAATGCAGAAAAGCTGAAAGAAATTCTTTGGAAAATTAATACAGAAAACCATATAAAATGCCAGTTGGGTCATTAATGCATTGTTTTCTGGTAAAAGTACTGACAAAAGTGGAGTTGGTGTTTTATTTAATTATTCTATTAACATTAATTTGAATAAATGATACGCAATGCGCTTTACTGTACCCTTATGAGAGAAAAAGGAAGACGCTTTACAATACCGAAAATTAATCTGCTGAATCAATGTACTACAACTGCTAACGTTTGTGTCACAACCATCTGAATTTTTTTGAACATTTCCTTAACCATATTATTAAAATGGGTAATGATACAATTATTTGTTGTGAATACTAGAATCTAGCTTTAAAGCTGAAATAGGTTACAATCTACTTAACACAGTTTACCGAGCAGGCAGTCGTCGGGTCATTCATGAATTCATGTAGTCGTACGGTTTGTTTGATGAGGGTGAATAAGGGTGAAAGAAACGCCAAACACTCTTGAAACCCTGAAAATGAAATTTTGGTTGAGAAATCTATGCTATGTATCAGCAAGAAAGATAGAGCCGCTCTAAGTGATCCAGAAGAAACTGTAAAAGAGATTTGACCAGTTTATGCTAATATTCAGTACAAACAAGCAGAATTAAAACTGACCGTGACAAGGCAAACTTGAATATTAAAACCCGATCTCAAAAACAAAAAGAAAGAATAGAAAGAAGAATCTTTGCACAAAAGTATTTCAGTACTTAAAGGTCAAGTCGGTTGCTGAGCAAAAATCGCTCGAAACAGAGTACAAAGTATCAAAAAAACATATTCCGGTGGTATTTTATGACAAAGAGGCATGATAGATTTTATGTTAATATTTTCTCTTAAACACACCTGGATTTGACGAGAAAACAAGAAGTAACGAAACGAACGTATTTCTAAAATAGCTACGTTTGCACAAGCTGAAGTCGATGAGAAAAGATGCAATCCTCAGTAAAAGAAAACTGACCAGGACACGTTGTGCTGTTGCTAAATGTTCTCTTCGACACTCAGATGGAGTTTGTACTCAGTAAGAAAATCCTAAAGATAATGGCAGCAAACGCCAGAGGATTCATTTTGTTCAACCTTGCGTGTAAACAAGAATTTGCTCAAAACATTTCAAAATCTATTGTTATCCAGTCACTTATACAGTACAAGCAAGTCTTGGACTTTCAGTAAACCGAATAAATCTTATCCCTACAGCAGTGCTTAATATACAAAAGCACGAGATGTTAAAACCAACTACGACTGCTGGTAGATCAAGCACCAGATATGCAACATCGACGGTTTCTACACCGGATCTGGTCTACAAGTAACATCGTGTGACAGTCACAAACACATCATCATCAGTCGTATCTTTATCCAGAATAATGCTAAAAACAACTGACAATGTGAGGACACAATTGATGTGCGTGATCTAAACAGCTAAAAAAGGAATAAAAAAAAGGGTTGAGGATGATAAACATATTATAAGGAGCTTAAACGGGAACACGTTCGAGTATCAGTAAGTAAATAGAAAATTTTGCATGCAGCTAAATGAGGAAAGAATACGTTTTTACATTGATAAACGTGTTTCAAACCTTCATTATATTTTTAACTGTAACAAATCCTTATCAGCAGTCAGTTGTAACTGTTGTTACCCATTAAATTTTGATTTGATTGACTTACCAGTCTCTTGAATAAATTCAATTTGGAACCCTTAATTATTTTTTAACTTCATTCGAAGCTTCTAAATAAAGTTCTAATCTGTAGGGCTGTATTCCAAATTCAGCCGTTACATTTCCTGGGGCAAAAAAAAATCGCTTCTTGAACACGACAACCTGAGTGATGTTTCTTCATTTGACTTGAAGACTGCACACTCGCTGTTACAAATACTTCGATCGCGTAAGAGAACCTCCAGTATAAGAGAGTACTTTTTCCCGCCTTCCTAGTTGCAGGTGAGAATGCCGATGTTTGAAGGCTTATATCTTTAAAATTAAGCATAATTATGTACTCATATTTTGGGAATTATTATTTTAAAGTGATCATAAAGAAATATTGTTGCACTGCTCTGGACATTTAAGCAGATAAAGAATCACAAATGCTATGGTTTATTTAAATTAATAAATGAAATTAATAATTGTTTACTTCGGTGTTTTAACTGTAGATTTTATGAAGACGAAATGTTGGTAAAACTACACAAAGGAAATATTATCTATATATCTATATATATATATATTATATACACACACATACACTTTAGCAACGACAGGATGAACGCTTTTTAAAAATGACTACTAATAACTATTAACTACTGCATAAAACAATTGGCTAGTATTGCAAAGCAGCAGAGTAAAATATTACTAAATATAATTTTAGAGGATCAAAGGGGATTTATAAAAGTAGGAATATTGGGGACAATTCACATCTGCTCTATGACACGCTGGTACATGTATATACGGAGAAGCATAAATAGCCCTTCCTGTTCATGGTATACTTTGAAAAAACCTTTAATTTCAGTTGAATTTTTATTTAGCCTTATTAATAACTGTCTAGATAAAGTTTCTCTTTGGAAACGTCATTCAAAGGGGCTGATGGCTTTTTACATAATTAAGTCACCACTAAGTCATGCGTGTCAATTTAAAATAATACACTAATTTTTTTAATGTTGAACCAGGAACTAGAAAAGGAGATATTTATTCCCTTACCTTCTTCTTGACTGGTCCCATGATAAGAAATAATAGTACGATTAAAATATATTTAAATCTGTGACCAGAATATTCTATTGTCATAATACGCTTTCTATTCTGGTGAAAATAAAGATTCCTTTCATGGTTGTATTAATACACTAAACAAATTTGCAGAAATGTTTGGATTCCAAATAAACTTGAACAAATCATCTTTTAAATAATCTTTTTTTACTTGTTTTTAGTGGAGTGGAAAGCCTTCAAAAAAGTGGGACATAATTTGAATATGTTAAAGGAAACTAGAGAAAGCTTGAATTCTTACATCATGATGATGATGATTGTATTGTGCGGAATCGAGACGTGACCAGGCTCTCCATCCGCACTTTACGTTGCTAGGCCGTGAATTTGGAATACAATTGATAGAGAAATTGCTGAGAAAGCAAGACTTTTGACTCCTTTAAGAAAGGGGTGTGTAAAATCTATCATTGACCTTAAGCCTAGAAATGTTTTGAAAATGGAGCACCCAACTTAAATGAGAAACTGATATTGATAAAAACTTTTCGAAAATTTAGAAAACAATCAAAGATATGACAGCTGGTTTTATAATTATAAAAGATACTTCTTTTCTATGTAAAGCCGTTAAAGCATATGTGCACCTTCATTCCTATAATGTAAACCGATACTTGAACTTGTTTCAATTTTATTTTTCTATTACCTTTCTTTAATTAATGAGATTATGATAATGAATGAGTGTTTAATTTTTTTCACTCATTAATTTTTCAATGGTATGAAATATTGTATTAAGATACAATGACTTCAAAGTAGAACCATAAAATCTGGGTTGTTACTTGTTTGTCTGATTTCTTGTTAGTGTAAATGAAAACTTTTAATCCTTTAGGTTAATTAACAGAAGGACTTTTACAGATGTCCTCTTTTGGCATTTTCAACGTTACATATGTGACTTTCAAACTATTTCATTTATTTATTCTTCTCTCTATAGAGCGAGTTCTATTACTGATGAGACAGGGTAGTCTGGTAGGTAGGTGGATAAATTTGTAGCTGAAGAAAACACGTGAAAATTTTGTATAACATCTGTTGATTGGCTCAGACAGAAAGGTGGAGAATTCTTCTCTATTGGCACAAACACTTGAGGGTGATAACAAACAAGCACTCATTGGAAGACAGAGAGCTTTTTGAGCAACACTAAATTGGTAGGGAGCGGCTACATGCACTGCCGGATGACAGACCAAGACACAAGACACCCAGTCATTGACGAATGGAACAAAAACCAAAGACGCGAGAAACACTAACATTGGAAGTGACCCGCTACTCTTCATTTCCTACAGTATTATTCAGACTAAACACCAGTAGAGTCTTTGATCCTGTTTGAAAGCCCTGCTTCAACTGCTGGTGTTTGTCGCCCATCTGTCGTCACTGAAAAATGCTCTGTGCTATTTTGTCTTGCTACCTAAATCTCTAACTGCACAAATATTTGACATTTCACTTTCTCTTCTCCTCAGCTGTAAAATTCTGTTTACGACCGGTCTCTCCTCTTGCATTCTGAAGCAGACTGCAAAGTACGTATCTCCTCTCTACAATGTCTGTATGAGTGGCCATTAATTTGAAACAGTAGCGAATAGGCTTTACCCCACAGTATCTATATACGGGAAAGAAATATGAACATACTTTATGACACCGAGTTCTAGCCAAGTCTTAGTTTCTTTAATTCCTTTTGTATTTGTAGCTTCAATTCTTTTTTTCCTATTGGGCAACAAAACACTTTCTTTGCCCCTTTTTATGTAAAACGTCTCTCCCTTTTTTTAATGCCCGTTGTGGCAAATCTCCTACTCTCCTCATTTATATGCCCGGACTACTTATTTTTTTTACAAAATTATTTTCGTTTTTTGTAAAGAAAATTCTCGTCGTAAAAAAGCAATTTTCCCAATTCCATTCTTCTGCTACTATGTGACGCATACACCACGTCATTATGTCCCCTTTCTTCCGCACTCCTCTCCCTTCTTTTTTCTATTTCTCCGTCGTTTCTGTGTCCTGCTGAGGCGTCATTGCCTTTTTATTTTTTGTTTCCTTCACACTGAATCTAGGGGGAGGTCGCCTTACATGTTTGCGTGACAGATGAGCTTGGCTTGTGGAGGTTTCTATTTTTTATCTGGAAAATCTGAAAAAATTCCCGACCGTCTCAATAAGAGGAAAAGACATCCCATTGATCTGAGACGAAAATAGTGGCACCCGATGATTTCTCAGGATATCTCCCTTTCATCACACCGCAGGAATTCACTGCCCGGGGTAGCAGGCGGCTGCACTTAGGACCGCTCCGACAGAAAATGCGTGCGAGGAGGGTGAGTGGGTGGGTATATTGGTGACCTGGCGGAATGGTGTTTGGGGGGTGGCGAACGGAAAATGCTAAAAAGGAAGGGGGAGGAAATTACAGGTTAAAACTCGCGTCTAAATAAATATGGAAGACGACGCCAATGATGATGACGACGACGACGACGCTGCTGCTGCTGCTGCTGCTGCTGCTGCTGCTGCTGCTGCTGCTGATGATGATGATGATGATGATGATGATGAAAAGGAAGGCGATTTTGCCAGTTTCACACATCGCTAGCTCTACTGGGTAGTGGGATGGGGAAGGTAGTTGGATGGGGCAGGCTAGTAGCACTCAGGGACGACAAACCGTGGACGCTAGAGTGTCTTGAGAGTTGCCGTTCTTTTCTCTTTCCCCGGTTTCGTCTGTTGCCATGCCCCTGTCCATGTCAGAAGCTGATCTGTAGTTTTAAATTGTCGAACATGTAGGGGTTGTCGCCATGGCTTCAACCCGTACAGTCCTTTTTGCATATCCTTTTACATTCCTGTACATTTTTTTCGCGTTTGTGATGGGTTTATCTCAAGGGGACGATTAATCCAAAATTTGGTCAATAGTATATTGCAGTGAGCTTTAGTCAGCATTTACGAAAAATTTGCATCCGTCTATAATCTTCAACAAGACACATATTTCAAATATGCGACCAATATCACCAAACTTTTACCTGGCGAATATTTGTTTTAAATCACCGTTCACCGTCACAAATTTGACGATACGTCTAGCTGAAGTCTTCAAACAGCTGTTCTTTGACTGAGCCCTTTTTGCGATAATAAAGTATTTTTAATATATAAAAAAAACAACAACAAAGAAGGGGAAAATTCCATACGCATCTTTTGCAATCGTCACTTTACAGCTTCGATCTTAGGTACCTAAAGTTAACATCCTTGATGTTATTTAACTATAATTTTTTATTAGAGGAGAAAATTATTTTGATCGAATCTTAGATATTAAATAAATTTATAAATGCCTTTTGCGTGTGGGCATGTCTTGATTAATATGTTTGTGTGTGTACGTGGGTGTTCATTTGCATGGTTTGTTAAGGAAGCAAATAAGTTCACGCCAGAAGCACTTTCAAGCTTTAACGTTCCAAAAGTACAAATTTTAGTTTGTAAGATACAAAAGATATAGATAAGAAAGAAAGAAAAAAAGAAAGAAAGAAAGAAAGAAAGAAAGAAAAAATTAATTAATGAAAATGTGTGAATTGTTTCTCTCATGTTTGACATGATTCTTCATGGACGATGACCTTTATTCAACAGGCTTATATATTGTTCATATATACAATGCATATAGTAATAAGATCAATAGTTTAACAATTACATTTAAAAAAAATTTTAATGCAAAACTATAAATAAGCTTTGCTCCGTTCTGTAATTATTGATGCGAAGATTTTTCTAAAGAAAAATCAACATCAGCTTCATACTCTCAGACTCAATAAAATTTGACATCCCTTTGCTTTTTTTATTTTACACATTGGCGAAAGCATCGAAAAGAGGCTGGAAACACTCAAAAGCATATTACTGACTTCTGCAGCTCGACCAACCGACCGACCGACTGACTGACCTACTCAAGACTTAAGCACAGACAAGAGAAAGAAAACCGTCATAATGGCAAAACGGGGCCCAGTTACACGGTGACAGTAGAGGTTCAGATCCTCACTAGGCCCCAAACGATCTCGTTAGTGCGCCAGTGCAGACGACTGCCTTACGTTGACTGCGGTGGCAGCTTGAAGACGCCCACGATCTGCTTCGCGATGGCATACAGGCCCGCTATGGTCTGCAACGAAATCGATGACGTCAGCAAACTTACGGTCCTGTCGGTGGCTGTTTTATTTTTGTAGGGAAAGGGTTTTATCACTTTCCTTAAATTTGGTCATAAATTAATATATTCTTTCAGTTTTTCTCACTGGCTGTAACCTTAACAAGTTAGCCGTATCCTCGAAAAGAAAGGACAGACAGACAGACAGACAGACAGACAGACAGACAGACAGACAGACAGACAGACAGACAGACAGACAGACAGACAGACAGGTGGAATTCAGCTAGACTGGGAGCCAATAAGGCTGGTGTTCTGAACGAATAGACTGAATGTTAAGAGAAAGACGTTTACCTCCTCCTGATACAACTCCGCTATCTCCGGGAGAACGATCCTGCTCAACCCTTGTTTGGCACGCTTCTGCTTCAGCAACTCCCTAGTGTGCAGCTTGTGTTCTTCTCTGCTCAGAAACATCGTCTCCTGAGATACGTGTACACCCTGTCTACTCACTCCTGGACTTAGCTCTGACCTCGTGGAGGAAAGAAGGCTTTTAAGATCCGCTTGAAGTAGCGTCTTAATGGACGGATCTGTAGCTGAAGAATCACTGGGTGCTTTAGATATCTGCAAAGAAAATCACTTTTTGAGGGTATGGGTAAGGGTCGGGGAGCAGGAAGGGGTGTGGAGTGAGCCAAGCAATCAACCAACAAAATTCAAAAAGGTTAAAGTTGATCTGATAACTGATATATTACTTTCCAACATACGTTTCGTACGAAGTAAAAGGATTAAGACTGCACGTTAATATTTATAGGTTAGACACACGCAAGATCTTCTATAATTATGCAATAATGTTATATTTCAATAATATTATTCGTAAAAAATGAGGTAATTCTCGCACTTGGAAAAATTATGTGATTTAGCTCGGAAAGGCGGACCAGCGCGTACCGAGTTCGTACCCTCTGACCTCCGGCACCCGAACCGCGCATAAAAGCGTGACGTCACCAGTAAGTCCAGTAAATACGACTGCGAGTACGCGCTCTGGTCTCATCTGTAGTGTCGATGCTTACTTTTAGTCTGCAAAAGTTTTTCTCGTCAACCTCACTTTTTGTTTTATTCGATAAAAAGTCCCCACCCACCCACCCACCCATTAAAACCTTAAACATAACAAAAACTAAAAGAAAATAATAAACTTAAAAATCGTATTGACAGGGCGTGCAAACTAAGTATTCTCAATGGCAATTGCAACGAAAATGTTTCCGTATACGTTTAGAAATGACTACGTCAAAGGAAACTCAAATACACTAACATAGGTTACTCGCGTTTTTGCGAGTCAGAAAGTCATAAACCTCCAAAGAACCGACCAGAGGACACTGTACACTTTATAGCCAAGTTGCGCAACACCGAAACTGGATAGTGTTACTGTATATTATTACAAAGTAATATTTTAAGCCGCAAGATAGTATGGTCCAGCTCCGCGATTTTGCCTGTCAGTAACTCCACTAGACCTAGTCATCTTGTTACCAGCAAGAAGACATGAAGACCGCTTCACAAGAATGTTTTTAGGCTCTTATTATAGAAATGTATTTTCTTGAAGTCTCCTTAATGATTAATGGGACCAAACCCCACCCACAACCCTCGCCAAGCTCACGCTTACACTTTGTCGTCACTTTACTGATTGCGTAGTTTTCGGACACGCAAGCAAAGGAAGGGAATGACGTCAAGGGTATCAATGAATGTAGTCTATTTTAAGAGGAAGCACGAATATCTAAGGGCTGAGTTAATATCTACTTGCCGGCTTGCAGACATTTGGAATTTTCCATGTATTATCTGGTAAAGAGCGTTTTTTGTTTTGAAGAACAGTCATTTCTAACAAGTCTGTTCGGAACACTTTGATAGTTTTCTCATTCCCATCCCTCATGCATTAGCTTATGAAGGAAACGTGGCCTGCGATGATCGGCTGTTTTGATTAAACCCCACAACAGTAGTTAGATTAATCCAATGTCTTGAGGGTCCTTACTACTTATTCTTTGTTTTTTGTGTGTGACTTTGTTATCACTGGCTGTGTAATTGTACAATTGTCAAGCAAGATTTATTCCTGTGCCTCGGTCAAAAATTGTTGTCTATATTTAACGTTTGGTTTTTTTCGTTTTTATGTGCACCCTCTTGAACTGATCTTCACTTTCTGCACCGTACCTAGAACTGAGCATGGAAACAGCCTCTATACTCTTTCTTCTTCGGGGAGTTTGAAGGGAGGAGCAATAAGCCCATCTAATTACATGAGACGAGCAGACAGTGTGTAGATTCTGTTGACGTTTATGATTCGATGAGCAAGCGACAGATGGCCAACTCAGAGCTGTAAACTGTTCTAAAATTAGCAAAAAGGAAAAAAATAACTTCTCCGTCCAGTAGTTAAGAACTTTATATAATAGCGCTCCACGTGCAACAGGTAATTAGAGGACAGCTCCCGTCTACCTAGCTTAGTTTAAGTTCGAGAAGAAAAAACCTTCAAATACCGAACGACAGTTTTCAGCATGGAGCTTTAAGTACACATCTAAAAAGCTATGCTATAAATAGAAAAACGACCAGTCAGTAGTTTATTTCAGCAATATCTGTCTGTCGTCAGTCTGTCTTTCCGTCTGCCTGATTGACTGATTGGCTGATTCTCTAATAATCTCATTTCACAGGCTGCTGTCTTTATGTCTGTCAGTATGCCCTTCTATTTTTTTTAAATGGTGCTTCTGTTCGTCTGCTCACGAATGTCTAATATTTTTAGCTTCAACAACATAATATCATGATCTGTTCGCCTTTTTTGTGTTCCAGGCCATGCTCAATAACGCTTTCATCAGAACAGTTGCGCCCATTCTAAACATTCTTTTTTTTTAAAAAAAAAAAAGACCACCGCTTCAGAAAAATGGCTGCAGAAATTGTGGGTATTGGCATCGAAGATGCGTGGAAGGTCTCCGAAATGGATGTCATGACCTCACTAAATTTAGACACCCACAAACATCCCCAGTCACATAAAATGGTCAAGAAATCTGGCGGAACAAAGCGAGTGGAGGAACAGCTAGGGATATGAGCAACACTGAGGGGATGGAGGTCGGGGAGAGGAGGGAAGAGAGGGAACATCAGTGCAGGGACGCATGGTCGGTGTGGAGAGGGAACGAGACCTTCTATGAAAGAATAGAAGCGAAGATTGATCATCTTGTTCCACCCACGACGTCCCTGCTGAATACCAGCATCATGAGATTCGCTTTGAAATGTGCACATGATTGCATGGTCCTTTGTCGATGCCGAATTCATACGTGAGGTGGTGTAGGGTGGGTGGTTAGGTAAGTGGGGAAAGGAGGACAGTGCAGTCAAATTATGCTTGCTACGAAGAAGTGACGAGGAAATGAAAAGAAAAATTTGTAGGAAGCTCCATTTCCTTAAAACTGACTGTATCTGTGCTTTTCCCACACTTAAAAGTAGATTCAGTGTCTCAGTGACTCAAAATAGTAAAACATAGCGATACATATATAGACTAAATATGCTTAGGCCGAAATATTTTGAATTATATATATATATATATATAAACAATTAGAGACATTATTAAAGATCCTGCAATCAAGGTGACGTGGAAAAGGTCAGTCTGAACATTTCCTTGGTAGTTTAGTTTTGAATGGGTCTCTAGGAGCAAGACAGTTGAGGGTGGGGCACAATCCTGCCTCACCCCCGTAACTCCCGTTACCGAACACGACAGTCGTCTAGAAGTTTTCATAACAAAAGATACAAGACGGAACAAAACACACATCATTAGAAGTTTAGTCAAGGTTGTTGACAGAGTTCCAAATTCTAATCTGCGGAAACTTTAGCAAGCAAGCGCATGGTCCTTAGAACAAAAAACGAATGATTGCTTGGTTGCTTGAGTTGAAAAATGTTATATTTGTAATGAAATAAAGACAATGAATATAACAAAGCGAAAAACTGCAGACAAAATGGCCAAAAGAAGAATCGGCTTCCGACACAGCTAGTGGCGTTTGTCCGACTAGAAGGGTATGTGATGCAAAAATCCAACATCGAAGAGGGCCTCGTTCAAGTCATCAAAGTGAATACCAGAGCTCATTGACCACAGTACTACTGGTTAGCCAAAATGGAGATCTTCAACAATAGACGTCCATTCCGTCGCCTGTACTGTTTAACATCTTTCTGAAGAATATCACTTCGCTTCACGACTATCACATCTTCACTTCAATTGGTTGGAGATTCACACGCAGCCTGTGCTTTGTAGCCAATATTAATCTAATGGAGGGGAACCAACAGTGAGGTGCAAGACCTTACCAACAGACTGACAGACAGCGCGAATGAATATGGAACAGAGACCAGCACTGATACGCGTACGCTCATGGTTAACAGCAACAGCAAAAAAATATCTACGGGAATGAAGTACAGCTTAAAGAGGTAAGCATCTTTTAGTACCTGGGAACCACCCTTTCTCCAAACAAGGCAGCTACGCATCGGGACAGCAGCAATGACCAGGCTGGAAAGAAGCTGGCGCAGCAGCCACAAAAGGTTTACCACCAACTACAGGATTTACGTTCCTCATAGTTTCCTTCCCGAGAGAGAGACGAGGAGAGAAGAATACACTTACGAGAAGAAGCCCCAGAGGCTGCTCAGTATCTCGTGCAGGAAGCGCAACGCCAATGACTGTGTACAGACCACAATCGTCACCCTCGTAGGACACCAGCCATTCCTTTTCGCAACAATGAAATGACGCAGGCTGGACGGCGTCGGCCATGTGACTCGGCACGACACTCCAAGACTGTCCTCCAGAACTACAGGGAGAGTACTGGACAGGAGACAGCAGTTGGGGGAGAGGAAGTGAGAAAATAAAGAAATCCTCAAAAAAGAAGCAGATAGGTTCTCACATAAAAGTAAATTTAAATGGCAGCGGTAGCAAAGGTGACCACTTTTCTCTGACATCAGCTGTGATCTTTGTTTTCGGAAAGCTTTTAGCTTTCACAAGAAAGTGAAACTGTAAACGAGAGAGAGTTTGATTCTTAATTGATATAGGACCATAGATCATGATTGTTAAGAGTGTGTGTAGGCAACATGAGCCACATATAATTGATCACAAAAATAATAAACACAATTGTTGCGATAATAAAAACTCTAACAACCTAAAATGCATCTTGTTTCTTTGGCCGCTTTGGTATTTACAAACAAACGACTGACTGATATATGAAGACCAATATCAGCGAGCTGTGTCGTATGCTGGGCAAATATTTGTGTCTGAACACTATAAAAAGCATTTAAATAACCTGTAATATTCGTTTTTGAGTGCTGTATACACACAGGGTGCAACCATATCTTAGCTGACTCCTGGTAGCGGTAATGATGTGTGCTTATTGGGGAAAACACAAATTCAGATCTGGGCAAGGGCAAATCTGTAAATAAACTGAGACGGTAAATTCCACGCCGGTTTCAAAACTGTACAACACATAGTACCTCGTTCTATCTTTTTATTAATATTTGAGACCAGTCACACAACCTAAGGTTTAAACTCCCTAGTAAAGACAACTGTACAGAGAGAGAGAGAGAGTTTCAGAGTGCCAATGCAGGAGGATGAGATTTTCTTCGGGCAGGCAAAGAGGAAGAAACAAGCACATTAGCAAATGAATAACGCCTCACTTTCAAGCCAATGTTACCCATTATCCCTAACCCAACCCAACCCATCCACCCCTACACCATCCCATACGCCCCTTTCCCGTGTTCAATGAAACCTGACCTGAACTTGCAAGTTCGTAGGTCTTTGTTTCGGTTGCTCCTTCGTTTGTTCTTCTTTGTCGGTTTTCAGTGGTTTGCACATGCGTTCCACTTCATCCACCACTTTCTGGACAGAACAAAGTGTACAACTTTACTCCTCATATTTCTGTTCTGATACGGCGTGATGCTGCTTGAGGACAAGGCGAAGTAGGAACAAGGCAAAATGGGAATGGCCTTATCTCCCGCTGCTAGATGTCTTTAACGACTTTGCAAAAGAGAGTGAAGGAGTGTGCTCGGGGAGAGACGAGAGGGTAAGGTTAATCAGAGAAGAGGCGACAAAAGGGAAAAAGACAAAAGACGTGGAAACAAGATATGAAGTACAGAGCGGATTAGAAAAGACATAGCTGAAATACAGAGACTTAGCTAAACGACAAGCGTGAAGGAAGAGATGAAAATGGAAGACCAGTGAGAGCGAATTTAAAATGAAACTCAAGATGATGATGATGATGATGATGATGATGATGATGATGATGATGATGATGATGATGATGGATGGGTGGAAATGGTTATAACACAAGTAAAAGAAATCATAGACAAAGGCCAGCAGAATGAATACGCCTCTCAGATACAGCAGCAGGAGAAATTCAGAGAGAAACATATTGCAGGGAAAGAGAGAGAAAAACAAACATAGAAGAGAGAGTAGGTGGACCAGAATGGCTGTGTGGAGGGACGATGAAAGAGAACGTTTTCTCACCACAGACGGCCGATGGATCTGCGCATTAAGCTGATTAATCACAGACTCAGTATGGGCTCGTTCTTTTGTCGAGTCGCTGGAATACATCCTTTTCGCAGCGAGTGAGGTATAGGTGGACTATGAGAAAGGTCGTAACCAACGATGTGACGTCAGCCAGGAGACCACAGCGCAGTTTGAATGTCGGAGAGAGTTGGAATAAAAGAGAAAGAAAAGAGATATCAATATAAAGAACACCGACGAACGGACAGACGGACGGACGCACCAGAGATCATACAAGAGAATGTTTATCGCGTCAGAGGAAAGGGATGTCTCTATAGCACTGAAAAATGGACGACTTTGTGTCTTGTTTGGTCCCGTCATGATGGTGAGGTAAGGCGGTATATAAATTATCCTCCCATCATCATCATCATCATCATCATCATCATCATCATCATCATCATCATCATCATTTCCAGTATGCTTTCTTAAGGTAAAATAAAGGTGGTCCCCTGTCCTGATAGGTGATGGTGTTAGAAACCGCATTTTTCTCGAAGCCAGTATTTTGTGAGAGCGGTACCCGTTGCCTCTCCATCGCTGTTTTGCCTTCGTTAATCTTCTACAGGATCAGATACCCATTCTCCAGCCAGGTTAGGTGGAAAGAATACATTGAAACTATAATCTGGTGCAAGAGCACAATATGAGTATTTTCATAAAACCTTCGGACACTGTACTTTATGCTAGCGGGGACATTCAATTATGGATAAAAGACCACATCTTGTCATAAAGATTTGAGCAACTTTAATGACAATGCAGAGAAAATAGCAACACTGCAAGCAATCGAGCCATACTGGACAGTCGGTGGTATTACCACACTAGGGAGCGCGAATTTCCCCCCCCCCCATAGTTGTTTATTCCAGTAGTATTGTATGATCTCTGGATAAGCAGACAGTTATAATGAAGGAGAAAGAATTAAAGATAGAGGCGAAAAATAAAAACAAATCAAGAGAGAGCGGAAGAGGGAGAGTAGAATAAAAAAAAGAGGAAAATAAGGACAGGAAAAGAAAGAGAATGACATAGAGAGAGAGAAAGAACCAATTTCATTTTATACACAACTCTCTTCGAGAAATAAATAAATAGTTCAGTATTTGGATGAATGGCCAGCATAGTTCATAAAAAAGTAACGATTGTCTGGAAAGACGGAGTTCTGGCTCTTGCTGGTCTCCACTTCGTGAAGGTGTGCCTTCGCAGACCTGTCGGTAAAGAAGGGCTGTAGGGACGAAGGGATAGAGATTACGGAGAATACGGAGTAGACCTTTCGTTTGCTTTTCCGCCTCTTTGATTTCTTCTTCTCGTGGTCGGCAGATGACGCGTTGTCAACCACTATCCCTTCCAACCTTAATCGGTGTATCCTTTCTCGCTCCTTTTCAGCCAGCTGGTGCTCCTTCTCCACCAGCGCCCTCTGTAAAAAAATTGAAGTGTTAAAAGTATTATTGACAAACTCTGCATCCTTTTTGGGTGTTTTTTATGCTGACCTTGACGACCGGCCATTTTTATTTCAAGCAACATTGTGTGTTCTTCAAGAGCAAACAACTCAGAACGGTCCAATGTCTAGATGATATATTTTGTGGCCGTACTCCACTCACAGGGCTAGGGAACGGGGAAGGGAAGGAGGGCGACTCGGTGGTACAGTGGTAAGTGCAAGTCACCAAGACAATGAGGGTCTGTGTGTAGGTCTTTTGTACTGGATTTACATAACAAATCATAGAGGTTTCTCCCACTTCCACGCTAAGTACTCTAGTGCTCTTGCTTAAATTGTGATATCACTGCAAAGTAGAAGCTATTTATCTATCAAGCCATCCTGTTAACCCAGAAATAGGATGGAAGGAGATAGAATGGGTAGACAGCCTGAAGACATAAAGTTTTTTCTTTAAAGAACTATTCAGTCAGTCAGTCAGTGGTCCAGCACCTGTAGTTAGGGGGAGCACATGGATAGACACGACAGCTGACAGGGCCCGCCACTCTTGCCTATTTTAGGCGATAGTCAGCAGGTCCTGTACAAGACGACCAGTCCAGTCTTTGACGTTTGTAAGCCAGTTCTTCCTGTGACCACCACGGCGTCATCCTCCAAGGACAGTCTTCGACAAGGTGTTGAGCCGGGTCACATAACCAAAGAAGACCAGCTTATGTCGTTTGACTGTTGATAGTAGAGGTTCCTGGTGTCCTACGAGTGTGGCAATCTTGTTACGTACTAAGTCTTGGTTCTATGTTCTTTGTATGAGATCCGGAGCAGCCTCCTCAGGCACTTGTTCTTGAATGCCTGTATTCTCCTTTCCGTTTCGGCGAGCAGAGTCCACGTGTCACATCCGTAGAGCAGGATCGGCACTACCAGGAATTTGTACAGGTTGTACTTGGTAGTAAACCTAATCTTATGGGTATGCCAGATCCTATCTAGTCTAGCCATTGCCGCTGTTGTTGTGATCCTGATGCGAGTATCTGGCGTGGAGCTGCCGTTCTTGGAGAGGATGGCTCCCAAGTATTTGAAGCTGCTTACCTTTCCGAGCTGTACCCCGTTCATATATAGATCTCTGCTTTGCCGTTGCTCATAATTGGTCTCCATTTCTTATGCATTTGAACTGTCCGTTAGTCTGTTGGTTAGGTCTTTCAGTTCTTTATTACTGCCTGCTCACACATCTATGTCGTCTGCAATGCCTAGGTTGCAGATCAGTCTTCCACTAATGAAAATGGAAGTATGATGGTCGTGGAGAGCTTCAAGCATGATGTTCTCTAGGAAGATATTAAACATCATCGGTAAAAGGGGACATCCTTGATGTACGCCTACTGTGGTGCGAAAGTAAGCTCCTATTCGGTTATTCAGCAGTACTGTACTCGTTGGGCTCTTGTATAGCACTTCAACATTTTAGACGAGCCCTTCTTCGATGTTGAATTTTCGCATCACATGCTATAGCCCCTCGTGTTAGACTATGTCAAACGCCTTTTTGAAGTCAATGAAGTTGTGGTAAACGTTCCGCTGATGCTGAAGATGCTTTTCAATAAGGATGCAACAGTTGAAGATCTGCTCAACTGTGCTTCTACGTGGTCTGAATCCAGCCTGTTCGTCTGCTAGCAGCTCCTCTGCGGTGTTGCTGATGCTGTACGACCAGTAGGACTGGTAGGTCTGTCTCTAGTCTTGTTCTTCTGGAGGATGTTTGCGTCAGTCTTCGGCTGGAAGTTGTACAGGTCTTTACAGTACTCAGTTCATCGGTTGAGTACAGCATTACTTTCTGTGAGAAGGTGGCGATTGTTGTCTTTGATGACTGTGGTCTTGTGAAGATTTGTCTTAGTGAGAGTCCTTTAATTGATAGTTTGTAGGCCTTTTTGCTGTCATCTCGTGCCCTTCCATCCTTCATGTTTCAGCATTGGCTCTCGATCCAGTTCTCCCTAGCTGCCTTCATCCCTTTCTTGATGGCACAGTTCACTTCTCTGTATTTGGTAGCTGCTTCGGGTTTGCTTTCTCTTTAAGGTCCTCTTTTGGTCACAGAGATCTAGGATGTCATTCGTGACCCATGGCTGTTTTTTATTCCTATGTCGCCCTACGCTGGGCTGTTGACAGTAGCGCCTCTTTGATGTTTCCAGTGAGGGTGTCTACATCACATTCCACCAGGTTCAGCGCGCCACATTATCCTCCAACTATGGGGAACATTTTTATAATAATTGAGAAAAGCTCAGTACAAATGCAAGTGCAAGGTGCTCTTTCCCCAAAATGTGAGGGAAAATTCGCCTTCTATTCTGAATAGAAACCCTACAAATATCACATGCACAGAAAGACATCAAAATAATGATGTCACATTTGTACACAGGTGCACTTAATTAACGTAAGTCCTTATAACGCCTTATGAGGCGTTCGAATCCATGTACAATCCTAACGTTTGCGTTGCACCCCATTAGTAGAAGCAAGTGCAGTCTTCGTATTATCTAACCGCTTCCGTGAGATGCCACCCAGGTTGCAAGACGATCGTACAAAGTCTGCTAAGAGTACTTCCAGTACGTTGTCTACTGCTTGCTCAGTTTATTTTCTAGCGTCCAGTGCGCAGTCTAGCTAGTTCAGCTCCAGTCTGTTAAGTGTACTCCAAGTGTGTTTTCCTTTTAGAGCGCTCCTTGTTGAGTGCCCTTCCAGTGTGTTGTCGAGTAGGATACTACCTTCTCGGTGACCTGTGCGTTCACAGTCCTCTGTGCTCTGTACATTGTGTCCTCTCTCGCATGCTCAGCTTGCTCATAATGTGATCCGCTTAGGGTACCATCTGCTCTGTATACTCCAAATGTCTTGTCCAAAACACTTGAACGATACTGACCCGCTCTCCTCTATTAACGACGGGAGTTAAATGTGTTGCCTGCCTAAATTCATTAGTTTCTCTCACAGTCCCCGAGCTGTTATTTATCGATTTACATTGCTTATTCTTTTTTTATTTATACTTTGTTGAAAATAGCGGGAAAGCGTTAATTTATTACTTATTCGTTTTCTTTATTTGATTGGTTAGTAGGCTGGCTGGCTAGATGGTCGGTTGGCCGATGAAGCTTGTGTGAGACCGATAACTTTACCCAGAAATAATAAATCTTTTACAAAGGGACTTTTTACATAACCTTAGTAATATAAGCACTTAAGAAAATGTATTACTAAGAATTCAGATGAACACTACCTCATAGTCCTGCCGCAAACTTTCGTGATATTTCCTGTTCCAGTCGCGATCGTTTAGTCGAATCGTTTCTGATCCCATTAACTTCATCAGCTCTTGGCGAAACCCGTATTCAGCAGCACTGAAAGAAGAAAAGATAAAGGGAAGCAACTGCAAGTAACTGCATTTTTTTCTATGTTAACACTCTTTTGCCCCGTGCACTCTAAACATACAAAATACATAGTGCATACCTACATATAATTATAAATAAATACATACCTACATAACACGCCCCTGAAAGAATTGAAAAAAGTCAACACTTATAACGCTCTCAAAGATCATTCTCTATTGTGTTGCTACTAACGCAACAACAACTACTTCTGTAAAAAAAAAAATCATTATTTTTTCAAAGCGATTTTGCATCAAAAAGATAACTGAATACCTATTCAGCGCGGATTGAATTTTTTAACTGAATTTTAAAAAGTGAAGCGTAATAATCTTTCCTTGAGAGAGACTGGTGACTGTACATCGACTACTTTTACGGGAATTGTTTCGACAACAGCTTTTCGAGAAAACTTTTATCGTTCAACATTGATATACCTTTAAATACATGCCATAGAAAATGCATAAAACACGAAAGATGAAATGTACAAGTGAAAGTTTACAGGTACACAAAATAAGTGGTCACAAACGCATATAAAGTGCTCACATATAGACAAGATAAAAAAAACAGGATTTTATCAGCGACGTAATTAACATTACTTTTTTTAGAAATCGACAATACTTTTTTATTTAAAACAAAATCATACATCCCACTTCAAGCTCATTCAGCGGGGAATTATCCTATTTCAGCTCTTATTTAGCGCGGACGGGGTAAATTTTCCAGGTGATGAAAACAGTTCCTAAATTTAGCACGAATTACAGGAACAGGAATAAACAGGATTTTTTTGTAAATAAACCTTAAATCAACAGACTATTTACACCAGGAACTAAGAGTTGTAGCGTGTTGCTGTTCCTAACCTTATGACAAAATTCTTTATCTAGACGTCAAGCCAAAACTTTGCCAAACTTGGTCAAACGGGGTCCATATTTTTCTGTATAAAAACAGGTTTTAATCGGTATGTACGTGAATCGCTGGATGGTCTTAGTAGAAGCATATCTTATATAAAGCATCGTTTGCTTGTTTAAGAAGCTCTGTTCAATGGTTTCCGCATATAGAAGTTTGTCGAAACACCGTCGCCAGACATAACTGCATGCCCCAATGTCACAAGCAATGGTCACTAAAATGCGTTCACTCGTATTCTATGAACAACAAAACAATTATCATTTTTTAGCTTTCCGAGTAGACTAGGGAAGAAAAAACATAGAAGCTGTTACCAAGCAATGTAATACGGAAGGTAGTCCGAATTGCATCAGCAACACTACTAACGAGCTGATGGCAGAAAAACAAGCTCGCTTCAGATCAGGAAGAAGCACAGCTGATAAGTTCGTCAACTGTCGCATTCCGATAAAAACATCTACAACACCACCAAAATTTCTTCCACAGCTTTATCGGCTTTACCATCGACAAGGCATTTCATAGATACTCCCATAAGGGGCTGTGCCATGTGATTTAAAATTTCACAATTGAAGTGGGACTAATTCAAGTCAAGAGCTTGATGAACAAAGCATTAGTCAACAACCAGCTAGGAGAATCGTTATCAGGCAACAGTGGGTGTCCGCCAAAGGCGCCCCTTTGTATTGTTGAGCATCAACTTGGAGAACATAATGCAGCCATTCACGATCATCGCATCTCTTTTTCCATCGGTGAGAGGCCGATATATGCAGACGACATTTATCTGATGGCGGGAATCAGCAGCGAACTCCAAGACCTTACCAACAGACTGAAAGACAGTGCAAACGCGAAAGGAATGGCCATGATTAACAACTACGGCAACAACAAAGCAGAGATCTATATGAACAGAGAAGGTGAGAAGGCGAGCAGCTTTAAATACTAGATAGCCACCATTTCCAAAGCTGGCGTCTGCGCTTCAGAAATCTGTATCAGGATTGCAATAGTGCAGCGGCAATGAATAACCTGGATTGCATCTGAGGCAGAAACACCAGGTGGTGGTGGTGGTGGTGGTGGTGATGATGATGATGATGATGATGATGATGATGATGATGATGATGATGATGATGATGATGATGATGATGATGATGATGATGATGATGATGATGATGATGATGATGATGATGATGATGATGATGAAGGCCATAGTAGAAACTGTATGATAGAGAAGATGAGAACAAAATCGGAAGAGAAAACAATAATGCATAAGAGAAGAAAATCTTAGTAGATGTTAGTACAGACGACATAACCAATCTTCTATCAGCTGACTGGTTTTCTTAGATATGTTTTAATAACATAACTCATTTACTAATTATATATACCCTGTGTTATGTTCTAAAAAAGAACAATTCTTGATACTTTAAAATTACGTTCTAAGACCGAAAGTCTATTATTATACTTTCACTACGGCAAACACAAGTGTTTTCATAAACACCAGAGCGACTAAACAAGTTTAAATACCCATATCATACCAAAGGAAAATTACTCGCCTCACAAAGAAGTTGTCCAAACTCAAACATGCCTCCCACCCTCCCTCCCAAACCCGGCATCGACATAAAAAGTTGTATGCAGCATCAGCGCCCGTATATGTTGCAGTAACTTAATAACAATAATAGGAAAAAGAAGAGAAAGAAGAATAAACGAAAATGCGGGATTTATCTGGTGCAGAATCACCCCCGTAAAGAAACGTGATCTCAGCACAGGAGACAAAAACAAGATACGAAGATTATACTAAAGAATGGAGGATGGGCAACAGTACTGAGAGACTACTCAAGACAAGATGTTAAGACAACGGGTAACATACAGGACGACTGAGTGTTAGGTAAAGTAATCTACTAATCTACAAAGGGATACCAGCCGCACAAACCGTTAGAAGTCAAAGAAGTGAAACAGATTATTAGATAAACTAGTATTTTCCTTAAAATTCCTCCTTCGTGTAAAAATCACTTTTCGCTTCCGTCAATGTTATTGTACTTATTTTTATTTACTTTTTATTTTGATTATATATAAATTTTACATGATTTTACACCCAGTGCGCATAGTACCAACCATGCAGAGCACACTCTTTTACGACATACAAGAAGTGCAGTATCTCTGTGAAATGTATTTCACGCTGTGTGAAGCGGTAGAAGACTACCTGACAAGCAGAACCCTTGGAGATTTCAAGTGAAAACAATAGAACTAACAATTGCGAATTGGCGGCTCCTGACATTGCAGGAAAGAACGCCATTAGCAGTGTAGTATGGCTCATGCATGCAATTATAACCAGTAATTCTTGAAGTTACATAAAGCGATAAACTACAACGTTGTCGTATTAAGTCGTATTTGACAGCACTACCGACATCGTACTTTCGTTTGTTCGTAGGCGCACAGAGAGAGAGAGAGAGAGAAAGTAAAAGAGGGAGAAAGAGAGAGGGCTGAAGACAAGTAGCAGGGGGGGGGAGAGAAAGAGAGAGTCATTCTAAATTTTTATATACGGAGAGGTGGAGGGAGAAAAAAAAACGATGAAATACCTGCTGCCGGTAATTCGCATGTCCACAGCATCAAACGAACGGTACTTCTTTTTGGTAGCCTCGAGATCGAACTCTTCCAGAATCTTCCTGACGATCTCCTCGTGCCGCCTCCTGGTCTTCTCTGTCGCGTCTCCATGGAATTCCGCTCGCCCTCTCCGGCAGCTCTCCGCCGTCTGCGGTCTGGGCGAGGCTGCCTGTTGCTTCAAGTCAGCTGTGGACAGAAACAGGTCCACAAAGTCATCCTCTTCTTGCCCTCTCTCTTCCTCTTCTCTTCTCTCTTCCCCTTTCATTTCAGCGTCTTTCTCTTCGCCCTTCAAGCTTCTTCCTATCCGACCAGCTGAAGACAACGACCAGTGGAGACCCGAGCCAGGGATCCTCTTACGAGGTGCGAGCATCCTTTACCACCAGGCCTTTACAGGTTCATAGAAACGTCTTCGTTGTCAGCTGTGTTTCACGGGTATGCTTTTTTTTTTGTCCCTTTGCTAACTCTGAAGTTTTGCAGTTCGCTGTTTTTTGTTGGTTTTTTTCCGTTTTCCCCCTCTTTGTTGATTTTTTTTAAAATGTGTTTTACTCTTTCGAACTAAAACGTGCTGTTTATCGACTCCATCAAGGCACAGGACGAAAAAGTAATTGAACTTCCATAATCATTAATTCTATCGGTGTGATTTAGCTATTACTTTTCTGCATACTTTTCCGACTTATTTTTACAGTGGTCCCTCGTATACTTGTTTAATTAATTCTTCGCACTTCAAAACTTTCTCCAATCGTTCAGTTATAAATTAGCACGACCAAAGTTAATTAACACATTGCGCCTACGAACAACGCAGAGTGTTAGTACAGTTGAGCTATGCTAACACAATGTATAAAGAAACCCGTTGGCAAAACAGAACAAGGTTCTTCTAATGAATGTAAGAACAATACAGAACAGATCACGCCTAAACCGTTTCTGAAAATCCTTCAGCGAAAGCTGGTCCTGACGCTTTATTTAGTCGAGTAGGAGAACCATACAATATTTCATGCCAATAATAGCTCTTCTCGTTTACTCTGGGAACCCGATGAGCCTCAGAACTAATGACACTTTTTAAAAAATCCTTAAAATGGAAATCGCGTCTCTTCACCAAGAATTCTCTTTTATATTCTCTCAGGAATCTGGTTGCACAAACACCATTCACTGCGCGTGCGTGCCGCTGGTGACAATGACTGCAGCACTCGACGTCTCCAAGAGGACCAAGGCGCCACCTGCCGTTTCGCAGCGGAAGGTCGTAAAAAAGTTCTTTACGGCACGCAGGTAACACCACTGGCACCCAGTCTCACGTACTAGACCGAATTTGATTTCGCCCCAGACACAACACCGTCCTCTTTCGCTGGCCGTCAGATTGCTTAAACAAAACTAAAATCGACCTTACGTTGTTCGCTTAGAAATGGCGTTGTGCCGTCAACCACCGGAAACTGCATCGACCGGAGCCAGAGGGTATATGCACTGCACAGTAGTTATTATAGTTTTTATTATTTTTATTAATTTTATTATTGTTTTACTGTAGGGCAAGCGACTTAACACGATTTGCCCATCAAACTCTTGCGCTGCCTCTCACTGTCCCGCCTTCCTTATGGCCCTTGCACTCCGCTCGCAGCTTGTCAAGGAAATACTTTCATATCGTCCGAAAAAAATGCCTTGGAAACTCTGGTGGATGAAGAATCTTGGTCGCGGAGTGACATAGGCAACTCTTTACAGAACAAATGCAAACCTTGCAATTTGCGTGCAAATTTGATTTCTGCACAATGCAATTTAAGGTCGTGAACACGTGAGCCTGTCTGTATTGCCACCTCCCCTCGTCTCACCACCACGCCATGCTCTTCTCTCTGTCGTCAGGTCTGACAATCAAAGGATAGCGCCTGTCACCAATACAGTGAGGATTGGCTGTCCTGGGTTCATGTCCCGTCTCAGGCACGCTATTCTTTCTCTACCTGGCTGCTTTACCGTGATATAGTTTTAGTTGCTGGCTCAGCGAAAAACACCAATTCTACCACCCACCCCGTCCACTTTCCCTCAATCCTGAGTTCCCAGGTGCACAAGCGTCAGACTATCTGCCAGTCTACCTTCCGCCAGTTTGCTTGACATACGCACTCAGCTGAAAGCCGAAGCGCCCAACACTTACATAAGCAGAATCCAATGCCTGTTACATGAAGGACCCGCTCTTCCCGAAATGGTTTTTTTTCTGTCTGCACAGGAATATTTCTAATTATGACAGTAACTAAAACAGATTTTCTTCTCAATTTTCTGTCTATTCAAAACATCTTAATTTTTAACGTCTTTTATCTTGTGCTAATAATATATTGGCGTAAGCGTGGTACCTTTATTCATTCAGGTATCCAAGGTGATCCTAGTTAGGTTTGGAGGAGGAAAGCCAGGCTGTGCTTTGCCAATGTTTTCAACGTTTAGGACACATTTTATCACTACAGATCTTTCCCTTGTAGTAATCACAACATTCGTGTAGTTCTTAAAAGTAAAAAACAAAGTAGAATATATTGAGTGAAACTGACACGTGAAAGATTAATACTGTACCTTTGTTCGTAAAGACTCCATCAGTTCAAAACAGCTCTTTCCCTAACATACCTGCACACCTGTGGGAGTACCTTTTACCTATTAACCTGACATACCTGCACGCCTGTACCTGTGCCATTTGTGTTCGCAGTCCCACGGTGTCCTTTTCAAATTCGATCTGATTTCAGGGCAAAACATGACAGTCCACCCACTTCCCTTTCCTTGGCAATCTGTGACTGGCCTGGGCTACATCTAGTTTACCGCCTATTCTTGCATCAGTGTATCAAGACAATAGGTTACATTCTACTTTCAGGGTAAATATAGGAACTGTCAATGTGTTTAGTAGACACATAGATTACCTCTGGAAGTCTTACGTCTTACGGTTACTTTAATTGGTCATGCTCTTAGTGATATGATTGGAACACTCTTTGACAGTCTTCATAAGCTAACTACAGCCTTCTTAAAGCTAGTTTGATTGTCTCCCATTATTGTCCTGTTGATATTGTCGTAGTTCTTTGCTAAAATTTTGAGGCAGGCTTGTCCACGCTGTAACTAAGTAGTGGAAGAATGAAAACAGTATTAGAAGAACGACCGTCAAACAAAGTGTACCAGATCAGAGAACGTCGAAAGATTGGGCAAGCACGTTTCCGGAACAACAATCGTGACAAACGTAACTGATCCCCTCAGTCCTCAGAGAAAAACTGATCAGCTTCAAAGTCCAGTAGCTATTTCTAGTAGTGAGAAGGATTCTGCTCACACATCTAAACCTCAGCTGCCTGTATATCCATTTGCCAGCACGGTGGCGTTGTAGATACTTTAAAAAAAAATCAAAATGCAGCCATGCTCGATGCTGCGTGAATGGGAGAGAAAGGGTAAGAGACCCTTTATTATTATTATTTATTTATTTTGTGATGTTAGGGATGGTGTTCTGGTGGGTGAATACCGAAGGCTACTCTTGTGGCGCTGTTCACAAAAAAGAATGGGACGGAAAGCGAAATGGCGTATCTAAAGTCTCAGCAAATCTGGCTAACGCAACGCCAAACATATTCTGGGATTGAGCTGCCAGGCCTTGTTTGCTCAGCACTCGAGAGCTCGCTGATAAGTGTCAACGTAAAAACAAATGCACGAGCCTGCGAGCTCGTCTGGGAAACGAAGTTTCCTAAAGACAGGGAACATAATCCTGTTTGAGAGCGGAGAGGATTTACCGCTCGTGTTGCGTAAAGGAGGTGGAGCACAAAGTGGCGCCTTCAGCCTGTCGCAGCCCACGTGACGTGTGGCTGGTGTGGTGACGAATTCTGGTTCCTCTTTTCGCTCCACGTTAGGAGATAGAGGACGACTGGCAGACCTGGTTCAGGCTGAGCGCATAAGGCACGTAGTGCAGGTACGTCTTGACGTCACGTACTTGCTGGACGAGTGAGCGTAGCACGTGATGTCGTCTTAATCCAACTGCTGCTGTAGACATGGTTGAATAGATAGCTGGCTAGTTGGCTGGTACATCTGCTTTCACTTAGCGAGGGCTAAGTCGCTTTTACAGCATTCTTGGTAGCTCTAGCGAAAAACGAGTAAGTCGATGACCGTGTTCATTCCAGGGAAGGCTGTCACTTAGTTTCTCCACCCTCTTTTTAACATTAAGGCCAATGAACAGTTTATAGATGTTCACTTAGTAGGCAACAGTTTGTCGTCTTTAGCTTATCTCCATTGTTTTCTCCCCAATCACTGATGGACAAAAGTAACACTCATGAAATTAAGTTCCTCTGTTTATCACTTGTCCTGCCCTTTCTGTCTCATATAACGCGCTCACCTCCTTGTAGGAAATTATTCCCTATAAAACACGTCATTATAATTGTTCTACTATATTCCACGAAAATCTTGTTACCTATCTATCTATACGTCTCTAGCTATATGTCGCACATACATCGACATCTAGAACCTGTGCCTTGATGAAAGCAGGAGTCAATCCGGTCTTTTACATACGGAATGAGCAATTAACAATGACTCCCAAGAACACGTGAAGCAATTTAAGTTTTTCGCCGCATATAGGACACCCTGGTTCCCCTACATATTGAGAACAGTTCTTGGTCACTTTAACAATCATACGCATGTGGTGCGCATAACTATAAAAGAAAAAAACAAGTGTTCATTCATAAGCGCTCCTTTATGTGCGGTGCTAGTCGAGGTTGACAAACGATTATAAGCTACATTTTTAACAGAAAACAGTTTCTGGAAAGCCAAGAACTTTACAAGGCACAAGAATAGTTGGAAGTCTAGGAGTGTAATAGCGTAAACGAGACAGCTACACTGTCTTCTCATCGTCTTTTGATCAGGACGTAGCAAGTTTGAGAATAGGCTTCGTGAAATGCATAGAGGCAGACAACAAAGGTAATAATCCTAAATCTTGCAGCCTCCATCGTAAGGGTCACGTATTTTACATGATCACGTGACTTCCCATTGAGCTTTACGCGTTTCTTTTTCATCAGGTAATTGGCACACGTACCTTTCCTACAAAGAAGACTAGACGGGGCTGTCGAGGGTCTTTGGTGAAGTCTCTGACGCTGGACGTGAAGATGCTTTTCTAAGGAGAGAGACATCTCAGTCGTAAACGATATCTTAGTGTACTCTCGGCAGTCACTGATATGATTCAGTCAGTATTCCCATGTTAAAAGAACCTGAAAGCGTTTTTTTCACCTCAGTCTGGTCGTGCTCTTCCATATGAGCCCGTACCACAAGTTAGCCACGTCTGATTGGAGACACATGCAAGCAGTTTTGCCTTATAGTTCCTCACTTTACGTTAAACTTTTGGTTGTCTTTCTGATTTCAGGCGTAGGGGTGTCTCAGTAATAATAGTGAAGCAGTTCCAATCAGTGAAATTCTTTCCCTTTGCGATTTTCCATACGAAACGATTTGTCTCCAATCATCCGATTCTTCTCACAGCAAATCTCTTAATATTGTTCCACCAAATCGCGTCGTTCCTGAAAGGTACCTTATAAAAATATGAAGTTCTTGTACAAACTTTTAAAATATGCTTAAACCAAACCTCTGGCGTCACGTGTTTATATCAGTCAATTCCAGTTCAAGCGACGAAGTCGCTGCTTATAAACGTGTTGCTGTAGCTAATAATGTCACTAGACTTGCGACATTCCGAAAACGTCTTGCGTCCAGAAAACACAGTTCTTCCCCGCCGACACTTGCTTGAACGAAGTTACCCCATGTTGCTGTTTGTCCTCTGAATTTCAAAGCGAGAGACGCCCACAAAGTCTAAAAGGACACGCATGGGCAGTTCGCTTCAACAGCTCTGCATCGACGTTTCGATCAAAAGTTTTTTAACCACGCCATGATGTTACAACTCACTTATTCTTGGCGGTCCCCCAAGCAGAACTAGCTAAAAAGATAACAGGCCGGTGCAACAGCCGTAACTATATCGACTCCTTTCAAACATGCCTGAAGTTTATGACACTTGAATGTCTGTTGATTCCCTCGCTCATTTTTGTTTTTTTCGTTTTGCGGATCGTCATACATCCAGTCAGCTGGGCGCAGACTTTGCCCCGACGACTACGCTGTCGAAGGGGAGGAACCTTTTCCCCTCCCTCCGCTTGGTCAACAAACGGAACAAATAATTGAGCTACGACAAACAGCAACGCCTTCACCGGATGACTGCGTAGCTCAGGCATCAGTTAATGTCTACCAAGTCGCACCAGACGCGAGTAATAAAAATAAATATTAGAGAGCTTTTCGGTCGACGCTGTTTCCCTCACACCGTCACCGCACCTCACACGTGCAGGCATGTTCTAAGGGCGGGCCACTAAGTGCTCTAGCTGCTGAGATAAGAACCCGTTTTAGCTTTGAGATTTGGTTTAATCTAATGTCAGCACTTCATATTTATAGCGAAATATTTTTTTTCATTCAGTCTCTTTGGTTAGCATCGATTCGCTAACCGAATGCGGGTTTTGAATGATATATGAACTGTGATTGTTCAGCCAGGCTTCCGTTATCTTTGAGGGCGCGCGGCACACACACACACACACACACACACACACACACACACACACACACATACACACACACACACACGCGCGCGCGCGCGCGCGCGCGGCTGTTATGAATATGAAGTCTGTTCACACATGTCTTGCATGATGACGTCTTTCTTGTCCACTTCCCTTCGTTCGCATGCTCCTAACGCTGAAAAGTGGAGTCAACTGCCGCCTGAACTTGTTGAAGAGGATTTGCTTATTTCATTAAGCCTAGAAAATCCTCCTTTGAATAATAATTATAGATAATAGCCGTTCCCATTAGCAATGAACCAAATCAGCATACTTTTAGTTACAAAACATGTTTCACCAGACTGGCATCTCTTGTACCGATATCTGCGAGGCAGACCCTCGAACAGTACACGGAACTAACAGCAGTAGGAGTTGGATGAATTTTCTGATGGAAACACACACCTGTGTTTAGACGGCAAAGTCGTTACCAAACCATTGCCTGCTAACCGAATGACGTATGTGCTAACTATGATAGAACACGTGCATGTGTCTACATGTCTTAAGCGTAGGAGATTGCGCGTCAGCGATTGCTATCATGCAGTGTCATGTCACGCAATGTTTCAATGATCCAATGTAAACACAGTAATCCGTATTACTACAACGTTGAGCAGTGTGAACGGAATGGGGGAAAAAAATAGAGAGGGACAGAGAGACAAAATAAGGAAGAACAAGATGAGAGAGAGAGATGCAGTTTATTATATATTTCTTTCTACTGCCCAAGTGGTTAGAAATAAAATCACTGAGAAACGAGCACTTCCCACACACAGCTTTGTTTGATCCGGCTTTCAGTAACGAGAAGCAATCTCCCCCCAACATGAAGTAACTTCCAGTTAATAATACTTGACAACTTCCAAACGTACCACTCTTCCCCTCTGTGTACGGCGAAAAGTAGAGACAAGTTCACAGCGTGGTCATAACACACTACAGGCTTTGTTTGAAATAAAGGTATCCCTAATGTAGAGAAAACTTTAAAACACACACACACACACACACACACACACACACACACACACACACACACACACACACACACACACGCAGATCAACAGCAGTCAGTAGGAGCACAAAACGACGAAAATCTGCGGGCACCGACAGGATGATAAAGAACACGGACAGCAATCACCTTAAAGGAGAAGGAACATCACCCTACACCCGTAAGAGTACGTCTTTCTCAGGTGACGACATCAATGACGGTGACAAATGCAGGAACGAAATATGAGTACCAATGATAGTGGTAGTTACTAGTGCTAGTGGGTGTGGTGGTGGCTGTAGTGGTGATGGTGGTACTAGTAACAGCCGTACTAACTCGTTATCTCGCCGCCAGCGATCCAACACAAATGTTGACCGAACGATGCGTGTGGCGACATAAAGAGGGTGTATAATTTGTTACTGGAAGTAACCTTGGGGAAACTCCGTTTTGTCGCAGTGTCTGACGGGAGGAAAAATTGGCGAGATAATGGGTGCTGGTATAATGCTCCAGAAAGAAAGAAAGAAAGAAAGAAAGAAAGAAAGAAAGAAAGAAAGAAAGAAAGAAAGAAAGAAAGAAAGAAAGAAAGAAAGAAAGAAAGGCAAACAGCGTTCTGTCCACTGTGTCTTTCAAAAGGAATCAACTCACTTGGGAATGTCCGGAATGAAAGTCTTGTCGGCCTGGTTCGTGCTCTTGACGGCCTCCTCGATAAGGGGCGGTTTGGTTGGCCGCCAGTTGGTGAAAAATCGCCGCCGTTTTTTCTTCTTGTCCAGGCCATCTTTTTTGTCGATTTCCTTTCTGGCTTTGCTGCTGTCCCCGAGAATCATGATGCCTACCCTTACCGATTACGCCCTGAGCTGCTAATGCGAAGACTGGGGGATCAGAGATGCGCGGTCTGCTTCCAGAGCGGGACACGATCGGCCACAGTTTTCGCCTCCAGCATAGCTTTCGATTTGTTATCTTTCGAAAGCACAGGTCTTACATTCCCACCATCGACTAGTCTTACTTGTTTAAAATTAAAGATGTCTTATGACGGCATTTCCTGCATAAAAAAATGTGACGTGGGTGACGTCTGATTTATGTCTGGTATTGGTTTGACGTCAGTTGTATGAGTAGAGCTTTTTTAGATTACGTTGCTATTTCTAGCTATTCTAGTGACACGCTGAGGAAGTTTTATAAATTTTCTTATTTATTCAGTCCAAAGAAACTTTTTTTTTTTAAATCCGTAAAAACAATTTGACAATAGCACATACATTTATGCAATTTTATTAACATAACTATTTAAGTTCAAGATAATTTTGAAAAATTTTATTAGACTCCAGTCTATCTTGAATTCGAGCAGACGGTGGTTTTGACGCCTTTTCGTCGAAAACAAGATAACGTGACAAACAAAAGAGGTGAAGCAATGGGTAAGGTGGTCTTTATAACGCTGCTCAGCAATTAACATCGCTATTGCTCACAAATGCGGATTCAAAACTCTGTGATTTTTACATGGCACAGTACACTGTTGTATTCAGCTTGTGTAAAAAAGTCAGAAAAAATCTATCTTCTGTCCCGCAGTAAAGCGTCAGTGCCGGGTAGATGGCAAACATTGAAACAGTCGTTTTACATCACAAATGAACATCACAAAATCGACAGATATTAACAAATGTGTCGCACGTATTTCTTGCTTTATTGACACAATTTGGTTTTGGAGTCAACATGAAAATTTCCAAACACATTCAGTTATCCTTCTTTTACCTGTCTGTCGTCTGAACAGGTTAGATAAAGTCTTCTCACCAAGCTTTACTTCTATTCTTTTTACTTGCATTATCTATTGTATTATTTTCTTCTTTATTTTCCCTTATTTGCTTGTTCTTTATTTCTGTCTTTCTCATTTTCTTATTTTCCTTCTTTTTTTCCATTTTCCCTCACATTCTTAAAAATTGATTTTCTTCTTTGTTTTCCTTTTGTTGCTTGTATTTAGCCGATGCATAATTTTCCTAACAATAACAGCGACAACACACTTGTCCTGCAGAATTGAAGTCACAGTTCCGTACAAAAACAAAGAGAAAGGTAAACAAAAAATACATAAAAGCAATATTGAAGCGTGACTGGGAGCTAGAGAGCAGGCCACGTGACGGCTTGTAAGGAGGAACTACTGCTTGCAAATACTTAGGAGCAGTTTTGAACATGCTGGACTGAGCAATCGAAAGCACTTTAATTGTGATCAATACGATTGTTCACTGGGAGCCAGTGAAGGCTCTGTACTATAGGGGTGATATGCTCAGTGGACGACTTTGCACGGGTGACAATCCTGGCGGCTGTGTTCTGAACTCTTTGGAGTCGATCTAACTGCGTAGCAGGTATACCCCATAATGCACTATTACAGTAGTCTAATCTCAATATGATGGTAGCCACAGCAAGTGAGTTGGGAGCAGCCTGAGTCAGCATGGACCGTAATCTACCTAAAGTCCTCAAAAAGTAGTAGCATTTTGACACAACAGAGCTAACATGGTTACACATGGAAAGCTCTGCATCAATAAAGAGCCCTAGGTTCCGTACACAGTCAGCAAAGGCTATGGAGGCGTCACCGACCTGCACATCACTAATGTCGATCTGCTCCCGTCTGGCACTGGGGCCGCACAGTAACGCTTCTGTCTTGTCGTCGTTTACACCATACCTTCTCTCAGTGCTGTCACTTTTAATTCTTATTCAGTGACTCGTTGTCTTCGTCTTTATAAATTATGGCTTGAGTTTAAAACTGCTCCTGAATATTTGCAAGAGATAGTTCCTCCTTACCAGCCGTCACGTGGTCTGCGCTCTGGCTCCCAGTCACGCTTCTGTCTCCCTGCAGTGGAAGACACAAACAAGAAGCGCACTGGAGCCAGGGCCTTCAAAAACGCGGCACCTAAATTGTGGAATGCTCTGCCATCGTCATTGTCCACCATCACCTCACCAACCACGTTTCGAAAAAAACTGAAGACCCATCTGTTTACTTAAGACGGACTTAAACTTAAACAACCAAGCAACACTTGTGTATTTATTTTTTACTTTCCTGGTGTTTTATCTATTTATTTACTTTTTTTATTATATTTCTTCTTTTTTTTTGTTTTTGCTGCGCAATGAGCATTCTTTTGAATGGATACCTGCGCATTAAAAATGATCATCATCATCATCATCATCATCAATCAGTACAGTTATCATCAAACTTCAAACAGTGTCCAGTGTTTGTCAGATGAAAGTACGCAGCACGATACATCGTCCATTCCACTATCACTAGGTTTGTTGTGTAGTCACCTGGCGTGGGCTTTTAGTATAGCTTAGAATTCTGAGACCGCCTGCAAAAAAAAAAAAAAAAATTGTGCTCAGCACTGTTCTAGCGTAACCTAGCGTGATCATAGTCTGAAAATCAACCAATCGGAACAAGGGTTTCTTTATTGCTCTTGTTGAAATATGTTGGTATTTGGTATTGTTTGTAATAAGAAACGGTTAGCACTCAATAAAAATATTTATTATATCTATTGAGCGTTTGGAACCTTTCAATTATTATTATTATTAGTTTTAGTAGTCCCGCAGCAAATTTAAAGTTTGTAATTTAGCTGCGACGCTCACGGATTTCCGGCCGGCAGATTGCTTTCCGTTTGTGAAAGAAGGATTTAAAATGCCAAAGTTAAATTATCGCCGCACATTATTGGTTAAGGAGCGGACTGTAAAGCATTTCAATCCTGCAACTGGAAAATTTAAAACGGTGAAAGTTCCTCCAGTCTCAGATGTGCAGCCAGTTAAGGAACTTGTTCGAATGACATTTAATCCTGTGACTGGAAAATTGCAAAAGGTGAAACCCTCGACAGTCTTAGATGTCTCATATGTGCAGCCAGTCAAGGAACCTGTTCAAATGATACTTAATCCTACTACTCCAAAATCCCAAAAGGTGAAACCTTCGGCAGACTCAGATGTGCAGCCAGTCAAGGAACCTGTTCGATTGATATTTAATCCTGTGACTCGAAGATTGCAAAAGGTGAAACCTTCGGCAGACTCAAATGTGGAGCCAGTTGTGTGCCCTGATCCAGGCGTCTGTGTTTCTAATGACACCCAAGACAACTGTTGTAGGTAATGATAATAGTCTTTCCACCATACCTTCTCTCAGTGCTGTCACGTTTAATTCTTATTCAGTGACTCGTTGTTGTCATCGTCTTTATAAATTATGGTTTGAGTTTAAATGATCGTTACTCATACTCTCATTACAGATAAACGAAATTGAATACTCACAGCAGATAATTGCATCCAAAGAAGAATTTTGTTTGTGTTCGTTAAATCTTTTTAAATTGGATTTATTATGAATTTTGGAAATTTCATGAATATTTAATTTTTGTATATTTAAAAAAATTGAAAATACCCATCAATTTCACAAAACAAACACAATAAATAAAGCAATAAAAAATACAGGTTTTACAAAAATTACATTCTAAATCCCAAAACACTTTTTCCCCACAGAAAAGAACAAACAGTTTCTTGTAATTCAAAGTTTATTCACATTTATTGCAGTAATAATCAATGCCCTATGTGATGTAAGACAAATTGGTTCAAAATGTGATACCTCATCAGAGGCACTCACTGCCACAGTAACATTGCAAATTAAGCTGTATTCTTTTTTTTAAATTAAATTTATTTACAGTAATCATGTGTAGGTGCAGTGCAAAGTTCAATAGTGGTTGATACATAATTTATCCTGAAAAGAAAGTATTGAAGATATTTAGCCCCTTGACAGTTAAACAGAAGCCAGTGGTACAAGACACAACGACAGCTCAGCAGAAGCTACAGGTACAAGACACAGCTTTTGCTGCTTCCTCCCAGCAACCGACCCTGCTGACATCATGCATTGATGCAATTGATGCTACAGCCAAAGGTATGCATGAAAGATTTGCTAGTAATGAACTGCCTTTAGTATACTGGTGACAAGATATTTTTGTTTTTTGTTTTCTTGCATTGGGACCTACGGAAATGTCATTTTTTAATGGCCACCAATTGTACAAAAAAAAATGTGCATAGACAGGACTGTTAAAAATAATCTATTTTCTTCTTATTGTCTTTGATCTAGAAAATGAGCCAAACCCTTACTTCAAGAAGGAAGAAAATTGTTCTGACAAATGGGAAAAGATGCATCAGGAACTGCTCGTTGTGCACACTGAGCTGTGTGCAATTCCAGATCAAAGCCAGTGTATCTGTTGTGGTTTCAATTTACCAACTATCCGCTGCTTGGACTGTGGCAGCCATGCACTTTTCTGTGAGGAGGACTTTGTTGAGCGTCACAAAAATGCTGCATTTCATAGTCCAGAAATATGTAATGTAAGAAACACTTAGTATTTTGGGGCTGAGGGACGACCACATTTGCGAAACAAAATTAGGTGGATTTCTACTGCATTTTTGACAGTTTCATTTAGACATGATTTCTAAAGGCTTTTCTGCTTTATTTCCTTGGGACGTTGTTTTGTGCCGTATGCAGCCAACCTTCCTGTTCTTGTGCATAACAATCACAAGGTACCAAATTGTGCAAAACATACCAGGGCAATCACTGTGATTGGAATGAGAGGTAAAATGTAAACTTGTGTACTTAAAGCAATAAACACAGTTAACAATGATGTTCTAGGTATGGTTTGCTACATCATCAATGAAAATATTCTTGTTTATGTCAGGTCACCCACAGCTGTTTACTTTTGACTTCTGCTCATGTGAGAGTGACACCGTCACACTACTACGCCATCGCCTTTGGGCTTCTACCCCAGAAATCCCATCTGTGGCATTCAAACTGGAAGTCATGGAGTGGTTGCATGGATTAGCACTTGAATGTCAGGTGTCATTTACGGCAGCCAGACTTAGCAAGATAGAGAACATGAACACAAGGTTTGTTATGGCCTTTTTTAAAACTTTGTTTCTAGTTCCATTACTTACAGTCTTTGAGCACTTTTATAGGACTGAGAGATTTCATTATCACATAATGTAGTATCATTCGCTGGTCTGTGTTGATATTGTTGATAGAGTTTTAAGTTCGTTTCTTACAGTGTAAGAAGACAGCCAAAAGTAATAGAAATTCTTTTTAAATTGTTGGCTTTGGAGCAAGTTTAAAATATATAATTGTGGGTCTGCTCATTCTTGTTTGCATAAAACCTTACATATAAATATGTTGTTGACTATTTTACCATAGTCAAAAATTCATCAGAAGCAGTTGGAAATACAATGTTTAAGAACGGCTGGTCAACAATACTGATCAACTAAAGATATTCGTTGTTTCATAGAACTGATTGTTCGTGGTTCTTTAATAGTACTCTAGCTTCTTCCTGAACTACATATTTATTCAGGATGCAGCCCACAAAAATTTCCTAATTTTTTTATTACACTTTGTAAAGTAGTAGCACCTGGTCCTTTGTGAATAATTGTGTGTCCTGTGTTGTATGGGTTAGCTTAGAGAATTTGTTGCACGTGTTCTTATTTAGATGGCTCATTCATTAGTACAGAAATTTGCTTTTAGCATCCTGCATCATTATTATTTTAGATTTTTATTATCATTATTAGTTTAGCCAAGCTCGTGTGTGCATTGCAGGTCAATGGAGTATATCAGGTCCTAGTAACTGATGCATTTACATTGTACATCCATCATGAGTACCAGTTGCTGCAGCTGCAGCGCAATGATCCAGGCTGTCCTTGTCATGTAAATCGTTTATATTCAGGGAATGGATTGTAAAAATTGCAGGGCAGCAGATGTTTTGGTGCCAGTTTTTTACCCTTCATTTTTTGCACTGTTTGGTAATAACAGAGTGATGATATCTGAAGGATGTGATTACAAAAGAAATGAAAATTTTTTTATGCTGAATGTAGGTGGTCAAAGAAGATATTAAGTTTAATCCAAAAGACCCTGTAGCAAATGGAAGTCAGCCAGTGTGTCTGAGTACTCAGAAAACATGAGTAATATTTGGATTGTTTCGCTTACTGTATTTTTTTGTAGTATATTTGGATGCTTTGCTGAGTTTAAAATGCTGGTCTGATTTTCTTGCAGAGCCAAATGTTTTCATTTGATATAAACTTTAGTCTTGTAAGAAAAGATCCTCCCAGACAAACCTCTCTCTGTCAACATGAATGTATGTATTGAATGTGTGATTGTTTGCATATGTCTGTTGCACTTACAATCATCAGACTCATCACTAAAGTTTTTATTACTTCTCATTTTCATCCTCACTTTCTCTTTTCCTAGGTTGTTTTTTTCTCACATTCTCCTTTCCTGTTTTATCAGTTACCTCAGTCTCTTTTTTTCTCCTTTTCTCTCTGTCTCGCCACACACACACACACACATTGCATGTCTGGCTTTCTCTCTTACACACACACACACACACATCACATAAACACAAACCACTTTAAATCTTTTTAGCAAAAATTTATTTTTAGTAAATTTCTTTTCCAGTGGATATTTTTCTGCATAGTTTTACATCTCATAGTGTCTGGTCTTCAGCATCTTCAAATACTTAACACAAGTTACAGAATTTCTCGCAGACTGCCTGCACTATTGGTTCTTGGCATCATCCAGCAAAATCTACTGATCAAGTACCCTGGTATGAATCCTCGCATAGCTCTGAAACATGGACATGTGTCTTGAAAAAATGTTTTACTTTTACAAAAATCAGCAATATGATTAAAATGTTAAATAAAGAAAGCCCACATTTTGAAGAAATATATGTAAGAAATGTTTGTATATTTTTTTGTCTGTTCTATTAGAAGAAATAAAGATTTGTCTTTTTCATGCTAACCAGACAGCTATTTTAAAGGTGTGGTTGTTTGTTTGGGAATGGTGGCTGGCTCAGGTGTGGTAGTGGCCTCGACCTTTGCCACCAGTCATCTAACAGTCCGAGTCATGACAGCACAAGGAGCAGCTATTATTGGCATCAGACGTACAGTTGGCAGCGTTTTTGGCCTCGCAAGCTTTGCATACCTGTCATTTCCAACATAGACACTACTACTAGCTGTATATAATGTTGGCAAAGTATATTACTATTGCTATATACTTCGTCACTCTTACCCTTTCTTCTTTTCTATCTCTTGCTTACCTTCTCTCTGCCCTTTTCTGTGCATCCTTTGCCCTTTCTCCCCCTCCCGCTTCTTTGCGCGGCAGCAGCTAAGAGGATAAATATAGCAGTTTTTATATATAACCGTCATGTAAAAACTTTGCCAGACTTGGTCAAACATTTGTCCAAGAAAAGCGTGTGGGTACAACTTTGATATGGGGTAAGTCGCGACGGCCATAACAAAAATGGCTCTCGGGGGTTTTTTTGTTGTCTGCTCGCTCCACTCAATTGCCCAAATGTACCTAATGAACTAAACCTAACCCTACTCCAAACCTCTGACAAAATAACATAGACCGGCCTATGACGTCACGTCTTACCCCATATCAAAGTTCTGCCGCGTGTGTCACTAATGAAATGAAGATCGGCTGTTTTGGATTCAGATCTCGTCTCCGGCATGATCTTCTTTTTCTCCGTTCTGCACATATTTAGTTGTGTGGCCTTGATATAGCTTTAGTAGATGGATGGATTGCCAGAAAACGTTACCTCCCCCTCACACATTTTCCTTTCTCTTTCTCGCTTTCAAATAAATATTTAAAAAATCATATATAAAAATGTGAGTTGCGGCATATATCGGAAATGTCATGTGCAGTCTGATTCTTTTACGTTACCACGACATACTTCCTGTGCATGGCATTCCCAAATCCCACTCGTGCACTCGTCAAACGTCAGGCCATGATGACAGGGACTGGAAAAGCAGTCACGCTCTTCCGACACTTGAATATTTGATAAACATGAAATGATTATTTTTTGTGCGAGCTATAAAATACTTTATTTTCACAAAGCGCCAGGAATCGGGAAAAGTTTTACACGTTAACAACGTTTCGAAATTGTGTCAGATTTTTCTTTCTTTGGTTACATAAATTCTAGTCATTGTAATCGTCACAAGTACATAGGATGATCGTCAGCCACTTCGACCGCAATGCAGTGGTTACAATTTCTGAAACAGAAAACTGTAAATTACTGACAGACAACAGTCTCAAGAAACGTGGCAACGCTGATTGGAAGTAAAGGGTTAATTCATTATTAATTAGCATCAAGTGAATACAGATGAGATTGTTTTCTAAATTCATAGAAGTTGACCACCGAAACTTAATACGAAATAATAAATTATTCAGTGTGGTATTATTATACAATCGAGTTCAGTTTTAGCTGAGACACCGAAATGAATATAGCTAAGTGTGATGACGTTAAAAAAAACTCGAGAGACAGAGAAAGAATGGAAAAAATACGAATATACGTAAGTGTAATGGTGGAGAGAGGGAAGTAACTTGATGAATAGAAAACGTATTACACCTGGTGACTAACTTGAAAGAGTTTTATAAAGAAGGTATTCACGGATAGATTGCTAAGCGAGAAAAAAAAGTCTCGTCTTCTCTTACCTCATCACTGTCACAGGTCCAGGTGTGACCGAGACCATCAGTCAAGTCAGCAGAATGGCCGCCGCACTGGTTTGCGAAACAGGAAATCTTTCTCAAGTAAAATTAGTTTTAGTAATGTTAGAAATGCATACTATGTGCCCTCATCTTTTTCGACCCAAACAACATAGCCTGATCGTACCGGTAGCCAATGACGCCACCAGAAAGAATAAACACTGTAACTTATGGTGGCGCATCTGGTCCGCCGGTCACCTGATGCGTGACCGCTCTGCGCTGTAAACAGTCAAAATCTTAGTGTCACCTAACTGCGGAGTGGATGTGAGAGCATGCAAATTAGTATACATATCTAACCTTAGTAAAACTATTTTACTTGAGAAAAATTTCCTTTTATTTCGTTTAGAAATGTATACTAAGTGCCGAACAGGGGGAGGGAGGTGACAACCGGCAGCCAATACAATACCACGTATACGTATACAGGCTGAAAGATATAGCGACAACATAGCTAAGATTAGGCTGGTCAGTGAGAGGTGGAAAAGGAGTGAAAGCCAGGCGAAGCTGGAAGTCGCACAGGCGCCGACGTCTGGGCATACGCCGAGGTCGCCCAAACATAGACCATCCTACCGCTTTGATGATGTCTCCAAGAGCTACCCCTTTGTGTAGTACCAGCGACGTGGCTAACGACCGCAGCTCGTGAGCAGCAGGACTCAGGTTGGGCGACTGCATGCTGTGCTGACAACACTTCTCCGAGACTCGGTCAGGCAAGGCTACCCGTTCACCCTCATTGCATATATTGTTTGCTTTATTTAAATATAACGTGTGTTGTGCCGGGCAGTAAAGCCCTGACGAAATCGCTCCTAGTGTTTTTGATGTAATGAAAGAGCACGTCAGACCGCGTGATTGTGACAGCTTATTGTGATGTGAAGTGTAGTTGGCATGTGTTACAGAACCTCTCTCTCTCACGCAAAAACACACACACACACACACATATGCAAGCACGCATGTACACAGATATACATAGACACGCACACATATAAACACACATGAACAGCGCACCAACACAAATTTCATACACATATCAACTACATTCGTAAACACACAAAAATGACATGCACACACATATACATAAATACGCACGCACACACACATACACATATGAGCATAAAGTTACGCATTGAGATAACATGAACAGCGAAGGAGAGATTGCGTACACGTAGAAACACAAGTCTACGGAACATAACGTAAAAGAATAAAAACGATAACGAAATTTAATTACAAGTACGATTTCTTCATCAACAGTAACTATACACGGACACACCGAGGGTATAGCGCAGGCAGCATGCAGGGAAGAAATCATCAAATGGCCTCATCCACAAAATTTGTGGTGCGGCCTCCCTTGCCCGACCTTTTTACTTCTATTTCCCCCCCCCCCCCAAACACCACCGTGATGCACGTGCTTTTAACCAACAGGAACGAACAAGGTGTCCTTCGCTGGCAGTATGTTCACGTTGCACCCTTCGCCGCGGCAGCAGAAGTGGCACGCGAGGTCGGAGGTGACTCCAGTGAGGTCAAAGTTGAGGCAGATCGGGTTGTCAGAGGTCTGCTCGTACCACATGGTCCTGCACACCGTTTCGTTGACGCATCTGCGCAGAAGTAATTGTCCTTTTTTTAAGGCTAGTGGGCTCGTGTTTTACTTGCTTAACTGTCTCTCCAAGTCTCTCTATAAATAAACGGGGCTTTAAAATTACAATAACTTTTCTGTCATAAAAGTAAAATTGAACATGAAGGTTCTCTTCATAAAATGACTTCTAGTTTTGAATGTTGGTTTAAAATTGAAAGATTCATCATTACGTTCGACTCAACATGCATGAAGCGTACCCTCAAAACATCAGAAATTATAAATACAAATATCAAGGAGAACGTGTATTACTGTCCCATGGCTGTACAAAGTACAATCATTGAATAAATCGGTCATAGAAAAATGCATTTTCATAGATAATGCTTTTGTTGTTTAATTTAATTCAATCATCGCTATCTTTATTCAAACGTATCACGTGAAAGAACCTGAAGCTGATAGATGTTTTCTAGCGTGCTTTGTTATTCTCGAAGTCTTTGTAGAGAATCTGAGGGCTTCAAATTCATTTTAGTGGTCTAAGGGAGAGTATTTAGGTTGGTTTGCAAATAGTTCCCAAATAAAATAGTTCTTTCCCTTACTTTTTCATTGACTTGAGCGGGTTGGGCGAGCTTTAGAAATGTCCGTATGCTACACTGTGTGAAAGACAAATGTTGATTAGGTACTACGAAGTGTCTTTCACGTGTGTGTGTGTGTGTGTGTGTGTGTGTGTGTGTGTGTGTGTGTGTGTGTGTGTGTGTGTGTGTGTGTGCGTGTGTGTGTGTGTGTGTGCTTTGAAGGAGGGGTGAGATGGAGGTGGTAAAAAGGTTTTTCTTGTTACCCTCACCCCAGACGTTTATTCTTATTGATTTCGATACAATTGTTAGAGCCTGTATGAGTGTAACTTCATGTCTACACTAATTTTCTTACTTACATTTCTTAATTTCTTACTTTTCCTCTCCTCGCCCTTTTCTTTGCTTTATTTTGTGTGCCCAATGAATTTCTTGGTCATTGCATCTGTTTGAGAGACTCTAAACCAGGGGAGTCTTTTTGGATGTTTATATGATCTTTCGCGTGCCATACACAATTATCAACTGAAAAATTAGCCTGCTATATGTGGTCAAGCCGCTGCCTTGGCAGGGTCGTAAGTTCCCCACCCCTGCTCTAAGCCCTGCGTCCTCCGACATTGACACACAGTTACATAAGTACATTGCTTGATAGAGCGGGAAGAATAGAAAAGCCCATTTGCACGAGGCATGGCTAGACACAAGCTGACTTATTAGTCAGCAGAAAGGAGTGAAGCAATTACTCCAGCACCTAGCAACCCCGTTGTGCATGAGGCCCCAGGGTACCGCTACCTCTTGTAGATGCTCGTCGTCTTGGTGCTGTCGACCAGCGCGTGCGTCATGCAGTAGACCCCGCCCCCTGTGCACGGCGTCTGCGTGTCGTCCAACGTCTCCTCGTCTGTACACGGCACATCGTTGTCGTAGTCGCCGCACTGAACACATGCTGCTGTCGGTGGGGCTGCTGTCGTTGCTGTTGTGGCGGCTGCTGTAGTTGCTGCTGTTTCTTCTGCTAGAAAAGTTCGACGGTTTTCTCAGAAACGCTTTAAGACTTAAAGAACATGTCTCACTTTTCTCTTCTTTTTGACTTAAACCTTATTACCTTCTTCATTTTCCTTTTAGACTTAAAAAAGAACTTTTGCATTTCTAGTTTTGTGATTTGAACAAGTTTCAACCCTTTTCCTTTCTTTTAGACTGAAATACCTGTCTCCTCAGTCAACAATTTTTGATCACAGAAATTTACAGCTTTATAAATCTCAAGTAAATTTTTATGAGAACCTTTCTGTTGTTTCTCATTATTTTTTTGCAACAAAAGCTTTCAAAAAACACACACTCTCTCTCTCTCTCTCTCAAAATAAAAGGGTATAGAAACATAAGGGACATTTACAACAATACGTGGTCAACATCTCACCAGTGGAGGGCTGACTGCTAACAGCGTGTGTCGTGCTGGACTGTGCTGGCTGTCCGGTAGATGACGTAGTGGACAGCAGGCTGCTCGTCGTGTTTCTGACTTCACTTTCAAACTCTTGGAGACTGGTGGGGCACCATATGCAGGCGTGTGCATGGCTGTTGGGGTCACAGCCAAGGCTGCACTTGTCGTTGAGCTCACGACAGGCATCCAAGCTCTGTGTCAAGCAGAGAACGCGAAGAGAGGTATGCGCTTCGCCAGCTGTTAATAAGGCTACCTAATCTCTTTTCAAGTAAATCATTTCGCCTTTTGACGACAGAAGTGGCATAAACGTGTGCTGTGTCGGTAGTGTAAAGAACAACGTGTAAGGTGCGTTTAAAAGACTCAGTGGTGGGTAAGAAATAGTTACCCAGAAAGCAATTAGCATCTGCAAACTAAGTCTCAGAAAGGAAAGATATTTTGAATTTTTTACAGCTGAAACAGGTTTGATAAAATAAAATGCAAATTTAAGTTATCTGAGGACATGCAAGGCGCTTACTCTGTGCCTCGCATTGGGATGAGTTTCTTGAATCGGCAGGCACTGCATCTCCCATCTGTTGGCATCACCTCCTATACCGGGCGTTCCGATGCAATGGCTCGAGGTTAATTCGGCCGAGTGGGTGATCACCTCACAGTACTGAAAGATAAGCATATAAATCTGGGTGTCTGGTGCTCAGTAAACTTTTACTTAATGCCATGTAAGAAACAGATAAAGCAAAAACAAAAGCACATAAACAACAGAAAGAAACAGAGCAGACACACGCGCACACACACACACACACACACACACACACACACATGCATATTGATATAGAATCCTTTTGCATCATCTTCTCTTATTTCTTCTACCTTTGCTTGCATACAATGCAATATAAGAAAGGAAAAAAACAAACAAGAAAGAAAAGGACGACAGAAAGAAAATAAACCAATAAACCTCAGTGTAATGATTGAGAGAAAACGTAACTTATAGGAAAAGTACTTACATCTGGTGACTAACTTGGCAACAATTTTATAAAGAGGGTATACACGGACAGAATGTTAAGCGCGGAAGACAAGAAATGTTTTATCTTCTCTTACCTCATCACTGTCACAGGTCCAGGTGTGACCGAGACAATCGGTCAAGTCGGAAGAATGGCCGCCGCATTGGTTTGTGAAACAATGCTTCTCCGATGCTGGTGCATGAAAATGTAAGTAAAAGGACAGATCTATGATAGCAGTGAAGGACTTCAAAAAAGTGTATATATGAAATGGAAGTAAAGGCCTACGAAGGTGCGACACGTCCACAATGCACACTCACCCACACGCACACTCACAAGTGCACACACATATACATCAATGTTTGTTTATTTGTTTGTTGTTTGTTCCCACGTACAGTAGAGAAAGTAAACACACGTTAACTGTTCGCAAGTGGAACATATAACCTAAAAATAAACCGAATGCAAACAAAAATTAACATATATTTTATAGCAAAAAGAAATTTACCTGCTATAAGTGTCTCCGCTAGGAAATAAACTAAACTAATGAAAACCGTTTTTGACATATTAACCTCTCCGAAACTGCCACACGCCTGTGGACTAAATCAGAAAGGAAGAAACTGATAAGCGGAGAAGAATTAACTACTTTTCTTATCTGTCACTTGTACAAAATCATGATAGATCTTTGGTATTAATTTTAACAGCACTATTACTTAAATAGTGTACCAATAGATCACTTATGTACACTGAACACTCTGCTTATAAATACTCTCTCTTTTTCGCTATTTCATAAAGCCGTTGCACGCTAATACTTAGGCAAGTTGATGTCCTAAACTTGGTAAATCGAATTCGAATGGGATTGTATGGACAACGCTATTGTGATCTTGTTTTTGTGCACACATGACAACACAAAGAACACAGTATTAAGAAAAGTCCAGATAGTCATAATGTCATCTGGGACGCAGAAAATTGTGTGACAGAACACACTACCTCAATCACTTTTGAACGTTATTTAACATATCATTTCAAACGCATAATTTAACATGTCATTTCAAACACAGCTCCTCAAAGGTCGAAAGGTCGACACGTGACACTTGTCATCATCATCTTTTCTCCATCCCCTTTTCCCGCTGTGCTGTGTGATGAGCTGTATACAGTGTCTGCGACCTATTGCACTACCTGTCGCCAGTTGCTGTATACATGTCTCGTTACGGCAGCAGTAGATACACTCGGCGCTGGAAAGTGCGTGGGGGTCACAGCTGGAAGGGTTCAGGTCTTCTCTTGCTGTACATTTCTGCGTAAATGCACAGAAATGAAAACCTTCAAGGTCGATAGCTAATTAATGATATGAGAAAGAATTCATGAAAAGCGAAATAAAGAAAGTGAGGAAAACAGAAAAAAGTTAGAGAGGGGGGGAACATTGAACGAAAAGAAAGAAAAAATAAAATAGAAATATAGATGAATGAAGAGGAAGGAAAAAAGGCATGTGAAAGAAAGAAAAAGAAACGAATGATCCCACAATTAAAAAGAAGAAAGAAAGAAAACTGAAATGTAGGGAGGGAGAGAGAGAGTGAGAGAATCGGGGTGAGAGGAGAGTAAACATCTTAAATGAAAGAGAAGAATAGTTTACTTACATCGTCTTAATCCTCACTACTACAACATTTACTAATGTTAATACCTACTTGCCATTCATCATGTCCTCCGCCTTCTCTGCATTGAGTACTAACATGGTCGTGGATCTTAATCTCACAGAACTGAAACAGATTGCTCTCCTTGAGTTACGTTTCCCTAGAAAGTTGCCTCCCTTTATTCCCACCTGAACCCATTCTATGAAAGAATAATCAGACAGTCCAGCAAGAATTATTTTATAGCTGTTTCAGTCTACAAACACGTCACAAATATTGATAGAAGTAATCTTCAATGATAGGGTTTATAGTCTGTTGTCTGCACATAACATGAGCTTTGGCTGGTGGTGGAAAAGGGAGACAATTTGTAGGTGGTTGAAAACAGAGAGCAGAGATCTGCACAGGAGCACTGCTTTACTAACCACTTGTTGGTTCACATCAAATAGGCGACACCGTTTCACAGGTGGCGCAAACATGTCTCACGAGATACAATAAGTGTTCATATTTGTATACATAGATATACACATATACCCTAATGTGTAAATTCTGCTTATTTGGCTGAGTTGGTTTGGATTGGTTACTATTCTGTCTTGCTCTCGTGTTAATTTAAAAAGTCAGTTATCCTGGAGTGACATGTTCTGCTAGAAAGATACAAATACAAACTAGACACGTCGTGTTAATGCTTTTTTATGTGCACAGGACGTACACGGGTCAGGAAAAGATACAAATGTCAGAAACACTAATTACGAATGACTAAAGACGGCGCTGTCACTTCTGTCTGGAAATCTTTTTTTTATCGTGCTACCAAAACACCATAAAGCAGATGCGACAAAAAATAAATTGCTTATATGAGAACTTCTCTTGCTTAAATTGTTTGACCATTCAACAATTCTTTAAATGGATGTTCACAAATCCCATAAGGAACTTGAGAAGAGCAGGAAATATAACTGGAATTGCAATTGAACGATGAAAATATGTGAAATTCCGCCTCTCCAACCCTCCACAAAGAAAACAAAGCATTTCCGAGACAGGATAAAAAGAGGAAACCTGAGAAGAAAAGGAAAGGAAAAATATTCGAGATGAAGACCTCCGTGATCTGGCACTGCCACTGTCCATGGACGCAGTCCCGCAGGAGCTCTCCGTGTTGACAGTCTGGTCTGTAGCAGGCGTTTTGCACAGACGCTGAAATTCAAGACATCAGCGTAGAGACAAAAGGAAAATGTCTTAACTTTCCTATTTCTGTGATAGTATTTGTCAGCAATATTTTTTCTGTTTATTGTCTCGTTACTCCTTACAACTTTTTCCTTTTTTTTTCTTTTTTTTTCCTTTCTTTCTTTCTTTCGATATTTTATCATTGCCTCTACTGTATGCGTTATCACCGCGTCATGAGTCATAATTCGTTTTTACTGCAATAAGGCCAGAGAATGCCACTGCATGATTGGTGTGGTGACGCACGTCGAGCGTTCTGTGGCCTTATTACAACTCATGGCTTTGTAAAGTCAAGGTATCTTTCAGAAATATAAGCTATCTCTTAATTTTCTCTGCTATCTGTTTTCTCTTATCTTTTCGTTGTTCTTTGTCTCCAATTAATTGCCAAGCTGTCCCAGGGAGATGATTTCTCGTAAAGGATGCGATCAAAATTACCATTTTATGCAATTTAGAGTTTTGCCTACCGTTTACACACTAGATACTCGGGCTTCCTCAGTTACTTTATTGTCCCGAAACCAAAGCGATCAGGGTCTTACACGTACCAGATGATTATTTTGAACAGGAATCAATAAACCGTTTAGTAATTTGACAATCGATCCTCTCGATGCTTTTTAATTCCAAGCGTATGTAGAAGCTAAGCCAGCATGCAAAGCTCATAGGCTGGTGGTGAGCCCCACAACAGGTAACCATCTTGTACATGGGCTTAATATGTTTTCACATTAGCTCTGTAACTAAACAAATACTTTGCTAAAAGTGCATTCATTAATTTCAAAATAAGCTCCTAAATTTCTGAAAATAAAATAAACATAGTGAAAAAAGCAAACGTGAAAGAACTATTGGAGTTAGTTATACAATCGGCAATCGCTATAAAGCTTTTGTTTAACAAGTATCATGATTCAATGACGATAATTAGGGCGCCTCTTAAATCCCTCAGGTTCCTCATTCCCTTGGTAATAATGGTAATGTGTTTTAAATGCAACCCCCCGGAGGATCATTACCTTGTCGCGGTCGGGAGGCTTGTGTATATCGATGACCCCAAGAGCTATACCGGGCAGGGCCACCCAAGCCGGGCAGGTCAAAGGGTAGATGCCAGACAAAAAATGATCCCTGGTCCTCCAGGTTGGGGGTTGGGCACAGGGCTAACAACCCTGTCCCGTAAAAAGCAATACCGTTACGGAAACAGCGACAAAGAAAGACACCACTATTGTGTGCGATGGGCTCCCAGAGGTATCGCAAGATCCTTGTATGACTGCTAGTAGTGAAAACCGAAAGGAAGCTACTAGCACGAAGATGGAAGTCTTAAGCGCCAAATGCAAGACCAGAATAGGTTTCTGGAATGTGCGTACCATGTGCGAAACTGGTAAATTGGCACAAATTACGGCCGAGATGAGACGTTACAACTTACACATCCTAGGAGTAAGCGAAAGCAGATGGACAGGTTCCGGAAGAATAAAGACCCAGACCGGAGAGACAGTGCTGTACTCTGGCAGAGAAGACAACCAACACCATGAGGGAGTAGCCATCATCCTGAGGAAAGGAACAGAGAAATGCCTGATAGAGTGGAAACCGATCAACAGCAGACTGATTACAGCCAGAGTGAAAGGGAGACATGGCAACATGACCTTGATCCAGTGCTACGCACCAACCAACGATAGCGATGATGAGGCGAAGGACACCTTTTACGACCAATTACAAGCAGAAGTAAGTGCAGCACCCCGCCATGACCTGTTAATTATGATGGGCGACATGAATGCTAAAGTTGGGAACGACAACACCCACGTAGAGAGAGTCATGGGCAGACATGGTTGTGGCTGCATGAATAACAACGGAGAGAGACTAGTGGAGCTATGCACTATGTACAACCTGGTGATTGGAGGAACATTATTCCCTCACCGTAACGTCCACAAGCTAACATGGTGCTCACCCAATGGTAGGGATAGCAACCAGATCGACCACCTAATGATCAACGGCATCTGGAGACGTTCCCTACTCGACGTCAGGGTGAGAAGAGGAGGAGATGCTGGGAGTGACCATCACCTTGTTGTAGCAAACATTAAAATGAAACTGCGAAGTACAGGACGCAAGTCAGCAGCACACAGACGCTTTGATGTGGAAAGATTGCAGGACCCCAAACTAAAAAATGCCTTCATCCTTCAAGTGAAAAACAGATTTCAGGCACTTGCAGACATGACAGACACCTGCGAGGTAGATACAGATAGAATAAACCAGAGATGGGACCTTGTAAGAACAGTGTACCAAAAAAGCAGCGAGACTAGTCTTGGACTAAAAGAAACTAAGAAGAAAGAGTGGATAACACCAGAGACGTGGAAAGCAATACAGGAAAGAAGAGACATCAAGAAAAAGGTGGCTAGCACCAGATCTGAAAGACTGCAAGAGAAGTTCAAACTACAGTACAGAGAAATGAACCAGAAAGTGAAGCGCTCGGCGAGAACAGACAAGCGTGCCTACTTGAACAATCTGGCAAGTGAGGCCGAAGAAGCAGCAAAAAAGGAGAACAAGGAAAACTGTACAAGATCACCAAAGTGATTAGCGGCAAGTTCCACAGCACCAACGATGCCCCAGTCAAGGACAAGGAAGGGAAGCTACTAACGACAGAGAGAGAGAACAAGAAGCACGCTGGGCCGAACACTTCAAAGAGGTTCTGAACAGACCACCACCTTCCGAAGAAGCCGACATACAAGAAGCCACTGAGGACCTAGACGTCAACATCGCCCCACCAGAGAAGCAGGAAATCATCACAGCAATCAAGTCCTTGAAGAACAGAAAGGCACCAGGCCAAGACAATCTGAACGCTGAATTATTCAAAACAGACCCAGAACTGGCAGCCAATATCCTGCAACCCCTATTTACCGCAATATGGGAAGGGAAACAAGTCCCAAGTGACTGGACCAGAGGAGTGATCGTCAAAATTCCAAAGAAAGGACCCCTTAGCGACTGCAACAACTGGCGAGGAATAACTCTCCTGTCCGTCCCGAGCAAGATCATGACAAAGATCATCATTCGACGAATCTCAGAGGCAACGGACGCACAACTTAGAGAAGAACAGGCTGGTTTTCGTAGAGGAAGAGGATGCACCGATCAGATATTTGCACTACGCAACATCATTGAACAGTGTACAGAGTGGCAGAGACAGCTCTACATTAACTTCGTGGATTTCCAGAAGGCATTTGACAGCATCCACAGAGAAAGCCTTTGGCGCATCCTGAGAGCGTACGGAATACCAATGGAAATTGTGCTGCTGATCAAAAGCTTCTATACGAACTTTTCATGCTGCGTTGGTGACAGTAACATCTGCTTTGAGGTCGGGACTGGAGTGAGACAAGGCTGCGTGATGTCTTCCCTACTCTTTAACCTTGTCATTGACTGGGTAATGCGCCACACAACGGAAGATGAACCAAGGGGCATAAGATGGACACTCTCCAAGAACTTAGAAGACCTAGACTTTGCCGACGACCTGGCCTTGCTGTCACACACCCATCGACATATGCAGGAGAAGACGACTCGCCTGAACACCTTTGCGAAGCAGGTCGGACTGCACATCAGCCGGACAAAGACAGAAGTGATGACCCTCAACACCACCAATTCAACACCGATCAAGATCAACATAGAGGGAGAAGACCTGCCGATGGTTGAAAACTTCACATACTTGGGCAGCGTGGTCAAGCAGGATGGAGGAGCAGACCGTGACATCCAGAGCAGACTGAGCAAGGCCAGGGCCATCTTCTGTAGCCTAAGCAACATCTGGAAGTCAGCCCAGTACAGCACCCATACCAAACTGAGACTCTACCAGAGCCTTGTCCTGTCCACTCTCCTGTACGGCTCGGAGTGCTGGCGAATGATTGACAGCGACCTCAACAAACTGTCAGTCTTCCACACCAAAAGCCTGAGAAGAATCCTGGGCATCTTCTGGCCAAGAACAATCTCCAACGAAGAGCTACTTGCCCAGTGTGGGCAAGAGAGTATGAACACCATCCTGATGAAGAAACGATGGCGCTGGATTGGCCATGTCATCAGAGGCAACTCCATCACAAAAACTGCCTTACACTGGACCCCAGAGGGAAAGCGCAAGCGAGGCCGGCCCAAGAACACCTGGCGGCGAACCGTGGAGGCAGAAATGAAGACCCTAAATCACAGCTTGGGCACTGTGGGGAAGCTGGCCCAGGACAGACAAAAGTGGAGGACCTTTGTCGCTGCCCTACGTGCCGACAGGCATAACGGGCAGTAAGTAAGTAAGTAAGTTTTAAATGCAAGTTAATCTACAGCATGATATCTCACATATTTTTCTCTTGAGTTTACTATGCACTATCTCAATCAGGTACAGTCTAATATGCCGGGATCATTACCATTTATGTAATTTTTACACATCATCATCATCATAATTATTGCCTCTTTTGTAGATATCTCTCCTCTTTTGCATTATCATCATCATTATCATCATCATCATCATCATCTTGCATCTGTGGTAGAGATATTTATGCATGATAGAGAAAGTGCTAGTGTCAGTGGCTACTTATGCCCCTTTATTATCGCCATTAGTGATTGTATGTAGGGCACTGCCATGTATGGAGTTTATTTTCCTTGCTCAGTCTACCCAGTCGCTACAAATTTTATGTACTTGCTTCAGACAGCATGTAAATTAGGGCTACAGCTATGTGGACTAATCTCAGTTAGTGAAATGCAGTAGCAATCACTGACATTGAAGAAATAGGTTGTTACTAAAATATTATTCGTGATGTGGTGCTCTCCCCTTGATCTCTTGTAAGTGAAGTCACTGTGTGCAGTATGGCATATTACACTGTTTGCTTTTTAAGAAATTTGCCTTTACACGCCATATGACTTTCAGGGAATATTTGTTTTAAAAAAAACCTTACCAGAGAGGCCAACTTTTTGTCTTCATGAGTGTGGGCTGAACTTTTAACTTCATCTGTCATATTACCCTCCCCCTTCCGCTCTTGCTACTTTTCTCCCCAGAATCACTTTATTCTCTGTTCCTGTTACTTGGTGCCTTTTGTGTTTTCTATCTTTGTTTTCTGTTTGTTGTCATTACTGTCGTTTATTCTTCCGTCCCTCGTGTTCTATCCATTTAGTCCATATCTCTTCCCCGTATCTTTATTTGGGTTCCTGGCCATGCAAATATTCCAGGAAAAACTAAAGCTGATGAGGCAGCAAAAAAGGCCCTTCAGCAACCACTTGTGGTCCATACAACATTTGCCTCAGATTGGAACGTTTCTGTTAAACTGTATATCTCACAACTTTGGCAGCTTCACTGGGACTCCATGAAGTACAACAAACTTCACGCTATTTTTCCAAAACTATCAGACTGTATAACACAAGAATTTCTAAACCGACGAGAAAAAGTGGTTATAAATAGACTAAAAGCTGGTCATTCATATATCACTCACAGATTTTTGCTTGCAGGAGAAAACCCCCCACTTTGTCCTTGGTGTAAAGACCCCCTAACCATAGAACATTTGCTCATCTCATGTTCAAAACTCGCTACAATTCGTCAAAACTATTTTACAGCACAGACTCTTGCTGACCTTTTTGCCAAACACTCTTCCAAATCAATCCTGGCATATGTAAAGTCCATTCAGATTTTTCACCTGATATGATAGAACTTATATGTTTAAAAAACTGTTATTTTGTAAAACTAAGAAAAGAGAAATCTATAGACTTGTACAATTACTTTATATCAACCTTTGAATAGTCATGTACATTGTTTTTGCCATGAGATAGCCTTAGTTGCTGACTTGGCATAAAACAACGACTAACTAACTAACTTCCCCGTTTAAAGCACTGAGCATGCTCTCTATGAGTGTGAATATGCGCTATAAAAATCTTCATTAATTATTATTATTATTATTATTATTATTATTATTATTATTATTACTATATTTACTCCAGAAATGCTTACACCCCATTTGTATAATCCATGAAACATGGTTAATGAAGGAAACACTGTATGCAATTTGTTCAGCTGACATATGATTGTATTATTTAACTTTAACTTTTCTGACATGCAATGTTATGATATTAAGGACATACAATGTTATATTTAAAATAATCTTAATAAAGTAATGCGAACAATCATTTTAATAAAGTATAGCCAGCTGTCAAAAAGGTATGATACAAGCTAACATTAGTAACCTTAGTAACATTATCACGTTTAAATACTCTAAGCTGCCTCTTATAATTATGTCTTCCAATGTATCTTCATTAACTTACTACACAAATAGAAACTTTTAAACACACGTTCAATGCAAAGTACTTAGCTAAAATTCTTCGTGGTGCTAGCAAAGTTGTGGAGTAGGTAATATTTTTTATGACAGTCACAGTTTATTTCACATTTATAGCCCACTTTACAAGTGAGATTTGTAGTATTCTCTAAAGGTCGTTCTTAGCTAGACAAATATGAACGAACGTAAGAAGGTTGGCAACGATTTTACAAAGCGGTTATAGATAATTCTTTTGCCAAACTTACGCAGCAAGAGCAGCAAATTTTGATTCCATGATTAAAGAGTTCCCTTTCATAATGAAACAAAAAAAAAACTCGATCAGCTCTTTTGCATACCTTGCAGCAGAGATATAAAATACAGCAATGACACAAGTAGGTAACCCTTCATGTCCAAGGCCGTGCCACATGAAAGCTGGGGCAAAAACGGGAATTAGTGGATGATTGGCAAGATATATACTACAACGTGTGTGCGTGCGTGCGTGCGTGTGTGCGTGCTTGCGTGTCTCTTATGTAGGTGTTTCGGCATTTTCAAAGACTATCCTTTTTTTATTTATTTGCGTATGTTTGCCCCTGCGTTTATTGTAAAAGCCATTAACGACAAACAGTAACAATGAACAATATGTCGTCTGTAGATTTGTAAAATTGTCTTTTCTTATATCTCGATCCTGGTTACGGTCAGCTTATCTTTCAACGGCCCTGTAGACGATACACGTGGCAAACCACGTACGTGCGTTTTCCCAAAGTTGCGTGAATCTCTCCCTTCTGTTTCAAAGACACGGGCCTTAAAATATCAGCTTTCATAGAATGAGGTCGACAAAGTAGACAAGGATAGTGAATGGATTCGCTTATGAAGGTTTTAGTCAATGGGAGAGTCGGCACTATAACATATTACATAGGCTTTTGTTTGCACAATCTTTCTTATCGGGTAACGGAAGTACGTTATAGATAATTTGAACAGAAGAGAGCGAGGCTCGGATACAATTAATCCATTGTTTACAAGGGAGTGGTGCGTGGGGCTTGGAGTGATGGGCTATGTAAATTGTTTTGCATCGGTTTATGTTTATGTTTTTGTTGCGGGTGTGGGGTTGTGTGCCGTTAATGAACTACCTTAAAGAACCGGGTGATACTGGTATTTGAGGTTTTTCGCATCGGTTATAATATGTCCATTAATTTTGTAATGGCGATCTTAAGAAAGCTATGACTATTGTTTGACATGCTTTCTCATGGTTTCTCTTCTCCATTGTCCGTCGCTATCTCTCCTTTCTGTCACTTTTCCAACCCTTTTCTCTCTCCCCTCCCTTCTCATTCAGTGTCCTATCGTTCTTTAATGATTTCTGTAGAATGATTCAGTGACATGATACGCAAAAGAGCAGGCGCTTCATTGGGAATTCACCTGTTTGTGTTTACATTGTTACTGAGTGCAAAAAGGGAAATGTCTGTGGGATTATAAGCCACGACCCCCCCCCCCCAAGCTTTAAACCCTGCGATGCGGCTTGTTTGCGCAGTTTTCATGCCGAAAAAAAATCGAGACGATATGCCTACGATGCAGCTTTCAAGTTGAAGGCGGTCGATCTGGTCATTGAAATAGGCAATCGAGCTGCTGCACAGGAGCTTGGAAAAAATTAATCGATGATACGACGTTAGAGGAAGTAGCGCGGAAAACTGTCTTGTTACAAGAAGACGACAAAGGCCTTTAGAGGGAAGAAGTGCAGATGCCCTGAATTATATAACAACCTTGAAGACTGGGTCAACACACAGAGAGCAAATGGCGTTTCCACGGTTTATAGACTGTTTTCAGACTGTATGCAAGAATAATAGCTGCAGAAACGGACATTGAGGATTTTAAAGGTGGGCTGTGGCGGTGCCTTAAATTTATGAGGCGAAAAGGCCTATCCATCAGGGCATTGGCAAGAACAACTCTCTGTCAACAACTCCCTCCTGACTTCAAAGAAAAACTTGAAAACTTTCGGCCATTCGCACAGAAAATAATAGCCGATAATTTCATTGGTCATCAAGACATCATAAATATAGATAAAGTCTCTTTGAATTTTGATCTGCCTCTCAGTCGGACAGTAAACAAAAAAACAAACAAACAAACAAACAAAAAAGGAGAGTCGTCCGTTACTTTGAAAACGAGTGGTCATGAAAAAAAAACACTTATGTTATGAGCTGCACAACGTCGGGAGAAAAGCTTCCACCAATGGTGATTTTTACAAGGATTACGATGCCAAAGGGAAAGTTTCCCAAAAGAAATCGTTGTAAAGTTCAATAAGAAAGCGTGGATGCAGGAGACCTTAATGAAGGAAAAATGGCTGACAGAGTGTTACGGCAACCGATCAGGGGTTTCTTTCACCGGAATAAACCCATGCTGGTTTTGGATAGTATGAAGGCCCACATAACTGACTCTGTAAAAGAAGCTATCAGAAAGACAAACTCAGTTCCAGCAGTGATCCCATAAGGCACAACGAAATACTTGCAGCCACTGATCGACATCATTGTCAATCGTGTATTCAAAGTGGCACCGCATGCGTATTGAGTGGGGAACTACGACAAGCGGGGAAAAATCATTCATCAAAAACTGGCCGCTTGCAACGAGCAAACTTTGCTCAAGTCTTTCACTGGATCCTGGCCGCATGGGGTAAAGTCAAGCAGTCCACCATTATCAATGGTTTTCGCAAAGCTGGACTGTGTGCTGTAGCAGACGACGGAACAGCAGCGACCTTCACCTTGCCAAAGAGGAACGTGACCACCACGGACGGAGCAGATGAAGGTCGATCCGTGACGATTTGATTTTTCTGTCTTGTGACGAAATGGACCATACGTGGGTCGAAATGGACTTACGTGGGACGAATTGACTTTTGGTGTGGGACGAAACGGTAGTGACGAAATGGTCTTGTGGCGAAATGACCGCCCCCCCCCTATCCCCTATCAGTAACTATGTAAGAGAATTACAACTGTGACAGTATAGGGACTTTTAGTAATTTGTGTTGATTTATTAGCCACCTAAAAAAAACAAAAAATGTATGTAAATATTATGTGAAAACAGCTTTTAAATGCTTAAAAATGCGATATGCTGTCTCACTGACTAGTCGCCTAACAGGCTTGAGGGAGGCGGCTCTCCACAATTTTTGTATTTTTCTTAGTTTGTTGTGTTTTTAGTGCCCATTGTGTAAGTCAGTACTTTCTTCGCTGCGTCGCTTTCTGCCTGACGCCATAACGCTTTTTTCTGAAGATCTTTAGATCACACAACGACACGAAGGCTTTTCTCTGAACTCACGGCCGTTGAGAGCCAGCACGGGTCCCGGAGCAGACGACTTGCTAAAACAAGTAGCTGGTAAAGTTCATAGATTCAAGAGTGACAAGAGGCTAAAGACAGACAAAGGGTATGTCAGACAAATCAGTAACAAATCAGTGTGCTTATTCCGCATCTCAGTTGTCTGATTCTCCACCAGCAAGTAACCTGACGACATCACCTCCCCACCACTGGCAGAAAACAAGGTGAAGGTCACTATCAACATCAATGAGTCATCATCATCAGAAGTGGTCATCGTGCAGGTTGACAGTGTGGCCTATGTCTATCAGCAATATACAGGAATAGCCAAAGGTCTCACAGATACAACCACACTGCATGTAGCTCCGCACTCGACAACAGAGACTGTAGGTGGCTGTTAAGCGGATTGATCTAGAAAACTTAGATCACGAGTTCTCTTATGTATAGAAAGAAGTATTAACCAAGCAGTTACAATATGAGACTTCTCCCACATTACTGTAGCTTCGTCCATCGCCATGAACTGTGGACAGTCATGCTTGTCGTGGGCTATGGTTCTTGCCGTGACCTGCTGGTCATACACAGGGGTGTGAAGACTACCCATGCTTTATATCAGCTAGCGGACAGGTGTGTCTCACTGGCTTCCACAACTCCACAGTCTATGACTATCCTAGCATACTGCTGATTGCCTCCAGTAGTTCAGTCCGGAAATTCTTGAACAGAATCTGGATATTTCTCAGTGATTGTAAAACTAATCTGATGATCTTACTACAAGAATTCTGCTATTTTTCAGTGATTTTAAAACTAACCCCATACACTGTACAGCGCATTGAGTCGACTCTGGAGTTGAAAATTGCGCTATATAAATCTGCTTTATTATTATTATTATTAGTCATGATCGTGTTTGTTTACCTCAAGCAAGGGCAAGTAACTCTCGCTCACATCAAACCTTACAGGCCTAATAGTCTCGGCTACCCTTGGTTTGCCGCCGAACTTAAGAAAAATCTTCAGTCTAGAAATCATAGAAGTGTATGCTCAAGCCATTCATGTTCACAATATCAGGATTGTTTATTTTTTCTTGTTCTTATACAGGTAAGAAAAATTATTTCCTAATGTAATATCTTGTCATAGGCACCAACGTACTATCAAATTATCATTGCATTGTTGCTCTTTCTGTTGTATTAAAAATTATATTTAGTTTTGGTAATCATGTGTAGGTACGATGCCCTTTTTCAAGAACTCCGCAGAAAGAGTTGAACCCGTAACAAAAATATTCAACCCCAAGACACGGCGATGGGTGATATATAAAGAAAATAAACGACAGAAAAAACACACAGTTTTTGCTGCTTCCTCCCAGCAGCCGAACTCGACGCGACAGGTAGCAGACACAGGTTTTGATGTTTTCTCCCAGCAACCAGTCCCGAGGACATCGTGCATCGATGCACTTGATTCTACGGCCGTAGGTATGTATGAAGCATTTTTCAGTAAAGTGGTGACAGTTTTGTTTTTATTTGTGGTATGTTTTGTTCTTGTTTTTCATCGGATAGGCCGCCACATTTTTGTAATTGCCGTCAATAATAGTAACACGTGGTAAATCTGTACCCAGCAAACCCCAAAAACATGCATACAAACAATTGTTGAAAATAATATATTTTCTACTTATTGTATTTCATCCAGAAAATGGAGCAAGACCTGACTTGAAGAAGGAAGTAAATTGTTCTGACATATGGGAAAAGACACGCCAGGAACTGCTGGTTGTGCACACTGAGCTGTGTGCTGTTCCAGATCAAAGCCAGTGTATCTGTTGTGGTTTCAATTTACCAACAATCCGCTGCTTGGACTGTGGCAGCCATGCATTTTTCTGTGAGGAGGACTTTGCTGAGCGTCACAAAAATGCTGCATTTCATAGTCCAGAAATATGGAATGTAAGAAACACTTAGTATTTTGGGGCTGAGGGACCACATCTGAAGGCAAATATTTATGTGGATGTCAACTGCATTATTGACAGTTTCATTTGGACATGATTTTTTAAAGGCTTTTCTGCTTTATTTTCTAGGGTCGTTGTTTTGTGCCGTATGCAGCCAACTTACCTTTTCTTGTGCATAACAATCACAAGGTACCAAATTGTGCAAAACATACCAGGGCAATCACTGTGATTGGAATGAGAGGTAAAATGCACACTTGTGTACTTTAAGCAATAAACAAAAAACACGGTAGACAATAATGTCCAAGGTATGATCTATTACATCATCAGTAAAAACATTCTTGTTTATGTCAGGTCACCCACAGCTGTTCACTTTTGAATTCTGCACATGCGAAAGTGACACTGTTACACTACTACGCCATCGGCTTTGGGCTTCTTCTCCAGAAATGCCATCTGTCGCATTCAAACTGGATGTCATGGAGTGGTTGCATGGATTAGCACTTGAATGTCAGGTGTCATTTAAGGGGTCTGTCAATGTCTTGGCAACCAGACTTAGCAAGATTGAGAACATTAACAGCAAGGTTTGTTGGGGCCTTTTTTTTAAACAAAATTGTTTCCAGTTCCATTACTTATAGTCATCGAGCACTTTTACAGTAATGAGATATTTCATTATTATTAATGTAGTATCATTCACTGGTCTATTTTGAAATTGACTTACAATGACAGGAGTTAAAGATTTTTAGTTTGTTTTACAAGCATAAGTGGATAGCCAATATTGATAGAAATTCTATGTAAATTATTTGCTTTAGGGGTAATGTTAAAATATATTATTGTGGGTTTGTCCATGATGTGCATTCTCATGTTCATAAAACACTACAAATAATTATGTTATTGCCTATTTCATAAAATTATTAAAAGCAGTTGGAAACAAAACATTTCAGAGCAGCTGGTCAACAATACTGATGGTGCGTGGCATTTGGATTGAATCTTATTTGGGGTGATCCCTAGTATGGAGCTCACTTGTTGAGCTAAAGATTTTCACTATTGGTACTCTTGGACTACAGTGATTCTGTATGCAGTTCATAGAAATAGACCAAATTTGTACGCTGTGTAAAGTAGTAGTAGCAGGTCCCTTATGTGAATAATCGTGTGTGCTGTGTTATAGGTGTTAGCTACGAGAGACAGCTTATTGCACACATGGGCTTATATAGATGACTCATTGACTAGTACAGAAATTTGCTTGTATTATCCAGCATCATTATTATTTTAGATTTTATTATCATTATTAGTTTGGCATAAGCTTATCTGTGCATTGCAGGTCAATGGAGAATATCAGGTCCTAGTAACTGATGCGTTTACAGCGTACATGCGTCATGAGTACCAGTTGCTTCAGCTGCAGCGCGTTGATCCAGGCTGTCCTGCCTGTAATGTAAGTTGTTTACATTCAGAGAATGGACTGTAATAATTGCAGGGCAGCAGAGGTTGCTGGTGCCATCTTTTTTGTCCTTTAATTTTATGCACTGTTGGGTAATAACATAGTGATGATAGAAATGCAAATGAAGTTGTGATTACCACTTAAATGAAAATTGTGATGTTGAATGTAGGTAGTCAAAGAAGAAATTGAAATTAAACCAAAATACCCTGCAGCTGATGGAAGTCAACCAGTGTTGTCTGAATCCTCTGAAGACGTGAGTAATGTTTGGATAGTTTTATGCACTGTATTTTTTCTGTCGTATTAGCAAATGTATTAATGAATGTTTTGCACCTTTGCTGAGTTAAATGCTGATTTGGTTTTCTTGCAGTGCCAAATGTTTTCATTTGATGTAAACTTTAGTCTGGTGAGAAAAGAGTCTTCCAGACAAACCCCTGTCAGTATGAATGTGTGTTTGTTTGGGTATGTAGGTTGAACTTGTAATCATCAGACTTTTCACTAGTTTTCATTCATCATTTTTATTCTCCCTCTCTCTATACCTATGCACTGTTTGGTAATAACAAAGTGGTGATATAAATATGTGGAGGATATGTTTACAATAGAAATGAAAATTTGTTGTGTTTAATGTAGGTGGTCAAAGAAGATATTAAATTTCATGCAAAAGACCCTGCAGCTGATGGAAGTCAGCTAGTATGTCTGAATACTCTGAAAACGTGAGTAATATTTAGTTTGTTTCGTGCACTGCATTTTTTTTTCTCTTATTAACATAATTGCAAACGAATGCTTTGCACTTTTGCTGAGTTTAAATGCTGTTCTGATTTTCTTGCTGACCCAAATGTTTTTATTTGATGTAAGCTTTAGTCTGGTAAGAAAAGGGTCTTTCAGACAAACCCCTGTTTGTCAACATGAATATAAGTATATGAATGTGTGATCGTTATGTAGGTTGCATTTGTAATCATATCAGACTTTTCACTAGAGTTTTTATTATTCCTGTTGTTTATCCCCTCTTTCTTTTCCTTTGTTAGTCTCTCACAGTCTCTATGCCTGTTCTGTCAGTTTAATCTATTACCTCAGTCTTTCTGTTTCTGCTTTTCTCTCTGTCTCTCTCTTTCACACACACACACACAATGCATGTTGCGCTTTCTCTAACACACACAAGAACCATACAAAATCTTTTTAGTAAAAATTTATTTTAGTCAGTTTTATTTCTTTTCCAGTGAAATTTTTTCTGCATAGTTTCACCTCTCATAGCATCTGCTCTTCACCATCATCAGATAGTTAACACAAGCTACAGAATTTTTCAGTCTGCCTGCACTGTTGGTTGCTGGCATCGTCCCGCAAAATCTACTATACAAGCACCTTGGCATGAGTGTTCCCATGGCTCTGAAACGTGGACATGTGTCTTGAAAATATGTTTTACTTTTACAAAAACCAACTGTGTGATTAAAATATTAATATTAAGTTCATTGTGTACACTGCTTGAGAATGTGAATGCACTTGCATTTACATGCACGCGTGTGTTGTAGGGGGATGGCTGGTCGGCTAGTAGTGTACTTCAAGTAATTTGTTTTGTTTGGGGTGAAGGACTGGCGCGTCATACATTGTTCTGCAGAGACCATCTGGCAGACAACAGAGCTGCATTTGAGGAGACATTCTCTGACGACGCGACGCAGCCGTGGCCATTGTGAAAACCCGTGTATTAAAAGGTCGAACACTTGGTGACTAGCTCCTGACTCTGTGGAATGTGTGGGAGAAGTTACTTTAACACCATAACACCACAGCTACCACCACCAGTCGGTTACATCAGTGGCTGCGTCGCGTTGTCAGAGGCTGTCAAGCAAGGGCGGTCTCCTCTCCTCTGTCGAATGTCAGTGCTCTCTCTTCCTTCATCAATGAATCTCTCCTTCCCTAGGCTTCCACACTATGCCATGCCAGTCGTACGTTCTAGAAGCGAACTCTCCTTTTCCCACATTCTAGTCAGTCGCGCCAGTGACCTTTCTGGTCTTGCTAGGTGTGCGGCCATCCAACCTGTCAGAGTCCCTTCACCTGAGGTCACCTCACTGACCCGAGCGACACAATCGTCTTTAGCTCCGCGCCATCCCTTAATACAGCGTTTCTCAACCTTTTACTTGTGACGCCCCCCCAGACGAATAAAGGTACGTCCGCGCGCCCCCCATAGCCACTAATACCTATATGAGATATGAGAAAATGACCGCCTTTGCGGCCCCCTTTTCAGCAGCTTGCGCCCCCCTTGGGGGGCGCGCCCCCCAGGTTGAGAACCGCGGCCTTAATAGCTTAATTATTCCCATCGTACCACAATGCAGTTCTGTCGTCTGCCAGATGGTCTCTGCTAAAATATGTGTGACGCGCCAGTCCTCCACCCAAAACAAAACAAATTACTTAGAGTACACTACCAGCCGACCGCCCTCTCGGCCACCTCCTTACAGAGTATACATGGATAAATTTGTGTCTGTGCATGGTGCAGCTGCCTGGTGTGCATTCGTCTGTTTATGTCGGTGTGTGAGTGTGCGTTGATAAGTGCAATAGTGCATAAACCAGCCTTCCGAAGTTTAGCTTTTTATAAATAGTTCCCAAAAAGTAACAGATCTTACAGGAAGTTCTTGTGTTGGATGATTGCATTTGACTTCCAACATTCTATGTGCTTCCAGAAAATGCGCTGTTGCTATCTCACAGAACTGATCAACACAGAAACATACTTTTATTCATTGTCTTGTAAAGACACTTTAAAAAAATACTTTGATTTTTGAGTAGGCCGTAATTTGCCATTAAAAGCAAGGTAATAGATGAAAAAAGTCATAAACTTGGCTGTATTGACATGACTGGCGAGTGGGAAATGGCAGTATACCGAACTGTATATAACGTTGTCAAAGAATATTTCTATAACTGTATACTTCGTCACTCCCACCGCTTCTTCTCTATCTTGATGCAGATTTTATGTTGACAGAATTATAATATTTGATTTGTTACTCAGCATACACAAGAAATGCTTTGTACCAGATATGCATTACTGGTCAGAAGTTTAGCTAGTATTAGTATGTTAACTTCGCAGAACTGAAACAGATTTCTTTCCTTGATGATGAATGAAATACTTCGATTATGAATAACATTTTCACAAAAAGGTATGAGATCACCCTACCTTGAGTCACGCTTTCCTTGATTACGATCAAAATTGTCTAGCATTCTTCCCACTGAAAGTATTCTAGGAAAAGATAATCACTTAGTACAGTCTTAACTATTTTGTATTATTTTATAGCTGTTTCAATGTACAAGCACGTAACTACAGTTGATAAAAGTAATCTGGCACGAGAGGGTTTATTATTTGTTGTGTGCACAAAATATGAGCTTTTCTGGTGGTGGGAAAGGGAGACAATTTGTAGGTGGCAGAAACGTGTGGACAGCTTTACTAGCTGCTGGCGGGTTCACAGCAAATCGGCGACACTCACACATAGAGCAAACTTGATATGTCTCACGAGATACAATAAGTCTTCATATTTGTATGTACATATACACATATGCCCTGATGTGTAATTTTTGTTTGTGTGGTGGAGTTGGTTTGGACTGGTTATTATTCTGCCTTGTTTTTGTGTTTAGTTGGAAAGTCAGTTATTGTGGACTGACATATTCTGCTCAATACTACATCACAGAGATACAGAATACAAACGAGACACATGTTAATGCTTTCTTCATTCGCAGAGGAGGTACGAAGCAGTGGCGTAGGAACAGGGGGGGGCAAGGGGGGCAGCCCCCCCAAAAGATGCTGGGAAGGCAAGAATGTGAACGTTATTCATTGTCAGTATGGAGCTTGCCCCCCCCCCCCAAAGCTGTGCATCTTCCTACGCCACTGCGAAGGTCAGGAAAAGATAAATGTAACTCACGAAATGTATCTCAGAAAAAAGAAAAAACGCATTGCCGAGGAAAAGAGGAAACTTGAGAAGGAAAGAAAAAAAAACCATTTTCGAGATGAAGACAGCTGACCTCCGTGATGTGGTCTGCCACTGTCCTGGAGCTCTCCGTGTTGACATTCTAGTCTGTGGCAGGCGTTTTGTAGAGAAGCTGCAATTCAAGACATCACTGCACCGTAAAGGCAATAGGAAACTGTGGTAGCATGTGTCAGCAATATTTTTCTGTTTATCAATCGTCTCTTTAATTCTTTCTTTTACTATTTTCTCACTGCCTCTAGTTATATGTTATCACCGTCGCATTGAGTCTTAGTTCGTTTTTACCGCAATAAGGCCAGAGAATGCCACTGCATGGCTGGTGCGGTGACGCACGTCTTGTGTTCTGTGGCCTTATTACAACTCATGGCTTTGTAAAGTCAATTGTCTTTAATATAAGCTACCTTGTAATTTTCTTTACTATCTGATTCTCTTATCTTTTCGTCGTTCTTTGTCTCCAATTTATTTGTCAAGCTGTCCCAGGAAGATGGTTTCATTGCTTAAATGATGCGATAAAATTACCATTTTATGAAATTTAGAGTTTTGTCTACTACACCCTGGATACACGAGTTTCCAGGGTTTACTTTATTGTTTCGAAACAAAAGCGATCAGGGTCTTACATGTACCAGATGATTATTCTGAACAGGAATCAATAAACCGTTTAGTACTTTGACAATCGATCTTCTCGATCCTTTTTAATTCCAAGCGTATGTAGAAGCTAAACCAACATGCAAAGCTCGTAGGCTGGTGGTGGACCCCATGTAGCCATACATCTTGTACATGGGCTTAATATGGTTTCAGATTAGCGCTCTAACTAAACAAATACTTCGCTAAAAGTGCGTTTTTTAATTTAAAAATAATTTACAAATTTCTGAAAATAAAACAAATATAGGCTACTAAAATAAGCAAACATAGCAAAGAACTACTGGAAGTAGTTTTACAATCTGCATTCGATATCTAGTTTTCGTTTAATAATTATCCTGATACAAGCTGACCAGGGCCGCCAAAAGTCAGCACGAGCCCCGGGGCAGACGATTTCCGGGCCCCTTGCGTTTATCATTAATTGTAATCGTTTATTGTTTTTTCGGTATATAGCAGTATGTTTACAAGTTATAATTCGCCAGGCACTTTCTACATTTCGCTTAGTAGCCAATGTTTAAGAAAAGTGCACAACTTTGTGGCGTTCTCTGAAGTCTAACTTTATATTGTTTGTTTGTTTATTTGTTTGTTTGTTTGTTTTGTTTTGTTTTTTCTCATGCTGCCTTTTCTTTTCGCTTTTGCGCTCAAGTCTTGTGATGGTGCATCGTGCATGAGTAACAGATGATTTGTAAGAATGAGGAAGTAAACTAGAATGAACAAAATTAAATAAATATATTTATGTCTCTGTCTCTATTATAATATATAATAAATGAGAAATGTGTATTTGTCCTCTACTGTTACTACATAATTTAACTCATAATCTTATATTAAATCAGACAGTGGCAATGTGTGTTGTGGGGGACGTGAATGCACGCGCGTGGTATTGGAAATTTACATAAATCCACACACTTTGTCCAGCTCTTACCAAACTTGGACGTAGGACTTTCAAGCATACAGTACCGATCGAACAATGGAAGTACCCATGCTAATCACGAATGCAGGAGAGTGAATGAAACCACGGACGTGTCATACAAGTTTGTGATGAAATTATGTCAGCCATACTTTACGCTTTACTAGGGTAGCTTATATATAAGCAGGCCTTTTCATCGCAAAGGTGTTAACTCTATACTACGAAAGACTGCTCGCCTGCAGGCTATTTAGTAACATAGCCCCATAGCATCATACCATGACCACGTTTGGGTAAGACACGTACCTTAATAAGACTTACCTCTTTCTTGAATACCTCTAGCAGCTGATTGTGTCCTTTTCCCATCATCTCTCCCTCCCACACGTCCCCTTTAAATTTGGCAGTGTGCAGCCGTGTTACTGTATTTGTTTTTAGTGCTGCGCTTATGTTTAAACTCACTGTTAAACGGGAAAATGCACTATGTAATAATAATAATAATAAACGTGTTGTTTATGTGGCGCATAATCACGCTCGCGAAGGAACGGAAAATATACGAAGGACGGAAGGAGAAACAACTATGCAGATAAGTCATAAAAGACAAACAAAGAACGACAATGACAATTTTTTTATTTACGAGAGGTAAAATAAGCAAAATAAAATGCTTTCTTTCATTGAGCCCTCGCCCTTTACAGGGAAAGAATTAAAGTAACTATAAGTTCTGAAAGAATAGTAGTATACAGCATAAGGAAAGATATATTTCAAAGAAAATTGGAAGGTAAAAATGTACAAAAGTGGTTAAAACAGATATTTACAAGGGTCATGGAGTTTGGAGGTATCTCTCTAGAGGCCTTATCTAATGTTCCTGCAAGTGTTTTGGTAAATGACGTCGAAAGCCGTTCAGGGAGTTTTACTGCTTGAGATTGAGAGGGAGGCTGTTCCACAGCACGCTCCCTGCATGTGTATTTTAAACTTGTTTTCAAAAGATCTATTCTGTGGATTGGAATATTTAGCTTTGGAGAAGTTCTAGTGTAATTGTATGAAAATAGCAAAGAGAGTCTGGGGGACAGTTTACCCTTTATTACTTTTCATTTTCACTTTGCTTACTCTGCAAGAGCAGTAAACTTTGATTTCATCCTCGAATAGTTCCCTACCATAAGAAACTCGATCAGCTCTTTGACATACCTTGCAGAAGAGATATAAAAAACGGTCATGATACGAGTAGGTAACCCTTCATGTCCAAGGGTGTGCCGCATGAACGCTGGGGCACTAACGCGAATTAGCAGATGATTGGCAAGATATACCACCTTGTCCTGGTAGTATCCTATATCTTCCTATGGTGGAAATACGGCCAAGGTTCCATTCACAGTTACCTACCAGCAGAGCCGGCGCTAGTGGGGTGCGGGGCCTTGGGCAAATAGAATTGCGGGGCCTTTGGAAGCCGGCACAACATACGTAGCAGGGCAATAACAAGTGCTGCATGTCTTCCAAATAATGAATAACCATATGAGATTTATCACAATAGTATACATACCACGGCACGAGAGGCGCATTACATTCCGAGGCGGCGTTTGCCTGACGACACGAAGTCGAGTCAAGCAAACCGCAGAGAAGTGCGATGCACCTTTCGTGTCAAGGTGTCTCTAGTATGCCATCTGTATACTATGTATAATATGCCATCTGTATACTATGTCTACTGTTTTCTATGACGTTACATACATGCTTAGCATTTTTAATGGAAGGCTCTTACCTTTTCCGTGACAAGTCATTTAAATCTTGTGAACAGTTGACAGCATTCACGTTCGCCCAACATGTCATGTGGAGATAGTCAAAATATGTTTCAAAATAGATTATTCACTTCCGCACCAGACACGTAAGTTATGTCCATTGTTTCCACACTGCACTGGGCACATAATACACTGTACTACTCGTACTATATATATATACATATTTTCGGTTTAGCTGTTTTCTTCTACTAGCGTGAACCAACATGTAGATCACCGTAATTAATCTTCCAGTTGTTTCTATCATGAACTCAAAAGTAAAAAAGCTTGATTGGTCACACATGTGAAATGTCAGAAATTCACTTTTCTGCCCTTTTTGTGGAGAAATGTTCTATGAGTTGTTCGAAGTTTAATAAAGAAACAATCTTTTGTTCGATTGACAAAATTGCTAATCCAGTCAATCGAATCTGAGACATTGATGATCTGAGATAGTTCTTTATCAATTTCAGTTTTGAGAAACTTCTTTCTGCTGTGGCTACGGTGACCGGTACAGTTAAAAGTATTTTGTAGGCAATAGTAGCATTAGGGAAAGAATCTTCCAAGCGGACAACAAATCGAAGGCAGTCCAATGCTGTTTCTGCTTCTTGTGGGATCAGTTCTCTTAGCACTTTCATTTCTTCAAAGAGGTCCGCTCCATCCAAATCCCGGGAATCGCCGTTTCTCAACGCCAAATCCAAATCCTTGCAATGTTTCCTCAATTCATTCATTGTGATTGTGCGGAGTTGTGAAACATTGTACAGGAAGCCAAATATCCCGGCATAGTGCTCTAGTTGCTCAAAACGTTTCTTCAGACATCCCAATGCTTGATCGACGATCCACAAGAAATACCCAACCCTGAAAGATTCTTCAGGTGTCTGTGGGAGGTGGTGATGCGAACCACGAGGACAGATAATGAGAGGAAGCACTCACGACCGAAGAAAACTCGCCAGTTACAGTTATCTTTCATCACTTGATGCTAAGAAAGAGAACATGGTACAAGCCAGCGAAGGTTATTGTCACAAACCTGCTGTGTTTTTTTTTAAACTGAGAAAGTGACGAGAAATGGAGAAGGAGGGGGGAGGTGCGAAAGGCGAGCGATCGGCGTGTGTCGGCTTGCGAGTCCTGAGATGGCTGACAGTTTAATTAAAGGCTGTTGAAAGGATGGTATGGAAAGAGTTGAGAATAGTGCAAAGAGTGTTTTGTTGTGCTTTTGATTTTATTCGTGACAGTGATCGGTTCAGGCAAGTGGAGCACGGTTTGACGAGCTAATCCTGTTAATAAATGGATACAGTCAACTGAATTTTCTAAGAAACCCCTTTGTGTTTTGTTTTAATTTCAAGAAAATTACGAACTGTCGCCTCCCGAGGGTGCACTTGCTAGCGCGGGGCCCCCATCAGGCGCGGGGCCTTGTGCGGTCGCACTGCTCGCCCCCCCCCCCCTCTAGCGCCGGCTCTGCTACCAGTATACCTTCCAAAGTGTACTTTGGGGGGCTGGTCACTTCGCCCCACTGCAAAAGTCAATCTGTCCCAGCTATAGGTCCATTTCGTCCCAAGACCGAAAAGTCAAATCGTCCCAAGTCCAAAAGACGAATCGATCACAGTGGCAAATAAGCATGATTTTTCTCTTTAAACAATATTTTAAATTAAAGACCTTGTCATCAGTTTATTGTGAACTTGTATTTTGACTTTTGTTTTTGCTTGTTGTTATTATTAGAAGGGACTTAGCTGATCGGGCGTCATATACATGTATTTAGCTCATGCACATCGTACTACAGTAGTGCACCGACACCACTGTCGTCAATTGTGAAGCCGTTTTTTTAAAAATGTTGAAAATGTGCTCTATAAATCCGTTAATAGCTACTTGTTTCATCAGTAATTGATTTGTCTTTTGGCCTTTTTGGGACGATATAAATTTCGGTCTTGGAACGAATTGACGTTTGCTATGGGGCGAAATGACCGTATTTTGTCATGCTCAAACCCTAAGCTAGGCTCCAACCACAAGCATCATGCTCCGTATGATCATAGATAAATTTAAAAATAACGCGTTCAAAAAAAAAAAAATCAGGAAGGTTCTTAGAACCGATACTGGACAAAATAAAATAAAAAAATGGGTGTTGGAATGACCACCGCCATTACAGCCAATGTACCAAACACAGTTACCGTACTTTATTACCTCAACGTGTTCGTCGTCTTACTCGGACTATATCCAACATAGCGTGTTGTTTTGTAGGGTTTTATGAATGAATCAATACCACGCAGACATTACCAATTTTGTTTTGCATAGTCGTATTCATGATTTATATAAGTAGAGACGGTGTAAACAAAATTCATCGATACGTAGTCGTACTTCCGGTTGCAGGTAGTCGGCCGTGCACGTTCGCGATACCAGGATTGTTTTCATTTCTCTTTTCTTGTTCTTAGATTGGTAAGAAAAATTGGTTCCTAATGTCATATCTTGTGATAGGCACCTACTTTCAAATTATCATTGCAATTTTGTTCTTTCTGTTATATTTTAATTTATTTTTGATAATCATGTGTAGGTACAATGCCCTATTCCAAGATTTTAAAAAGTCGACTTCGGCCCGGGAAAGTAAGAAAGGTGATCAACCCCTTGACAGGGCGATGGGTGATCTATATAGAGAATAAGCGACAGAAGCAAGATTCAGTTTTTGCTGCTCTCTCCCAGGAACTGAACACGACGGGACAGGTAAAAGACACAGTTTTTGCTGCTTCCTCCCAGCAACCGAACCCAACACAACAGGTACAAGACACAGTTTTTGCTGCTTCCTCCGAACAGCCGAACTCGACGCAACAGATACAAAACGCAGTTTTTGCTGCTTCCTTCCAGCAACCGATCCCGACACGACAGGTACAAGATTCAGTTTTTGCTGCTTCCTTCCAGCAACCGATCCCGACACGACAGGTACAAGATTCAGTTTTTGCTACTCTCTTCCAGCAACCGATTCCAACGCAACAGGTACAAGACAGAATTTTTGCTGCTTCTTCCCAGGAACCGAACCCGACGGGACAGGTACAAGACACTGTTTTTGATCAGTCAGTCAGTCGTCCCTTGCCTGGCACCTGGCGTTGGGGGGAGCACATGGATAGACGCGGCAGCTGATAGGGCCCGCCACTCTTGCCTATTTTGGGCAATAGTCAGCAGGTCCTGTACAGGACGATCAGTCCAGTCTTTGACGTTCGTAAGCCAGTTCTTTCTCTGACCACCGCGGCGTCGGCCACTTTCCAAGGTGCCTTGAAGGATAGTCTTCGACAAGGTGTCGTGCCGGGTTACATGGCCAAAGAAGACCAGCTTACGTCGCTTGACTGTTGATAGTAGAGGTTCCTGGTGTCCTACCAGTGTGGCAATCTTGTTTCTTACAAAGTCGTTGGTTTTGTGTTCTTTGTATGAGATCCGGAGCAGCCTCCTCAGGCACTTGTTTTTGATGCTTCCTCCCAACAACCGAACCCGACACAACCGGTACAAGACACGGTTTTTGCTGCTTCCTCCCAGCAACCGAACCCAACACGACAGGTACAAGACACAGTTTTTGCTGGTTCTTCCCAACATTCGAACTCGATGCGACAGGTACAAGACACAGTTTTTGATGCTTCCTCCCATCAACCGATTTCAAGGACATCGTGCATCTATGCATTTGATTCTATGGCCGTAGGTATGTATGAAACATTTTCCAGTAAAATGGTGACAGTTTTGTTTTGATGGTATGGTTTTATTTTTTTATTTTTCATCCGAAGGTCCCCTTATTGTACATTTTTTAAATGGCCGTCAGTATATTAACACTATGGTAAATCTGTACCTACCAAACAAGCCCAAAATACGTGCATAGAAACAATTGTTGAAAATAATATTGTTTCTTCATACTTTATTTGATCCAGAAAATGGAGCAAGCCCTGACTTGAAGAAGGAAGTAAATTGTTCTGACAAGTGGGAAAAGACATGCCAGGAACTGCTGGTTGTGCACACTGAGCTGTGTGCTGTTCCAGATCAAAGCCAGTGTATCTGTTGTGGTTTCAATTTACCAACTATCCGTTGCTTGGATTGTGGCAGCCATGCACTTTTCTGTGAGGAGGACTTTGCTGAGCGTCACAAAAATGCTGCATTTCATAGTCCAGAAATATGGAATGTAAGAAACACTTAGTATTTTGGGGCTGAGGGACCACATCTGAAGGCAAATATTTATGTGGATGTCAACTGCATTTTTGACAGTTTCATTTGGACATGATTTTTCAAAGGCTTTTCTGCTTTATTTTTCAGGGACGTTGCTTTGTTCCGTATGCAGCCAACTTACCTGTTCTTGTGCATAACAATCACAAGGTACCAAATTGTGCAAAATATACCAGCGCAGTTACTGTGATTGGAATGAGAGGTAAAATGCAAACTTGTGTACTTTAAGCAATAAACAAAAACACAGTAGACAATGATCCTCTAGGTATAGTTTATTATATCATCAGTAAAAACATTCTTGTTTGTCAGGTCACCCACAGCTGTTCACTTTTGAATTCTGCACATGTGAGAGTGAAACCGTTACACTACTACGCCATCGCCTTTGGGCTTCTTCTCCAGAAAGGCCATCTGTAGCATTCAAACTGGATGTCATGGAGTGGTTGCATGCATTAGCACTTGAATGTCAGGTGTCATTTAAGTGGTCTGTCAAAGCCTTGGCAACCAGACTTAGCAAGATAGAGAACATGAACAGCAAGGTTTGTTATGGCCTTTTTTTTTAAATTGTTTCCAATTCCATTACCTATGGTCATTGAGCACTTTTACAGTACTGAGAGATTTCATCATCACATAATGAAATATCATTCACTAGTATATGTTGAAAGTGACTTAGAATGCCAGTAGTTAAGTTTGATAATACAGTGTAAGCAGACAGCAAGTAGTGATAGAAATTCTTTTTAATTTCCCAGAAAAATCCCAAATTTTTACACTTTGTAAAGTAGTTGCACCAGGTCCCCTGTCTGAATAATTGCATGTGCTGTGCTAGCTTCGAGAGACAGCTTTTTGCACACGTGAGCTTATATAGATGGCTCATTCCCTAGTACAGACATTTGCTTTTAGCATCATGCATCATTATTATTTGAGATTTTTATTACATCAGTATTAGTTTTGCCTAAGCTGGTGTGTGTGTTGCAGGTCAATGGAGAATATCAGGTCCTAGTAACTGATGCATTTACAATGTACATGCGTCACGAGTACCAGTTACTGCAGCTGCAGCGCATTGATCCAGGTTGTCCTGCCTGTAATGTAAGTTCTTTACATTCAGAGAATGGACTGTAATAATTGCAGGGCAGCAGAGTTGTTGATGCCAGTTTTTTTTCCCCCTCTAATTTTATGTACTGTTTGGTAATAACAGAATGATGATAGAAATGTATACTGTATGTGATTTCCATGGAAATAAAGTTGTTTATGTTGAATGTAGGTGGTCAAAGAAGACATCGAAATTAAAGCAAAAGACCCTGCTGCTGATGGAAATCAGCCAGTGTTTTCCGAACGATCTGAAAATGTGAGTAATATTTGGGTATTTTTTCTTTCTTATTAGTATATGTGTTAAGCTTTGCACCTTTGTTAAGTTTAAATGGTGATCTGATTTTCTTGCAGAGCCAAATGTTTTCATATGATGTAAACTTGTAAGAAAAGAACAAAGCCCAGTCTGTCGACATAAATGTATGTATATGAATGTGTGATTGTTTGTATATGTAGGTTGCATTTGTAATCATCAGGCGCTTCACTAAAGTTTTTATTCCACATTTTCATTCTCCCTCTCTCTATTCCTATGTTGTATGCTCTCACATTCTCTCTTCCTATTCAATTCAGTTTTATCTCTCACATAAAATATTACTTGCTTTCTCTATCACTCACACACCCCCTTGAAATCTTTTTAGAAAAAATTTATTTTAGTAAATTTCATTTCTTTTCCAGTAAATATTTTTCTGCACCGTTCACATCTTGTACTGTTCACTCTTCGCCATCTTCAAATGCTTAACACAAGTTACAGAATTTCTCGCAGATTGCCTGCACTGCAGGTTCTCGACATCGTCCAGCATAATCTACTGCACAAGTACCCTGGTATGAGTCTTCGCATGGCTCTGAAACATGGACACGTCTTGAAAATATGTTTGACCAATATGACCTTGTGATTCAAATGTTAAATAAAGAAATCCACATTTTGAAGAAATATGTGTATGAAGTGTTCGTGAATTTTCTGGCTGTTCTGCTAAAATAAGGAAGAAAGAAAGAAAAATTGTTTTTTCATGCTAAGTGGAGACCTACACACCAGGTGTGGTTGTTGGTTCAGGGGTAGTGGTTGTTGGTTCAGGGGTACTGGTTGTTGGTTCAGGGGTAGTGGTTGTTGGTTCAGGGGTACTGGTTGTTGGTTCAGGGGTAGTGGTTGGTTCAGATGTGGTAGTGACCTCGACCTTTGTCGCCAGTCGTCTGACACAGTCCGAGTCATGACAGCACCAGGTGCAACTGTGATTGGCATCAGGCGTACAGTCGGCGGCGTTGCTGGCCTCACGGGCTTCGCACATCTGTCGTATCCAACAGAGCCTGTGCTTGAGTGTGTCTTTTTCAAATTTTGCTTGCATCAAAGCTTGCTTCCCTTACGTGTTTGTAACCTTATCTACATATTTATACATGCACATACATTCATAAACGTGGATTTAATGTAAACAATATATACTTTCCCTTTCTATATCTTTTCTACCCCTTCTCTGCTCTTCTATCTATGCAAGTCTCTCTTATTCATGCCACCTGTAATTATCTCCCTTTACTGATTTTTTTTTTGTAGGGGGGAGTTCTCCTCACGAAGTCTCTTAAGCTTTTCCTGTCTTTAGAACACCAATTTCATTGTGTATGCTGTATGTACTTCTATTTACATGTATGCATAGGTGGATACATTTGTGTGTGTGTGCCACAGTATGTGTGTGCTTATTTGTGCATGTTTGATTTTAGATGTATGTGTGTGTATGCTTGTGAATTTATGTCCATGTTTGAATGTGTGTGTGTGGTCTGATAAGTGTAATAATACATAGACCAGCCATATGTCCTTCCAAAGTTCAGCTTCTTATAATTCTTATCCAAAAATTCTGTCCAGCTTTTCTTATTTATGATCTAATCGTCATGACAAGTAACTGAACTCACCGGAAGCTCATGTGTGGCATGCCTGCATTTGACCTCCAGCACTCTCTGTGCTTCCGGGAAATGCGCTGTTGCTATCTCACAGAACTGATAAACACAGAAACATACCTTTATTCACCGTCTTGTAACGACACTTAACAAAAAAAAAAGAAAATATATGACAAACATTGCTGTATTTACAGAACTGGTTAGGGAGTTGAAACTGATGATACACTGAACTGTATATAATGTCAGGATATTTCAATTTCTATGCATAATCACTCCCACCCCTTATTAATTTTTTTTATCTATTTCTGTCTCGAGTAGTCAATGATACAGTTTTTATCTTGACAGAATTATAATATTCAGTGTCTTTACTGTGCTTCATCTGTCGCTTGTGCCATCTGTGAGAGGATTACTCAGCAAACACAAGAAATGCTTTGTACCAGATATGCATGACTGGCCAGAAGTTTAGCTGGTATTTGTATGATGTGATGTAAAGTAAAAAAATTTCACATGCTTGCTTACATTCTCTGTGTCCCTCTCTTTACCACCACCCCCTACCCTTCCTCCCACTTTTGTGTGTGGCAAAAGTGAACAGGATAAATATAGACGTGATCAATTTTATTATAAAAGTTTTTATATAAAAATGTAAAAGCTTTGCCAGACTTGGTCAAACATTTGTCCAAGAAAGGCATGTATCACTAACAAAGTGAAGATTGGTTGTTCTGGGTTCAGATCTCGTCTCCGGCATGAGCTTCTTTCTGTCCGTTCTGCACATATTTGGCCATGCGATATCTTTAGTGGCTAGCTTGCCAGAAAACACCAGTTCCCCCTCCCATCTTTTACTTTCTTTCTGTCTCACTTTCAAATACAGAAAAATGAGAGTTGCGGCATATATCGGAAATGTCATGTGCAGTCTGATTCTTTTACGTTACCATGACATACTTCCTGTGCATGGCATTCCCAAATCCCACTCGTGCACTCGTCAAACGTCAGGCCATGATGACAGGTACTGGAAAAGCAGTCACGCTGTTCTGACTCTTGAATTTGATAAACAAACATGAAACGATTACTTTTTGTGTGAGCCATAAAATTAATTTCACAAAGCGCCAGGAGATCGGAAAACAAGTTTTACGCGTTAAAAACATTCCAGAATTGTGCCAGATTTTTCTCCTTTCTTTGGTAACATAAATTTTACAGTCGTTGTAATAGTCACAAGTAACTTAATATAATCGTCTGCCACTTCGATCACCATGCAGTCACTACAATTTCTGAACCTTAAATTACTGACAGACATTCGACAGTCTGAAGGAACGTAACAACATTGACACAAAGTAAAGGGTTATTTCATTAATAATTAGCGTCAAGCAAATACAGTCTGGATTGTTTTCTGTGTTCATAAACAAAGTCGATCACCAAAACTTAAAACTAAACAATAAATTATTCAGTTATTATGATCAAGTTCAGTTTTAGCTGAGACGCCACACTTTTTATATTGAGCAATTTATACAAAAACAGATGTAACCATGGTTACCTCTAAAGATGGTCAGTAGCAGAAAGCACTTTAGGCTGACGAAGGAGATGAAGAGCTTCATTGTGGAGACCTTTCTGTAACTGTGATTGTTCCTTCCCAGCAATACAGAACGCTGTATTTTAAAAGCAGATGTCTGCCATAACTCAAATTTTGAACCATTTTATCAGTTGAGGGTTTGTGTTCCATTTCCATGTTTGACGTCAGTTGTAAGCAGCTATCTGCTGTGGCTAAAACCAGGACCTGGGAATATAAAATGTGATCCGAGAAAGATTATCTGACATCAGAGATAAGATTATGCCATCTGTTTCTCTTTCTTCTTTTCTTTCTACCCCCTCCCTGACCCAAGTAATATTAATAAAGGTAATTTTATACAGCGCTTAGCAGAAGCCTCGGTGCGCTTTACAAGAGAAAGGCAAACACGTAAACGTTGTAAAGTAAGGCAGACACAAAATGTAGATAACACACATACTGACACAGTCCAATATATTTTGGCAAACAAACGGTGAGGGCCACATAAAGGAGAATGTACACATTATCACAAAGAAGAAATTGCATTAAAACTTTGAAGCATGTGACTGTTTGGCACGGATGTAAGTCTATCGCAGGGACAACTTGCACAGACGAACAAGCTGTGATGGTAGAAAGATGATGAAAGACTTGAGAAGATTTGACAGGCAAGTAAACAATTCAGCACAATGCTGATAACATCATCAAAACATGAAGGTCGGTGTGACAGGCACTACAAGCACAACAAATCCAAGCAGAAAAAAATGTTACTTAATAGCTTAAAATGTCGGATAAAAAGTTACGAAATAATGTAAACATTTTCCTTAGTTAAAGCGCGAAAGATGAAAACGTATGTTGCGCCGGACAAAGGCACATTATCAAAGCAATGATATCAAGTGATGACAATTCAAAATGACATGCGTTAAGTGCCATTAATAGATGAGGGCCAATTTAAAACAAAAGAGTGCGGTATTTTTTCTAGGGGCACAGATTCTGAAAGTTTCGAGTCAACAACAGTCCACTTTTGCAACATATTCAATTTATACGGCCTTTCTTTTCAGGTTTTACATTCAACCTATCCGATGGGCGAATCATATCTTTCATGATATAAGAAAGTGCCTACCGGTCATTGCTGAAAGTGTGGTGTTTTTTTTTTTTTTTTTTTGAGTAGTCGTGCTAAACTTTGCATTTTTTTCAGTCATAGTACTGCCTTTGGGATCTGTTGCAAGAGTTTTTGAGATTGTTTGCAACACAAGATTTTTTCATCTCCATCAGTCACTGTGGCAACTGATGTTGCAAAGATACCCAACACTTTTGTAATTATTTTTCACTGGAATCTGAAAAAAAATGCAGGCAGCATGGCACAAGGAAGTTCACTGTACTGTTCACACACACATACACACACATTCTGCTTCAATGCTGACGAGATTCACGGTATTTTTCCTAGAAGTTTAATGATTAATTCTTTTGCAAAATCATGATTTCATTTTTAATGTTATATTAGCTTTGGAGTCTCTGGTGTTATAAGACAGATAAATCAAGATCACATTTTATATTGGAAAGAACAATATACTAAAAAGTCAGCAGATGGTCATAAAATTCTTAAGTTCTACGCCAAACACCTGAAAAAAGTTCAAAGCTGAGATAATGACACCATCCAACCAAAAAATCTTTGTCACAATATTTCTGATGTCATCTAATGTTTCATTAATAAAACTATAGCAAAAGCACCTCACTCTCAACTACTCATTTTACACCACTGCAAACTGGTCTTTCAACAAAGTCTGAGTAAAAAATAAAGAAGATAAATAGTGGGGATCATAGCAGAGGAAAATGGGACCATGCGAAATTGGTTGGGTCCTGTCTCTGGAGACTGGCCTATTAACAGACTGAATCAAACATTGTTTTATACTGTAAATTGAAGTCTTTTCAGGCTCATCTCAAATTTTTTCCCATATCTCTATACCTTAAAAATTGTCTCGGCATAATTAAATGACTATATGCACAATTAGACCAACAAAAAAAAATCGGCAACACACACATGCATAAACATATATTAGTGCAACCATGTTCTAATACACTCTCCCTCTCACACTTTTGTGTATGATATGAATTAATGCAGACAAAATTAAAATTGAAAGTCTTATTTCTCCTGAAAACGTTTGTGTTAAGCACTTGGCACTGGTAAGCAAAAGACATCATAATTAAGAGTACATTCATTCTTATTAAATACAGCATCATTGTAAATGTTGATGTCTGATGGTCTTCATGTACTTGATGATTTGGTGCATCTTGTGCATGCATGTGTATGTATGGCTGTATGTGCAGTCAAGGGAGAAATCACAGTAGGATCAGAAAGGAATAACAACTTGTACAGAAGCAAAACCCAAGCTCCAAGGAATACCAACCCGTTGAACGAAAACAAAACAGTCCTGAGCCAAGTAAAGCACACTTGCTTCAACCTGGAATCAGTGACAGGGAAGGAGGGCTATGTATGTACAATTCAAAGCAGAGCACCCACAAAGCCATATGCCCACGAATTATGCCTTACCCTTATGGTATAGGAGCCAGAGCTTTACTAATCATAAACATCAAGCACCTCTCAGTTAACCCGAATCATAAAAAAAGAGAAAAAAAAGAAAAACTATTTGTTTCCAATAAAACAGTATAACAGTTATGATTACACATGAAATAAGGTTGACTTCTAATAAAAATACACAGAATTGTTAATGAACTTTTACATAAATGTCACTCTTTCTGTATTTTCTGCAACTCTTTCTTACAATTTCTTCTTTACCAGTTTTGTAATGTGTCTTGAGTAAAGTAATAAGCTTGTGAATTTCAGCATGGCCTTAATTTTTCACTCTTTTGTTGTCACCTCATTAGATTAAGTCTGTTTCTTATTTTACAAGGGCCAAATAAGCATGCAAAAATGTAAGATCACAGAATTAACTCTCTGCACACCTGTGAAAGGACTACTTTCTTGATTGACATCTGTTGCTGAGTGAAATATATTGATAAATATTTATAAAAAGAAAAACTTAGAACATCAAGGAAATGAAAACAATAAATAAATCAAATTTAATGTATAAAAATTGATCTGGGGCACTGCAAAACTTTTACAAAGTGGGAGTTCTTCTTAATGACATTTTATTGTAAATAATATTGTTATTATTATTCTGCTACACATGTGGAGGATGCATCAACACTCAGTAGATTGTTCAGAATATTAAAAAATTGTGTGAGGTATCATGAGGAATTTACAGTGCTGCTGTCAGCCATCAGTAAACAGTAGTAGTTGTTCATGTCTCAGTAATTTAAAAAATGTCCTAAGAAATTGTATGCACCTGTTGTCCACAAGAATTCCAAAACACTCTGTCTGCATACATTCATGTGCAATTTGGGAAAATACTAAGGAAATCAATATTTTTGAATAAATGCAGTTAAATTAATAAGAAAAATTACAAGCTGAACATAAAATTATCATAAAAATAAATTTTAATTACTGAGAAGGAAAGAAGGAACATCTCTGCAATTAAAAAAAAAGTCACTCCATAACTTTAACAAGCCTATAAAGACAATCAAAAGTTGCATCTATCACAGGTCCAGAAAAATCAAACTATCCAAGGTATTCCAGCCAAAAGTGAAGAAAATTCATGAATGTGAACTACATGGCAGTCTCTCATGTGAGAGGATAACATGAAAGACAGGATGCCACTTGATCACAGTTCTCTTGCTGAAAATGCAGAGGGAGATGGTTGGCCAAGACAAGTGAACTTTCTCTGAACTAAGAGCTTGTAGCCTTCACTTCAAATCTACAGATCGGGCAAGTGGCATTTCTCTGCAACATTACAACAGTAAAATCATTTTGAATCATTTAGGAATCAAGAATGAGATGGAGACTGTTACTATGGATTGCACAAAATTACCCTATTTTCACAAAATATTTTCAAGAAAACTATGACACAGGAAAAAGAAACAAGCATATAAGAAATATACGAAAAAAGCAAAAATCAATTGTTTCTACTTTCTTCTATTCTGAAAATACACAGTTAAAATAAACAAATGTGCATGTTATACCCTATGGAATTTTGAAAAAAAAAACTTTTTTACATTGAGTTTAACTGCAGTTATGTCATCCATGGACATTCTAGCTTTGCAAGCAGCAGACTAGGTTGGTTGGTTGGTTTATTTAGTAGGAAAGTACTTCCACCTTGCAGGGATTTCTAATTATGGAGGGAAAGGGGGGGAGAAAACTGGAGTACCCAGAGAAAACCCCCGGCGCACAGCCCTGCAAACAGGTGTCACATACAGAGAGTGTCCAGAGACGAGATCGGAGCCCTTAGCTGCTCACTGCAGTGGTGACAAGCGAGTGTTTTAACCACTACACAGCAGCAGACTAAACAATGGTCACATGTCAAGTAGAAATGAATGAACATTAGCTCATGGAGATAAAAAGTAACTTTTTAAAAAAAGTAGTAAGAAACAAATCACAACATTTTTACACAGCTATGAGCAGTTTTTTTCTTTAATGCAAGAGAAGACTGCAAATTTATATTCACCTCTAAGGGTCACGTCTGGGGACAAGGAGAACTTATTTTTTTGTTTGAAGACTGTTACTCTAATGCTCTCTGACATGAATTCTCTCCCTTGTGATATGCTGGTGGGTGGATTCAAAAGTGGTTCCTAAGATCTAGGATCTTATGGTGAAAATGACTTCATTATTTTTTTTCTCAGGGTGGGGGGAACCTCTCTTACACATTATCTTTGATAACTCTGCAGAAAATAATATAGTTTTACTTCCCATCTCCCATGAGAAAACAAGGCTCACCTTCAACCATTCATCAATGCAGTCTTTGTGGAAATCATGCTGGCAAGGGATATGGCGCAAGCTGTCACCTTCTTCAAAGTCCACCAGGCATATCTGGCACTGCTCTGCGACAAAATTTTGTGCTGTTGCGCCTGCTTCTCCATTCTTGCCAGCGGTCTCTTTGAACTTTCGTGTGGGGATGTGTTTGAGATTTTCCTCTGTCAAGCCACGTTTCTTTACTTCGCCTAGCTGCTCAGCTAAATCCCATAAACCCTGTAATGAAACAGTAATGAATGTGATGGATTCACAAACAGGTCCCTTCTAAATCTTATAGCTGTGAAATTTTAATTTATTTGCATCAAAGGGGCAAAGCTCTCTAATTGCTCTAAGTGTTACTCATATAGATACACACAGATTCGCAAAATGTACCAAAATATTTTATTATCAAATATGCTTTTTTGGTAGATAATATTCAATAAAGTTTTAATAATGTAAATAAAGATGTTCAGACTTCTGTCTCTAAAGATACAGCTGTTTATTAGATCAACGAGACTGCTTCAAGTATTTTCTCTACTCAGATAATTAAACAGTTTGCATATGAAAGGCACGTTCAGCAAATGAAGATCACTTATTACATTTTCCAAAAACTCAAATTGCTTAACACTGTTATGTAAGCAAACATGGTGCTGTTTTGCATTCTACTGTTTTAGGCTGAGACTGAACAACGTTGCGCACATCTAAAACTTACAAGGTATGGCTCACAGTACATGACTGAAGAACACTTTAAACGTTACACACTTAATGCTTGACAAGGCTTACCTCATAATCATTCAGGTCAACTCCTCCCTCATAGGTTTCATGTGACCTCAGCATCAGCATCAGCAGCATGAGTGAAGGGTCTCGCTAGAAGAAGAATGTGAAATGTACATTCTATGCAGCCAGACGGCATGCATTAAAGCACAAAAATGAAGTACCTGGTGACCTGATACTTACCTTTCTTGCCTAAATGTTATGCACTGAAAACATGATTAGGTGGTTACTTTACTGATTGCATTGCATACAACGTTAGGCACATCAAGAAGATAGTCCTCACCATGTAATCGAAAAAAGCATCGGCCTCCGAGTCAGGTGGCAATCCCTCAATTGGCTCTGCCTCCCCCTCAGGTGAACCTAAAAGAATGAGATACATAAATATCATGTTATTTACCATCTGATGAGCTCAGGGTGAGGGGAAGGGATGGGTGGAGTAAACTATTTAGATGACAGGTTTTTATTTCCTCTTGACCAATAGGGTGCAGGCAACAATGATTGAAGTGGTATATACCATGATTTCTAAATAGTTCAGGTTGTCTGGTTAGATATAAAAAGAAATTGCATGTGTGAGTGAGGGAGAGACAGAGAGGTGGGGGGAAAGAGGAGACAGAGCACGTGCATGCATGCATGCAAATTTGTTTACTACACTCTTGCTTGCTCATGACCTAATTACATTTAAAAGTGGTGCAATGCAGCTCCATCATTATACCTTTATTCCAGCAAGACTAAACTCACAAAATGTTTTCCAGAAACTTAAGGCACATTTTTCAAAACTAAATTTTCAGTACATGCTTTTCTTTAGCTTGCATTTACTTTTTTGTAATTCTTCATAATATTTTAAACCATTTGTCAATCAAACATAATGCCTATTCATATAGACATGATCTCTCTCCCCTCTGCCACCTCTTGCTCTCTCTCACACACACACACACACATCCTCTCTCTCTCTCATACATATGCATGCATACATGAGTCCATATTTTACGAGCAGACACATCATCTTACCTGAAGTTGCAGGCTCTGGGTTTCTACGTCCTCTTGGTCTAAAGGCCCAGAGAAATGGGAAGCTTCGAGTGCCTGCACCCATCCTTGGTGAGCCCTCTGCTCCTGAATTTTCCTGCGTCCTTGAAGATGATCGCAAACCCCGTGGCCCTCGCCTGCGGGGTTCTGCTGGAATATGTGGCAAAACCCGCCTTCCATGGCTTTGTACAGGTGATGTGGGTGAATCCAGGTGAGGAGGAGACTCAAGCAAAGCCTAAGAGGGAGAAAAAAAAATTGATAATGACATGCTGTCATGTGCCAAGAAGACAGAGAGCATGGAAAGATGGGATTATAAACATCCAACACATTTGCATCATGTTGCTTACGAAGGGTGCTGGAAGCTAAATCATGGCACAAGCTGTTGCACAGAATGTTCAACTGATCTACAAGTTTCATGGTCTACAAATGTGTTCATCTGATCTACAGAGGGATTCAAGTGTTTGGTTTGACAAGGATACAGCATTTGATTTCTGAGACTAAGGAATAAGGGCTGCAGCTGTCTACATAAGGTATTCAATTGATCTGTGAGCTGTTTTGTCTACACAAGATCTGTAAGATGTGAAGTCTAGGCGAAATATTCAGCTGGTCTATAAGTTGTGTAGTCTACACATGCATTAAGATAAAAAGTTGTACAGCCTTATTTTAAAAACTAAAGGAACCTTACAAAACATTTCAGTATGCTGCTGAAAGAAAATGTTCCGCACTAGCATCAAGACCTAGACATGCTTGTGAAACATAAACAGGAGGGTATTAGTCTACTATTTCAGGAAGCAAAGCAGATAAGAAAGCAAAGAATGCAAAGATAACAAGCTAACTTCCTACTTCCACAAGCAATAACTGCTCAAGTACCTTCTCAAAGATCTGTAAATATTAATAACTGTCACAAATGGACATGCACAAGTTAGCCTTTGACCTGCCATAGATTCTTTTCCACAAAGAAAACAACATTACCCAAAATTGTGAGCAAGATGGTGAGTTCTGATATTGTTCTTTGTAACAGCACTATTGCTATGGAAGAAATCTTACAAATAAAGCGCGTCGTTGGTTTTGAGTGAAGATCCATACCTGTTTACTCCTCATCAATCTGGCAACAGCATTCCTGATATATAGAGAATAGTCATTGGCTATGTTTGCGTTATGTCTTTTACTCCTAGGCATGTTTATTTTAAATGTTTATTTTCCCTCTTCAGATCACTAGAAACAGTTGGTAGCATAGCCCCATGCCTTGAATGTCACCAGCTGAGAGCCTAAGGCATCACCTTGGCAATGCAGGGTACCCTGGTAGTTATTTATAAAGACAAGGAAAAAAGGTAGTTTACTTCATGAAACTAAAGCTGGTGGATAAGAGAGAAATAACACCCATTAAAGTGAAAATAAAGGAATTAAGCACAGTTAGCCACCATGTTGAAAATAATCCGAAATTGCACTAACACCACCACTGAGGAACTTGACAGCACAAGAACAGGCTGGCTTTAAAGCAGACAGCATATCTTCAACTGTCACATCCTAATAGGAGAACATCTTTGATTCGTTCATTCATCTGGGGCCCTATGATGACCATGACTTCATGCAAAAAAAAAAAAGGAGTTAATGGTGATGATGGGTGCGGAGGTGGCTGGTGAGCCCAATCCAGGCCCTGAAGAGTCTCCCACATGTGGGACAGGCATGTGAAAACGTTGCCAACCATGGTTGGCAGGGATGGACATTTTAGTGACGCGTCTGACCTCAGCTACATAAGCTGCCTGGGTGAGGGTGCTGCGCCAGGATGGATGGTCGAGGGCGAGGGCCTCCCAGCTGGCAGCACTGATCCCAAGGTAACTGAGGGTGGCTTTGAGGCTGTCCTTGTATCGCTTATTCTGCCCTTCAGCTGTGTGCTTTCCCTGGCACAGCTTGAGACCGCTTCGCTTCCAGACGTTTCTGAGCAGTCTGCCATAGGCAGCACTCGCTTTAGCAATTCTGTTGTTGACCTCCGCATTGATGTTTGCTGAGATTGAGAGAGTGCTACCCAGGTAGGTAAAGTGCTCAACTGTTTTTAGGTGGCATCCCTTGATTGTGATGTGCGGCTGCTGGTAGGGCTTGCCGGGGGCAGGCTGTAGCACGACTTCGGTCTTTGTGGAGCTGATGGTCAGACCGAAGTCTTCGCATGCTACTGACAGACGGTCCACCTCTGCCTGCATCTCATGCTCGGTGCTGGCGTTTAGGGCACAATCATCAGTGAACAGTAGGTCCCTGAGTGTGCTTTCTTTTACTCCGGTCATTGCCCTCAGCCATTATAAGTTGAATAGTTTGCCATCCATTCTGTATCTGATCATCATACCCTCTCGGCTATAGCGAAAGGCATCTGTCATCATGGCCGAGAAGACCATACTGAAGAGCATTGGGGTAAGCACGCAGCCCTGCTAGACACCATTTGTGACGGGGAAGGCCTTTGATTAATCTCCATTGTCGAGTACTGTGACCATCATCCCATCGTGGAACTGCTGGACGAATCTAGTGAACTTGGGTGGTAAGCCAAAGTTTTCCATTATTTTCCAGAGTCCATCCCTGCTGACCATGTCAAAGGCCTTGGTTAGGTCTACGAAGGTTGTACAAAGATCACGGTGCTGTATTTGGCACTTTTCCTGAAGCTGGCAGGCAGCAAAGATCATGTCTGCAGTGCTGCGCCCAGCATGGAAGCCACACTGACTTTCGGGGAGAATGTCCCTCTCAAGATGCAAAAGGAGGCGGTTGAGGAAGAGTCGTGCCAAGATTTTGTCTGCTATGGAGTAAAGAGAGATGCCTCTGTAGTTATCGCAGGACTGGTGGTTGCCCTTTCTTTTGTATATATGTACTATGGTGGCATACTTAAATTTCAACGCCAGCAGGATCTCTTCTATCACTTGACTTTAAAAAGGCATTTAACTGCATCTGGCACAAGGGGCTTTTCATGTAAGAGGGCCTCATTCAAGTTATTGAAGCACTGTACAACTGTTCAATTCGTGTGGTAATTCTCAACAACCAGCTAGGATACTTCTTTCTGCTAACAGTGAGTGTCCATACGGGATCACAAATAGCAACAAACACACACACACACACACACACACACACACACACACACACACAGAGGAGGAGACCGCAATATCTGGAGAAAACCACTGACGATAAGACGATAAGCCCTGTCAACAAGTTTCACATGAAGAGAAAGGTATGCTGGTGCCTAGATATGAACCCACAACTGATTTTTATTGTTGTAGCTTATGTAGGGAAAGAATCCAGGCACTGGAGACCAAGTGCCCGAGAAAGCTGCTCTGAATCTTGTACAGGGAATGCAAAGAATGGCTTCACGCAGAGCATAGTTGCCACTCTCATGGAACACCAGGAATGACTGATTGCAACTGTGAAGCAGCACAAGCCATCTGGTTTGACCATGTGACACTGTTCATCCTTCAAAGTAACTTGGAGGGGAAGTCAAAGCCAAGGTGGACAACAGAAGAACTGACTGTTAAACATGATGGAGTGGACTGGTTGTTCCATACGGGACCTGCTCACCAAAGCTTGACAGGCCTCAGTGGTGAGCTTTGTCAGGTGCTGCAACTGTCCAGTTGTTACCCCTCCCAACCCTCCAATGACCAGATGTCAAGAGGTTCGAAAAAAAGAAAGAAAAAGAACATAAATGCAATGAACAGTTCCTAACTGCAATAAAGAAAAAAGAAACTTTAGCTGTTGTTTTTTAAAGTTAGGCACATTCTTTGAACATTCAAGATTGTGGTCAGCAAACTGAAAAAGAAGGAAAATTAATACACAATTGTTATGATGGTTTTAAGAGTAGTAGTCAGTTTAACTGCAATAGTCAAGCATGAAACAAATAGTTTACCCCGTGATCCCGTTCAGCAATAGGGTATGGGCTAAGCCATGGCCGAGGCATGAAGTTCAGATCGTCATGCAGTTCTCTTGCCAGTTCCTCATCAGCTCGGAAAATGGCATCCATTTCTTCCTGCAGTAGTTGCCTGGCGAACCCTGCATCACTTGAAGCACTTCCTGGGCGATTCAGCTGGTCATTGGAGGATGGCTCATCATCTTCTGAGGACAGAGAGTTGTCTATTCCAATCTGTTGTATACTGGTCCTGAAAGTGGGGACAGCTGAAGCTGCATTACTTGTGTCAGTGGAGTCCACTACAGGTGGATCAGTTCTTGAGCGACCATTGCTGCCTGAGAACGCAGCAGCGTGGGCCACAGCAGCATTATCTCTCTGCAAATATGTTGGATTTTGCGAAGACAAGCTTCGATGACGAAGAATGGGTCGGCCGAACAGCTGGGTGTGGCGATTCATCTGTCGATCACCATTTTCTCTCCTTGAAGGCCTTTGTGTGTTGGGCTCATTCAAAAGGGAACTGGGTGTAAAGCGCCGTGCCTCAAGAGGCCCTGTTCTGTGGTCTATAGGGGGAAACCTACTTCTTACAATAGAGTTTGGCATGCTTCCTCTTCGTGTCAAGCTGGTACCGTCGCCACCACCACCGTGAGAACTGTTCCTGTTGTTATTACTCCTATTTCTTTCAGGCATTCTTGGAGATGGCAGTAAGGCTGTGGTTCCACTAGATCCATTTGGTGTCTCCTTTTGTTGACCTAGAGAACCATCAGCGGGAGGCATGAGACCATTATCAGAGGGCTGCTGTGAGAAGCCCGAAACCTGACCAAGGGCCGCTGAACCATGGCTGGGCTGAGTGTGCCGACCATTACCTGCCCCTGCCCCAAGCACTGTTTTAGGCTTAGCTCCAGAATTCTCCATAATAAGTTTAGGCTCAAGGCATAGCTTTTCTAAATGTCTGAAACAAATAAGAGACAAAAGTTCTGAGTTAAGGCCTATGCATTGAATAATTTTTGTTTAAAATGAGTTATCTTTTTCTCAGTAGGAATACACTTAGCTGTTAAAGGATGTTAATTTTTTTTTAACTTAATACCTTTCTTCTGCAAGCTCCTTCAGCCAGATAATTCTATAGTACAATTATATGGTATATTTCAATCAGTTATTCACTCATTCATTACCGGTTTTTCTATCCATACATCCACTGATTTTGTTTTAAGCACAACATGTCATTGGTTAAAGTCCAAAAATTCAGCTGCAGTCATCTCATTTTAGAAAAACAATAAAAACAAAAATTATCTTTCCACCATGATTATAGACAGCTATCTGTTTAACCCTTCCTGTGACATCAAATGTTTACTCATAAGGACAGCAGCCAGCACACTGTCTAACGTTTTCCAGTTTGTACATCTGCCAAGAACATGTTGGCTTTTCACTATACATGTTTGACTGAACTGCATAAATTTAGCCATTAATTGAAAGGGCTGTTTTACTTTTTATTCATCTTTAAGCATATAAAATTTTAAAATCAAAGCATATGCAGCTTCAGCTTCCATGGATGATGCACAGCCAATTTAACAGAACGGTTGAGTCATATTTTAAAAGAAACAGAATTCTAGCTTTGGTGGATAATTGATTCACTTCGATTCATTTTGTAACTCCTCCCATCTTTATTTTATTTCAGTACAAAGCACCCCTCCTATAGGTTTGTAGTGAAGCCTATATCACTGCATGCAGTACTTTTGTCAGATGATCTTGTAAACATCTAAATCAGAGGTTTTCAAACTGTGGTATGTGTACCACTACTGGTACGAGAAGGTTTGACAAGTGGTAGGCAACCACCACGCGCGGCAAATGTGCCAAAATAAAAGAATGTGTATATATATATATATTACGGGAGTTGTATGTTGGGTTGGGAGGTGGTACTCGGTCAATTCGAATTTTCGAAAGTGGTACGTGTCTGGAAAAGTTTGAAAACCTCTAATCTAAATTATACTACAACCAACAGAGCAATATTTCACTCAAGATAATAATTTATTTAAGTTATTCATGCATTCATTCTTATGCAACCTCATGATAAGCATAAAATTCTAAATCTTTTACATTTTCTCATAAGTTAATACCACAGAGCTTTAGCTGTAGACCTATTGTGCAGTTTCCTAGAGAGCGTAAACAAAGTGCATACTGTATTGTAAAACCATAGCAATATCATAAATCATTCAAACAAAAGTTAAAATTCTCATGAAGTTTGCATGTTTTAAATGATTGAAGTATACACTGTATAAAATATGAGCAAGTTGTGGATATTTTACACACACAGTGTGAAAAAACAACAAAAAATGTCATTCGTTGACTATTTTCATCAGCTTGCATAGTGTAAATTACATTCCCTTCATTGAGATAATTAGCTGAGAACCTGATAAAAATGCAAAATTAATTTGAAAGTATGCAAAGCTATAACCAGAGATGTACATGATCTATATGCTCTTCAAATTTAATGTATCTTAGTTACTGTCGCTTCTCTAGACAGTATATAGAGTAGCAGACTCGTAAACCGGTAATGCAGACCATGATTTTTATACTTGACACTAAATGACTTCGAATACAGCATTGTCTGCAAATAGCAAATGTGATTAAATGCAAGGCAACTTTCTTCTATTTTTTGTTGTTCTATTTAATCTTTTTTTTATTTTCTTTTACTTGTTCACCCAGACCGCCACTGTCTAGTCGGCAGATGAGTGACACTGCAGTGTGCGATTCGTAATGCGTTTGGAACTTTCTTCAGCGAAAGAAACACATAAAACTTTAGTCCTGTAACAGCAGTAGCGAATGAAAGAAAAACTTAAGTCGGGGGCAATCATCTTTCAAAAGGAAGTTAAAAGGAGAATTAACAGCTGAAGCTGGAACCGTGCTTCTTTTCTTTTAACGCCCATGTCAAACTATTTTTGTTTTTATTTTCGTCTCAGGAAAAGAGGTTGACTCACGGATCATTCAACAGTCCGACGAATTACGACTTTAAACAAGTCAGCTGAACAAACTACAAACACAGATGGAGATAACACCTCTAAATACAATTAATGAGGATGTGCTTCAACAGAATAACTAATAAATATTGTTAAAGGGAAGACTCACCAACAATGTCGGAAGGTTTCCATGGCCTAGGCAAGGGAAACAATCTTGTCGGAGAGTTACGTATCTTAACACGTTGTCGCCTGCTTGTTCGTCATTTACAACGAACATGACGAGAGAGATCGAGCTTTGCACAAACATAAAAACTAAACTTGTTCCTTTTGGGGACCGACAGAAGGAGGAAAAATTTATGGAGACCTTTTCTGAATATATTTAGCCTCAAATTTCCAATTAACTGATCTCAAGTTTTTTTTTTCTCCACTGCTTGCTGCCGCGCAAGTGCTATGAACAATGATTCTATTTATGATCGATACGTATATTTCCAGGGCATATTTTGCTTTAGTGCCAGCTCCTATATATTATATATATGTACAGGTACGATATAGTCCACCAAACATAATCCTCTGTAATCTAATGTATATAGCTATTTAGTCTCTACTGTCTCTTCACTTTCATAGTATTTTTAAATCCAGTATTGTTGTCCGCCGATCCTATAACATTTCTTTCACGCACTCTAAATATCTTTCTGTTATTGTTATTGCTATTATAATTTGAAGGTGTGGATTTTGTTTATTCGGTTGAAAAAGTATTGTTATTTATTGACAAAGTGTTCTGGAAAACAAAGTTATTTGGATTCGAGCTGTGTATAGGCTGGGCATGCAGATAGCATATATTGGAAACGTTCTGATGTTTGCATCATGCAACCCAGCGGCGGCGTTTGGGGGTGGCAAATGGGGCGGCCGCCCCAGGCCCCGCTCTCGAAGGGGCCCCGCGCTTCAGCCCCGAGGTCATCTTTATTAAGGTGACCAGACGTTTAGACGGGACAGTCCCGCTTTGGACCTCGTGTCCCGCCTGCTCATAAAATGTCCGGGCAGGACGCCCAATGTCCCGCCTTCTGGCAAGTCCCTCAACGTCCCGCACGTCTTTAAAAATCTGAGTACCCTCGCCGGTGGTCGTCTGCTCGTTCCTCTTAAGGTGTCATCTTCTTTGGTTACGGTTGTCCGAGTTCCCCCACTTTCCAGTGGCATTAACTTTCCTCCCTACCCTAACCCCACGCCAGCTGACTACACACCAAACCTAGTGAGAATGGAATGGACAACAAATGAGTACATAATGGCCTTCACTTGCCAAATTTATTGTGTAAAGTGTAGCTGTTTGAAGTCGCTCACTTTCCTTTGAAAGCAGGTGCCCCCTTTGCCCTCTGACGACTCTATCAGACATGTCTGTTATTATTTTTTTTAATCTTTTTACTTTCTCTGTGTTAGAATGCTACAGACTGCCGATTTCTGCTCTGTTGTACTTGATATAATATATTTTTAGCAAATTAACCTAGGATGATGTTAAAAATATGAAAACAAGTGCATTTGACATTTTGGCAGACGATGCCGATCCAAAGGCATCCACAGGCCGTGTTTGAGCCCACCCCTGGTATAGAGTTGTAGACTAATGTAGTTTGTTTGGTGATGGAAAAACGGGAAGAGAAAGTTTCACTGTGTCGTGAAGTAACTATGGGAAACAAGCTCCTTTCACATCTGACTTAGGGCTTAGAGGTTGCAGTGCCAGCGGCGGGCCCCATCCTCTCCATTCACAGAGTGGCCGTGCATCAGTAACATACCCCTCTCTTTACTGTCAACTCCAACTTGCTTGCAGGCCCCTTCAGTGGCACATTAATTCAGAGACCTTAATGCACGAACTTTCTTCTAGAATCTAGACAGTTCATGCGCGACAAATCCTGGGTGTACAGCGGCCTTCTGACAAGTGGCCCGCTACCCCGACGGCCCCGCCTACCTTCAACATGGAAATTGTATACTGCAGACTTGAAACTTAACATCAGCAGGTGTAATGCTTGGGTGTTCCTTCTTCAGACCAGAAAAAGAAGAAGGAAAACAATATAAGGTAGGAATATTTATATTTAAATTTTAAAAAACCGTTTTTCTTTTTTAAAATGGAATACTGTAGTGGACAGATCTGCCGTTGAAAGCACCACTACTCGGCAAAGTCAAAGGAAAGGTTCCCCCACCCACCTCCTTTTTCGGCGTTCTTTGTCGGTGACGACACCATCATCTGCACGCGTCCCGCTTTCGCTTTACCGAAACGTCTGGTCACCTTATCTTTATGAGTTTGTCAACTGAAAATATATTTTGTGTTAAATGAAAAATTACTGAGAGGGGCTCTTTAAAATCAGACTTTTTTAAGGTCAAAGTCCGAAAGCCTCGTCAATCGCCTCTATGTCTTCGAAAATATAATCCTTTAAGTGGTCGCAGGTATTCTTTATACAAATACCCGAAAATTACAAAAGGTGTGGATGGCTTGTCCGTTTTTATTTGGCTGGTGAGTCATAATCCTGTACAGGTACCCGGATAACATGTAGCTTTAACTAGAAACATATTCCAGTCTGCGTCAGGGACCTGGTCAGAGTACTAGGACTGAGTGCATGTGTGCGGACGAAAGTCATGAGTGATGGGAGTTTCTGGAATGTGTGCCTGTTTGATGTTAAAGAAGAAAGAAAGAAAAGGTGTGACGGGAGAGGGAGAGAGCGGTCAGCGAGGAGAGATAGGGGTAGAAAGCAATGGGCGAGAAGAGGTGAAACTGGACGCTAAATGGAGGGGAGGAGGATTGTGTTTCCGATGGAAGCGAGAAGTCACTGCCGGGACAGTGTACTTGTGGGAAGGGAAGAAGAGAAAGGGATTCGGAGAGAGGTGGACGCTTTTTAGGAGTAGAGAATCATTGCCTAGAGTTTAGACATTGAAACCGTGCGTTCAGCTAGTGTCTCGATAGTGGTGCACACGGAAACATTAATTAACGGTGTTTCAAGGTGATTTTCACCATTTCGCATCGACGCCATGAGTGGAAGGCCCCGAGATAGATTTCGCAAGTATGAATCAGGTTCATCAAAAGCGCAGAAACGCAAGTTAAGAGAAGAATTTGTTAAAAGTCAAACAGGAGCGTTGGACAAGTACATGTGCTTTTCAAAGGAGGTCGTTAAACAGCAAGAAAATTTTGATTTAGTCCTGGATTCTAACTTGACATGTGAGGAAGGCAGTGGGAAAAATGACAATGATTGTTGTGATGATGGTGATAATGAATCTTTGAGTGATTTATCGTCAGCTGCGAACTCCCAGAACTTAGCAGTTAGTGAGGACAAAAGCGGCTATTCTGAAAACATTGATGCAGGAAATAGTTCATACCCACATATCGAGATCGTAAAAGATATCTACGATCCGGGTCATTGGGAATATGTAACCAATGACGTACGGGATTTGCTGGTGGAGAAAGGTCCCATCAGATTACCTGACGACTATGAATATCCTATAAATGAAGAGAAGAGACATTTTTCACGGAATTTTTATATTCGGAAGATGGCAAACAACGAATGTGTAGATAGGCGATGGCTGATTTATTCGCAGTTTAAAGATGCAGCATTCTGTTTTTGTTGCAAGCTGTATGGAAAATCTTCCGCGGGAAAATTGTCAAACGGAGGTTGTAATGATTGGAAACATCTCGGAGTAAAACTGCAAAAACACGAGCTTACTGCAGAGCATATTAACAACATGAAAACATGGTTTGAAGCTCTAAAGCGGATGTCCTGGAATGATGGCATAGACAGTATGATGTTGAAGCACATAAAGAAGGAAAAACTTCATTGGCGTGCAGTCCTGACAAGAATCCTGGCCGTCGTGCAGTATCTTGCTGAAAATAACTGTGCGTTTCGTGGGAAGACAGAAAAGCTCTATCAACCGAACAATGGTAAATTCTTAGGATTAATTCAAGTACTTGCAAAATTTGATCCAACCATCCAAGAGCACGTTCGTCGTATTAAAGATGGGGAAACGCATGATCATTATCTAGGGCACCAAATCCAGAATGAGTTCATAGAATTGATGGCATCTAAGGTGAAGAAGATAATTATCGATAAATTGAAACGTGCAAAGTATTTTTCAACGATCCTTGATTGCACACCTGACGTCAGTCACAAAGAACAGCTGTCTCTGATTGTGCGCTTTGTCGATATCGATGACTGTGACATAAAAGTAGTGGAACATTTCATAGAATTTTTTATTGCTGAAGACACTACAGGCAAAGGATTGTCGGAATTGTTGCTAGCAGCACTCGAAAAACTTGGCTTAAATATCGATGACTGTCGAGGACAGGGATACGATAATGGAGCTAATATGAAAGGAAAACATCAAGGAGTGCAAGCCCATATACTTCGCGAGAATAGTCGGGCATTTTTCACACCCTGTGCCTGCCACAATCTCAATCTTGTGTTGGGAGATATGGCCAAGAGCAGCTCACAAGCAGTGACATTTTTTGGGGTTCTGCGAAGAATTTATGTGATATTTGCCGCTTCACCAGGAAGATGGAAGATTTTGGAAGATGCTGTCCCTTATAACACAGCAAAATCACTGTCGGACACAAGATGGGAATGCCGTTTACAGAGTGTAAAAGCATTGAGGTATCAAATGAGCGAAATAAGGGAGGCCCTTTTCACTGTAGCGGACGAGTCCAGGGACCCTATGGTAAAAACCGAAGCCGAATCTCTTGCAAATTTTGAGGTGGGAAATTTTGAGTTCATACTTGCCACGATCATATGGTATGACATTCTGTTTGCTGTTAATACTGTGAGCAAATCGCTACAATCTGCCGACATGCAATTGGATGTAGCAATACAACAAATTAAAGGACTCGTGACATACTTAACAAAGTATCGGGACACTGGTTTTCATTCTGCTATGATTACTGCAAAAGAAATTGCAAGCAAAATGGATGTGGAACAAGTATTTAAACAGAAAAGAAACCGACGAAAAAAGAGACAATTTGACTACGAGAGGACGGATGAAAGAACGTCATCAGGTGAACATGCTTTTAGAACGGAATATTTCTTTTGCATAATGGAGCAAGCAATTATGGCTATGAATACACGGTTTGAACAACTACAACAATATGAGACACTCTTCGGATTTCTGTACAACATAAACACCATGCGACAATTGAATGATGAAGACTTGTTAAAATGTTGCATGGACCTTGACTTAGCGTTGCGCTCGGAGAGTTCACGTGATTTAGACGGTGCAGATTTGTGTTCAGAACTCAAGATTTTTCGAGACATTTTGCCCGAAGGTGTAAAGTCATCCATGCAGTGCCTTCAGTACATTTGGAACATTCGGGATTCATTTCCAAACACGGCAATAGCGTACAGAATCTTGCTAACAGTTCCAGTCACAGTCGCAAGCGCCGAAAGAAGCTTCTCCAAATTGAAGTTGGTCAAGAACTATTTGAGGTCAACCATGTCTCAAGACAGGCTTTGCGGCTTGGGGATTCTTTCAATAGAAAAAGACATTGCTTCCAATCTGGACTACGAAGACGTCATCAATGAATTTTCCACACGGAAGGCAAGAAAAGTGGATTTCATAATTCATAAATAAACATTAATGTAAAACTTTTAGCTTGAAAACTCTGAGACTGACGTTGATATGCAGAAGGCTGCTATGTCCATATACAGCCTAGTCGTCATCTCTTTATTGCATGTCTCGTATTGACTCATTGCTAGCTGTGTTAAACAAGTTGTGACAAAAAAATTGACGTTCAGAAAACACTTCTAAGTTCTAATTAAGCAAATTATTGAACCCATGTCTTCACGCTACACCCGACAATAATAAGAAGCAGTTTTAAGTTATCGTCACCATATTATTTCGATTTAAGAAAAAACCGCTACTGTCACAAACGGTGGGAAAGGTTACGATCAATTAAAACACTAAATTCGTTCGTTATTTTGCGAAATTGATCCAGCCTATCTAACTGTATATAAATCAGTGCTTCCGGCATCATATTGATATTGATACACGTACTCCATTACCCCGGCCCCGCGCTGATGGTCGGCCCCAGGCCCCGCGTATTCCTAACGCCGCCTCTGATGCAACCCATATATAGTTTCATGTGACTACGGATAATTATATATATATATATATATCTGGATTTCTTGCTGATGAATCTTCCGCCTTCACTTATAGAATCTAGAACGATATGAGGCCGTACACGTCCATGATGTGAACTTAACACACAATATGCCAAACATATCAAACGTTCGACAGGTGGCTTTTATGAACGCACACGGCCTCTCCCCCGCACACGCACGCACTATAGCATGAAGTTTGTGAAAAATATAATCATCTTTTACAGCCATTTTTCTGGTAAACATGACGACAACTGCGATGTTTACGAGCCCCATTAAAAGGCAGACATCACTGCCATGTGCACTAACACTATCGGTCGCAATTCGCATGAGTGTCAGTCTTCGCACGTGTACTTCTTTTATTTTACAAGTGTGTTTAAAATGTAAGAGGATTATAACTAATACTGTGGATCTATCCATAAAATCTCTTGAAAATTACAGATGAGGGGAAAGAGATATAATTAATTCACTTAAAGTGTTCCATTCTTCAAGGAAGAATAATGATGAGGTATAGCTGACGAAGAATAAATTGAAATGTAAATAGCTGGTAAAGAAAAAAATCATCTTTTTTCCATCGACATTAAATGACTGAGGGTAATAAACAAATAGCAAAGCACTTAACACAGTCAGGTATTTTAAAATCTGTTGTTATTTATTATATTATTTCTTGATGTTTTGTTTTATACAAAGGATTTTTATGTCTGTACTTATTAGTTTTATTTGTGACAATCGGTGTATGACCAGCTATCCACGACACTGCAAGTATGTAAAACTATCTTACCAGGCTTAACACCTTAACGGTGCTAATAACACCAATCACAACGCACTGTGTGCTATTTGTGTCACAGCAACACGTCTGGATAAAACTTTCTTCTTTCATATTAATTGTGTACATTTAATATCAGGATGATACGCTTGCAATTCACTCCCTTGAGGCAAATCATCACGCCTCAATCATTAATGTTAAACGCGGTTTGAGAAATGTCATCAGTTCTTTTTAAAAAAATCTGGCGGGGATATTTGCAATTGGTTCTAAGTATAATATTCAGAGCAAAGCTGTTTTCTCAGAAGGTTGCATTTCGGTACAGACCGATCAGGTTTCATCTAATTTCACTAAGATCGAGAACACCCGAAGGTCGGCCTACAAGAGCTTGTTGTTGTTGGTTTACACCCCAAAGACTGTCGCAAAGTCGCTTGAAGAAAAATCCTGTCCTAAATTAGAGGATAAAGAAACTTTAACACGTTCAGCTGCAAACAGTAATGAAACAAAAAACGTTTTTCCTGCAGAAGTGCTATTTATCCTGGGATTACAAACAGTTGATCGATTTGTTGACCTGTGAGCTCACTTGCTGTCTCGGAAGAGGAAACACGGAGCAGGTGATTCGCCATCATATGCAATGGCATGTAAAAGGACAATGACTGCCTTTGGAATCGGAATGATTCTCCCTGCAAACCTCGTCGTTGTTGTTAATTCTTTCTTCACGTTTTCTTTACTGGCTACCTTTACATCGACATTATCGCCTGTGCCCTTATCGCTGACGACGAAGCTTGACGCCCTCGCTCGTGGCGAAACCTCTGTTCATCAAAATAGGACTGCTACAAACTCCTCCTCATCATCATCAGCATCATTGATAGTTCCAACCCGAGAAGTCAGCCGCATGGTTTCCTCTTCTCTGGGGAAGTCATCACCAGATGGCGAAGATGAACTGCTGGAGCGTGCGGGAAGCCTTATCGATGCCTACACTAGGGGAAGGTATCCGTTGTCAGGATCAAGCCAGCCTACAAATGAAAGTTCCCATAGAAAGGAATCAGCTCAGTACTCCTACTTTATAGCTAAAGAAGTAGCCAGAGCAGGTTGCAAAAATGCTACAAGTTCTGCTCCAGAACAGACCGGAGGAAATGTCGCAGATTTTGATGTAGACAATCAAACGACGGAGATATCGTCGCTGTGCAAAAACAGAACAGCGCAGTTGAAACAGTCTGTCCAGCAAGGAGAGGAGTGGGCGTTGAAAAGTGAGTACATATAGTCATTCGAGGAGGTAGTGTGTGTGTGTGTGTGTGTGTGTGTGTGTGTGTGTGTGTGTGTGTGTGTGTGTGTGTGTGTGTGTGTGTGTGTGTGTGTGTGTGACACGTGAGTTTCGACGTTTGTTTTCCTTTATGTATGCGTGAATGGACAGCAGGGGAAAGCTAACAATTGACATCACGAATGTGCAAACGCCCGAATGCACGGATGTACGCACGCACGCACGCACACGCACACACACACACACACACATTGTCTCTCTCTACCCTTCCCTTTCTCTTCTTCCCTGCCCAGCTTTCCGCTAATTTCTTCTTCTCGCTCGCGCTTTAGAGGCAAATGAATATAAACCAGGTCAATGTCGAGCTTTGCACTTCTAAACTAGTGATGGACTCTAACGGGAGACCAGGGCCAGGGGTGTTTCAGAGGCGACTCAGCTGGTTCGGTGCCTTTGACGAATGTCTTGGGGTAGAAGCTTCTCCTCGGCACACCAACTCCTCCTGGCGCGGGCAGTACTGTCTCCTCACGGTCTCGCTAAAGGAGGTTAGGGAAGCTCAAGACAGAGCTAATAGTTTAGCATGCCTGCCTACCTGCCTGCCTGCCTGCCTGTCTCACCCAACTCAAAATTCAATATCTTTCTTGTTCTATGTCTATAGTTCGTCTTCTTTAAAATGAGTACCAGTCTGATTTCAAATCTTCTTTAAAATATCGTGAAAAACAGCATAATTGAATTCTTCCTTATAATTTAATAATAGATAAATCTGTCACGTTTCGTGCATTATCATTATGAACAAACTGGAGAAATAAGAGAAATATATGTCTGGTGAAATACGCAATTAAATCGTCTACTTGATTATTTCTATTATCTGAGTCCGTCGAAGACTTTAAACACACAGCTACGTTAACACTTCCGAAAAGTTTAGTTAGCTAAAACTGTTTTAAATAAATCTACATTATTTTGTCAGATAGCAAACGTAACCGCCGTGGTTGGAGTGTGTGTGCCTGAAGGATGCTCCAACAGTGACGTTTATACTGCAATGGTCGATGGTGAGCCTCTTGTCTTTCACAGTGTTAAAATTACTCCGCATTGTTTGTTTGCTGTACCTTAGGCACATTTCCTTTTTGCATGTTGGTTTCTATACTCGAGAACAATTGCATATTAGATTACACGTGTGACGTGTGATGCCCGTGGGCAAGCGTGCACACGAGACATCTCGTCTGTGTGTAAGGGGGTATGTTGTGGGTGCGTATACAGTATGTGTGTGCATGCGTCACGCCTGGAGGTATATACATGCATGGGTAATAAATGCAAGCAAGATTTTTAAAACCCATATGAGCACACAAAAATGCTAGCTAAATGAAAAAGTGAGATAAAGAAAGGAGTGTTTTATGTCTATCTACATTGAGTCTGCCTGTCTCTCTGTGACACTATGAAATAAACACAAATTAGTCGTTGTTCAATTCTGCACACAATTCTCCAATACATCTGTGATCCCCAGAAGGTGTCCCGGGACTACAGAATACCTACGTGACACTCGACCAAATTCTCAATGTCGACTGCAAGCCCAGGAACCCACCACTGGACGCCACAAGCAAAGGTGTTTTGTAAGTATGTGGTTTTGAACACCATCATTCCGGGATAGAATACAGGGTGCACAGTTAACACCTCATCTCAAGTTAGCTTTTACGATGGTGTAAGCAGAACTGCTCACTGTTATATAGTCTGATGTATGGCTTGATGTAAGGTTTGAAATCAGAAAACTTATACAAACTCTGTTCTCTCCTCTTTTTTTTCAGCAAAGCGCACACGCACGCTTGTCAGTTTAGTTGTTAGATGACGATCTATTCAACGGACCAGTAGACCGTTCCCTAAAAGACTGCAGTTTTGTCATGTTTGTTCTATCGTCACGGTCAAGATAGGCTGCGGGGACCGCTACTAGACAAGTCTCTCAGTTGTATTCAAATGCTGGCGACTGTAAGGACATCAGTTAGAAATATATTTGACAGCTAGAAAATAGATGTCGGCGGAAATTACGCTTCCAGTGTAGAGGGGAGAGCAACAAAGCACATGTTTACAAAGGAAAAACAATTTGAAATCTGAAACCCGGTTTATAAAGTTACGACCGGTCAACTCAAAAATGTCAGACTGAAAGCTTACTTTGTCTGCAAATGGTACTATCTGTTTGTCAACCCGTCTCCTGTCTTATGTCTCTGTTTATCAATCCTTGTGACCATCCACAAACCTCAAAGATTGTGTGTGTGTGTGTGTGAGAGAGAGAGAGAGAGCGAAAGAGAGAAGGTGTATGTGAGAGAGAGAAAGAAAAGGTGTGTGTGTGTGTGTGTGTGTGTGTGTGTGTGTGTGTGTGTGTGAGAGAGAGAGAGAGAGAGTGTGTGTGTGTGTGTGTGTGTTAGAGGGAGAGCATGATGCATGCCGACGTGTCAATGACCGCAGCCGCTTGTTGTGGTTCGTTTCTCAGGTCGTTCCTGTCACTCGTCACCATTGTAATAATTGGCGCCACACTTTTCGACGTGTTTGCGCTAAACAAAGCAACACACAAAGTTCCAGCCGGTCCAAAAGATTTGTCTGTTCTGCTGAGACCATCCAGCGTCAGACCTACCGAAGAAACAAAGCTTCTGAGACGTCCTCTGGCAGCAACCAAGGAGCCCACACTGCGTAACTCCACACCATTTGTTTTTCTAGGAGTATCTTTAGTTAACAGTCCAGTGCCTAGCCTGCTGTTTTAAAAATGTTAATCATTTGCATATAAATAAAATTAAAAAAATAAGAGAAAATTTTATTTTAGTTGAGCTTCATCAAAGTCTAATTAACTGTAATTGTTCTTTTTCCTACCGCTAAGAATCTTTAATGAGCCCTTTCTTTTAAAGCTTTCGGTCTTTTTTCTTTTCTCGTATTCATTCATTTTTATTCATTTATTATTGTACCATTCTCTCCTTCTACAGCTACTTACCATTCCGGTTTATTTGTTTATTCTATCTTGTTTTTTTGTCTTTCTGTTCTTGTGAGCTGTTCCTATGTCATCTTACTGAGACACACGAAACCACGGTGCCCCTGATACATTTGTTTCAGCAGTTGTCCTGCAGTGTTTCCTATCTTTCTCGCTTAAAACCGGTTGGAAGAAGTTGATGGCGCCAGAGAATGAAGAGAAAGATCTCGAAAGCCTGGCTGAAGGTCAACGGTCACCCAACGTTCTGCGTTGTTTGCATGGTCTGCGCGTGCTGACTATGCTGTGGGTGATCATGAGTCACACCTGCCACTACGCGACAGTCGTTCCAGGTGTGTAGAGGTGTGTGTTTTTGTGTGTGGAGGGGAAGTGCACGCGCGATAAGTGTGTGTGCATGCGTGTACTGTGTGTGCATGTGTACGCATGTGCTACAGCAGCTGCCCATCTGCACAGCCGAAGAAAACACACAAAAAGGTAATATAATCAGGTAAAACAAGATGGCGGATAAGGCCATAGCTAACAATGGAAAATCGAAACGGGCTGACATAAGTGACACAAAATGCAATATGCTGCGTTTGTGAATCTCATTTACTGATGTTTCCTTGATCAAGGCGATGCTATATGTTAAAATATTTATTTTATGCATCTGATCCCCGAATTGATTTAGATAGATGTGCTTTAAAAAGGCATATCAATAACTTGGTTACCTTCACAGGTAGCGCTAAACAGTATGTTAGCCTGAAGCAATCTGGATTTATAAAATACACTCAAAAATTAATTTACTTCATTACTTTATTCCATCTTTCATCAAACTGCACCATTGCATTAGACATTCTAGGCGTTGATAATTTTCAATTTCTACATAGGGACCATGATGCTGCTTTTTATATCATATTAAAACCTCGATTTTGCGAGCCTTGATTTAACGATTTCCTCAGTATAACGTTCGTTTTCGGTGGTCCCGGCAAAAGCTCCATATATCCAATGCTTTTCAGTCCTCGAATATACGATCCTTGTTGTAACGATTTCCTCGGTTTAATCTTCGTTTTTCCTGGTCCCTCCAATGCATATCGCATGTAATCTGACTCTGATTAATGTTTTCACTAAGAAAATGCCCCAACACCGCTCACGGCTGTATTTTAGTACAGTATACTGTACACGTACCGCCACTACATTTACATACAGCGAACTTGTTGTTATCACGAAATATGCGAGGAAGCCGCGGCTTTGACATACAGCGGTGATGGAGTCGATGGCGACGCCGGAAGTGACGACGACGACGACTATTCTGAATCAACAGGTCCACCACGGTGACCACCGACAGTGTCCGAAATCCTCAAAGGGCTGGAAAAATACAATAGAATACCACTTTATTTATCCCCAAGGGCAATTCCACATTATGGAAGTTTGCATTTAGCGCACCCCGGGGCAGCGAAATGTTCAGACACTTGCAACGTGCGAAAAAAATTATGTTGCAAATACGGGCGCAACGCGCAAGACAGGCTACCTTGGATGACGTCATCCCCACAGTGAAATAAAGTACCGTATAAAAACGATAAGAACGTTGCTGCTCAACTGTTTACTTTTTACAACATAATACATTTAGACAGGATTATGATATTGTGCCTACCCGTACCTTCGCCATGTTTGGATGTAATGTGAAGCAAATAAAAGTGTTTCCTTGATATAACGTTTTCCTTGATTTAACGTTTATTTTGACGGTCCCTTGAGAAAACGTAAAATCGAGGTTTTACTGTATACACTTTCCTGTCATAATTTTTAGATGTCTACACTCTACAGTGTATTAAAATAGCCAAGAGTGTCTATTATATTAGGGAGCAAACATGTGTGCAGTATTACTCGGAAATAACTGTTTAGATCATTCCCCTCAGTTCCCTTATCCATTCTCGTGTTCTATTAATTAAAGACGCCCGTCTTTCCCCTTTTTAAGCCGCTAACACCATCCATGCGTGGGAGATGTACCGGAAGTGGTGGCTTATTCAGCCAGTCATGAACGGAATCTTGGGTGCAGACATCTTCTTTACACTCAGGTGGGAATAGTAGACACATTTGTTAATGTGACCATCATAACATGATGTTTGTAAGTCCTTCCTTTTCCTTTTCATTCATTCTAGATGTCTTCTTTTGCTTTTATCTTTCTAGTCTCCTTTCTTTCTTTCTTTCTTTTGTCCATTAGTTCAGTACCTAAGTAATTTAAGGTTACAAGGTATGTAATTGTAAAAGAGAATTTATCAGCTTTAGAAGCTGTTGGTTTATCAAAAAAATGACTTGACCGACATAATGTGAAAAATATTTTAAAATTTAATCTTTTTTATGGCTGTGTATTAGTGGCGCAACAGTAATAAATTTAATACTCCAAATGAATTTCTCGGATAAGACTTCTTGCAAGTCGCATTTTGAGAAAGAATTAGCAAGGCCAGAGTAAGCTCCAACATTGATGATCTAGTACCTAATTGTTCGTTCTATTTATCGACAGTGGACTCCTGGTCGGGTATCATACGTTAGGATACATGGACAGACTGGCCCAGAGACCTAATCTTTTCAGGTTTTTCTTTCGTCGGTTCTTGAGGTACAGGGTTTATCTCCTCAATCTGCTGTATAACTTCACGACTAGATAAATCTTTCCAGGTAAACTGATAATATTGAATTGTTACCGTTACATCGTCGTCGGATCATTTACAGTTTGAGACGGTTCACAGTCGGCCGGCAAGAATGATTTACCTTTTAACTGTTTCATACAGACTTTTTAAAGCACCTCATAAGTTGTTTCGAGTTTTCATCACGTGGTTTATGATGCAGGTTGACACCACTTTATGCATTAGTGATAGCCATATCTGCCTGGATCTCCCCACACTTTGGAGACGGGCCCTTGTGGCCTGTGACTGGCCCTGGAGGTCAGTGTCATACAAACTGGTGGACCAACTTGCTCTACATCAACAACTTCGTCACAGATGAAAAGGCGGTGATTGAATTTTTAGTGTTCTCAGTTTACTGTCTCTCCAGACGAACTGTTGGTGGCTACGGACATTTGGCCTTCTTGGAGAATAGTTGTTACTGATTCTGACTATTTACTGTCAGACTTACAAATTATGGCGTCTTTATAGCTTCTTTGTCTTCCTGCAGGTTTTGGGCTTAGGCATACAGCGAGGGACATTACATACTTAATCAAAATAGTACGTTTGTTAAAAAACATAATCCTTCATGTGAGAAGATATTATGGGTTAAGAACCTTTGAGTAGTCATGTACATTGCTTTTGCCGTGAGATAGCCTTAGTTGCAGACATGGCATAAAACACCAATTAACTAACTAACATGGGTTATGATAGCCCGAAAGTGACAAAACTTTGACTCTTGGCATGCTGTCTGTTTGTCACAGTGCCTTGACTGGACGTGGTATCTGGCCAACGACATGCAGCTCTATCTTATTTCTCCAGTCGTCATCTTCGTTTTTTACAAGTGAGCTCGCATTTTTGACTAAAGAGAAAGGTCAAGGCAAAGTCCCGTGAACTTATGGTCATTGGATACTGAGGTGTTAAAGGCTCCACAAATCGGGGTTAGGTACACTGTGCAACACGGGTATCGAACCGGTCCGTGTGGATATGCAGCCGTCATGTAAACACTTTGCCAAATTTGATCAAGCTTTTTCTCTCTCTCTTTTTTTTTTTTTTTTTTTTTTTTACATATTATTCCGTTGGAAAACGGTCTTCAAAGTATTTGAAATAAATTCTGAAGGCTGTGATCGTTGTGCTTGTTTAGTCAAATAGCAGAAGCAAGCTTGACGTAGGATGTTTACAGTGACTTTAGCCAAGGAATGCACCGGTTATACTGCAAATATATCGAGAACAACTTGACCTTGAAATGTATATTTCCTTTGTAGGATATTAACAGAGATCTTTATCTTGGAACGCACCTGTCGTTGCCAGGTCGACGAAATCACACACTAGTTTCTCTTAGAATTGCTGAAGACAGAAATACTTCGACTTCGAATGAGAAATTTGTTGCAAAGAGTTTAGAAAGACAAACATAAAGATGCAGTGCAAGCAGAGAGAGAGAAAGAGAGAGAGATCAGAAGAACTCAAGCAATTTAAAGCTCAATGAGAAATTGTGTATCTTTAGTGTCCTGAAGAACAGTTTGCTGACACTGCACTCTGGTGTTGCAGCAACCCAGTAATAGGGATTCTCGTATCCTTTCTTCTCGCGACCGCTTCTGTAGTAGCCACTGGCTTTGTGACGAAGCATTACAGTGTCCCCGCTGGACCTTCAGAAAGTCTTGAGTGAGTATCTGAGTACATACACAACGCTCATAACTTAATTTTTTATCTTTCAAAGTATTTTCTCGTAGTACTATGTGCTTTATATACAATTTTTAAGGGTTTTGTTCGTTTTTGGTTTGCGTTTGCGTTTGCGTGTTTTTGTGACATGTTCCTTCTGTCCTTCTGTCCCACAATCTTAATATCTAATTTTTTTAACATGATTGTTTTTATCGAACATGACTATATCTGTTGATATGAAATATACCGTTTAATTTTTTCAGTGATTATTATTTCCTGGTACAATAGATCATGCAGACTTATCTTTTTCGACTTGTTCTTACCTTAAGTTCAACTATTTTTTTCGGCATGTTTTTAAAGCAGCTTTTTCGAATGCTTGTATTTACCGGACTTGTAGCCTTATACAAGTTGTGTTTAACGTGTATGTATTGGCAATAGCTTTATGAGAGGGGAGTTCTACCAACAATACATCATCAAGCCGTACTGCCGTGCCGCGCCTTATGTCATCGGCGTGTTGACTGGATGCCTCCTGCAGAGAAATTGTTTTGCGAAGTTCAGCAAGGTTTGGCAATCTCTTTCTCAGAAGCTGTAGGTGTCTTCGTGTATGCGAAGAAAAATAAATAAATAAATAATGTCAGTAGCTGTTCAATGTTGTGCTCAACGCGAAATTCTAATATGATGTTTGCAAGACTACTTAACAGCGGCAGCAGGTAACTCCCCAAAAACTGTTGTTTGAGATGTCCTTTTTCGTATCTGACGACTTTTAGAGTCACACAAGCGCAACGATCTTTGATATTCATAATCAAATGTATAAACCCATCAGTTATGTCCATTAGTTTCAGTTCGTTGAGCTTCGGTCAAACGTCTTCTGGAAGACAAAGGGTTAAGACCTGGAGTTTGTGATGCCGCTATGGTTGACGACTTAATAATTATTAGTTATCATTGCGCGATGTAGACATCAAGTACCGTGAAGTGAATAAATAAAACCAAACCAGTGAAATGGGAAGTAATGTGCGTTGACCCCCCCACCCCAATACTCCAAACTACGTTTGCAGATACTTAACAGCTGTGTTTGGGCAGCTGTCATCGCCAGCTGTCATGCCGTTTTGTACGGTACAGTGGGAATGGCCGGATCCAGCCAGTCGGTGACGGCGATTTACCTCGCTATGCGCCACCTGGTGATGGGTGCCGGAGTGGCCTGGCTTGTGTACTCCTGCTCTACCAACAACGCAAGTACGTTTCCAATTTTGTTTTCTTTCACTTTTTTGGCTCAAAGCCAAGCAAGAAAGATACAATGCACAGGTTAATGTTCGGGCGTTCGTACAAGTCGCGAGGATCCAAATGGAGTTGTAGAACTATTATTGGAAGTAGCAGCGGCTGCTGTCGGTGCTAAAAACATTTTCTGCTGTAACAATATGGTCAGAAATATGAGTGAGGAATGAACATGGTGTATGACAGCAACAGTAATAATAATAATACGACGACGACGACGATGATGATGATGATGATGATGATGATGATGATGATGATGATGATTCTCCAGACGTCTTTGATGTTTGTAGCTTTGTGCTCGTGCCGCAGGGCCTCTGAACGCAGTCTTGTCATGGAAAGGGTGGGTGGCCTTGAGCCGTTTGACTTACTGTGTGTACCTGACGCACCCTTTGGCGATCCTGAGCTACTACCTAAGCCTCAGAATACCTTTCTACTTCTCCAAATTCAGTATTGTAAGTATGCTACATAAACAATGATGCTCTTTGTAAAAAGAAAGCTGATGTACGATGAAGAGGGTGGACAGGCAGACCGAAGAACAGACAGAGATGAAACGAAAGCATACGGACACGAGAGAGGGTCAGCGCAAATCTCACTGGTCATTAATTAAAGCACGTGATACTCGGCTTTATTAAACACTGAAAACTTGCTACTTCTACGATTCCGATATAGTGCTGTGGCTTAACATATGGCACGGCAATGCAGTAGATGGAGGTTTGATTTTATTTAAAGGTTTGTTTTCTTTAATACATTTGTATTTTTTCATCTTCTTTATCGATACAAATGTATTACTTGGACAAACGCATGACCAGGAATGTATAGGTGCAAGAACAGAGGTGACGGGTACGTTTCCATTAAACGAAGTGGAGCTGACTGGAGTTGTGTGCCGTTAATGACCTGGTTTTAGAAAACCGGGTGATTCTTTTTTATCGGTTATTATTTCAATTGAATAGTACAATGTCACATGCTTTAAACGACCAACGAAATCAGCGCTGGGGGTTTTGTCTTTTGTCGAACGCGGAGGATAAAAGAAGACTGTATTCATACTTTTCACACAGACAGTGAGTAAATGTGGACTGGTCATCGGGCTGGGTGCTTGATGAACGGGGATGTAAGCGTTTGCCAAAGAGTGATTAGCGATTATATTCTAAGATTTTCAAGACGATATAAAGATATTTTCTAAAGCTTTATTATGGTTTTTGTTGATATTATGATTAAAAACAATTTTTCTTACTGGATAGCAATTCACGCAAAATGTCCGTTAATATTTACAGTTCACAGTTAAGGTAAACCCCATGTAAAATAATAGCTTATGAGTTGTTTTTTCTGCTTTATACTTTAAATAAAAAGGAAGAGCACACACTATTTATAGGAACTCTTCCCAATATTCGTTTTGTTGATTACAGCATACGAAGTTCCGAAAACGTATTTATGTACCTGTTAACAGCCCTCTCCCTCCGAAAAAGAAAAGCAATTTTCATGTGTAATTGTATTTCGTGTGATCTCTGTATTCCAGACTGTAACCTTTATAGCAAACACACTCATAAGCTACGCAGCTGCGTTCCTGCTGTTCGTCACCTTTGAGGCACCCACAAGGGAGATAACTCGAATCCCACTTTAGCATTACGGCCCTTTGCTTTGTGTTTTGTTTAGAATGTGCATGCATTTAGAGCTGAAAGCAGTGAATTTGTGAATCTAAGAATATTTCGAGTTTATCATGATTTCTCTTGTTATCTGAATCATTGCAATTATGAAAATCTGTTTTATAACTAGGTACTATCACTTTCAAAGAAACATTGTATTACTTAAATTTTAAATTAAGATTTCTTTAGAGACATTAACATTTCAGTCTTGTTGGTGAATGGAGTTGTTCAATGTTTTGCTTTTGTGGGAAACCAAAATATGACTGTAAAATCCAATAAAATAATAGTTTGAAAGAATTTTATTTTTTGAAAGGATTGTATTTGCCTATGTTGAGGAAATATTTGTTTGCCTTCATTGTTAAAAAAACAATTAAGATATAGTCAGAGATATGTATAGAGGTCTCAACAAATGAAAGTCATTAACATGCAAGACAGTATTTAACGCTCCTTTTTATTGGCAGTCAGTCATACAAGAGAATTTGTCAGCTTTAACACCGCAAGTTGTAAATAACTATTTTGTGATAAAATCGACACAAGCTAAATTTTCAGACTTACAAGTGATTAAACGTCAGTTGTGCACAGAACTGAGATATATGTGGTAGCTATGCATCGCACGGCACTTCTGTCAATGAGCTAAACAAAATGTCCCGTTACAACTGATAAAGGTGTATTTTTTTCTGTTATTACCTGTTCTATTCTGTGTGTATAATAAATCTGAAGTATACTATAAATTTCTAAATAAAAAAAATTCAATAAAAAAGTTGAATTAAGTTTAAATGTTTTAACTGGAACGAATTTGAAATGGTACCCCTGTGCAATAATGACACCAGGATGAACTGATTTTAATTGTTTCTCTGGAACAGTTCAGGTTAAACAACTCACGCTATAATAAAGATTTAAACATACGTATTTACGGATAGTCTTTATCAATACACATAAGCAAGGCCGACATGTTTGACGATTTTCACGTTTGAACAAACGGCAGAGGTGATGGCTGGTTGAATGTATAGCCTGGAGAAGTCATGTTTGCAGATCCTGCTTCTAGCTGGTCTGCTGAAGAAGACAATAAAAACATTAACACTCACTAAACCGCTGCAAATTTCTTTCTATCTTTCTCTGTTTCTTTCTTTGTTTCTTTGTTTGTTTGTTTGTTTCCTTGTTTGTTTCTTTGTTTCTTTCTTTGTTTCCTTGTTTGTTTGTTTGTTTGTTTGTTTTTTTCTTTCTTTCTTTCTTTCTTTGCGGCTATTACGTTCTTTCTTTCTTTCTTTACGGCTATTACGCTCAGTACCTCTTCGCTGTCGTTGTACAATGTAGTGGTAGTCTGGTACCCAGTACCCCAGGATTTCGCCCCGTAAAAGACGAGATCATTAGCACCTCTGGAGGTGGCAGACCCACTTGACCACACCTGAGACAAGAAGTTTGACTTGAGTACGTTCTCACTTGACAGGTTAAAATCTAGCAACATTTATCTCGATGACATTCCTGTTTGTTACATTTTAGACCTGATTCCACGACATTTAAACCTGATCATGAGATTTAGATATGTGGGTTAAGGTTAACGTTCGGACGTTTGCGTTTAATTATTATCAACTGGTAGTAGAATTAATTATTAGTGTAAGGAAGAAAATAATGCGGGTCATTCCATGTAACAAAGGCACGAGGCTCCCTGTACATCGGGTAAGGGGGTGGGGGACACCCGTTTATGTCTGGTAGCGAGGTGCACAGCTACAGTCTTTTCATTTTTTTTTTATTCTTTATTCTGTAATGAAGGCGTGTACGACAGGTCAATCGGGCCCAAAATATTTTGTGTGATGGATATGGGGAACATAACCCGGTGCCGGGACCATCTCGTTATACATATATATGCATAGAAGAGCACACGGCAGTAGTAGGCATCAGATATGTCAGATGTGAGAAGGGGCGGGGCTCAGTTTTTGTACCTGCACTGCTTACCTTCAGAGTCTTTCCTGGCATGACCACAGCACTGGGTGGAAAGTTGTAGATGAGGGGTTCGCTTCCCTCCACCTCTCTCTTTAAGGTCCAGTTGGCAAGTTTGACATCCTGCACGATGCCAGACACAATGCGGTGATCATGGACGGCAAGTTAAAAGTTTGAAATGCTAAAATCTAAATATAACCACTTGTGACTTATAATTGACATAAATTATTGCTTGAGCAAACCTTTGAGCAGGTGTCACATACAAAGAGAGAAATACGATATGTCCAAAATCAAAATGTGAACAAGGGGCATTATAAACATTACATAGAGAAGGCAGGGGTGGGAAGAGAGAAAGTCATGGCGGCCAGCAAATGGTCAACGGCTTTGCCCTCCCCTGCTGCCCGAGTGCGCAGGGACATAATCCAACCAGCATCAGATAATTTTGCTACAGCTTGTATGATACCTGACCACAAACTGATCAAGAAATATATCAATTTGATAACATGAAGCTGTAGGAGGTAAAGCTAGTGTTCCTGACTAAAGAGTTACGCACGCTGGGACTGTTGTTCTTGATGGCGATGTGCTTGCCTAGCGGGTCCACATCGGCAATGGTTACATCATCACCGGTCGTCTGGAAGGTTGCACGGGCGTTGCGGGTGGTGGTGGACACACAAAGCGGGGTGCCTTTTAAACAATGAGCAGGTAAAGCAGGGTTTAAAACGTTAACACGTACCTGTCTGCACGACACGATATGGCTAAAATACACCTCTATAGTCAACAGTGCAGACGGCCCATTGTAATGAGCAGAGTCGTTTGGAGAAGGGATAATTCCTTACCACTCTGAGGAAGAAGCTCGGGACAGTCGATCAATTAGTGCGAAACACACACACACACACACACACACACACACACACACACACACACACACACACACACACACTCTCTCTCTCTTCCTATCATACTGGGGAAGCGCATACAGACCTACGACAATAAGAACTCCTTTCTCAGTACATAGCTATGTTATGTACTGCTTGCAAAATGAAACAATATTTTTATGTAGCTACTACATTAGATTAGCCAAGACAGAAACATTTCATATCGTTGACTATTCATAGGTCACAAGTTCATCTTAGATTTATCCCTATGATAAAGAAAGGGTCAAGAAAGCTGCAAATATCATAACTTTTAGACCTCTATACGTGCCTCTTTAAAGTTTATTTTCAAAGATATCTGTACCTGGCAGTGCAGTCGGCTTGGCCAGATCTGGTCTGAAAATAGAATGAACGTGGCACTTAACAAGTAAGCAGATGTTCTGTGACAGTTAAGTCCTTCACCCCTTTCAGGACAGCAAGACAGATTCTGTCACAGTCACACAGGATTATTATACGTGAAGTGTGCTATTACTGTAGTTGTGTGACTAACAACTTCCCTTTTGGAGACAGACGGACTGACTGACAGACATAACACAGATGGAAAAAGATGAAATAACAAAAACTTCATCAACGTCGAAACGAGTAGCTGCTATCCAGCATTGCCTTCTCTTGTTAATGTTATGAACTTCATAATACTGAGTATGTTGTGAAAAAAAGGTTCATGTAAGCGGCAGGCCTTCATTGGCTGCCCCAAAATCATTTCGTTAACCTCCACTCATCTCAACTAGTGCTACTCCACATCAGCAGATACTGCTTGTTTTCACCTTGTACTGCTCCTCTTATCTGGGGCCGTAGGTATGAATCGAGGATACGTCGTAGTTTCGGGGCACCATGGGGAACTCAAGGAGAAACATCTTGTTGCCTTATGTTAAAATTGCTTCCAGACACCGCAGATGAAGATTTACTACTATGGCTGTAGTTTTAAAGCAGTGGCAAAGATGCTTTAGGGTAAAGTAACATTAAAGCAATTCTTCTCGGAGACAAGACGCTTGTCCTTGTTGTCCCCCACTTTGCCCCGTGGCAACGTTTCCCCTCACATCATAGCTACGGCCCCAGATCCTGCGTAACCACACCTGATGTTGCTGAGTCTCACCTGACTGGGCTCAGTCTCATCTGATGTTTCTCAGTCTCACCGGACGTTTCTCAGTCTCCCCGGACGTTTCCCAATCTCACCTGATGTTTTTCAATCTCACCTGATGTTGCTCGGTTTCACCTGATGTTTCTCACTCTAACCTGATATTTCTTAGTCTTACCTGATGTTGCTCAGCCCCGTGAGGGTTTTGCCGTACGTTGTCACTTCCGACTGGATCGTCAACATCTGGCGCACGAGTTTCTGTTACGACAAACAGGAAGCGTCACGTGAGACAAACATCCCACAGAAACAATGATTTATATTATTCTCATCATCTAGAGAAAGGATAATGAAAGTAATCAAAACACGGAGGAGACCAGATGTAAAAAAACCCACAAAAGACAAAGGAGGTTTTCCTATTCCTTATTTTGAAGTTTCCTGACATCGTCAGACACTATCGTGTAACTCTTTGGAAATATTTAACAAACATACTCATCAAATGTCTTTACGGTTGTTATTCAAAGAATAAGAGAGCAATTCTCATAAGTTGTCATACATGAAATTAATTATTAATTAACAGTCAAGACAGGGGTTTCATCATTAAATATTTGCATCTCAACTCGACTGTCTTGGCTACAACACATTTCCTGGTCTCAGTAAACAAAGACTAATCCCATCGAGCTCTCAAACTACCAGAAGGGAAAGCTCCTTAGTCAAAGCAATTAAAGCAGAAGTTTAAAATGGGCAAGCATCCCAGTATATCTCGGTCCCGCACAAAAACCTTCGCTAAGCAGGGATGAGACAGCTGTAAGAAATATTGTTGTGCATTTTGACCTAATAGCGGACGACCACATCTTACACAATACTGTCATCACTATTGTTGCTGAGGATAAATTGAACAATTGTCATATGCTTACTCCTACATTGTATGTTAATCCCAATATTTGTTTTCGGATTTGTTTTCAAATGTAACAATCGCATTTAAAAAAATAAACTGCCGCTACTGGTTACTGATGTAGGTTTTTTTTTTACTGCTTCCAGCTGTTAAAATTTCCATCGTTAGTTTAAGTTGCTAGTAAACATTCAACGAGTGAGTTTTTTTATATTTAAGAAGACTTACCATCAGCTTCTCCACCTGATTCTGTAGGTCGTCGTTTTGGTTTTGTAGCTGACTCAAGTCCTCAACTTTCTGTCTCAGAGAAAATATCTGGAGCAGATGAAACATTAGTCAAGTTTCTGTCTCACAGATAAAACATAGGGATTGAAAACAGATGAAACTGAGGTTTTTGAGTTGTGTGTTCAAAAGAGTTCACGGTTTCCACATCCTAGCTTTAAAAATTATATTATTGGGAAATAAAATTTAGTCAAGTAGTATTGCCCACAAAAAAGCGGGTAATAATCCGGAAAACATTTCCTTCTATTCTCGCTCCTGTTTCTTAAAGGTGTACCAGGATGAAACACTATTTTTTTACAATCACTTAATTAAGCTCCGTAAAGGTATTATTGCAGCAAATGAAAGGGAATAACTCTCCACCGTTTTCCAGATGCACATCTATAAATATTATACTGCCTTTTGTTTCTTCATTTTTTTCTTTTCTCCTTTGTTTATTTTCTTCCATTTTTTACCTTTCTTTCTTTTGTCTTTTTTTTTGGTAAATATTGTCTTCTACTCTTTGAGCATAGAAGGCTGCAAGCTCGTTTCTATGAATGTATTAATTTGGTTTGTGGTAGTGCGTGTCTGTGTCCGAATATGTGCGTGCTTGCGCGTGCCTCAGTCTCCAGTTGAGCTTTTTCTGTCTCCGACAAGCTCAAGTCTTTCTGGGCTCTCTCAGTCTGCTCCTGTGCTTTGCTCAGCTGCCCGCCCAGATGTTGGAGGCGCGTCTGGAGTTCTTGCACCTGCAGGCACGTGAAGAATGCAGCTTACACTGAAAGTCATCGCATTTGAGATGCATGTAAAGTCTTCGTTAAGTGAATATCTCCATTTATACGTTACACTTAGTGCTACACACACACACACACACACACACACACACACACACACACACACACACACACACACACACACACACACAAACAAACAAACAAAAAAATCAAGCGGTCGAAATAAAAGAAAAATCCATTAAAGAATCAAAAAGATCTGCATAAATTATCTTGAAACTGTTGTCTGTGTGTGTGTGTCCTGTCACTGAGGACATTAAGTGGTAGAAGAAACATTAAATATAAAACATCGAAATGTCAAGAAATAAAGAACTGTAATAGAAATGACTCTTATTACATTAAAACTTTATTATACATTGTCTTTTCCATATCTAGAAAAATATAGGTCATGGGTTTTCTAAAGATTGTCACAGATTCGTTTTATTTTAGCCAAAACATTCAAACTCGATTTTTGTGACTGTTGAAGGACTATAATAAGCATTTACGTAGAGACTCATCTCAGAAAAGTTTACAAAACATAATTTATACAAGGTTTAAAAAATAATAATTATGGAATAATTATGAAATTAAACTATTATAATGATGATAATAATAAATATTCTATTCATGTCCTGTCTTCGTTTCCTTTCCAGTTAATGCAGTCAATTTTAGGAGTAATATGCAAGCTTCTTTTGTTGTTGTTTTTTTTAAACCTGAAATTTGTGATTCCTTTCCCTCGTCTCCTGTTCCGCAAGAAACTCTGCCTGGATGTAGGCACGGAGCTGACTCAGCTCTTTTTTCCAAAAATCACTGTAGATGACGGTAGTCTCCCTTGACTCCAGTATCGCCAGTCGTTTCTGGCACTGAGAACAAAATAGCGAGTAAAACGATGTAGTCTACCATTCCCCTCGTCTGCCTACTTATACGTTCTTGCTTTCCTCTGTATCTCTGCCTGTCATCATCCTTCCTAACTTCCTACCTGTGCTTTTAATCTTACCCTGTTTATCTTTTTAACGAGAACGATAATAACTATTTTCATCAATTCTCTCATAAGGTTAATCCTTAGTGCTTAGACCTTTTATGGCAAGAGACAAACATTGCTGTTAGCGAGCTTTAGTAGCAAGGGACAAACACTGTCGAATATGTGACAAAGTTTCACAGATTTTACATTGCTGTTTTATATATAAATTTGCTAATAGTTCTCACGCATTCAACATAGTGAGTCTCAGAAAAATACAACCCCAAACACAGATACCTTCTCGTGTTCAGCCCTTAAAAACTTGAGTTCTTCCGTCAAGGTGTGCACGCGATTCTCGGCTTCCAGGCGAGAGTTCATCTCCGTCAGAAAATCCTGAGGAGTTGAGATGAAATGGTTTGTGTTAACACAATACGATAAACTTAATGCCTTGCTCGTAAAAACATCTTTCTTTAGATTATATTTCTTGGGTATTTTTTATGGGTTTGTTATTTTTAACTCTCGGCTTTCCATCTTTTGAGAACGGGGAAGAAAGAAGAGCATTGCTCAAGTAAAAGAGTCAAAGACTGCGGAGAAGTGGCTGTGGCAGTGTAGGTGAGTGGGTGGGTTAGACTACGGGTGCATTAACAAAGGCTAATAAAGTCCTTGAATCTACTAAAGAGACTATGCAAATCAAAATGCCCTATATTTTGAGATTCAAATTAAGCAAATGTAGGAAGAAGTTTCTTAAAAGAGATAGAGAGAGACAGTCTTCTAGAGAAGCACAGATGTAGGCATAGAGACAAAACAGAGACAATCCAGAGACACAGAGAGACACTTAGAAAGACTGACGAAGAGAAACACAGAAAGAGAAAGACAGAGAGAATGATACAAAAAAAAAATAAAAACGAAGAGGAGACACACACATAGATAGAAATAAAGAAACACAGAGACGTAAAGAAACAGAGACAAAAACGCTGAAAATGCAAATATAGACAGAGAGTAATATAGATACAAAGAAAAACACTGAACGAAAGAGAAACTAAGAACAGAGAGATAGAAATATAGCAAGGGAGATAGAAAAACAGACAGAAACACAGAAAGAGAGTCAGAAATATTGAGAGAGAGAGAGAGAGACACACACACACACACAAAAGGACAGAAACTGAAAATATAAGATACGCAGAGAGAAACGCAGAAAGAGAAGCAGAAAGAGAAACAGAAAGAAATAAACATAGAGAGAGAGAGAGAGAACCAGATGCAGAAAGAGATATACTGACATAAACAGTGATAGAAAGATAGATAAAGAGCGACATGAATTAGAGTGGATTAAAGAAAGTGTAATAAGCCATGTGTAAATTTCTCTAATATGTCAACATTTGTAAACTTGCATGAGCACCAAACACTCTTTTTCACAATATTATGTTTTCATTTTTATACATGTAGCGTAAAAGCTTCAAATAAACTCAGAGCCCAAATTTTAAAAAAGTTAAGGCATTTATAATAAAATTACAATCGTAGATTCTTCTACCAGACAGAACAGTTCCTACTTGGGCAATAGACCTGACATCGTCCTCCAGTTTGGCGATTGTTTCCTTGTCTCTCTGTCTCTCGACTATCATCGGATTGTTCTCCAGACGGACTGTCAAAATGGAAATCTTTTCTTCCAGCTCACCGATCTTCTTCATATCTTCATCGCGCCATCGCTTGGCCTCTTCCAGCCTTGGACAGGTAGACACCCATGTAGACAGGTGAGGAAGGATATGGAGCGTTGAGACAGAAAGGGGTTCAGCAGAAGAGAAGCAGACCACAAAGATTGCACACCAACAAATGACAATCATAATGAAGGAGATCGACGGGGAGAAAGAGATCGACGGGGATAAGGGATATTCTGTCGGAAAGATTATCTTTAGTGGCTACTAGTTTATATGTTAAGTTCATTTGAGGCCTTAGCTTTGACTTAGAAATATATATAGAAATATATCCGCAGCCTAGGGTTTACTTTACCTCCGATCTAACCTTAGAAACTTTATCAAGAACACTGCAGGCCGTACGCAAGACAGGGGTTTGTAGATTATCATCCGACCGACTAGATCTTCACATGTTTCTATTTATAGGACCCGCGTAACTACCGCCAGTAACTAACCCTGGGGTAACCCAAGCTTTGTGTCTTGACTATGGCCTCTTGTTCTCTTTCTTGCAAACAAGTATACAACACAAACGCGAGCGTGGAAACACACACACACACACACACACGCACGCACGCACGCACGCACGCACACACACACACACACACACACACACACACACACACACACACACACACCATATCTTTTCTTTACTATTACGTTTGAATTAATCTGTGAAATTTCCTCGGTACAAACATTTTCACCCATCTTCCCTACTTTCCTGTATACCATGATGTCCTTTCCAGACAACGGGCTTAATTCAAACTTACTCTTTTTGCGCCTGCTCCATCTTTCGCTCCAGATTCTCCACCTCCACCTCTAGGTGAGCTCTCTCATCCTTCACCTTCTCCACATGGTCCCGGGCAGCGTGTAGCTTGTCCTCGTACTCCTCCTTCAACGTCAGGTTCTCCTGAGCTCGCTCCTCGCTCTTGTCCTGCAGGAGTCTCGTCTGCACCTTCAGGAAGCTGATGTTCTCAGCGTAGTCCTGCAGCACAGCGTTGTTCTCCTGCATCTCCCTCCTGAGTCGTTCCCCCTCCATCTCCACGGAAACCCACTGGACGGCGGGCTCCATGGTGAAGCTTTCGAACCCAGTTGACCTGCCGGACTCGAAGCCAGAAGAAATCTGAGACTGAGTAGAAATGTTAAGAGGGCTGTGCAGACTCGACATTTCATTCATCTTCACTTCTTTTCACAAAATCAGCGTTGATGTTTCTACAATCGTTTCTTTTCTTCTTCTTAGAAAAACAATAAATAAAACTATTGTTGTTCACAGTATACGTTCCTAAAAACATAAACAGTGAAACGTTGGGTAATCCCCTCAATTATTAAATAAAAGTTTTTAAAGAACTTCCGTTGTATCCAAGCATGCACTGAGAAAAATTTCTTGGATTATCCACTTCAAAAAGAACTTTATTTTAAGACTAAAGCGGCAGACAACTAGGTCCGTTCTGATTCGTGTCCTGAAGAACACTGAAACTTTAAAACCAGAATGATTTGTTTATGAACCAAACTCTGCGCTCGCAGCTTTAAGTGTGTTGTGCAAACTGGAAGCTCAGAGTTGGTCTCCCGATCTGTATTCATGCCGAGAAAAAGATTTCCAGTCACGCAAAATGCTGGGTCTTTAATTGTCTTGTGCAGTTCTAAAACACTCCCTGCTTCGCCAAGCGTAGCGGCCGGGAGAGACAGACCTTGAAAGGCGATTCCTCCCACAGAGGCTACTGGCACAAGAGACAAAAGGTTGATCAAATTGTCAGATAAAATTCCTTAGTCGTGAAGAACATAAGGCGAGTGCTCCTTTATACAAATGAAATGGTAAAATCAAAGAATGTGGCATAATGTCTAGTAGAAAGCCTGATAAATATAAAGCTGAAACACTCATCTAGTTTTATTCAATGTGTGTGTGTGTGTGTGTGTGTGTGTGTGTGTGTGTGTGTGTGTGTGTGTGTGTGTGTTCTCCAGACGAACTGTCAAAATGGAAATCTTTTCTTCCAGCTCGCCGATCTTCTTCATATCTTCATCGCGCCATCGCTTGGCCTCTTCCAGCCTTGGACAAGTAGACACCCATGTAGACAGGTGAGGAAGGATATGGAGCATTCAGACAGAAAGGTGTTCAGTGTGTGTGTGTGTGTGTGTGTGTGTGTGTGTGTGTGTGTGTGTGGGTGTGTGTGTGTGTGGGTGTGTGTGCATGCGCGTGCTCAATTTATGTAAAGCAAATTTTCACAATAATATTTCTTCAGTGAACGAGGTTGTCTGAAAGACAAACCCCACCGACAACCTACAGACAACAAACATTCATGTCAGCTACAATTTCAAAGACAAAGCTCACGCAACAGGTTTTCAATAGTGACAATGTTATTGTCAATAATGTTCAGTTACAAGGCAGGCACTATTAGCAGATTGTCTTTCACCACCTGTCCTGCCTGTCTCGTTTTGGCTGAAGCCCAGAAAACACGGCAAGACTATGGAGAGTCACGTGATACACTGACTTTGTGTGTATTACGGTTTACGCCAATGTATGTATATATATATATATATATTTATCCGATGTCAATTTTTCAGATAGAAACAATAGTGTTTGTTAACAAGAAACGGTTTTAATGAGGTTTAGTGTTAAAGTCAAGTTAAAAGTTCTTTGAAATGTAAGAAAGTAGTTAAGGAAAGAAAGAACAAATAATGAATAAAGAAAAGTATGGTAGATGAAAGAAAGGAAAAAAATGTAAAGAATAAAAATGAATGAATAGCAAGTGAAAGAAAAAAAAGAAGGAAGGAAGGAAGGAAGAAAACGCCACCATCGAGTTCTAGACACTCTTCTCGTGTCTGACATTTGGTCCTTTTCTGTTTAAATTTGAAACTCCATTCCTACGCCCACAATGCACTCATGACTGCTTCCGTTATGTTTATTAAAGAATACATATTTATCAGAGGAAATCAGCAGATCACAGACCAATAAACTGATGCCTAGTAAAACAGCATAAGAGAAGCAGAAACAAAATACGGATGTACAGGTAGCAAAACAAAGGAAACATGAAGCTGTGGGTTAACTGGAACTATAACTCAGTCACCTGTGACCTGACAGACTGCACATCGCGCTCGTGAAACAAAGAGTTCTAAATTCAAATCAGACAGACTCCATGTTGTTACGTTTCATCAGCAAGAGGACAAGCCCCAAGTAATTCACTATAAAATGTCCGTACACTGTGGACTACATGACTTGGCTTAATGTTTGAAAAGTTTGATGAAATTCTGTCCTCGTTTGCTAAACAGTAATTTAACTTTCATGCGCTTGCTCACGGCTGAGAGCTAGAAGTCAGAAGAGGACTACACGTACGTTACAATGACAGTTAATTCGATCTTCTCGATAAGACGGTTGAGGGCGCGATGTGTACTAAAGGTTTATAACCGTCATTTCTGTATGACCTCTGATCAGACGGATGGCATTAAAAAAAAAATCTGCTTCGCGTGACTGATCTGCGTGAACATGTTTCGACAACAGGGTTCGAGCCACGTGAGCTTGGAACTGCTCCTTAGGGAGTGGAAAGGAAGGAGGTCAGTTTGCTCGTCCCACGCGGGTTTTCTCTCTATTCCACGTATCAGACTGGAGACGTGTGTCTGTCGCTCTTTCTCCTTCTCGGGTCTCAGTATTTGGAATGGCCTGCCTCCGTCTCTCCTGCCTTTCGATCCTACTATAACTTGTTCAGCCTGTTATCCGTTCTCCTTCACACTCCTATCTGCGTTCCTTCATGTTCTTGCATTCCTACCAGGTGCATGTTCGTTTATTGTATCTTGTGCTTGTTTGTAACCGATTGTAATAACTACATGTCACAGAGGGGTGACATGGAGGCTAATAGCCGGTACAGCGAGGATGCCCAAATCGCACCTGGCGCATGAGTCATAGGGTTGTTTTATTTTAGGACAGTGAGAAAAGAAAGGGGGAAGAGTATTTAGTTAACTGTTGCCGGCTTCACTTCTCAGAGAGACACGGCAACGAAAGGTGCGTTGTTGTGATTTTGTTAGCAACTCGGACTATTTTGTACAAGGTGAATTTTTCCTGTATGTTTTTTTTAAATAGAGATATAGATCTATAAGTATTAGTAATTTCTTTTGTTTTAATTTTGTTATAGGCGCAGTTAGCTGGAGTTGTGTCGCTCGTCCCCAAAAGGCAGCGCCATTTCTTGTTCAACCTCTGGCCCCGAGTGGCAGCGTTTGTGTTGTGAGGTTGGGTGGATGGTCCCGAGAGACAGCACCATTTTAAGTAAAACGTTTGTGGTTTGGGATATTTGTACGTGCAGAATTTATGTAGTTATTATATATATATATATACTCATCGTATCGTCAGTTTTTCCAGTGACTGCAATTTAAGAACTTTATTCAGAGAGAACATCGAAAAGTGACTTTGTGCCGGATTATAAACTTTCTTTTAGACTATTTGATAATTAGATTATTTTGTACCTTAGAATTTCTTGAATTTATTTTACCATGTTTATTGATTTAATTAAATGTATACAGGTTTAAAAAAGAAGGCAGAGTTGTTTTGTCTGAGAAAAATAAAAAAAAACGAGCAAATGACATCATAGACATATGATGAATAGGCAAATATGATATGATGACATGGCATATGATGACATAGGCAAATGACATAATAGAGTGACGTCCCTTCGCCTAACTGGCTTGAGGGGATGGCTCTCTGTCGTTTTTGTCGTGTTTTTGTATCGTCCGTCGTATTTTGAGTTTCGGCAACCCTTATTATGATGAAGTCGCCATCCTTGCTCCTCTACAAGACTGCTGCATGTTGAGGACGTCCACTTGGAACAGCCTGCAGCTGTTGCGGGATGGTGTTCTCAGCAGGGCCATGAAAGAGGTGTTGCGATCCGACCCCATCCGCCCGGTCTTGATAGACAGCCTTTTCCCGGCACTGGACAGACGGCTGAAGAGCGTATTTCAGAAACTGGACATATGCGTGCAGACAACTGGCTTGGACAATGTGCTAGTCGATGATGGCCTTTGATACTGTCTTGTTGGATTTGGACTTCAGGACTTGCGCGGTGGTGTGGGATTCATGTTTTCATCAGTGAACTTGAGCGTGTGCTGGCGTTCCAGTGAAACTTGTGCCTTCTGTTGGATGTTGCATTTTCTGTGGAGTGTATGACATGTTTGATATTTGTTCTATGGAGTGTATTCCGGATTGTATGACATGTTGGATATTTGTGCTGAGGACTGTGTTCTTGCTGTGTGTGGACGCTGCCCTGTGACGTGGAGGAGATGGGCCGCTACACACCCACATTTTGTCGTCATCTTATTTTGTCGTCATCTTATTTTTTGACGTCAGCGCCTTGAGCTGTCCACAGGCCAGGATTTGGCGCTATACAAGCCAACATTATTATTATTATTAAATGTGCAGGCGTTAAGTTTAAGTGAACGCAGAGGCTGTGACACTACACAACACCACCTTCTTCCCCACCAAAGATTTACACTAATATTGACTGCAGACACAATTCAGACATGAATTGTTCAGTCTACATTTGTTTATGCACACCACTCTACACGTGGCACGAAAAAAGTTCCCGGAGTAAAACAAATCTACAGCAGCAAGTAACAGCACAGTACAAGTGCTAAAAACAAAACCCAAGAACAGACTGGTTTTTTTTTTAAAACAGGGGTGTTTATCTGCCTGATAATTTTAATTACACAAGTGGTATAGGAAGAAGACCTTTCTGTGGTTTTTATCATAGTTTCTTGCTGTCAAAAATCTCACCAATTTATATATTAAAAAAAGGAATGGTACAAGCAAAGTGTAAGCAAAGGACTGTTTTTATTTGTGGTCTATTTGCATCATATTCTTTTAACACATAGAGAACATAACGGTCAGTAAAAATAAAATTGAAAAAGAAAATCTCTTCTTACTACTGCATACAACCACACCTCTGTTACACGCGTACATTTTCAGCAGTAAATAAAGTCACACATCATAATGAAATTGTACACAGCAAACAGTCTCAAAACTACAATAATACCAAACTTGTCTTTGTGTGTAAGTAGTGTTTTATTTGTGTAAAGCTAAACGAGCAAAGAAATGAATATCACGCTCCAATTAAAAATCCGTAATAACTCCAGTTTACATCCATCACTAGCATTCTTTTCGTAGTTTTATGTCCCATGATAATGACAGGTCAAGGTCACAGAACAGGATCATCCGCCATGTGTCTCACAGTCACAAAAAGCCTCCTTAAATGAACATCATGATAATTGGTCTAAAAATGAAATCAAGCTACTGCCATGTAGATCGTGAAGCGTTTACTGACAAGATGAATTTACAGCCTGAATGACATCAATACATTTCATGCTTTCCTTCTTCAACCCTCCTTACCAACTACTCAAAAGATAATGGGGGAAGAACTGGTTGTATGCTTGTATGCACAGACAAGTAAGCATAGATATGTACTACTATAGTAGCTACCAAGAAACAAGTCCGGCTGTGAATGATCTATGATACCGAAGCCCAGTGAAATGCCTACACCTTGGAAAGGAAGCAGCATTCAAGAAAGCTTCCTCCTTCCTCTAGATAGCTGCTGGTCTCCATAAATAAGTTGAATGTACATCTGGGAACTGTGATAGAGGGAGACGATCATATCACAGTGAACTGTCCGTTCCCCAGTTTAGGACAGTGTTTTCTGAATATGGCTTGCTTTCTCCTAGAAAACAAACAAAAAAGTGCAAAACTGTACAAAAATGCTTATACATGTAAACAACAATATGAAAAGAAAACAAAGGAAGAAAGATAAGTAGGTTGGTGTGTTGAGAGACAGAGAAGTAGACGATGCATGGACCTAAAGATAGGTTGTCTAAGTGATAAGACATTAATTTGTTTTCTTTTTACAAACTACAGTTTTTCCTGTTACCATCTTTTTGTATAAAAATGCACTTTTGAAACAGTGAATCTGATGATGTGTTTATACTCAAATGCACGCACGCTCATGCACACACTCGTGTAAACACGGATGTCTTTTTTTCTTGTTCTTTTTCGGTGCCTCACAAACACTCGCACGCACAAAATATCGACAACAGTATACGATGTAAAAATGTCAGATTTTGATTAAAAATTTCAGCAGATCTTTTATCCGGGGCCATAGTTATGAAGCGAAGGGCAAACTGGGGAACTCCAGACAAAGCGTCTTGTTTCCGGGTATAAAGCGGTCCACAACCTGCAGATGATTTTACCCCTAGAGTCGTATTTATAAGGCGGTAGAAAATGTGCCCTGATGTAAAGAAACATAAAGTAGTGACCATGGTGTCTGGACGTCGCTATATAACTATATTACCTCGTTCTTTTCGTTGTAGAGGGAGGTGGTGACCTGGGAGCCGGTGCCCCACGAACCCTCTTCTTTAAAAACGAGATCACCAGGCTCTCTCTCGGCACTGAAGTCGGCAGCCCAGATCTGTGGGGACATGGAGTCTGGCATTAAGGGATGTACAAACACCGCATCCCTCAAGCGAAAAATAAAAAGCGCAAACATACGAGTATTGTTGTTTGTTGAAAAGTACACATATTAACAACAATGAAAGAAATTTAAGAAAATGAATAAACGAGTGAAAACACACGAAGAAAAGATAGTACAAAAAGAAAAAGTAAAGACAACGCAAGGCAAGGTGAAGCAAGACAAGGCAAATAATATGTGAAGATGATTATAAAATCTGTCACGAAGCTCTTGACTTTTGTGTACGTTTCCTTGCACTGTCAAATAGCAGCAGAACGTGTGAACTACTAACACCGATGAAGCACAAAGATGGCGGCAAACGAGTCCCTGGACAGCGGAGCAATAAGGTGATGTACCTTTAAGGTCTTGCCCAGCTTTACGACGGCGTTGGGCGGAAACCTGTAGAGGATCTTCCGCTTGTTGTCCAGCACGCGCTGTAGGGACCAGTTCCTCAGGTTGATGTCCTGCAAAAAAACCACCAAAAACACTTGTAGCTTGAGTGTGGAGTAGGCCTCAATAATTTATGTGAACCTTGCGTAAACTAAGATTTACATATGAGTCAATAATACCTAATACGGAAGACAATAAAACATGGTTTAAAAGTCCATAACCAATAAACCTTAAACATTTTCCGAAAAGATTTGTTTATGCATAGAGTAAACCCTAGGGTCGTCGTTCACAGGGGTCAGAGCAACTCAACAAACATACTTCCCCGGGCAAGGTTAAAGTTGACAGGGTTGGCGACTGACCTTACGTCCGCCGCTGTTGGAGTTGTTCTCCAGGACGATGTACTTGCCCTCCGGATGGGTCTCGGCGATGGCCACTGGTCCACTGGCGGTCCGCTGGTAGGTCGTGTGGGCTTCTACGTGTCACAGTAAGCACTACTAGAGTACACTCGTTATTACATGCTGTGTCTTCACCACGGTTTGTAACATTTCTGTCTTTAGTGTGTGTGTGTGTGTGTGTGTGTGTGTGTGTGTGTGTGTGTGTGTGTGTGTGTGAATGTCGTAGATATAGTTTTTTTTCATAAAGCAGCACAGCGTACGAAATGTTGACAGGAAATAGTGTAGGGGAAAAAAAGCTATCGCTTGATAAAGACACTTCATTTGTCGATATGCTCGCGTGCCAGTATGCGATCTAAAATCCTTTTATTCTCAACAATACCTGCATGTTGAGGTTGAATCGGCCTGGCGTCGGCTAAGTTAGGTCTGAAAAGACAACAAATGAGGCCCTTAACGAGTAATAAGTAACCTAATAAGCAAAAGCACTGTGACACTCATTTGCTTACGCCATCAGGACAGCAGCACTAATCGATGTCACAGACATCAACACTGGCAGAGCAAGTTAGTGTGTGTGTGTGTGTGTGTGTGTGTGTGTGTGTGTGTGTGTGTGTGTGTGTGTGTGTGTGTGTGTTTGTGTGTGAGGGAGTAACGTTTCTGCCAGCTGCCTTTGTCTTAACATACTCATTAGCATTTATTTTTTAACTTTGCAAATATTTTTATGTGCAAACTAGCTTTTGCAAACTATTCCATGAGGGGGGGGGGATTTTCTACCATGCTCTTGTCTTGAATAGTTTAGTTCATTCTCACCTTCTGTCACTCAATCTCATGCTATCATATATAATGTTGCTTAATCACATCTGATTCGACTCATTCTCACCTGATGTTGGCCAAGCCTTTGAGCGTCTTGCCGTATGTGCTCACTTCCGACTGGATGGTCAACGTTTGACGCTCGAGTTTCTGTTTGTTATGAACAGACAGTGTCTCTCAACACACACACACACACACACACACACACACACACACACACACACACACACACACACACACACATCATCATCATCATCATCATCCTTGTTCATCTAATAGTCGGTCGTCTAGAGTAATGCTTAAGCTGTTTTAATAAATCCAATTAAAACATGACTCGTATACCAAAAACTGATGCAGAAGCCACTGTAAGGTTGTTCACTTAACAACTTTCTATGCTGTGATTCTTTCATTAATAGTCATTACGGTATTACATCACTATGATCACATGCTAAAAATAAAAGAATTAAAATATTTGTACAAGATTCATTAAGACTTAAAAAGCATTTATTAACACTCACCAACAATTTCTCCACCTGGTCCTGAAGCTCCTCGTTCTTGTTCTGTAGATGATTCACCTGCTCGAGATTTTGTCGCAGAGAAAACACCTGAAGAAGACGATGCACAAGAGATAACACAACATACGAAGGAAACGGAATGCAAATCTCTGTTCATTGTTCACATTTGAACATACTCTGAAATTATCCACTGTTCAATTTCTGTTCATTGTTCACTGTTCAGACATTACTGTCCCGAATTTAAAAGGGCAAAAAAGCCGTTTGTCTTCTCATTTCTATCTGGTGTATTCGTAGAGATATAAATCTACAAGTCTTCCTTCCTTGCCTGAGTTTTCTCTTCTTTTTTTAATTATTCCTTTATTCCCTTCTTTTCTTTAAGTAACAGCGATTCCTTTATTCCTTTCTTTTCTTTTTAAAATTTTATTTATCTTTATCTTCCTACCCCTTCATTCTTCCTTCTTTTCATCATTTTTTATTCTTTCTTTATTCCTATCTTCTTCTCTTTTCACCCTTTATTCTTCTTTATCGTCCTTCATTTTTTTTTCTTTTCTCCCATTATTTCTCTCTTATTTTCATTGTTTACCATTTATTCCTCTTTATCTTCCTTCTTTGCTCTCGTTCTTCATTAATTTCATTCTCTTTCTTTTACACCCTTGTTTCTGTCTTCCTTCCTTTCTTCATTCAATTCTTTCACTTTTTCCGTTTCATCTTTTACTATCATCTTTGAGTCTTTTCTTTTTTTCTCTCTTACTTGGTTCAAAACTTTCTTCTATCTTCTTATCGTCCTTCCTTTTTTTTTCTTTCTCTCTTTTTTGCTTCCTTTCCGTCTTTATTTCTAAATTACTTCTTTTCTTTCTTTCTGACTGTCTCCCTTTCTCTCTCTTCCGTCTTTCTTTCTTCGTTTATATTTTTCTTCCCTCTTTTCCATCTTTCTTTCTTTTGTCATTCCTATTTTACGTTCTATCCATCTTTCTTTGTATCTTCCTTTCTCTATCTCTACACATAAATACCTATCATATTTTTCCTTTTTATTTTTTCCTTTCGTTGGTTTTCTCGAATATAGTCCCATAGTCATTAGATAATATCTAATAATGTAACGCTATCACGTGTAGGTTTGCGTGTGCCTGATATTTGTGATCGTGTACGTCTGTCTCTGTATGTGAATGTGTTTGTGCGTGCCTCAGTCTCCAGTTGAGCTTTTTCCGTCTCGACCGCACTCAGGTCCTTCTGCGCTCTCTCTATCTGCTCTTGTGCCTTGCTCAACTGCTCGCTCAGGTGTTCGACGCGCGTCTGCAGTTCTTGTACCTGAAGAAACATGGCGTCTGTGTTTAAAGTGAAAGCCTGCGCGTTCACAACATAATGACATCAACTTGTGGAAAAACCACCACGACCCCCCCCCCCCCAACACAAACAGATACTATAATTACCAACAACTACTATTACCACAAACACAAAGCCACCATCACCAACAACCACCACCACCACCACCATCACAAAACCACCATTAACAATCACCACCATCACCACAACTACCACCACAAACACAAATCCATCACCACCCTTGAGCATGACTATACATTTGACATCGTGTTTCAAAGCAGCCAGTTTTAGAATGCACGTGCAGACCTTACCTGGAATTTGTGGTTTCTTTCCGCCGTCTCCTGTTCCACTAGAAACTCGGATCGGATAGAAACACGGAGGTCACTCAGCTCTTTTTTCCAAAAATCGCTGTACATGACATTAGTCTCCCTTGATTCCAGTATCGCCAGTCGCTTCTGGCACTGAGAACAAAATGGCGAGTGATGCATTTTATTTCTAAGATCCTTTCTTCTGCCTGTTTCTATGAATTCATTCACTCTTTCTTTCTCGTTTTACCTGCTTGTGATCAGCTCTGAGAAACTTGAGTTCTTCAGATAAAGTGTGCGTGCGATTCTCAACTTCAAGTCGAGAGTTGATTTCCGTCAGACAGTCCTGAAAGAGTCAGAGGAAAATAGCTAATTGGTGAATTGGTGAGTGGGCGGATGAAAGCAAAGGTGAGTGAGTGAGTGAGTGAGTGAGTGAGTGAGTGAGTGAGTGAGTGAGTGAGTGAGTGAGTGAGTGAGTGAGTGAGTGAGTGTATTAATAAGCTTGAGAATAGAACAAACCAGTCACATTAAAATTATTTATTTTTAGCCAATTAAACCAATGAATTTAACGAACAATTTTCGTTATTCTTTTTCTCAGATAAGTGTACTGACTTAAAATCTCAATAGAGAGAAGGGACGTAAATGAGCGAAAAGAAGAATGAGTGGGTAAATTTCTCTGTTTTTATGCAGACATACATTTTTCGGAGAGCAACACTGCTCATTATCATAGATGCTTGAAAGCGTTATGTCTACAACAGTTTAAAACAGTGCATATAAAACTAGCAGCACTAATCAGTCTTCGAGAAAAAAGAAATAAAAGGATGACAACACTACAAGTACACAAAGTCCAGAAGACAGAAGACAGAAAACAGTTTGTACCTGGGCAATTGATCTGACGTCATCTTCCAGTTTGGCGATTGTTTCCTTGTCTCTCTGTCTCTCAACTATCATCGGATTGTTCTCCAAACGGACTCTAAAAATGGAGATCTTTTCTTCTAGCTCACTGATCGTCTTCACGTCTTCTTCATGTTGCCGCTTGGCCACTTCCAGTCTAAGACAAGCAGACACACATTCAGACAGAAGGAAAAGGACGTGAGGACAGAAAGACGAGTAGACAGCCAGCCAGCAAACATGCGGACAGAAGAATAAGATATTCACACAAAGAAAAACTGATTATGCACTGATTAAAAAAAGAATCTCAGTGCTAACTGGTCCAAGGAATTTCTTTAGTGGACGTTAAGTCTGGGTGATTCTTCACCTCGTCGATGTCTCGCTTTGTCTGTCTTTCAAACTATCGCATATTTACAGACACACACGCACGTACAAACACACAAGCCTGTCTCCCCTTGCTGTTTTCCCCACATTCCTGAATCTTTTGTGCATTTTGTTGGAATCCACATTTAAATGTTTCTTCATACAAATCTCTCACACACACTCTCTCTCTCTCTCTCTCTCTCTCACACACACACACACACACACACACACACACACACACACACACACACACACACACACACACACACACACACCAGCAGCTGTCAAGTTCTACTGGCCTAAAACTTACTCTTTGTGCTGCTGCACCATCTTTTGCACCAGGTTCTCCACTTCTACCTCCAGGTGAGCTTTCTCGTCCTTCACCTTCTCCACATGGTCACGCGCAGCGCTCAGCTTGTCCTCGTACTCCTCCTTCATGACCAAGGTCTCCTGAGCTTGCTCCTCGTTCTTGTCCTGCAGGAGTCTCGTCTGCACCTTCAGGAAGCTGATGTTCTCAGCGTAGTCCTGCAGCACAGCGTTGTTCTTGTTCATTTCCTTCCTCAGACGCTCCCCTTCCATTTCCATGGAAACCCTTGGCCCGTCTGGACTAGAGGTAGACCTCGCGAACTCGGTCCTTAAAAAGTTCTGAGAAGAACTGGTGAAATTTCGATTTCTGTGCATTTTGATTGGATGAATAAGACTAGATGTTTAAGATTCCTTTTTCTTCCTCCTTTTGTTTTGCTGTTTTGAACTTTTTTTTAAAAGAGCAGTAAAATTCAATATTGTAGTTCTGAGTAACTGTTCGCGAAACGTCAGATCTTCTTTTCTTTGAAAGCAGTAATAGCGAAACTTTGAAAACTTTCTAAAGTATTTACTGCAGACGTTTACTTGTGTCGTCTACTGCCGGTGATAAAATAACCGTTCTATTACACTGAAGTAACAGACGTCAAAGTACAGTGGGTGTGCACGACCGGATTGTTAAGAACTATAACTCTAGTGTCTCAGGCGAATTGGCACCTCAGAGTTGGTCTCTGTCTCTGTGTTCGAGCCACGAAAATGGTTTTTGGTCACGCAGAGCACTGGGCCTCTCTGATCGTGTCTGACATTGTTCTAGAAGGTCAAAGGTGCGTCGATAGATACAGTGGTCTGAAGGCTAAAGATCTACCTGCGAAAGGTGAGTCGCGCCCAAGTGGCAGCTCACGCAGAAGACAAACAGTTGATCAAAATCGTGAGGGAAATCCCTTCGTTATGAAGAATGCATGACTAAAGACCAAGACAAGACCAGGTCCGATTGACGGAGTGATTAGCAAAATGTGCAAAAGGCTCTTGATGTTCTTCCAAATTCTTGGAGTTATCATTACTGCTGTCATGACCCTTGACTGTTACAGCTGTCAGTCAGTCTGTCTATTCTGAGCTAGGTTGGGTCACCACCATCCGCCACGTTCTCTCTGCGCGCGCTTGAGCCACTCTTGTCTGCGCGTTTGTTCTTTCTCGGCTTCATGATTGTGACTCATTGCTTGCAGACTGCCCTGCATATGTAATATATAAGCTACAGAAAGTACAGAACTCCGCTGAACGTCCGGTGGTTAGAGCTACGAAACGGGACCATGTCACTCCTCTCCTTCGTTTTCTACACTGGCTACCCATCAGTTCTCGGAGTTAGTACAAGCTGTCTGTGTTGTGTTTTAATTTCTTTACAGGTTCCTGCCACCATTTCTCTGAAATTTTCTTCCCCTCAACCCAGCCAGACAACTCTGCTCTTCGTCTGATGACCGTACCTTCACTATCCCGGTCATCAGAACAACACATGGTCTCCGGATTTTTACTTTCTATGCTGCAAAACAGCGGAGCTCTTCCATATCCGCCACCTACCCACCATCGAGTTCTTTAAAGTGCACTAAAACATATCTGTTTCATTAGCATTACTCCTTACACCAATCAACAAAATGCTAATCCATTTTCAAACCCATTTTCAATTGTTTTCGTTTATAGTTGTCAAGCTATCAATAGTTGTAATCATAGTCTATCGACAACTCCACCTGCACGCCTTTCTCTGCAGATTTATAACACTCTCCATCCTTACTGTTTGCTCCCTGATCCCTCTTTGTCTTCTGTGTTTTGTCTTTTGTTACTTGTTGGCACGGTTGTTCTTCGTTTGCTGTCCATGTCTCCTGCTTGCCCCAAGCGTGCTCGTTTGTGAGCATGGTCATAATGGTATGCAGATCACAGGTTTATTATTATTACAGGGCTAAAAGGAAGCCTGCTAGTGTGAGATTGAGTCATTCGTTGAGTGTCCGCGCGTGATAATGTGCTTTGATGTAAGAAGAATGTTGTTACACTGTTCGTACTGATATGATTTTAGTGTATTTTTTGTGAAGTGCTGAGAGCACCTTTCATTATTCATAGCTCACTGTCCGAGTGCATGTGTGTGTGTGTGTGTGTGTGTGTGTGTGTGTGTGTGTGTGTGTGTTAGCTAGCGCGTTCTCGTGCATACGTAGTTGTGTGCGGTTTATTTGTTGACGTTTGATTGTAAATCTGTTTATATGATTAAATTATTGTTTTCAGGCGGTTGAAACTTACACTCATATAAAAACTACCTGAAACTTAATGAATAAATGAAAAAAAATAAATAAATAAAAGAAGGCGAAAAGAAAGAAAATATGACTGGCCACCATTATCATGCACAAAATATCTGGACCTTTTGCTCGTGTTAGGTTCGTTTCCCTTTTTATTTATACCCGAGCTTCCATTTTATTTTATCCACAGTTCATTCATTGCTGATTTATCTGTGTTTATTAGAGAAAACACGGGCTCCACAGCTAAGGACTGCAATTAAAAGTTACTTTCTCGAACCGTGAAGAGGACCAGAATTAGAATGTGGAGTGCACAGCTGACCAGCTAAGGGAGAGTTAAATCACTTTTCCCCAAATTCTGGAGGTTTTGGGTATAAACCTTGACGATATATAATGCCACTCGAGGGACATAGTGGGTTGTTTCGTTTTGCCGGCAGCAGGATCAGGACTTTGGTGAGGGGTTGGGGGAGAGTGGGGAAGAGGGGAAGGACAAAGGACTGTTTACGCATGACTGATTTCTGGGCACATGTTTAAGTAACGGTAGTATATCCATTACATGTGCGAACCTGACACTGTTTCTTACGACCTGCAAATGAAGTCGAGGGTTCGTATTCTCTTGACGATGACTGAACAACCTTTGATGACGGTGAGCGCTGTTCAACAAAGGGCAGTAATGGCTGTTGTTTATGTGACATGGCTATGTTCTTGTCTTACGTCCTTGTGGACCTATTTTTAAATAATAAGAGAGAGAAACAAAGCAAGTTTGAACGCACTCACTAAGCTCGTTAACTGGCTAGCCGTTCAAAGCAGCACAGTAATGAAAGAAAAAACAAATTTTAGAACCACGAAAAGAGAGCTGAGTCAGACAAATTGCAGTGTCACCAACGAAATAAGAAAGTATTTGACCCAAAGCAAGGAAGTACATACTGAGACAACTACAAACCACAAAAATGTAAATTCCAACCCTTCTGATCCTTTAACAGAAGCATGCAATGAGGATATCGCCAACTTGGCAAGGTACATTTTTTTATTTCATTAATCATGCATATATAGTTTACATTGCGGTTATACATGCAAGTTCCGTTGTACAAAAATAACAAGCAGTTTATGTGGGATGAGTTCAAAAGCGCTGAACTGCAAGATAGCCGTGTAAGACACACAATACTAACACCAGCTACTACAGAAAAGTTGGCCCGTGCAATATTCACTCTACTAGTACTACACAAGAACCTAGAAAAAAATGGGACGACTTATTCCCTCCCTTGTTTAGTGTACACATGCAACGAAAGAAAGTTTCGAGAAAACAAAGTATAATTTCATCTAGCTTCTATTACGAAGACTAACGTGGAGTGTGGACGAAATCAATTCTAATATTAACATTTCTTCGATAGGAGAAATCGCCATCAGGACATTTGTGTAAATGGTATTGGGAATTTATAAAAAGCCCAGATATATAATGAGTTGCCAAAATAAAGTGTACTTTAAAACATGAGGTTGGTGTTCAGTGTTGACAAATAAAATGTTTCACAAGAGCTAAAAAGTTTTACGCGTTGATTACTGAAGGTTGTAAAAGCATAGTGTGCAACGATGGACAGCGAAAGCAAAAGGTTGTGCAAACATCAGGTTAGGGATTGAATATAAAAATACATATTCACATGCTGGTCATGTCAGAGTGTAGTTTCCACAATCAGGGTTCCTGTACTTACTGATAAAAGGTTCAAAATTGGTTTTCGTGGGCTTCAAACTATTTCTCTTTTTTAAATTACATTATAAATGAGTCAAAAGTCACTCTCGGTAAAGAAAAATATGTACTTTCTAGAAATGTACAAAAATAGAATCCAGAAAAAGTTACCTTCCCTTACATGCCGACGGATACAACAGACAAGGGGACGTCAGCGTTAGTACGACAGACAATCAGGGACAATATACAGTAACAGTCTAGCCGCGTTGTCAAAGTTTTAAAAAAGTAGTACAGTAGTAACACTTTGTATTTGTAACACGAATGCTCACAAGTTCACTGTAGTTTTAATTACACTGATACAAAAGAGATGAGCAAACGGATTCATCTAATTAAAGCGCTGATAAGTCGTTTGGTTTCTCTGTTCTTAAAGATCTCTGTAAGAAAAATATTTATAGAAACTTTGTTTTGTTAAAATGTATTTTTTAAAGTTTCAGTGGCTATAAAGGAAGGCGTTGAGCATATGAGCAAAGGATAAAATTGTTTTCTCATCTGCTTTATGATCCAACACCCAACTCGAAGTAGGGGAATTATTTTAATGAAATTAAAAGAATAATTCTAACTGAAGCTGGTTCATTTCAACTTACACACAGTCATAGCTCTGTTACACGTATCCATTTTCATTTGTCTTCAAAGTCCCATATCAATAATGACATAGAAGCAACAGTAATAGGTTAAGAATGATAATAAAAGCAACTCGACTTTATGTAAAAGTGTCCTTTATTTGTATAAAACTAAATATGCAAAGAAATAGTATGTCTAGAGACACGAAGGTCAGTCAGCATTTTCAAAAAACAATCCCCAATGACATCAGTTTGCAACATCCATCGTTAGCATTCCCTTCGGAGTCTGCTGAGATTGACAGGTCAAGGGTAACAGAACACGGTCACTGAGTATGTCTTCTCAGAAATGACAAGAAAACTGCTGCTAAAATAGCATAAAGGCATCGTGCTTGTACAAAAAGATTAAACTGCTGCCATTTATTTGAGGAGGCAGTTATTGGCAAGATGAGTTAACAGCTTACAACGTGATCTTTGCTGGCCGTTTCCAAACATGCTGAAACAAGGCCACACTGAAATCAACCTCACTTCGTTAAAAGTACACAGCGTAAACTTAACTGAAATATTTAAAATCTGGCATGTTTCCTTAAAAAAGAATAACACAAACGCTTCATCTTGTTAAGATCTAGGAAGTAAGCTGGAATGAAACAAAATGCTGAATGTGCAAGAAGTAGGAATGATTTACAACTCTTTGAGAACAAAACTGGATACGAAGTCTCCAAAGTTCTCCGTTCACAACCTTCTGCAGCTTGTATTAAGCAGAGCAATTCTCTTTAAAGTGAAATATAAACTGTCTGTATTCAAATTATATTGATATCGAGTACTTTTCTATGATTACACTTAGCACCAAACTGAAACAAGTGCTGCTCGCAACCACTCCGAAACCTTTCTTGTTACAGGTTTTTTTTCCTGGCTAATGCGGCTACTTTGCCGTTACATGTATTTTTCACGTAACCAATCAGGCGACTGTAACCGACTGTAACAAAAAGATTTCCAGAGCCGTTTATGAGAAACATATACTTCATCCAAATTATATTTTTAAATATTCTTCACAAATCTGCACCAAAGTAAGGTATTTTAAATTTTCTTCCTCTGTGCTTTACGAGACTAAAAGCAGGCTCGTGTTTCATATAAAAAAATAATGCATATACTGGAAAACCGCAAATGACAAACATAAATGAAATTATAAGCATAAAACAGTTTCATGCTATCGCCATTCAAACCTCTTCATAAACTACTGAGAAGATGAAGGGGAATAAGAACTCGTTGTATGCTTGTATGCACAGCCACGTAAGCATAGCTATGTACTGCCTTATAGCTATCAAGCGACAAGTCCTGCTGCGAATGATTTATGATACCGAAGCCCAATGAAATGCCTACACGTCGAAAGGAAGCAACATTCGACAGCGCTGTCCCCCACGATGACTGCTGTTCTCCATAAATAAGTAAAATGTACATCTGTCGGGGGAACTGTGATAGAGGGAGACGATCACAGCGCAGTTAACTGCCCATTACCCAGTTTAGGAGTACAGTGTCTTCTGAATGTGGCTCGCCTTCTCCTAGAAAACAAACAAGAAATTCAAAAAGTAGTCATGTGCTCGTTAAAAGGTCGTTAAGCACACAGACACTGACACAGGTAAACAGATCAATTATCTAGATGGCGAGACAGATGTATAGATTAAAATATTGATGGGAATAATAGCCTCGTGGTTGGAGCTAAGGCCTTTAAATCTGAAGGCGCGCACACTACCAAGTTCGATACCCGTGTGGCGTAGCGTACTCCCTACCCCACCTCCCCAGATAACCCGGTTATACAAATGGTTAATTGACTAGGGAAGGGAAGGGAAGGGAGATAGATTAAAAAAAAGCTGGCTGTGAGAGAGATTGGGTCTCTAACACTTCATGCTCCAGTAAACGTTCTGCCACAGAACTTCCCTTAAACCTTAACCTGGGACACATACGTATATGGACAAGGCTTATGGACGACAAACTAACAAGAATTTTCTTCCAGTAGTAGTGTTTTCCCATTCCAATCCGTCACCTAAACATACGTTGTTAAAAGCAATGGATCCATTTACACGCAAGCACACTCACGTTTTTCTGTCTCTCTCTCTCTCTCTCTCACACACACACACACACACACACACACACACACACACACACACACACACACACACACACACAGGCTTAAGATCTGGCACGCGATGTATGTAAGTAGTGTTGCACCAGTGTGCATCCTTACCTCGTTCTTTTCGTTGTAGAGGGAGGTGGTGATCTGGGAGCCGGTGCCCCACGAACTCTCTTCGTTGAAAACAAGATCACCGGCTCCTCTCTCAGCACTGAAGTCGGCAGCCCAGATCTGTCGGGACATACAGGCTTGCATTAAGGGATGTACGAACACAACACCACTCAAGCGAAACAAAACAAGGAAGCAGACAGAACATGATCATGTGCAGGAAAAAAACCTAGTTACAATAATAAAAGAAAAAAAAAAGAATATTGCAAACGCTTTCACCTCATGCGTGGAGGGTCATTTCGAATCTAAACTTCAGCCTTAAACATTCTACAGATGACGCACCACCATGACAGTAAACGCGACATTAGTGCTGAAGAGCCTAAAGTGATGTACCTTCAAGGTCTTGCCCAGCTTGATGACTGCGTTGGGAGGGAACTTGTAGACGATCTTCCGCTTGTTGTCCAGCACGCGCTGTAGGGACCAGTTCATCAGGTTGACGTCCTGCGGAGAAAACACCACATTACTTGAACCTCGAGTACCGAGCAGACGGCAATAACTACTGTGGACTTCGAATTTTGTAACAGAGTTTAAAAAAAAGTAATGAAGAGGAGTAAATTCGTCAAGAATAATCCAGTAGCAGCATAATTAAAATACTTAAATATGCCTTTTGTCATAGCAGCTTTTCTGTTAAGGTTGAAAGAAAGAAAGAAAGAAAGACAGAAAGAAAGAAAGAAAGAAAGAAAGAAAGAAAAGAAATGAAAAAGAAATGAAAAAGATAGGAAACGCACTTGTCAAACTGCTATATTTTTCAGTAGACTATTTCGCTACAATAAGACGTCTAGTAGCGTTACTTTTAATGACTAACAGAAAGATGAGCGTTTGTGCACACCTGTGTATGCAGTGAGATATAAAATTAACACAGAAGATCACAATAAGCAAATGACTACATAGATCATAAACCAAGAAACTTGGACACTGCCCGAAAAGGTGCATAAATGTACAGAGTGAGCTCCAGCTTTTTTCATGCGCCGGCGCTGCATCTCAGTAAACGCACGTCTTCAGACAGGGTCAGAGGTCCGAGAGGTAGACGACTGACCTTGCGCACGCCGCTGCTGGGGTTGTTCTCCAGGACGATGTACTTGCCCTCTGGGTGAGTCTCGGCGATGGCAACGGGTCCGTTGGCGGTCCGCTGGTAGGTCGTCTTAGCCGAAACCTCGCCTCGCATCATTTTCATTGTCAGCTGGGATTCTACGCGTCACGGTAAGCACAGCTTGCTAAATGTTTGATCATTAGGGCGGGCCCCCACTTGTCTTTAGTACAGTGCCGCCTTTAGTAGCAATATAGGAAGTGTATGAATGTATGTGTGGTTCCTGGCTGTGTCTGTTCGTAGATGCACGTACGTTTTGGTGTGTGTGTGTGTGTGTGTGTGTGTGTGTGTGTGTGTGTGTGTGTGTGTGTGTGTCGTATGCCTTTGCCATTGCTAGACTTACTACCTAAAACTTTCCAGCAGCCCTGCTAATCAAAAATAGCCGATTTCTTTTTTCTACTCAATGAATATGTCAAATCTAACTTATTGTTTAAACACGAATAAATCTTCAAAATATAAAGGAAAACAAAGTTTATACCAAAAAGAATTTGTACTTTTGTTAGTATACTACCAAATAAAATTGAGCTTTAAAAGTAATAAAACTAAGTACAACAATCATAGTTTAGAAAGATGAAATGCATGACAAAACCAAACGTAGCTCATTTGTATGATGTTAAAAGCAAAAGATGATAATGACGAAAAATTATAACAAACAAAATGACCCCAAGCTCAAGTGGGTAGAAACTAAACAGCAAACAAATCTGAAAGAAAACAGCTAAAAATTATTTGAAGAAGCCGCACCCAAAGCAACATAATTCAGCGGAGATTTATTGAAAGCTGTGTTAGCTATACCCAGTAGATATTTTTAAAGCTTTTTGTCCGAAAGTCTGGTTATGTGGTTATTCATTTGTTTACAAATGCTATTTTAAGTTCATGTGTGCATGTATGTGTGTTTACGTGCATGTTAGTGTTGTACATACAGTTTAACGTAAGCCGAACGAAAACACGTTATGACAAAACATTGGAAAATAGAGTTCACAAAAAAGGCCAGAAAATAGCATGGGGGTGTTGTATGATTTATTTCAACAGAGACAAAGAAAAGATTTCAAGAGCATGTAGCAAGGAAAAAGTAAGTGAAATATCTTTCTTAAAGCAGAGTGGAAATTTGATCAACAAGGTGTAAATCCGAAGAGGCTTGAGGGGTGCATACATCAACATTAGATTTTTTTTCGATGCGCAAAGGAAGCACAACACTTCTACAAATACTTTGGTATACATACTTTTCACAGTATAACAGCATATTTTGTATCATTGCCTTCGATCACAGTGTATTGCTCATACATAACAACATGACAAGATAACGACTGACATCAAAGCCCTCCCCCCAAAAAAAAAACAAACAAACAAAACCAATGCAACATGAGCAGACGACCGCGGGTCCAGCTATCACAAAAATGTAGTGAAAGACGTGGCATTTGTAAATATGAAGATAAATCTGTGACAATAAGTTTTAAATGTCTAGAGAGATAAGCACCAAGTGTGAATTAAGAGACAAAGCAATTTCTGAGTAGCCGTGCCATAAATATAAAGTTTAGCTACTCTGGTAAAACTGTGAGAAACCGCTATGTGCACTCTACATGGCGAAAAGTTTGTTTCAAAAGATCAGCAATTACATTCTCTCCACATGATAATTCTTCTGTTCTTTTAAAGCTTTAAGTGATTCAAGTGTTTAAACTGTTTTTTTTTCTTATCAACAGTCGGCAGGGAAAGTCCTTTTAAACCAAGACTACGTTAGCTTGGAATTTTGTTTAAAGCGGTTCAACGACAGTTTAAAGCTTGTTGCCGTAAAGGTTGATTGAATGCTCTATGTTTCGTGGGCACAAGGTAGACTCAACAACGTGAGGTAGGTGATCAAACAAGAAGACATTTATCAACAATACATTATAAGCCAAGGCAGCAATATTCCTCAGCCAACACCTGGGCTCGGTATCACTTTCAACATATAGGCTCTTAGCGCAAAACAATAGCAATCACAGGCGCAATTAATAAGTGTTGTCAAACATTATATCGCTGTTCATTTAGCTCTTAGCTGATAGAAATGAGAACAAAGTGGCCAGGCAGGGAATCGACAATCTCATTATCATCTTGTATCAAGAATGTTTTTTCAATTATGAGCGACTTGAGAATCAGTAAATGTAATCTTTTTCCTGAGTGAAACCATTATACTTTTCTGACTGCTTTAACAAAAAATCGAGTCGAATACAGTGATTTCAACATTAGGGCAAGTTAAGCTAAGTTGTCAAGGAAGCAATTTGCGTTTGTTTTAAATTGTGACAGACACGTAGTTATTTCTTCCTTTTGAACTTTTATAATGATACAATTCCAAAGAACAAAAAACAGTCGATTTGAACACATTCAATCTCAGGGAATCTCGTCTATGGAGCCTTTGGCTACTCTCACACATCTATATTTGAATTAATAATACTTTACTCGTAAAATTTATTTTAAAAAAGTTTTTCTTTGAACCATAGCAAATTTGAAAATCAATGAAAATAATTCTTGACTTTCCGATTTAATTTTTCGTACCGATGGAGTCTGCTTCCAAAACTCAAACAAAATCTGCTAATACAAGATGAATAATATTCCTTATTATAGTAACCATGTAGTTATTATTTAAAAATAAAGAATATTTTACACGTACATGACAAATGTTTGAAGCGTTCAGCAGTCTGCACACGGCACTATCAGTGCATAAACTGTTACGTTTGCATAGCAACAAGTGACGCTAGTTGAGCAACGTCTAGTATCGCGACTGTTTATTGAAAATTTGGGGTACTCGACACCATGACAGAACACAGCTCCTTGCTACCTAGAAACATTAAAATTAAGTTGCGAAATTTAAGGCGAACTTAACTTTGACCTTATTGCTTTAATTGTTTCTCGGAAAACTGTATATTGCTTTGGGGAAATCGCAACAAAACTTCTAAGATGTCATCTGCTAAGTTGATGAATTCTTTATACTAAACTATACTGAACATTTTCTTTAAAAAGCACTTCGTTATGCTATAAATGACAGGACACCACACATATCTGATTGTCCGTTCAAAAGATTATGGACGTTGGTCATGTTTTTGATTATTTGCTCTTTCTGTGTTATCAACAAAGACTTTTAACACGTTTCTGTTATATGAGTCATCTTGTGTGCTAGACATAACCGTTGTGGAAAGAAGTAAATGAGAACTGAATGATAAATACAAGAAAGACCAAAGATTGGAAAGCTACGCTATGCCATCAACAACAAAATAATAATAATAATAAAACACTTCGACGCACATGCAACAACATGTCAAGCAAAGCGAAAACTCGATTGCTCAAAAAGCAGGCGGAAGCTTTGTAAGAAGGTTAATAAATAGTTTTTGCAACGCGTGCAAAAACGAATGGAAAGGGACACAGTATTTTTGTTTATCCTTTTCTGCTTATCTTCCTCCCTCGCTCGCTTACTCGCTCACTCCCGCGCCCACCCATACACGCATATATTTGCAAGCGCACCACACAAACCAACACACAACCCACATACACTACAACACACATACACTACAAAAGACGCTTCAAAACCTCATTGAGGTGCTCCTCCGTTATCCTTACTTTCTTCTAGTGGTCGCGCTGTTCACGGGAGGTTAAATCGCAAAGACACATCAAACCTACAATACTGAGGGGTGGGGAGAACAGCTGTTTGCAGAGGGATCAAACGTCTAGACGCCCTAGTTCTCTAGGTGAACTACTTAGAAGCGTTCTTTGATCTCTTCTATTCAAAGGCAGCGACTTTACAGAGGAAAGGCATTTAGAAGCGAAAAGTGAAACTTCTTGCACAGGTTGTAAATATTGGAAATGTCGAATAATCAGTCAAACGAGCATCGGTTTAATATTCGTAGTTTTGCTTTTTAAGCGACAGAAAGCGGAAGTGGGGTTAGTATGGCTCCCACCAAAGTCGAAGTTTGCAAGATTATTACTGAGGACAAAATGCCAAAACATGACTGAGGGGTGCATATGGGAAGGGCAGGGGGGATTTAGCAAGAGAAACACGTCACACGGAAGCCCTAGGCAAGAGAGTACGTATGAAGCCGAGCGGTACGTGATAGCTACGTCTGGAGGTCACGCCGTGCACACCAAGACAGATAACTTGAGAGAAAGTGTATGGTGGCTAGATATATATATACAGAGAGAGTTCGCAGCTAGCTGACCAAGTCTTACGCACCCCCGCCTTCGAACTCTCCCGTCTGGCTGATATTTATCATGTCGGCGAGGCGCGCACTTCCGCTGCTGCGCACACCGAGGGTCTGCTCTACCACGGACCGCAACCCGACTCTGTCGGAAAAAGGGTTAAGAATACGGCATGTGAAACTGCACGACGTTAGGTCAAATTTTCTTTCTTAATTATCCCAGGAAGATCCTCTTGCCGCATACATACTGAAAGCAAAAACATCTTCGACGAACAAGAAATAATAATCATAAATTACAAAATAAAAGAAGCAGAAAATACCCCCTTCTTCAAACTGGCTAATGATCAAAGTGAAGATAAAATCAAGCTGCTTGGGGCCATGCTATGCTAAGGGTGAGGGTAAAAGGTAGGCTCCATGGAATAGGGTTGCAAACTGATAGTGATGAAATGAAGGTCCAAGGCAGGAGACCCGCACGCTGCAGCTAGTGAGGATGGTGGCGATAGCGGTGGTGACGATGATGGTGATAATGATGGCAATGACGACGACATACCCTCGACGTCATCAAGTTCCTCCCCTTTCATGTCATACACACGTGAGGTGAGTGTGGACGATTCCTCTCTGTCTCTGTACGTATGCAAGCGAGGTCATGACAAGCCAAAATCACATGGGACAAAGTTAAAAAAACAAACAAACAGCGACAACGTAGAAGCCAAAACGTCATGCACAAAAGGCAATGTACACAAGGCGCATTAGCCTTATTCTGGCATGCTGGCGTGAGAGCTGGAAAGAATAGAAAATGGATCTGACGGTTAATATACAACTTCAGTCATCACATACAGATCAAACGCGACGCTGCTAAGGGGAAAGAAACATTTAAAGCCACTGCGTGGGCAGGTGCACAAAAACAGAAAGAACGGCAAACATGCTCAGGAAGTCGGGTCGGCAGACTTCTACATGAAGCAACTGAACTCTGTGACGTCATTACCATGTCGTGGGGAGAGTTGGGATGAGTGAAAACATCGATGGGCGGTAGAAACAAGTATCTAATTTAACACACACGAAACCATTTCACTCCAAAACGCCTTTGTCCTCATATTCAGCCACTCTGTCGTCTGTATCGTCTTTCATTTCCATCACGCCACTGATTTCCTCCTGTCCTCTCCGTCCGATTCGTCGTTTTCTAACGTTGTGTCTTTGGCGAGGGGCCGCTGCTCCTCCTGAACGAACTTTTCGTCGCCTGCATCCTCACAGTCCACTGCTATCATCTGCTCTTTCGCGTTTTCAACATCATCTAACTTTGCGTCGTCGGTTTCGTCCACGCTCACCAGTCTGTCTATTTCCTTTTCTGCGCACTCGTCAACAACTCTAGACTGCGTGTCGGACTCTAGGTTGCTGTCGGTCTCGCTATCCTTGCGCAACTTGGCGTCTTTTTCTTCACAACCGTCGTCAGCAGTATCTTTAGCGTCCTCGGAAGCGTCTTTTGAAACATTCTCAGGATCTTCGTCCTGTTTTTCAAGTTCAACGACTAAGGACTCGTCTTCCCCACCACCCAAGACTAATTCTACTGTCCTGCCAGCATCTACGTTGCTATCTCCGTGTGCATCTTTCCCCTTTTCTATACTATCGTCTACCTCATCAGGAATATCATCTGCCCTTTCCTCTTCTCCTGTACCTTCGGAAACATGATCTTCTTCAGCTTCTTCTTTTATCTCGTCCTCCATCTTCTCTTGTTCTTCCTTTTCCTTCCGCATTACGCCTTCTTTGTCTTCTTTTGTGTCTTCATCGGTTTCTACCTCACACTCTTCTTTGTCCAGATCTGCTTCCTCTGCTTCCTTGTGTTTTTGTTCTTCAGAATCTTTCCCGCTATCTATACCACCTGCGGCTGTCTGTTTATTTTGAATGTCAACTGTCACAGCTTCATCTTCTTCCTTCTTTGGCTCATTTTCAGGCTTTTCCGTGTCTTCTTGTTCTCCTGTCGTTTCTACTTCTGTTTCATCGTCTTCTCTTCCATCAGGCTTTTCTAGCTCTTCATTGTCATCAGTTCCACGTGGTTCTTCTGTGTCTTCTTGTTTTTCTGTGTCTTCTTGCCCTTCTGTCTCTTCTTCCGTTTTTTCCCCGATGGCCACTTCAGAGTCCGATTCAAGGGGATCTTCGCTCGTCTCAACAAGCAAACCTTTTACTCCGTCCTCTGGTTCGTCTTGTTCTCTCTCCTCATCCCCTGATTTCGATGTTTCGTCTACGCTTGGTATCTCTTGGTATCCTCCTCCGTCCTCTTCATCTCTGATAGCCCCCTTGCTGGCGTCCTCGTTCTCGTCGTCTGTGATGTCCTGTTCTGTCACGGTTCCTTCATCTCCGTCGTTGTCCTCGTCGACCTCTACGACCTTGTCTTTCTCGTGCGACTCGTCTTTCTTCTCCTGCTCATCGTCCCTCAAATTCTCAAGGCTCGCAACGATTTCCTGATCTTCCTTCTGGTTTTCTCTGTTTTCTTCTTGTGGAAACAATATAAAGGTGCTTTCTGCTGGCGGCTTTTCATTCAGCTCTGCCTCTGCTGCAACTTCTTCTGGCACGGTGCCCTCCGTCAGTAATAATTCTTCGTTTGCCGTTGTTTGTGCTTCGTCCTCATCTACTTCATCTGTCTGATGCTCTTTCCCTTCCTCCATTCTTTCTTCCGTCTCTTCGATAATTTCTTTTCCCGGTTCATCTGCTCCCTCCATCAGCATTGTGATTTCTTTTTCTGTCGACACGTTGTCGTTCCTTTCTTCCGTTTCAGCATCGTTAGCGTCTGCTCTCATCTCGGACACTTTTTCTTCGTCTTCCTGTTTGGTCTGATCCTTCTCCATAATTTCTTCCATCTCTTTTTCTTCCTTATCGTCCGAGGTTTCCTCTTTTTGTTCTACCGTTCGATCTAATGGCTCTTCTGACTCTAAAGCTGCAGTTGTCGCCATTTCGTCTTCTTTTCCTTCTGCCTCTTGTTTTCCTTCCTGCAGGGCGGACGCCTCTCCTTCTACAATTTCTGTTCCTTCTATATCTGGCGAAGGTAAGGTGTCAGCGAGTTCCTCGCCTGTTGTGTTTGCCGCTGTTTGGTCCCCAGTGACCTCTGTGTCCTCAACATCTTCCTTGGCTGCGGCTAAAGTTTCAGTTTCTTCCACTTTCTCAAGAATTTCGTCTGCTCTTCCATCCTCTTCGCCGATCTGTTCAAGTTCCTCCGCAGCTTCGGCTACTTGGGCTTCCTCATCTTTTTCAAGTTCTGCCGTCATTTCCGTTTCAGCCTGGTCTTCTTTGCCCACGGCCTCTTCAAAGATTTGCTCTTCTCTTTCCGAACTGGGTTGGTCTGGCCTACGTTCTTCGTGTTCTTGCTGCTCATTTCCTTTTTCAAAAGAGTCGTCTTCCTCTTGGTCTATATGATCCTTCACTTCTGCGCTGTCCTGCGTCCCTTGTTGTTCAGTTGTCTCAGCCGCCGCTGCCTCTTCTCTTGCTTCTCCTTCTTCTTTTTCTGCATCTACTTCGTCAGCAGCGTCCGCTGCGACATGAGCTTTCTTTGTCTCTTCTTCTGCCTGTTCCTCCACTGTGACTTCTTCCTTTGGCAATTCAACGGCTTCATTCAGTTCTTGCTCCAAAGCTACTTCTTCTTTTTTGTCGGATTCTAGAGCTTCTTCCTTAGTAAAAACTTTGTTTTCACTCACTTCCACCTCTTTTGTGTCTTCTTCAGATTGTATTTCACCTTCTTCCGGTACATCTTCCGCAGGAACATCCTTTTCTTCCTTTCGGATCTGTTCTTCTTCTTGGTGTTCGTCTTCATCTTCTTCCACAAGCTTTTGTTCTTTGGCCACGTCTTCCTCTTCCTCCTTTTCTTCATTGTCTGCCTTTTCTTTTTCTTTATGTACTGACTGTTCTTCTTCCGGTGCTTCTACGTCACATGACGGCACCTCTGTTTGGTCTGCGGTGGTATCCTGTTGTAACTCTATTTCATCTGTCTTTACCTCCGTGTCATCCACGGGTACCTCTGTGTCATCTACTGGTATCTCTGCAGTATTAGTCAGCACCTCACCCTCTTCGTTTCCAGCTTCTGATATTTCTTCTTTTCCTTTTTCCGGTGCGTCGTCAACTTGCTCCGACTCGACCACGTCTTCTGATGTTCCAGCAACTTGCAGCACGTTTATAGCGTCTGGATCCGCATCCGGGGTCTCGTCATGGGTGGCCTCAGGTGGATCTTGCGCCACGTCTGAGGGCTCATCCCGCGTCTGTGATGACGGCGCTGACTCATCTATCGCGGTCTGTGCCACATCTGACGCCTCGTCCACTGAAGGCTCAGCCTCGTCCGGGGTTTGTTGCTTCTCTTGCTCTTCGGTTGTCTCCAAGTCCTCCTCTTCTTTCTTCTCCAAAACAATATCGCCAAAGTTATTATCTGTGGGGACTTCTTCGACTGGGTCCGTCGTGTCCGCCACAGCAGTATCTTCACTTACATCGTGTATTTCTCCCTCCTTCTCGTGATCTTTGGCTAGAACCTGTTCATCTTGCGACGGTTCCTGTTCTCCTTTGTCTGCTTCTGTCTCTTTCTGTGTTTCTTCAGCACTTGGATGCTGTTCGATTACTTCCCTAGACCGCTCCTGTTGTGTGGCGACCTCTGCCTCCACCTGTGACACTTCTTCCATTATCATTGCTTCCTCATTAACTTCTTCCAAAGCTTCGTCTTTTTCATCGCTACGCACTTGACCTTCAGGGTCTTGTGTCTCTTGATCTTTAGATGCAGCTTCTGCGACGTCTCCAGCTGCTTCAGTTTCGACTTCTATCTTTCTTTTTTCCTCTTCCTCTTCTTCTATTTTCCCCTGTGCCTTTTTATCTTCATCATCATCCCCATTTACGTCTTGTCCCGTTTTGTCTTCTGCCTCTTCCACATCATCTTTCATGTCGTCTTCTTTTATCTCTAATGCCTCGTGAACCCCCGCCTCTTCCTCCTCTACCTTAACTGTACCTTCTGCATCAGCCACTTCTACTTCTCGTTCCCCCTCTTCTGCTTCTTCCCCTGTAACCTCTTCACCTTTGACCTCCGGCTCCTGCCCCTCTGCCTCCCCTTCTGTCATCTGACTAACCTTGACATCTTCGACTACTGGGTCTTCATTTAGAACTATGACCGCCCCGCATGTCACTTCACTAGCTTTCTCTAGCTTACACTCCTCTTCAACAACTTCTTCGTTTTCTAACACTTCATCTCCTAAACACTCCTCGATCACTTTGTCTACCACATCTACATCAGGTTTGTCATTTTCTTCTGGTTTGTCCATTGTTTCTGTCTCGACTGACTGATGCTCTATGTTACACATTCCGCCTTCCAATTTCACAACGGATTGTTCTTCTTTTTTGATTTCACTCTCACTAGCTTCAGTTTCAACCTCTGATCCATCCACTGTTTTTCTTTCCCTTTCTTTGTTTTCGTTTCCAGAACGGCTTACTTTTTCGTCTAGCTTCTCTATGCCGTCTCTAAATCCTCTCAAACCTTCGTCTTTTATTTCGCGAAGGCTAACACTCACTTCTTTCTCAGATGGTTTTTTAGATTCCGGAATGGTTACTTTGGCAACGGGAGTCTGGTAAGCTTCTCCCGGTTTGGCGACGGCATCTGGAGCGATGGCAGGAGCCAGTCTGCGCCGACCTGTACCAGTTCTGTAGAGAAGAAGCCGCCATATTGTTCCGATCAGTGGATAACCTTTAACCTGTAGGGACCATATTCACTGACAAGACATTGAGACAAGTCACGCTGAAATGAAAATAAAAATCGTGACAGAATACATCCGCTCAAAAGTTACAAACAGAAAAAAACAAACGTAAAAAGAAATAAAACATTCGCATCCATTGGTGTTTTAGGCAGATGAATCAAACATCTTTTGGTGAATTTTGTTTCTCTGTTCGCTGAAAAATAAAATAAACTCAACATAATAAAATGATTTTAATGACATTTTTTCTGCTAGCGCACGTGTGCGTTCTTTGGTCAACGCGTGTTCCCAAAATTTTACAATAAACAGTCACATGTACCATTCAGGATATCATAACAGGAAGGATTTCTTGCTCTGAAAGTAAAATTTTATTAAGAGAGTAAAATGTGCTTGGTGACTGCTTGATTAGCCGTATAACAAGTTAAAGGATTCTACAGTACTCCTACCTGGAAAGCAGGACAGGATTTTCAGTGATAACAATACCAGGAAAACACACAATAGGATTCCGGAGAACCGACAAAATTATCTGTTAGTCATTAACTTTCAAGAACGACGTTTAACAAATCATGATTGACAATACAAGACTCTTGGAGGCAGATGAATAGGTAGTTAAGAAATCGCTGTCATATGGGTCACCATACAAGTTTTACACACACTGAAATATGTTCGGATTCTTTAATACTACTTCAGTCTACGCTCGAAAAAAGTTCCTGAACTATGACATAAAGGGAAAAGCACCAATAGAAAGAATGTTTGCAAACAGCAGGTCTAATGTTAATGGCCTATGAGGCTGAAATTTGCCACAAAACTAGCTAAAATAAAAATCGCTGGACATCTGGATATTGACTAGAATCTAGACTGCCTCTTGATTACAGAATGCATCTCAAACACTCCAGTTAATCTCGTTCCTACTAACTACAGCTGTTACCTAGCCGAACTATTCGATCCATAATTGTGTGCTGTGCGCATGAAAACACACAGAAAACCTCATGGTTCAGAGGTCAATTTACCCAGGGATCTCCAAAAACTTTTATCAAAATCAAGTGAAAAGTAAAAGAATTACAAATACTACTTCTACGGCCTACCGTTAAGAAAGTTTAAGTTTACTCTAAGAATATGCATCATTAAGGTATCTGAAGCCTTGTGATCGAGATAAGGCGTTTCTTCTCGTTCAGCACACTAAAATGTTAGCGGCAGACCTGATCAGTACAGCTGTCGGTTAAAATATGAAGACCAGCTGACAATTGTTTCTTAAAGATATCGACTGGGTCTCGAGCAATAAATATGTATTATGTACAAAGCACATCGTTGTACGGAAAATTCTGTAAATGTGGTTACTCTGAAAGAAAAGTCCCGTGATGTGAATACTTAGGTAAGGTTACATGTTGCTAGACTTAAATCAGATGTCAACAATAATAACGTATTCTGCCGATGAACAGTTTCGGCTAACGGGTTTTTCAATAAAAACTCATAGAACAGTCACTAAAGGAAAAATATTTTAAAAAATTGCAAAATCACGGAATGTATTATTAAATATAAAAAGTAAGAAATCTTCACTGAGACAAACATTTATATGCAGTAAGCATCTAGGTGGGGATGGAGGGAACAGTATACAGTAGAAAAGACAGAAAAGACCAAAGATGTCTGCACTTATCTGCAAATATCGACATCACCGACTAAACCAGAGCTCGAAGGGGCTCGTTATTATGCAAAAGGGGAGACTACTTGTCGCGACCAGTGCCAGCTAGATAAGCTCTCAAGCCGGTAGGAGTTGCGTTTCCTGACCTGCTTTCCTCGCTTTCCAGCAGCTTGCGATAAGCGGCAATCTCCAGCTCCAGGGACAGCTTGGCATCCATCAAGGTCTGAAGGAAAGCAAAAACGATGTCGTAGTTTACCTCATCTTTGATGATTGGTTTTGGGACGTAATGAAGTAAACATGTTTGTTATTATTTGAGAATATACAAAACTGTTAATTAAATCTTCCATCATCTTAACAGTCCTAGTATTTAAATACTAAGTAATGGATCAGAACAATTTGCCTTCGACGTAGTGACAATAAACAAACAAACACCCAAACGATCTCGTGTACACACATGCGCTAGCGTGCGCACACCCACACCCACGTGATAACTTATAAAGGACGAAAAACTGACCTGCAGTTCCACCAACATGGCTTCCATCTCCGCGCGAAGCTTGTTCATCTCGTCCTTGAGCTGGTTGACTTCCAGCGTGTGTTCCTGTTCCTTCTGCTCCAGTTCGCGCAGCAGGTCTTGGTACTGCTTCTCTAGCTGGGCGTTCTGCACAGGCCGCCACAAGTACATGTCAACAAGTTACTAAGCTGCGTCATCCTTTAACTTTCACAAGGATGTGACCCATGTAGCCAACCATCAAGGAATGTTTCACACATCAGTTAGTAGAAGAACTTCATATTATTCTCCTATGTCCGCAGCTTTTTCAGACACTAGGGAAGTGTTTCGCAAAAGACACCACGACTGATTCCCAAAACATAAAATTCAAACAACACACTGTTAAATTCAAAGAAAAAATAATTAAATTCAAAGAAAAAACTATTAAATTCAAACAAACAAAACCTATTTTAGTACATTAGCAAAATGTCTGCTATTTTTTGGGCAAATGTAATAAGATCTTTAGCAGTTTACTTTTAAACAATCGTTTCAATTTTAAACCTGTTTTGTTTTTAATCATATATGCTTATATCGGGTTTTGTAAATAAAATAATTTGTGATGATAAAGAGGTAAGACTTCAAAAAAGTATGTCTCATGTTATCTGACTTCAGAAGTCGAGAGCAGCTGGGTTAACCTGGCTTTTACAGTTAAGGCTTGAAGCTCTCAATCACTTTGTCATCGTAACTCTCCACCTGTCTTATTATCTATCTGTTAATCATTGACATTTTAACTTTTTGCTAAATATTATTGTACGTTAATATCATCAACATTGTTAATTCATATTTTAAAGTCAGAAGAGGAGTTACATGAATTACTGGCAATAATTATTATCTTGTTTTCTGTATTAAGCTGTGTTACTTACCCTGGCCTCTAGGTCTGCCACTCTGATCTTTGCGTCGTTCAAAATCTTCTGCACCTTCTTAGTCTCCTCGCGTGCATGCGTCACTTCCATGTTCTGTTTGGTGGCGCCAGTGCGGAACTCTTGCACCTGCACAGCATAAGTAAGAACATCGGTGACAACACTGGCACACCATCCTCGATCACCTCAAATACAGGGTTCGCCTGGATACTCTGCTTATCTCCCTTTCTGTACGTCAAAGTGAACTGTTTCTTAGCTTATTTGTTGGCTTGTTTTCTCGTCTTTTTTTCCTTTTGACTGTAGAGAATATCGGAGTAAATTTTTTTTAAAATAAAAGTGTAAAATATTTGCATCCTCCAGCTCAGTAATAGAGTAAGAACATGAAAAGAGAGCTAAAAATTGACCTTGAGGTTGTAGAAGGTCTCCATCTCGCCGCGGATGGTGTCGATCTTGGAGTCGTACTCGTTCTGGATGTCGCGGATGGCTTGGGACAACTCGTTCTTCCAGAATTCACGGTTCTCGGCCGTTGTGTCGCGGTACGCCAGTGCCGCCAGTTCCTTAAGTTCCTGGTGAACGGGAAAATGACAAAGATATTAACTAGATGCTTTCGTAGCCCCGCACCCTCCCTCCCTCCCGAAAAAAGCCAAACATTATTTTAAACATCCAAAATACAACAGAAAATAATAATGGCAATAATATTCCACGTTATCCCGCTCTTCTCAATACGTCTACCAATTCCATGCTCTCTTTCCCTGTGGATCCTTATCCTGGCACTGGTGACTTATCCCTACCTGTTCGTGAACGCTCTTGAGGAACTCCAACTCTTCCGCCAAGGTCTGGGCGCGGTTCTCGGCGTCCAGTCTCAGGATTGTCTCGTTGCTCAGGTCCTGGAACCAGCAGAAACGAAAAATCAACGAATTTGCTGGATGTCTTGAAACTTTACGAACAACTCTATCTATCTATCTATCTATCTATCTGTAAGGGTTTATTTTTTTGTGTCACCACACTAATGCTTGGAACTATTTTCAGTACTTTTTTATAACGCAGTTTAAAAGTATGTTAGTGTTTCACCTTTAGTTGTTTAGTCAAGCGTCAGCATATACGGCACTTACTTAGCAGATATTTTCCGGCGAAGTGCAGGTTACCGACAAATATAACTGGTTAATAACACAGAGATGAAGATTTCATTCAACTTGCTCGGTTTATATGAACTTCCCTTTATCTAGTGCACGGTCTTTAAGTGCAAGAGCGTGATTTTTTCGAGATTAGCGTACTCATTTGAAAGATCTTGGTCTCAACTTTTCGTTTTAATTGATGATTTAGGCAACATGTAAGAATTATGCCTTTTACCAATCGCTATTCTTTTTTCTCTTTTTGATGATATTTTAATCGGTCTTTAGTCGATTGATCTATCACTTGTTTCCTTGACCTGATTTTGAAAGCTGTATGAAACATTAAACTTTCTATTGTGGTGTTTATGTCTTCATGATACATAAACTGATTTTTACACACACACACACACACACACACACACACACAGAGGCAAACACAAACCCACATATCTATAAATAGGCGCACACCAATATTACATGGTCTGATTATTTACTAACATGGCGTCATGGTGAACAGAATGAAGACAGTAATTACTGTGGGTACAACACTTTTTCCCTATCAAAGTCTTTTTTCCCCTTCTCGTCAGGTTTTTATTCGTTTTTAAGCACTGTAGGGGAGTATATAACATTCTAGTATTTAAGGTCATAACCTTATAGTCCAGGCCAAGAATTTGAGTCATACGAAGCTTAACAACTATCATTGTAACAGTCTAGAGATCATCTCCAAACTATCTTTTTCGAGCATCAAAGGCTACAGGGTAATTAACTGTAGGCCAAAGACAGCTAAAATCTGAAACATGTTCTGCTAAAAAAGGTAAAAGGTAAAGGTCATCCCATAACCTTTTCAGGTCGTAGGGGAGTGAGGTGTTAGAGACCCCACTTTTCTCGGGGCCAGCATTTACATGAGGGTGGTGCCAATCTCCTCTCCCTCGCTGCCTTACCTTCCCTAACCCACTATGGAGTCAGGTACCCATTCCCGTCAGCTGGGTCGACTGGGGGAAGTTTGCTGCGCTTATTGGGAATTGAACCAGCGCGCTCTCGGTTCGGAAGCCAGCGCTCTAACCACTCGGCCATCCGCTTCCCCCTGTTCTGCTAGACCCATTGCAAAACAACATCGTCTGCCACCCTCTAACGCAGTCACACAACGCTCGGCTAGTTCTCAATGGCTGTTGCCAGTCCACCGATATACGCTTTTGTTTGCACACTATGTACTCTGTTCATCAACCCGCAGCTCAAGTAGGTCACAGTATTAGTACTGAATAGCTTTTCTGTAGGTGTCTTGCCCACGTGAGTAAGTCGATCCGTTTTAAGTGGATCAGGTTTGCCGTCAAAAGGTGTGAGATAAAATACCCCACATCATAGAAGTTACATTATATCTTACTCATCAATTCGTCCCCTAAACAGGTATTTATTTACTGACGATAGGATACTAACGTGATATTCAATTACATCACATGTGGAAATCAGCTCATCTGTCTGTAATATTTTCTCTTTAATTAACTACTTCTTTACCCACCAGGTATTTTTGTTTTATTGTCTAGTCACACGCCTCTAAAGGCAAGGGTTTATCTGTCATCGATTACTTACATTTGAAATAGTATTTAATGAATTTATCAATTTAAAATTATTTTAAAAATTTTATTAATAACTTTTTAAATTAATGCTTCTGGGAATGAAAATTACGCCTCTCCAGGTTTCTGGCTTTAACTAACACGCTGGGAAGGTGGCAGCACCCAAAAAATAAAAAAGACCGGAAAGCGAGGTAAGCACTACTCACGATGCGCAGTTTATCCAGCTCCTCGTTGAGGCGGGCGATGGTCTGTTTGTCGCGCTGTCGCTCGGTGTCCAGCGAGTCGTTGGAGCGGCGCAGCATGCGGATCTCGGCCTCCAGCTCTGAGATCTGCTGATTCAGCTTGTTGATTGTGTCCCGGTCCTGAGCACGCCATTTTTTCGCCTCGTCCAATCTGGAAATAAAAACGCAGCGGTTTAGTACACTAAAATTTATCTTTGTTTTATTACTAAAATGTGTTTTTTTCAGAGTGCTTTATTTCAACTTTTGTGATCTTGTGGGGTAAGTGCTGTATTAAGAGGTTCTCATGACAGGTGAGACGGATTAAAGCATGACGTCATATACACAGCGGAATTAGCGAGAAGGAATGCAGAAAGTATGCAAAAGAAGAAGAGGAAATTGTCTGCATGGTGGGCAGGCGACCGCATCTGATTAGTCCGTAAATGAACAAGACATCAAGCGAATGATCGACAGAAAAAGAGAGCAAGGGAGAGAAAGAGACACAGAGAGAGAGAGAAGCACAAAATGAAAGGGTTGATGGCTTGGTTGGTGCGAAAAGATAAACCCACGGCATTAAAGTAAATTCACTTCATGGCTAGAGATTCATGAAATGGCCGAGACCACATTATTAACACTAACGATACGAACGAGTGTGAACACTGAGCGAGAGCCTAGCATGCATAGAGGAGATAAAACTGATGAGTCTGCTTGTCTGTTTGAGGATTCATCGTGCACAAACAAGGTTGGACATGAATCTGCCTGTCCTCGAGTCCCCCACTCTCCTATTTTTTGTCATGCCGCCGTTTCATCTGTTTGGTTCAGGCCATGGATAAAGGCAGACAAATTACATATATGCAGGTGGCTCTATCTAAATTATTCAAATCAATCAAGTGTAAACACCAGGTGTTAAAGGCTTTGACGGAATGCGTCGATATAGTTTCGTTGATACACTTTTCTCAGCCTCCGGCTACAAAACCTAATCCGGAAATGAAGAGGAAATTGCTACAGATTGACACACTTCTGCGAAAAAAACTTTTTTTCTGCTGTTCATTTCAGTTTAATTATACCAGAAAGCGTGTTTATCCTGGAGTCCAGCACTTGGCTCCAAGGCAGTCTATAAATGAAAGCTAGAAAATTGAATTGTATGCTGCCTCATCTCCCCACACCCCGCATCCTACTTCAGCAATAACAATTACCATTTCAGAGATAACTGCAGACAGACAATATTCCCTGAGGGGAAAAGTAGGATTTGTCCATAAAGTTGCTTGTCTGTGGCTAACTCCCTTGTTTCGTGACACAGGAGGAAATAGAACGCTTATCACAGAGACGAAATAAGCGTATCCTACTGCAGACAAAGCTGGATGTTGCTTTGAAATTGTCTATGATTATTCAATACAATCTGCGCACTATTATCTTAACTACCGTTTGCAATAGTTGTATCTATTATGTGATTTTTTTTCGTAAAATTGATTTTCCAGCGTAATCGAGCACCAATTCACCCTTACAATTTTTTTAAAAATCGTATCTAAAAAGCCAGGGGCTAGTTGCACATTTCTAATTTTAAACACTTTTAGGCCTTAACTCTATTTAGATAATTAAAGTGCACACCACAATTTTAGAATTTTTAAAACTAAAACTGCTTTAAGTAAGATAAAGTTGTTTAAGTCTGACTTTGTCCTGTCAGTAAAATATTTTTTTGTTTTTGTGCAATGCATCAAAATGGCTAAGAAGAGATTTTGCTCCTTTAGAACAGTTTTAAGGTTTAGAAAAGTGTTGTGCAACTGGTCCCAGGAAAATATTCCTCCCAAATAAAAGGGGCACCGGTAGTGTAGTGGTTAAAACACTCGCTTGTCACCACTACAGTGAGCGGCTCGGGGTTCAGATCTCGTCTCGGGATACTTACTCTCTGAATGTGACACCTGTTTGCAGGGCTGGGCGCCCGGGTTTTCTCCGGTTTCCAAACCCTTCCCTCACCCACCTCCCATAGTGTGAAATCGCTGCAAGGTGGAAGCACTTTCCCACTAAATAAACCAACCAACCAACCAACTCCCAAATAAATTTAAATTGCTGTTATTAAGATCAGAATATCTATTTTTCTTTCCGTCTTCGATCAGCCTTGCTGTTGTAAAAGAAACCATGTAATGCACAGCTATCTCTAGATGGGGCTGACGAACAATGAATTCTGTCATTTTGCACTCACTCGCCCACCTATCGCTTCACCTCCCCTACCTCGAACACACGGGGTGACACGCCTACGCAGGTATGCAGCGAACTTCCCACACTGGGAGGAATGTATTAAAAAGCCTTGCCTGTTCGGCTTGCAAGTATATCCCACCGCTCAGACTATCTGTCAGGTTCAGGTTTTGTTTTTTCCATTCTTCATGTCTGGATTTAACTAATGACCAAGGAAAGCTGAAAAACGTGCTTGCTCTCTAAAGAATCAGTGGTTTCCGTGGTGGTGGTGGGGAAGATGGAGGGAATTGGGAGGGAAAACGATTGTTTGCTAAAGTGTAACCTTACATCTGTTGACTTTACGTGAATTCTTCTCGTCTCTTAATGTATTGTAGATGTTACTAAGTTCTCTTGATATCGAGCTTGGTATTGATGACTATTTCAGTGCTGCCTATTATTCTTTTTTAACGGGAGAGTGATGTTGCTAGACCGGGCGCTCTGAGAAAGATTTGTTATGAGGCAAAACAGTGAATGTCTTACCAAATGTATTCAAATATGTGCACAAACAGGTCTTGTGAGTTGTCTCCGATCGACCGTGGTGCACAAGGTAGCTGGTAACCAAGTTCACAACATAGTAAGCATGCCTAAAACATTCCAAAAGAGCCATATTAGCTAAAAGTAGGTAAGGCTGATGGCGTTGCATGCCACCCAGCTGCGAGTAACACACTTGTTCCTGTCATAAATGTTTCTACATTTTAAAGTGTGCATATAGTTTGAATGTGTATATTGTGCACGTGAGGAAGAGACAAAGACATATCTTTTATTGCTTGAAGCACATTGGCTACAGAATTGGCTCTATCCCCAAATATATACAATTTTCATTCATTATTCACCTGTATTCTCGTGAGAGAGAGAATGTGGGTGTGGTTCGCACACCGCCTGGTCGGGCCTGTGGTATCAAATTTCTCATGGAAGATAAAAGGCAGCAAAAGAAAAACGTCTTTTGGGTTATGGATCCCACATACTGTGTGTCTCAGACACAATGATCCTCCTACGGTCACTGTCCGCACGGCCATCATCAGCTCTTTCCCGTTATCTTTATCTGATCGAGGAGAGGACAGTGCTTTGTTTGTTAATATCGTTACCGATAAAAGATTTGCATGGCGGCTACATTTTGTTGTACAGAAATCTTTGACAGCGGGTCAAGGGAGTTGTTTGCCCAAGGTGAAGCAAACAAAGTGTTAAAAGCAGCGCTTGCCGTATTTAAATAACTCTTAAGTTCACATTAATCGTTATCAGATTACAGGGAGATTGTTCTCTTATTTCACAACTATATAACGGAGAGTGATGTCCCTTCGCCTTACCGGGTTGAGGGGACTAGCTCTCCGGACTTCTTTGGATTTTGTTATTTGTATAAGCTAATTTTGATTTTGGAGCCCATTGTTTGACCTGTCGTGATCCTAGTGATGTGCTTGACTGCGTTTCTCGATTGTGACATTTTGCTTCACTTCTAATGTGCAGTTGATCCTCTAACAGTCCTTTCTTCCACGACGCCATTTTCATCTCAGTCCAGTTTCTTTTTTGTGCACGTCGACAGCGACATGAAACATGTGCAATGTGGCTAAACTTCTCGATGCAAAAAAACTATCTATAACTGGTTTGACATGTGGAGGTTTATCCTCAGCTTTCTTGATTTGTTCTTTCTGATGACTTCTCCAATAACAAGCAATTGCAGATCTAAACTCTAAATATTCGGCGGTCAAATTTGTCGCCAGGCTGATGAGACATATCTGGTCCATTTACTTCTGTCTCCGGGATTGTTCTGTTTACATAATTTATGCATTTATTTAATTTCATAGACTTCTTGGACAATGAAGTACTGTATTCCTGAAGTTATTAAGCAGATAGCACTACAATTTATTATTATTATTATTATTCCCGTTTCCACGGATTTACCCTTTTTCTTTCCAGTTGTCTTGGTTTTTTTTCAATTTCTCCCTATCATGATTATTGTTGTTGTTATAATAAGTATTATTTTTAAAGCGCAATGAGCTTGCTTATAGGGCTGGGATAAAGTAACCTTTAATATAATAATATATTAGTGTACCCTGATTACTCGATTTTAGAGTTACGTGCTCTTGCGTCGAGATGCTCGAAGAACGGGAAATTTTTGACTGTACTCCGATTCGGTCGAAGACGCGTTTAATGACAGTTTAGATAATAGATGAAGAAAACAGATCTTACTCAAGAATTTGTGAACGTAATTTGTTTTTTGTTCTCTCATTCTCTTTTTCTCCTTTTACAGCAAAGGAAATTCAACAGACCGCCACCGGAATTGCATATCATAAACTGTCCCCGTCGTAAAGTTCGACATCCGTTTCGCTTCTTTACATTAAAATATTTTCTGAAATGAAAGCTGCAATATTCTTCTCCCTCTAGAAGCTTCGAGGTCAGCCTGACTTTTGATCAACTTTTCACTCCCTTTTCATCATCCTTCGCTCATCCAGCCTCAAGCGCACTTTAGCTGATGACTTATCGACCCGAAACTTTCAAAGGTTATTTTCCCCGTCTGTGTTTGTACAAGTGGTGAAGCTGCTCTGACAGTTGTCACCACCAGCCCTTAAGGATTACTGAAAGGATTACCCTCCATTCCTCTCTATAGTCCATCCCCCCCCTCCCACATCGACCCTAGTTTTTTTCAGTCCCACTGTATAATCCAGAAATGTTCTGCAAATGGAAGGAATGTCTGAGACCGTCTGTCTTCTGTTTGCACATGTATCAAAGTATAGGGTAGCAGGAACATGGAACCCAACGATTTCAACTAGCAGTGCGTGCCGTCTACGCGAAGCTGTGATATTGTGTCGCCTTTTCATTGAAAAAAAACAACCCACCATACATTCATAGCTATGCTTCAGGAGAGGTCCCAGCGTAGAATGGAAATGTCAGCAAGAACACTAGCTGGTCGTTATCTGAATTAGCTCGTGTGTCTACATGCGTGTGAATGGATGTTGCCTCTGATGGCGGATACAGAACATGCCATGATTTATTGAGGTATATCGTTGCCTTCGACGTTTCAGTGGGAGATGAGAGATTTTGGTGGCAGAAAGTTTAGGCCACTAAAGTGTTTTTTTTTTTTTTTTAGTAAAAAAGATTATTTCAAACTTGGAATGAGTCTTAAAATTAGCTTTAGTGTTTAAGGTTAGCGTGATTTTTTTGTTATCTATGTTTGCGTGCGTGAGTGTTTGCATGTGCGCGTGCGTGTGTACAGGTATATCTGCGTCTGGATCCATCTGAGCTGTTGAGTACGTAATTAGGTGTACGTCAAACGTAGGTTATTCAATTATCTTTATGCGGACACACATTCATGGCGCTGCGCGTGCTTACAACACACTCAAACACACACACAAACACAAGCACGCGTATATACACAGATGTATATACAAGCAAGCAAGCGCACACACACACACGCACGATGACACAGGTAGATCGAGAAAGGTGCCTCATTCAGATCACCCGTGGCGCGACGTTCTCACGTGACTGCGAGCTGAAATCGCGTTTACAGCACTGTGTAGGCAGCAATAAAAAACGACCCTTTGTGGAGGCCGTAGTCCCTTCCCACACACCCTCTCAGCTCTGGCGAGGACAACACAGCACAGGAATGCAAGTATGCACATGCTCGTGGTCAGTTAAGCGAGGGCCTGCAGACGGTGCGTTTACGAACATCTCGGAAATAATGTCTTTCTTTAAGGACACACTATACTGACATGCACCGGGACAGGAGCTTCTAGTAAAACTATAGCAACGTCCTCCAAACTCTATCCAACAATTCTCTTTTTAAAACTTATTCATGAAACAGAAATCCTGCTGTGTGGCTTACTATTTTCGTTTGAACTTCAACGTGCTGAACCAGTCAGTCCGAAACGCTTTACTGGACTATAAAGAGAGATTGAATGACAAAAAAAAAAAAAAAAATTAAATTGACACCTGTTGCAGACTGGGGAAGTGCAGCTGTCACACACTGAATCACACACACTTTCTCTCGTCCTCGCTCCTTCTGACCTTTAGAATTCACACATATGGCGTTAGCTGTTACTGGCGGTGTCACTGCCAAATACTTCCGGTGAGGTAAGATATTACTACCAACCAGCGAGCTGCATGTGTGTGTGTGTGTGTGTGTAAGTTGTCATTACTGTTTCTCCGATCATAATTTGAAAAGTTTCACCAATTTTATGCTGATCTCCAGTAAGATGCAAAATTTTGTCTAAGTGAAGATAGTGCTAGCATCTGTGTGCAAGATTGCAAGTTGCGGTCACGTGACAAGCCAATTTCACGGCAGCCTGTGTCAACACGGAGAGAGAAAAATGGTCATCAGAGTGTAGGCGACTGTGACATGTCTGTAACCAACCGTGTCGTAACAATGGCTGCCTTTGAGTTGAGGCAGAGGATTTGTTTGATGTGCTGCCTTCCTCTTTGTGTCTGAGGGCGTTCTTAAGGCGGTTCTTAACCGAACAAATATGGACAAACGTTTGCCAAAGTTATTTTCATGATGGTTAAATAAAAACATTGCCAAACTTCGTCAAAGGGTCGTGCATATTTCCCAGGTTATGAACGACCTTTTGAAAGAAGGTATAATATAACATGTGTACTTGTATCGTGCAGCATCAAAACCAAGATCGGTCCCATTTTCTGCGTTGACCAGTAATGATAAATAAACATTAGGTAACAGACAATGGATGGCGAGATACTTATAAGCACACTGAACAACATAAAGATGAAGTACAAGAGTATAAAGTAATGCAGTTGATAAAGGTGTGAAGGGATATAGGTACTATAAACAGTGTAGGGATGGTGAAGTTACAAAATGGTTCACTTGACAGACAAGGAGTTAATGATAGTAATTCAGGGATAGTACTTAGTGAGCAGATATGTCTTCAGAGAGCGTTTGAAAGTAGCCTTCGAGTCAGAGTGGCGAATGTGATGTGGAAGAGAATTCCACTGCTTAGCAACAGACAGAGAACCTCCGTTGTCCGTATGTCACTGTCTTTGGGGGAGGGAGGGAAAGAATGCGGTAGTCTGATGAGAAGCGAAGTGACATTAGTCTGAACAGACAAGATTTCAGTCAAGCGGAGAGGGAAGGAGCCATCAAAGAATCCATTGCTTAGAGTTGAGAGCTTGTAGTCTATTCTTTCTTGGTAGCCAATGAAGAGAGCAAAGAAGCGGTGTGACGTTCAGATTTGCGAGTCCGGAAAACAACTGAGTTTTAGACTTTTTGAAGCTTGTGAATGAGGTACTGTGAACAGCCAGCAAGAAGAGAACTGAAATAGTCTATTTTAGACAGAACAAATGAGCAAATAAGAATGTTGGTGGTTGAGATGGACTAAGTAAGGCGAATGGAGCTGATCTTCCAGAGTTCCTATTACGCAGCACGACAGATGTTAGAAACAGGCTTATCAAGAAACATGACAGCAGACATTATGTAACCTAAGTTACCGCTGAAGTTACAAAAGTAACATCGGCATCCCCTTCCCGAACAGAGACAGGCAGTACAGGTATATGTGCTCAACAGCGGCAGAGAAGATAAAAAAAACTCAAAATCGCGAATTTTCGTGCAGTGTTACAGGATTGTAACACATTGAGATGTATTTTTTTGCAGAACATTGAGACAGGCTATTTCATCTCTCGTAGATACCAATATAGGCATTATGTATGGTAAGTAGATACGAACTCTCATGCAACTAAGTTCGGAAAGCTTTTACAACAGTAAATATGGGAAAATTAAAATAATAAAGACAACGTGTATCGTTAAGAATATATAAATCTCTTAAAATACGAAGTGCTAAGCCTGTTCCAATGAATGTATCAGGTTAACAAAAAATCATCTCGAGTTACCGTTGTCACAGACGTGCGTTGACCTGTGTGTGCCACCCCAACAATCAGTTTACTTTTCGGGTGTGTGTCAGAATATGTGAGTGGGCGGCACAGCTTACAAGGACAAGTTAAATCTCCTATTAATCCTTCTTCTTCCCAGCCGCAGACACTAACCTCTGGTGGTAGGTTCCGACACGTCGTCGCAAGTTTACAGTAAACCGGTGTGACGCCCCACCTACTGTGTTCCCTTCATTGGACTAACTATGATAATACTGCAAAACAATTGCCAGTCACATAGACACATTGTCGAATAGGTGACAATGGTATAGCATTGATCTAAGTAAAATATATCTGGGATAAAAATTAACACGAACGAGGGAATATAAATCAAAGTAATGAACTACAATAATGATAAAATTTGTTAAAATTTGTACGTTTGTTTGTGTGTGAGAGAGAGAGAGCGAAAACAAGCGAAAGAGAATCCGTATCCACTTCTCCACAGTCCTTGCCCCCAGAAAAAACCATCAAGAGTACAAGGTTGTATAAATGCATACACAATAATCAGGACGACAGAAAATACTGCGTCAGCAGATTCCATTCACTTATCTCTTTATTCATAACCGGCGAGACGGACTCTCAGTCTGTGCACGAGTGTGGGTGCGTAGCTGTGCCGGTGGGGCGTCTAGTAGTCACTAAAGCATTTACCCTTTGCCTGTGAAAGGCCGTCCTTCTTTTGTAAATGTGATGTTCGCCCTAGATTGAGATTAAAAAAAAATACTGCGAAAAATGTCGTTCTACTAAGCTGGCCAACTGGTTTGCCGTTCCTTCCTCAGAGTCAGCCATGCAATAACTAACAATCGATTCTCCCTGTCGCGTTGCTTGTCGACATGGATAAGACGGATGGTTTTTATAAGAGAATAAAACAACTTAAAACTGTGTCTCTTTCTACATCATTTATTTGCTAAGCTACAGTATCTTTATTTTCCATTTTTGAGGAGGAGGAGGAGGAGGAAGGAGGAGGAAGAGGCGAGGCCCCCTTTAAGATGTGCTGTTGTCGTCGGCAGTTGTGACAGCTCATCTGTCAAAGCCTGTGGTTGCGCTACGGCTACTGGTTGACGATGGATATGGAAAGCTATAAAGACGGGAAGTGTAAGACAGATAAATAAAGATGACAGTGCAGCACAAGGACCAAACCAAAAAAAAAAGGTAACATCCCAGAAGCTGAATGCGACACTTGTATGTGTGAACAGTACTGTAAACATGAAGCGATCGTGTTATAACCATTCTTAGGAAGAAACCTGATATACCTTAATCTTTCAAAAGCGCACACCTATTCACTTTAGCTAAACATGAAGCCAGTTCTAGCTAGATACCGTATCTCGCCTGTGCAGGAGTCCGAACGTGCCTTCGTCGTGCTTTTGAAGAAAGAATTTGTACGCTACTGTACTAGCGAGGATTTCTCAAAATCTTATACGTTTTACAAGACACTGGTGACCAAGATATTCCTTTTTGTTCAGATATGTCGATGCATCATACCCAATTTTATATGAAAAAAATGAATCCAAAAGGAAAGCTATAGTCCCTTAACCTTTAGGGCACTGAGGGCGAGGTGTTAAAGCCCTCGCTTGCATCGGGGCTAGCTTTTCCTGAGGTTCAATGCCCATCTCTGCCTCGCTGCCTTATCTACACGAATCATCTAAGGTGTCATGTATAGGTATGCATGCGCCACGGATATACAATACCTACTCAAGAACATGGTCCTATAATTCAGACATTCTCCTATCGACCCTAATAGGTTAACTCCTCAACCCCCGCATCTGACCGTGCTGTTAGGACCTCATCTGTTGCAGCGCCTGAATGCAGCACGAACTGTGCTCATTCGAACGACACGAGTGGCGGAGTAGAATCTATGGTCTTTACAGGTAAGACAGCAGCTGCTGGTCATGACTCACTATCACAAAACCTCACAGCCGACGCTTAAGCCTGAACAAAGTCTTTTTTTTTCTCTTATGTTTTTTTTAAGTCCAAACTTCTATCTTCCTATCCTAACCAAAAGTTTTCACTTATCTATCTAGTACTGGTTTTATATAATGAGGCAAAACTTATGTATTGAATTAACATACAAAAGCTACATACGCCATTTTTGAGGATTAAATGTCTAGGGGATTAAGTGTCGGGGATTAAATGTCTGGGGATTAAGTGTCCGGACACCCTTAGTTATATGTACGAGGGAAAACTTAAAACCCTAATCAGCATGGAAACGTGTGGAGGAGTCAATTCTGCTGCTAGCCACAGCGAAAGTACACATATTCTCAACTGTATGACTATGCGTATAACATTTGTATGACCACTAAGTAAAAAACCGGCATTTTTATGACTGATATGTCAATAACCCATGTATATCACATACTTAATTTTTTTTCCTTACAGTGAAACTTGAAAGTATATGTCATTCCCTTGACCTTCGCGAAAGGAACTATTGCTAAGAATGGATCCTCTCTTTGGTGTCACTGTGCCCCAGACATCCCTCAGGAGACGAAAGTGTGGAATCGAAGGCAGGGAGGTGGAGTTGGGGAGGGGTGATAGGGGTGATCGCTGCCATAGAGATGACATTTTCAAAATGTGGCATTGATTTTCCTTGCTCCAAAGGTCGGTTAACTTTGAAGGACATTAGTTACATTCGTGTGCTTTTCCTTGATTAAAATCTGGACACCAGTTGCTTTCAGTGTCTGACAAAATGGCTAAAAGGTACGAACTTTTGACTGAATGTTAACCACACATCACTGAATACTGCAGTCTCAATATGCTCGTAACGTTTCAGAGTTTACAGCACTAAATAAACAAATCAACTAATTATGACATATTTATTTTTAACCTTAAAAACTGACCTACGTAGGGGAAACACACTGACACATAAACAGAGAACCACTGAAGGTGTAGCCATTCATCTAGTACACAGAACAGCTAGTCTAGACGTAGGCAACATACTTTTATAGTTGTACTTTCTGAGTTGAAGGTAAACTCTAAAGTAATTTGCATTACTCACAATAAAAAGTACACGTAAATCTTTTGAGAAACCTTTTGATGCAAAGGGATGAAAATTAGATAAGCTTGAATATCACAACAAAGAAACTAATAGAGATCCTCCTTTCAACAATTAGTGCTTAAGGGTTACGAAATAATACTCCTCAAAACTTATTCAAAAGGAAGACAACACAACTTCATTTCGGGGGGGGGGGTGTTTACATTTTTGAGGGTGATGTCATGTCCATACATTTTTCTTTCCCATTCAAACTGTCTGTTATATTCTTTTTCCGTATAAGCTTAATTGTCAAAGAAGTCTTCACATAGTCTGCTACAGCTACATCTATAGGAAAAGATTATCCCAATCAAAAGCGCACACTGCCGATCAGTCAGCTACAGAATATGAGATGTAAGTATGCTCCTACCATTAATTAACTTTGCAAACTAGAAGTAAATGATGCAACCAGGACATAAGACTCTAAATTGTGCCTAAAATCTCCAAACTTGTTATTGAAATATAAAACATTTGCTAAATAGTCCTTATAGTGTCAATAACATGCTCTCTTATCTCGCTATGCATCATGGCAGACTCTTTCAGGGATTCTGTGGTCATTCATATCCTAAGCCTTCTGTATATTATATAACTCTTCTCCTGATTCAAAATGCACAAATCACTCATGACTATTTCACAATGTTCCCTCTACAAACAAAGGCTACAGGAAAGAATTAGAAGCCATCATGCTCTGACAGCACTGCAGCTGGACTTGATTTGCACCGCTGTTTAAATGTCAAATAAAGTGCTCCCGACCAGGAGCCATCTATTTACACCTTACCAAAAACGGTGCTGGGGTTTGATGCATGGTTATGTTAAAATTATTTAAAGCATACATTATCATGGAAGGGGTGTATTTATGAGGTATGACAGAATGCACGAATAACATGTTCATGTCTCTCGTGTGACATAATAGTTACACATCACACATTGCCTTTGCACAATAAGGACATGCTATTTTCTCACAGCAAGCATGAAGCTAACAGGAATGAACTGCTGCCTCGTATTTTCAAAGGGACGTGAATCGTGTAGACTGATATGGTAGGGGATGTCTGAAGGGGGTACAACAGCCCCCGCAGTCTGCTTTTATTGCCAAGTCACGCCCGAGGTAAGTAAGAAGGGAGAAATTATTTATTCACTGCCTTCCGTCTGGAGCTTATTGATCGCGTCGAGGGGCAGGTTAGCTACAACATATACACGAGAACTTTGACACTGGTTTCCTCGCTCCTTCAACATCGATATTTCACAGGAGAGCTTTTCTGGCTACAAAATGTAAGTCTAGCGGTCAAATAATATAGAGAAATGAACTTCAGTTTCTCAAAGTTCACAGTCTCCCATAAAGAAATTAAAAGTAAATAAAAACTGAGAAATAGAAAATCCTCAGAGTAAATAACTGCCTTTATTTGAATGAAATAAAGTTCTGCTGACCCGTCTTTTTTTTTCTCTCTCTCTCTCCTTTCCTCCCTCCCCGTTGTTCGCTTTTCCTGTCACACCTTTTGTTATTGTATGAGTCTAGCAGTTTAACATACCTTTCCCCTTTAGGGCGAAGGCTAGATGTGAAAAAAAAATCTGTTTATTACCCCAACCTCGTGAATAAAGAATTATCATTGTTACTCTCCCCACTCCCTCTCTCAAGAGTGCATATGCGCGAACACCCAAGCTCACACACACAGGTGCACCTCTTCAGAAGCAGTGAATTTGCAGAATAGAAGTAGCACACACCCTTTCCGCCCACACCTTGCACGCAATACCCGATATCCTCCTATCTACGGTAAAACAATTTCGCAGTAAGCCCTACAAAGGGGAGGCCTTACACCTTGATTCAAGAAAAGTGTCTCCACGCACTGCCCTCCGAATGCACACCGACAAACGACACTGTCAGAAATTGGCGTGGGTCCTTTAGCGAGCGATAAACGATTTGTTTTCACTCAACAACACACTATTTTCCTACCTAGTGCATTTGTGTCCAATCGTATAGGGATACCGTGGGTCGCGGCTTTTCTTTTTCTTTCTCTTGCAGTGATATAGCCTTATAGTTGCGGGCTCGGCGTAAAACACGAACCCCACCTCGTTTTCTTTCTCTACATTCTCAACGATGTGGCATTTCGCTGCATTGGATGCTGAGCTACATTTAGTCCACTGCGCTATTACTGCAAGGTGTAAGCAGTGTCGAGTTTCATTTTAGTGGCAAGAGGGGGTGGAAAAAAAGGACTGTCGAAGTTAAAAGACCCCTCTTGTTGAGGGGGGGGGGAGGAGGCAGGGTGAGAATGTAAAGGGAGAGGTACAGTTGATGCTAACGTTATTTTACTTGTTTATGTACTTTAATTACAGCTCAGTCCTTGGAGGTGAACACAGTTTACGTACAGAGTGATGGATGACCCACGGCATGATGTCAGATCAGGAAGCGATCAATGTTGGTATGTGTGCGTGCGTGCGCGAGTGAATTGTTGCTGTCAATGCATCAGTATAACGATAAAAGTTTGATGCTCTTTGATCACGTGTGGCGCTGTCGGTTTTTTTATATTTATATTTTACTGTTCCATCTTTTGCCTCGTTCGAGACTGCAAATCTTTATTCTTCTAAATTCTCGGCAAAGCTAGTATAATTTGCAGCATAATCTTCTAGCTAGCCCGCGTTTACACCTTCCCCAGCAGCAAAACAGCGTCTAGAGCTAACCATTTTTTATCCCTGATTTTTTTAAATCAAGTACATGTCCAATCAATGCATACTTATTTAGAACAAAATTAAGTATATAATTCTGTGTTCTGCCGCATTTGCGTCTGTAAGGACTGATCAAGTAGTCTACCATCGACAATGATCAGCTAGCTGACCTCGACACCGTCTGCTCGGCTCGAGTCCCTGACCAGACACATACTCGCGATGGAGACGGCCTTCACCTTCTATCATAAATATCGTCGCCTCCCAGCCAGCGTAGTTGAAAGACCTTGTCAGCTACCATGCTGGAGATGTCAAGAGATTTTCCGATCGATTATGCACGTTTAATGACCACCTCACGCAGCTTATTACATGGGAAAATAAAGTCTGTAGACTACTGCTCCAGCCGAATCAAAGATCGTGATTATCAGGTCCCTCAGTACAGCTGATTAATTAATTGCTTTACGCCACTCAGCCCCACTTCCATCGCCGTAAGCAAAATATTTGCACAGATGGAACATTACAGCCACACCAAAGCTGTGAATGCAGACAGGTGACACACGAAAGACCGCAGCGAAATGCGAGACAAGAAAAAACGTAGCCTTGGCCTTCTATTCTTAGCAAGTAGTCGAAGGAAATACAATTAAAAAGCGGGGAAGTGCAAGGCACACACATTAAAGAAAAAAGTGTGTGTGTGCACGCACGCGCATATGTAAAATCAAGAAAGCCAACGAGTGAAAGGTCAGTGCACACATGTCCATAACGGCGCGTAAGAGTCAACGTATGTTTGCATTCTATTCCTGCTGGCAGAAACTGATTTTGTAGACCTCGATACACAGCTCTTTTTCGCAAAAATAAGAGGTAAAATTCTCAGTCTAACAAAAACTGACTACAGTAAGACAAGGGCACGTGCATTAACAGCTAAAATGGGAGGGTAGGGGTAAGAGGGACCGAGAGAGGAAGGGAGAGAAAGAAGGATGTGAATGTCAGATGGCAGGTCGCAGGGCGTGTCAGAAAACCAAACTTCCCACACTCACTGTCTCAGCAGATCCTCCACCTGCTCCTCTAGCTGTCCGACGCGCACCTGCAGGCGGGCCTTCTCCTTGTTGGTCTCCTCGATCACCTTGCGGGCCTCTTCCAGCTCTGTGCCATACATCTGCTTGACGGCAGACGTCTCCTTACCCCACTTGCTTCGCAGGTCGTCCAACTCCGCGGCGAGCTTGCGGTTCTGCGCTTCCAGGAAGCGGACCTTCTCGATGTAGTTGGCGAAGCGCTCGTTCAGGTCCTGCATGTCCTTCTTCTCGCGCTCGCGGTTCGTCTTGAAGCTCGTGACTCCACTGTTGGACAGGTTGGCTATGCTGCCTAAGCTGGGCGAGAAGCCACTAGAGTACTCGACCGTCCTGGAGATGCGGGTGGCACCTGGTGAGATGGGTCCCGCGCCCACCGTGCTGGAGCGATACACCGAGCTGGTCCTGGGTGCGATGCTAGACCGGTAGTAGAAGTCTGCGCCTGGTTCATCGTTGCTAGACGACGTCGACGTCGTTATGACTGTCCTCTTCTCCGTCACAGAGGTGCCGACTGGCACGCTCGAAAGCGATGTTCGGATGGTCTGCGAGGAAGACATTTTGGAGTCGCTGTGGCTGGACTGGCTCTCTTCTGCAGAGCGGAATCGAAACGCCGAGTTGTCTCAGCACGGGTAGTCCCGTAGGTCGTAGCAGTGGGTCGATTATATACACACCGAACTATGCAGACGACGCAGAAAGTTGTTCATTGAGGGGAATAAATCAAATACAGGTCACACGAAAGCAAGCCTGAGATCCCTGTACCTGAAGAAGCGTACACCTCCAGTTTTCGACACGACTGCGTTTTCTTTTCCTTCCCCTCGGGTCAGAACATCCGTCACCGAAAGCAGACACATCGACCCACAGAATGGGAGGCGAGCGAAGCGTCTCTGGCGTGAAACACGGAGAATTACCGACCAGGTATCGAGTAGAACTAAAAGGCTGGCTTGCTACACGGATCGAAAATAAAGGCAGCAGTGACTCAGGAAAGGACTCGACTAAGGCCGCACAACAGCCTAGCCCTTCGCTCCTCGCTGGCGGTCGACGTGTTTATCTTGCGGTACAGGAGTGATGGCGCAAATGAGACAGCACGCGTCTCGCGGCGCCCCCACCAGGCACACAGCTGCCTACATAAACAGCGCGAGACTTGGGCGTGCGTGAGTGCCTATCCACACTGCACAGCCGGTGGGTGTATATTATTCGCAGGAGTGCGACTCAAGCTTGTCCTAACGTGTGTCTGTGTGGATATAACTGTTTGTGGTAGACTGTGAGATCTCTAAACTGTCTCCCATAAATTGTGTCCATTTCTTAATTAAGCTCAGTCGAACTGTTGGGGACGTATAGATTATTCGTCTACACTATAAAGGCTGGTATGACAATCTTACCTCACTCTTCAATCGTATTTTCTGTCTTTAGTTTACACGTCCTCTGTTCTCTCGGTTACCTCTGTCATAAACCAAAGCCTTATAGTTCCCTATCAAACTGATACCGAAAATATTCTTTGAGAAAGGAATTTTGCATTTCTTAAAATTTTTCGCTACAGGTATGCAAGTTCTCAGCTCGCCCAGCTTGGCTTTCTCCCACAAACAGACGTTGTCACCGGTCGGGGCTCTGATCACGTGATCTTAATAGCTGTTAATAATAGCTCCACTGGGTGACGTGACCTAGAAATATCGTCCATTTTGTATTCTTGCATGCGGCGAGGGTTGAGCTTTCCGACTTTATAAGGGCATACCTACGCCACCTATCGGACTTGCTGTACCAGTTTCCCGCTGAGTGTAAAGCTCATCCAGACAAGCTGAGCACACACGGGGGACCTGCATGCCTGCTTGGTTGTCCACACCCGGAGCAAACTGTCCTGTCGCTTCCACTGATAGTGAAGACGTCATACACCGTCAGTGTGACATAACGCATTGTTGACCCCCGTTGTCGCCTCGTTTCGATTCATATATCGCAACTGAATCGAAGTGTCAGTTATATGACATCGCCTTCGTCCTTTTAAAGACATAAGAATCTCTTTCGAAACAAGAAGTGCTGAGAATAGAAACACCTGACATACCGATAGCACTTGCTTTTTATATACGCCATACAAGAATGAGAAAAAATACATCCACTGAAAAGGAAGAGGAAAAAAAAAGGATTATTTCATTAAGTAAGCTGCAGATTAAAGTGGTCAGATTTCTTAGAGCCACATCGATTTTGGAAAAATGCCAAAGAAATAATCATTAACCAGGTAAACTTCAGCTTTTGACTTGCGGCCAAGTTTCTCGCGCAATGCTGGTCGGTTTGGGGGATGAGAGGGAATAGCCAAGTGGAAAGGACATGCAGCAAACGGTCGACAAACATGCATCAGTAGATTCATGCTAGTGACGTATTGATGAACCGCTCGCAAGCAAAAAGCGCGGAACTCTTGCGTGAGCCAAGGCAAAAACACGAGCGAAGGCAGGCAGAGAATCGATACAGGCGGCTGACCCAAGCACTTCTAGCGGAAGCCGCGTGGTGACAACAACCAATCATCGATCGCTGCAGCTACCCTGGGTCACTTGTCCGGTCGTGGTGCCCGTGCAAGTGGGTGGAATCCTGACTGCAGGATGTCTGCTCTCGGCGGCCAAACGGTCAAATCATCCCTCCAGCAGATGATCTAGTTGCGCGGGTGCCTACTTAGCACGACTCTCGCGATGCGCAGCACGCAACTGGTCTGTCTTGGTCAGGTTAGAGTCATAGGAAGGCTGGAAACCTTCAACGTTCTTTGGTCATTCAGAGCAGTAGCATCCCTTGCATCGCACAAGTCGAGTAAATAACTGTTATTCTGCCATATTATGGCAATGCATGACGCACCCATAATTTGCTTTCAAAAATGTCAGCTAAGCATTCAGCATTTATACTAATTTAATTATGACGCACGTTTGTTAATATTTATAACAACCATGACCTAGCTGAGAAAGTATTTTAAAAAATTCTGAACTAATCTTCCAGTGTCTATTTTAACACACGCACAGTTATTTGTGAATAAGAGGACTGTGGCTTGAGAAGAATCTGCCGGGAAGCTATTGACCGGATTCGTGACAAATAAGGCCGTAAGAGTTGTTCCCCCTGATAAGGCACTGCACTATTTGATCCCACTTTACTACGATTTCCCGAAAGCTCGAAAGGTGTGCAGCAACGCAAGAAAGCTCACACGAAAGAGCAAACCAATGCGTACCCAATCTCCCACCTCACACAGGCACAACCAAAACGGAACAGTGAATTTTTTTCTAAAAAATAGCAATACACATTGTTGAAGCTACACAAAAACGAGAAGTTTCATGATGATGACAGCGACAATCAACCACCACCACCATTATCATCATCATCATCATCATCATGATCATCATCATCATCAGCAGCAGCAGAATCGTCGTCGTCGTCGCCTTTTATTTAAGAGTAACACAATGTTCTTGTTTCGGAACAGATTGGTTAGGAGGACCTGCTGCAGCGAGAGTTATTGAACGCTTGCGGCTGTGTAAGTACTCTTCAAACAAATAAGGTGGGGATGAGGGGAAAGTATTTGGAATGCAGCCAGCAGGAATGTATTCCTAGGTCATCTGAAACTTGGAAGAGCTATTAAACAAAAATTGGCAGGAGAAAATAATTGGGTCTGGCGCGCCTAAAGGTTCAGGGAGTTGGCGGCGGGGGTAGGGGTGATGAACGAGGAACAAGTCTGACTTTTGCAAAAGTGGCACAGACGAACAGCGATGTAAAACATTCCAGCAATCGATCTGATAGGGGTTTGGATTGTTGGAAGCTGCGATGTTTAACACCCTTGGGAAAAAATCTAATTGTATTGTGCGCCAAACCACGTCTGTCGCCGGAGTAAACTTGCAGCTCTCTTTCTGACTCACCAGTTGCTTATTGTCTCAAGATTTTCCCTTAGAGTTCTTGGATATAAACTACGACACCCTACATAAATAAGTCATACAATTGTTCCTATTAAAAGAACAAACCATTATTAAAAGGTTATATTTTGGCCATACCAGGTCCTATTCTCACGAGGTGTTGCAAATATGTCGCAAATTGTAGCTGCAGCAGATTTAGTTAATAAACAAAAAGCTAGCAAAGTAATAAACTGAAAAGATTGTAACACTAAATAATAAGATTCTACGATGAAAAATCATAAATGACAAATATGTAAACGAAATGGTTTCTTTGAGATAAAAATTGAATGGTGAACGTTAAAAAACAACTCGTTTCTTTAAGCCACATGTCAGATTTTTTTCATAAGCTCTCGCTTCCTTCATGTCATTGGTAGATGTATTTTGGATGACAGTGTCTCCCTGAACTTCTTTATTGTTACAGTGGGACTCAGGAGAAGTGCTGATATCTTTAGACTGAAAAATACTTTCTCTACCCCTGCCTGCATCCATCCACCCATCCGAATGTTCTTCTGTCCATCCATCCATCCGCCTCGTCCATCCGTCCGTCAAAATGTCAAATGTTTTGCCAATAGCTCGTACTAGCGCGCGCACATACTCGTACACGCACACACACACACACACACACACACACACACACGTCTGTTAGGACATGCAAACGCCACTTATGTAGGCACCGAATAGTTACACGTTACATTCATACACATTGGAATTGCCTTTGTGGATAAATAAAGTTGTATTGTAATTTCTGTTTTACATTTTACACATTTTACTCCTACCAGCATTTCATGCACACAGAGCTAAAGTGCAGCTGAGCTATAGCATTAGGCAGATTTTTCGAATGGACCTTTTTCCGGCGACTGTTGTGGAGGACATATGAAGTTATCCCCGACAAACAGACTTTTGCGTGAAAAATAATTCAAAGGACGTGGCCACGAGTGTGAGGGTGTTCTTTGAACACGGAAAGAAAATCGTATGAATCGGTTCAGCCCGCTCGGCAGATAGCCAAGTCACGTTTAATGTCTGGCCAGCCAAGTCTCTCTCTCTCTGTCGCACTAATGTTTCCCCAGACTATCTATTTTTGTTTGTTATTTTTAACCCTCTTTCTTTTTTTCCCTTCTTCGTCATCCTTTTGAGCATTCTCGGCATCAGCAGGAAAAGAGGATCTGCTGAGGCTTTAAAGGTGTCGATCCGCCGCTGAGGCGAACACACTGCGGACGTTTGACATGGGAGATGACATGATCCTGCAAGATGTCTTTGCATGGCCCTGTGTGTTATCGTATGGCTGTGGAAATGTAGTTGAAGCCATTTGAAAACACACGCGTATCTTTGCACGGCACGTTTCATTTTAATAATGAAATATGTATACACACAGTGGAATTGATTGTGCGTGGAGTATTTTTGGCCTATTAATATTTAAACCAATTAGCGCAGAAAGAACACTGCTAAAACAAAATGTCAAGACTTTTTTCTTCATCCAAAATCAAAATTATATATATATATATATCATCAGGTATGTTGATGAAGGTATGATGGGGAGAAATAGTAATAGAGAAGGAAGCAGGGATAGAATAGATGATGAGTGGGTGTGGGAGGGGGAGTGGAAAATGAGCCAAAAGCTTGCCATATCACGACAAATCAGCCGTAAAAAACCTGCCTCGTGCAGAGAGCCAGGAGACCCAAGACTAGCTATAAATCCAAAACGCCCTATCCTCTCTTTATTAGTAACAAATGCTTATAGATAAATGCTTATGCTAAATACATGCTCATCTCGACTGCCCTGGATAGAGGGGTGAAAGAAGCAAAACTAACTGATAGCCCGATAAGAGAAGGAAAAGCGCTGGATGCGGGAATAGATGTATAGATTGACAGGCACAGAGAGAAGAGAGAGAGAGAGTGTGTGTGTGAGAGAGAGAGAGAGAGACAGAAAGAGAGAATGCCGTTACTTACTGTCTGAAGAGATCGTTGACCTGGTCTTGCAGGGACTGCACGCGCACCTCTAGCTTGCTTTTCTCCTTGTTAGTCTCGTCGATGACGCCGCGAGCTTCACTAAGCTCGGTTTCGTACATCTGCTTGACGGCGCTGGTCTCTTTGCCCCACTTGCCCTTCAGCTCTTCCAGCTCGGAGCCTAGCTTGCGGTTCTGCGCCTCCAAGAAGCGGACCTTCTCGATGTAGTTGGCGAAGCGCTCGTTCAGGTCCTGCATGTCCCGCTTCTCGCGCTCGCGGCTCGTCTTGACATCGCTGACCCTCCCGGAGGACATCTGCGAGTAGGCCGGGATGTGACCCGAGGAGATCTCCACGGTCCGCTTGTAGCTCGACCCACCGATGCCGCCGCTGACCAGCCCGCTGGACCCAATGACTGCCGAAGCCCGCTGGACGCTTAGGTTGCGGGGGGAAATGTTGGACTTGTAGTAGAAGTCTGAGTCAGCCATACCGCCGCTGCCACCCATGCTCATCCCACCTCCACTTATGCTGATGGAGCCACTGCCACTGCCGCTTCCACTGCTGCCGCCTTCAATGCGTCCGCCTGAAGACGATGAAGAGGACTGGGTGATGATGGTTCTGCTTTCCTTGATAGTGCTTTGGGTCGTCATCTCGGCGGATGGCGAGGATGCGGAAGTGATGTCGAGCGCCGACGTGTTTGGAGATGACGAAGGGGAGAAGGGCTCGGGAAGAGTATGCGACCTAGCTCTGGGGGACCCGGGTAGCTGGGTGGTGTGACGCTCTGAGGGTGAAGATGCTAGCGTCAGTTGGTGGAGGGTTTTGCTGCGGCGGACGGTGAGCTCTGGCCTGTCGGGCAGCTGCACCTGAAGATCCGATTCGACCTCGGGGTCTGGGAGGACACTGATTCGCGCTTCGCAACTGCGGGTGGTTTTCACGTTGAAGGCTGGCTTGCCCGGTGACGTAGATGTTACGTCACAGGGACCAAAGCTGAGCGAGAGAATCTCGGAAGCGTTGTGTATCTGCTTCCCGGTGGAAAGGGATTTCACGCAGTTGAAAGTTTCGTTGTACAGATTGTTCGATTCGTTTTGTCTTTTTCTTTCTATCTGGTGATGTTAGCCGCGTTCACGCAAGAAAGAAGGACGGGCGATTGATTCGACCGAAGTAGGTAGGCACGATCTGGGATGCTGACCTTGCTTTGGAAGAACACTGACGACGTGGGTACGACTATGTCCTACGAGAACCCAAAAACAAAACTGAAAAACTAAAGTGTCTCACTAAAGTAGCAGCCACCACGCACACAAGACACTCAGACCATGGACTGATGGGGAGCCGGGCCGCCGCTGGCCTTTCAAGGATTCCGGTTCCTGGGCAGGCGCCGCAACGCATAAAATATTCGAGGGCTGGGGCCCGCCGATTGGATGTCACCAGCGGCGCTGCGGGCCCAGGCCGCGTGAATGAACCTAGTCTTGCCAGGCCGGTGCAAGGGTGACATAACCTGTTTATTGCTCATTCCCGGGCTTCTCTGGCTACTTCAAGACGAGTTGTGGGACTTTGTATCAAAACCGCAACGAGGGATGTCTGATTAATGTGTCTCTCTGTCCGTCAGTCTACTAGGCTCTCAGTCTTTTTAGACAAAATAAAGGTTTTCCTTCATTGATCTTCAACAAGGGAGTTTGTGATCTGCCTCTCGGTCCTATAAGATGACTATCACCTTTATCGGGAGTTCAATTATGAACGCCAAAACAACTTAGTTTTTTTTTCTTCTGCCCCCCAACCTCAAACAAACACCCCCCAAAACACACACACACACACACACACACGCTTTCCAGATGACGTCCTGTCTGGATGCCAAGGTCCATAACAATTATTTACTATTGGATTCTGGAGATGCAGTAGCTGACCATCACGTTAATTATTAATGACCTCGTCTTTGATGCTAATCTGGAAGGTGCATGGGTATGTACGTGTTTGGAAAGCTGCATGCCGGGATATACTGGCATGCTTGTGGATGACTCGGTCCACTGAAGATCCTGCGCTAGGGTGGCGCTTGCCAACTATTACCCTCTGTCAGCTTTTACTGCAGCAACCAATCGATTGGTCTGGCTAACTTTTTTTTTTTTTTGGGGGGGGGGCAAACTTTTCTTTTACTAGTTTCTCTTTGGCCAGCTTCTGTTAAGTATGCATCTTCGAAACGCTAAAAAAAAAGGATTAAGAATGTCTGGCGAAGATGAAAGCACACGTTTGAAGAAGGTAGGAAAGGAGTGAGGAAAAGATACTGACTGATGGAAAGTATGAGGAAAATAGTGATACCGTAAGGGGGAGACGCCATTTTGAACGGCGTGACCTTGCAGATGCATGTTACAGTACCGGCAACTGACAATGCCTCCTCTGAACGCCCTACCTCCTCCTCCTCAGAACATCAGTTTCAGCAGTTAGCGACAATGTTTGTCCCCGTCTCTTCGACATGACCGGTCCCAGCGGAAAACCGGTTGCCAAGAGCGGCAGTAACCACTTATACAGTGTGGGAGGCGGGGGGGGGGGAATGGGCCGGAGGAGAGGGAGAAAGATAGAGGAGGTAAGGAGGCAGCGCGTGCCTTTGTGTATTTGGGGGAAGCGATGAGATCAAACAAATGTCTGGAGACAAAAAAACTTCTGATAATAATGTTTAAAACTTCAAGAAAATGTTATGCCTGGAACATGTTTGCCCTTTCTGGCTGTTTATTTATTAGACGTGTGCCTATTTGTCCGACTCAGATTCCGCTTTCTTCTTTTCACTATCATGTCGCTGTTAGTATTGCTATTGAGGAAAACAGGGAAAAAAACCGACAGCATAGATGTGGCTTGCGTTTGGCGCGGACTAAACAGAAAGATCAACTAGCTCCTTTAAAGATGTTGGTAGAATCTTGTTTATAAATGTTTTCACATTTTAAGTCTTAGATTTCCCAATAGTGATGATTATAGTTAGAAAAGAAAACATCGAAGCGGGTATAAGAGACACATCAAATCTAACATATCAATGACCGGAATTTACTTCCGATACTTCCGGATAATTTTCATCCTGTGGGACCGAGTCCCGTAGCATGCAGCTTGTGTAGCACTGGGCATCGTCCGTAATGTGCAGCATGTGGACCTGCGGCTTGCTGCACAGGACTGAGCATAACATTATACGACGCAAGCTGTGTAGCTCGAAGCTCGAGGAACGCTATCGTTTGGCATCTGCAAGGCACTGTACATCGATCGAAATGGATGCTTTCACTGACACGAATTCAGAGGACAGATAGATGCCGTTTCCCTGCCATGCAATAACACAATTAAGGACGCCCATTTGAACGACCTTGAACGTTGACCTGAAGGTCAGTCTATCAAGCTGTTGCAAGTAAAAGTCTATACAACGTCCATATAAGGCTATGTGGAAAGGGAGAGCAGAAAGTTTTACGTGTCTCCTGTGTGGAGATGATTTGCAAGTGTCGTATAGGGAAATGGATATAATAGAGACCGCAGAATCTAATGGCGGCAAGAGTAGACACACAAGCAAAGCTGATACACTGAGCAGCCAAAGTCACTGACGGTTAAAAAGGCATCGTCAGAGTCGGACAATGGTAGGAAACAGCATCTCTCTCTCTCTCTCACACACACACACACACACACACATTTCAAGGTGCTCCAAGGCCTCACACAGCTTCAGATGCTTTGGATACCAAAAGGAGCATGGCTATTAATGGGCCTGTATTCAAAGACCTTTATACTGGGACAATGAACATAAGCGATTCACCATGTACAGAACAAGACATATTGCAGGCTTGCTCGACCCTCTTCTTTTTGCTGCTTGACTTCTCGTAACAAATCAGGCACCAGTTTTTAGCTGGACAGTCGCTAGGTGGTTAGGGATTGTTAGTTACAGTATCAAGCTGGCGTCGAACCAAGGACATTGTGCTCCGAAGGCGAACGCATCAGGCTATCGAACTGTACTTCAGAACAATTCTCACTTTGTGTGTTGAGACAACTTCCAAACCTCCGAGTACTAGAATAACAACCAGTCCTCAGTGCCGGGACAATTTCAGTTTCCTGTGAGTTAACAGGCAGATGTCTGGAAAATGTATCCAGGATCCAGTTACCTCCCTGTGTGTGTGTGTGTCTGGGGGGGGGAGGGACAGACACTTTATCGCTAACAGCTTGTAGACACAATATCAAGCATTTGACTTAGTGACACGACAGTCTCCAGACATCTAAATTAGTATGCAGCCCCCATACGCTTTGTCTGAATTAAGTTAGTATAGCTGTATTTCTAACCGTCTTTTTTCACTATCATATAAATACTTCTCAAGGAGATAATCATGAGAAACACGAAATTAGGTGACCAAAAAATAAGCCGATATAAGAACCAACATGAACGCATGAAGCGTAGAACATAAGCTTTAATGTCAAGATTCCCTCTTATGTTTTGCTATTGACAAAAAAAAGCTGACCAGACAATAATACAGTTCACAGGAAAATACTAGTATCTCAAGTATAGATAGCAAACTAGCAATTCTGCTACTCAGCTGCTGCTCACCCTGCTCTTTAACACTTTACAGTCTCAGAGATGCCTTGATTATTTCACGTGTTATGTTTCTATTTATTGACTTATATCTCATAGACATTTCTCTCGGATCCAGAAAGCAAGCATGACCTAAAAGTTCGAACTAGATTATCAGGTCGTCGTCACCTAGCGGCGGTTGTAAGAGTGCCGACAACACCGGGGGTCAAACATTCTTTCGCCGGTAACGTGAACGGTCAAAGGTAACTGCGCAAGTAAACATACTTTCTTCTTAGAAGCGCGTGCTGGGCCGTGTGAGGAAAGTGTCCGTGCGACGGATGCTGCCAGTGTCGAGGGATCACTCGCTTTTCTTTAAAGGATAATTTTGCCCGTTTCCGCACAAGTTGCAGCAGTTGCTTACGGTTAAAGGTTCTGCCACAAGGAAAGTGCGGAACTAGAGGTGTCGATCAAGGTGTCGTTGTCCAAATTGCCAGATGGAGAATTTCCTCCTGGTGACACTTCAGTCATCAGTGTGTCAGAGCCTCTGTTGGGTGAACAGGTTACAGCGATGCATGCACATATGTGTGTATGCATTTTAGTGTGCAGGAATTGTACTCAATGTACTGTATATAATTGTTTCTATTGAAATAACTTAAATAGATCAAGTTCTTTAGATGTTGCACAAATGTGAGCTTTCTGAGACAAGAAGAAATGGTCACTCGATATTTCACATTACAAAGCATACTGTGCTGTCTAGAACAAGCCCCGCTACAGACCATTAAGTCTTTTTAATTCCCTTCTCATCTTCTGTACAGCTTCTTTTTTGTCTGAAGACTCTATATACCCTTGAAATCGAGAGGGCTGCTATAAGAAGAGAGAAGCTAAGTCGAATATTTTCTCTTTCACCTACTATTTTATTCTAGATCAACTAACACCCTATTATAAAGTCTAATTCGCAGACATCTTTTGAACCTGCACGCAGTGTAAGACCATCAGCTCGTCAACATGACTCAGCTTTCACCCACGAGACTGGCGTGTTCGTAGCCTGCAAGCCAGAAAGACTACATCGTGTTATGTGACTAGCTCTTACATTGTTTTCGAACTACCCTTATTATACTTCTCTTAGGAAAAAAAAAGAAAGAAGGGGACAGGGAGAAGGTAGACACAGTAAGCTCTTTTGCTTTCAAGTTTTGGTTACAAGACCTAAAGCTCGCAGAGTGAAAAACAGCCTTGATAGACTATTGTAACCCACTATACTAGTGTTTTACTTTTAAAAGCAGATGCTGTTATCTGGAAAGCGGAACGGTGGGAAAAGTTTTCTTTTCTCTCTTTTTTTTTTTTTTTTTTGGTCCAGGTTTGTCCAGCCCTCCAACTCTTCCACCTGCACAACCAGGCCAGGCGGTAGGGTCGGCAACGTCTAAGGAATGTGACCTTTGAAGTAGCCGCCTACAACATGAGAGAGCAGGCAACAGGTACAGCAGCAGGCTCATCCGCAGCACGTGACGTCACGTGACACCTGAGGGCGTCGTGACCTCGAGACATTTCTACGGCTTGCTTAATAGAAAAGACGTGAAGGTAACTAAAGCAGTTTTAGAATTAGGGATAAACTTGTGGAACGGCTTGATCTTAAGACCATGCGTGTGTCTGTCAGTGTCATTCAGTGCGTACGCGTGTGTGTGTGTGTGTACGTGCATACGTCCGCGCGCGCGTGTGTGTGTGTCTACGCGCGTGATGGGGGGAAGAGAGAAAGTAACAAGAAATCGATCACGAATATAATTAGATATGGAGAAAGCAATATTTTGAGAAAATATAAAGCCCCGTGTGGGAGTAATCTAACTAGTCAGCTGAGTGCGTTTAGCGCTTTGTTAGCAGTCGCAGTGTATGAGCACACTGGTTACGACAAAAAAGTCTTTACTAACAGAAGATAGACGCCATTACTTGATTGCCAGCTAAAAACCAACGACCGAAAAGGTCATTAAACAAAGGCAGTTGTTCAAACATGTCCCAGTGCAACACGTCGCGGCAGCAAACTTTAGCAACCTAGCTTGCTCAGAAAGTTCTGTAATATTTTAAAGTACAACTGTGGAAGAAAATTCAGCCGTTAATACACTAAACGGGAAAATTTTGAGATTCTGTATAGAATCAATACGTTTAGAAGAAAATTTATACCTTTGGGTAACAAAAGTGTTTGACAAGTATATGTATATTTATCTGTATAAAATAATAATAAACATGTGCTTTTTATAGCGTATGATCACGCTCACGAAAGAGCATGCACTCAGCACGTGAGACAAGGAGACATGGACAGCATACGAAGGACATAGGGAGAAACAACCGTGCAGGCAAGTAATAAAAGACAAAGATAGAAGACACAAAGACTGACATAGTCGCACATTAAATTACAAATGCAAACTAAATATAGCACCAACATCAAAAAATTAGTTTTATTTTAATCTATTAATCCAACCAATGTCAATAAATTCTGTGGGGTGTCTTCTGTCCACATAGAATTCGTGTTGGTTTGGGAGGCAGGAGGGGTATGTAGGAGTGGTAGAACTGCAGCATTTCCTGTCGGTGATCGTATGACAATAAGTGTTTCACTAAGTACATACGCCCACGTATGCCGTCTCTTTATCTCCCCCAAAAAACAAAGCTTTGAGAATCCAGAAACACCACCTGCGCCGCCTAAGAGACCCGTTTCTCCAGAAGATCCTGTCTCGCCAGGTTGTGCCCCTTGTAAGAAGATTTTCGCGACGGAGAGCTGAAAGCCCACGCGAACTGTGCCTAGAAACGACTACTATGCGCACTGCTGCATGGTTACGTGGCTGAAAAATGTGATGTGAGGCGAACACGACCACCAGGGGACGTTTTATTGTGTGGACCTTGGGTTAATTCTCCGGCTATGGCGAAAATTCCGTACTAAATATTCTCCTCTGTTGAAAACACACGCACTCTTCACCCTTCAAGTCAGCGAAAGACTTTAGCTACATCGAGAACAGAAAGCTAAGTGGGGCCTATCAATTTTCGCTCAAGAAAAAGGAATAACATTAGAAGAAATAAGACAGAGAGACCATCAAAGAGGCTGAGAACGAGAGATACCAACAGAAAGAAACACGCACGTGTACAGACACATATACCGGCGCACAAGCGCACACGCAGAGAGAGAGAGAGAGAAGTAAGGGAGAAGAGTTTTTCAGCACAAGTTCTCTAAGATTATAGGATATTGTTAGAGCTCCCGTAAAAACATAAAATGCAAGAAAAAAAGGACTCTGCAATGGAAATCTCTAGGTTTCAAAGTGAGTGCGAGAGATGTTTCTGTACACTCCAGTCTTTTCAACGTGAAGGGAACTGATGCATCTTCACTCAACAGACATCTAATTCATAAAAAATCCTTCTGCGCAAGAATTCCATGGTCTTCAACGTGTCAAGGTTCAAGATTCTTTATTAATCTGTGACCCTCTGAGGGGTATTGACATACTGAAAAAATACACATATTGATCGACGTTATTTATACATATATATATATATCACTGGTCTGTTTATAATAATAATGTGAACTTATAACACGCATCATCACGAGCAAGATAGAACTCACTCTCTGCGCCGACCAATAATGATGAGGAAAGATAACAGACAGTGGACGGTGAGATACGTATAGACACACTGAACAACATAAAGATGAGGTACAAGAGTAAAACGTAAATCAAAGATGAAGGTATGAAGGGATGTAGGTATTGTAAACGTGTGAGATGGATTCATTACATGATGGTTAGCATGACAGAACAAATTGCAAGGGAGTTAAGAATAATAATTCAGGGATAGTACTTTGTGAAAAGATATGTTTTCAGAGATCGTTTGAATGTAACCTTCGAGTCTGAGTGGCGAATTTGATAAGGAAGAGAGTTCCACTGTTTAGCAGCACAGAGGGAGAACGTCCGTTGTCCGTATTTCACTGTCTTTATGGAAGGGATGGAAAGAATGCGGGACTCTGGTGAGGAGCGAAGGTTTCGGGCAGGTGTGTGGACTGTGGACAGACAAGATTTCAGCAAAGTAGTGGGGGAGTGTAGCAGTAGTAGGTCAAGGGTACTATTACAGGGAGGTACCGTCAAGGAATCCGCAGCATAGAGCTGAAAGCTTGTAGTCTATTCTACCTTTAATTGGTAGCGAATGAAGAGAGTAAAAAAGTGGTGTAAGATGTTCAGTTTTGTGAGTCCAGAAAACGAGGCGAGCAGCTGAGTTCTTGACTTTCTGAAGCTTATCAATGAGGTACTGTGGACAGCCAGCAAGAAGAGAGTAGAAGCAGTCTAGACAGAACAAATTTGCAGATGAGAGTTTTGGTGGTAGAGATGGACAGAGTATGGCGAATGGAACTGCTCTTCGGAGCTCATTGTATGCAGAACGACAGATGTGAGAAACATGCTTATCAAGAGACATTTCAGCAGACATTGTGTAACCTAAGTTACGCGTTGAAGTAAGAAAATGAACATCAGCATCGCCTTCCCGAACAGGCAGTAAAACTCTGGCTCTTGGAAAAAAATAAAAGCGTTTGTTTTTCGTCATTAAGTTTTAACTTGTTGTGTGTCATCCATAGTCTAATATCAGAAATACAATCTTGGATGCTCTGGATAGTATGTGCCCGAGAAGGAGAACAGCAAGTATACAGCTGAGTGTCTTCAGCAAAGGATTGATCAGATATAGAATGAGATTGAATTAAAGTGGCTTCGTGTACATGATAAAGAGAATGGGACCAAGTATAGAACCTTGGGGGACTCATGAGCAAACAGAGACTGATGGAGACACGCAGCCATCCGCTATAACTGACTGAGTCCTATCTGAGAGATGTGACTGAAACCAGTTGAGTGTGGAGCCTGAGATGCCATAGAGAGCACTGAGTGTATGAATGAGAGTAGTGTGATCTTAGTATCAAAGTCAGTCAGTCAGTCAGTCGTCCCTTGCCTGGAACCTCGCGTTGGGGGGAGCACATGGATAGACGCGGCAGCTGATAGGGCCCGCCACTCTTGCCTGTTTTGGGCAATAGTCAGCAGGTCCTGTACAGGACGACCAGTCCAGTCTTTGACGTTCGTAAGCCAGTTCTTTCTCTGACCACCGCGGCGTCGGCTACCCTCCAAGGTGCCTTGAAGGATAGTCTTCGACAAGGTGTCGTGCCGGGTTACATGGCCAAAGAAGACCAGCTTACGTCGCTTGACTGTTGATAGTAGAGGTTCCTGGTGTCCTACCAGTGTGGCAATCTTGTTTCTTACAAAGTCGTTGGTTTTGTGTTCTTTGTATGAGATCCGGAGCAGCCTCCTCAGACACTTGTGCTCGAATGCCTGGATTCTCCTTTCTGTTTCGGCGAGTAGAGTCCACGTGTCGCATCCGTAGAGCAGGATCGGCACTACCAGGGATTTGTATAGCCTGTACTTGGTAGTGAACCTTATCTTGTGGCTATGCCAGATCCTATCTAGCCTAGCCATTGCTGCTGTTGCTGTTGCGATCCTGATGCGGATATCTTGCGTGGAGCTGCCGTCCTTGGAGAGAGTGGCTCCCAAGTACTTGAAGCTGCTTACCTCTTCGAGCTGTACCCCGTTCATATAGATCTCTGCTTTGCCGTTGCCATTGATCATAACTTTGCTCTTTTCTGTGCTTGTCTCCATTCCATATGCATTTGAGCTGTCTGTCAGTCTGTTGGTGAGGTCTTGCAGTTCCTTGTTTGTACCTGCTAATAGATCTATATCATCTGCAAAGCGTAGGTTGCAGATTGGTCTTCCACCGATTGAAATGGAGGTATGGTGGTCATGAAGAGCTTCAAGCATGATGTTCTCCAAGAATATATTAAACAACACGGGTGATAGGGGACATCCTTGACGTACCCCTACTGTGGTACGAAAGTAAGCTCCTATTTGGTTGTTAAGCAAAACTGTACTCGTTGAGCTGTTATACAACGCTTCGACGACTTGGACAAGCCCTTCTTCAATGTTGAATTTCCGCATCACATGCCATAGCCCCTCGTGCCAGACTCTGTCATCAGCTGTACACCCGTATCCAGCCGGCTGATCTCCATTCGTGTCTCAGCCAAGCCTCATAATGTCACCATTGTCCAAGTATACGCTCCAACTTCCACACATGGAGACGACGAAGTGGAAGAATTCTACCAACAACTGGACAAGATTGTGAAGGCAGTTCCAAAAAAGGACATCCTGGTTGTGCTCGGAGACTGGAACGCCAAGGTCGGACCAGACGCCTACCACCAATGGGCAGGAACGGTGGGGAAATTTGGCCTTGGTAAAACCAACGACAGGGGCATCAGACTCCTAGAGTTCGCACAGAGCCAGAGACTCACCTTAGCCAACACCTTGTATCCCCACAAGAAATCAAGGACGGCCACCTGGCACTCACCAGACGGACTGGTCCATAATCAGATCGACTACATCCTACTGCCGAGACGCTTCAAATCCAGCATCAACAGGGCCAAGACAAGGACGTACCCAGGCGCTGACATAGGCAGCGACCATGACCTTGTTCTAACAAACCTGAAGCTGAGGCTGAAAGCGAAGCGACTCTCAAACACTCCCCGAATTCGCTTTGATTTGGAGAAGCTGCAAGACCCAAAGGTTGCAGAAGTCTTCAAGGCCACGGTTGGCGGAAAATTGGCGCACTGAACCTGGTGGACTGTGATGTAGACACCCTCTCTGGAAACATCAAAGAGGTGCTACTGTCGACAGCCCAAGAGGTTCTAGGGCGACATAGAAACAAGAAACAGCCATGGGTCACGAACGACATACTAGACCTCTGTGACCAAAGGAGGGCCTTGAAGAGAGAAAAGAAAAGCAAACCAGAAGCAGCAACCAAATACAAAGAAGTGAATTGTGCCATTAAGAAAGGGATGAAGGCAGCCAGAGAGAGCTGGATCGAGAAGCAGTGCCAGGACATAGAGGTTGGAATGGCACGAGGTGACAGCAAAAAGGCCTACCAACTTCTAAAGACCCTCACTAAGACAGACCAGCAAAAGATCTCAGTCATCGAAGACAGCAATGGTCACCTTCTCACAGAAGGCAATGCTGTACTCAACCGATGGACAGAATACTGCAAGGACCTGTACAATTACCAGCTGAAGACCGACGCCAACATTCTCCAAAACAACCAGACTAGAGACAGTGAACCTGCAGACATACCAGTCCTACGGGAAGAGGTCGAAAAAGCTGTACATAGTCTGAAGGGAGGAAAGTCACCAGGCGTTGATAATGTACCAGCTGAGCTGCTCAAGCAGGGTGGGGAAGCAACTACAAAAGCCCTAACTGTTCTGTGCCAAAGAGTCTGGGAGTGCAAGGAATGGCCCAGAGAATGGACGCAGTCACTAATCATACCCCTCCCAAAGAAAGGAAACAGCAAACAGTGTCAGAATTACAGAACAATAAGCCTTATCAGTCACCCAAGCAAAGTCATGCTGAAGGTCATACAGAACCGCATCAGAACCACCGCAGAAGAGCTGCTAGCAGAAGAACAGGCTGGCTTCAGACCACGTAGAAGCACAGTTGAGCAGATCTTCAACTGTCGTCTTCTTATAGAAAAGCATCTGCAGCATCAGCGGGACCTTTACCACAACTTCATAGTATCAAAGGCAGCAGGCAGATCTAACATGGTGAGAAATGAGATGTCACCTCTATCCAGAGCATACAGAACGTCATTTGTCACCTTTAGCAGGGCAGTCTCAGTGCTATGAAAAGGGCGAAAAGCACACTGTGATGGAGAAATCAAATTTTCAAAGTTAAGATAGGATAAAAGTTGCTTGAGAACTACTTTGTCAAGGAATTTGGAAAGAAATGGCAAGTTTGAGACTGGGTGGTAATCGTTCAGCACGTTGATGCCAAGCGTAGGAATTTTGAACAGTGGCTGAACTAAGGCTGTTTTGAACGTAAACGTATAATAGCTAATATATTAAAAATTTTCTGCATTACTCACTCATTCTTTCCTTTTAGTCCTTTAATGTATATTTGCTTACGTAATCAAATAACTCAAACCATATAAATACATGTAAACAAAGGATAAACTTTTGTCCATCAGCTGAAATATTTTTAGTGTGGTTTTGAGCTGAGAAATGGAACCTAGCATTCTTTAACTGAGAGTCTTTATTTGCGCATGTCTGGGTGTGGAACATGAGACAAAGGTCAAGTCAAATGAGAATTTTATTAAACAAGAAACTGTAAAAAATGACACTAGGAGAATCTGACAGACACGCAGATTGAAAATAAGAATTAGAAAGATGGATAAATAGTCGGAGTAGAAACTCGAGTGTTATACAATACAATACATGATGGAAGGACGGACATAAGTCACCAAACCAGTCTTTTCTGAGCTTCTGAACACTCGATCGTTCACAATGATGGCTTCAGAGTGAGTGAAGGGGGTGAGCAGAGATAGAAGGAGCGAGAGCAATAAGCGTTTCGTCTGCGACGCCCCCTATCGATTACCTGGGCAAGCAATCCATCTGGGCAAATGAGAAAGGCCGAGACGTGCGCCATCTGGAAAACTTCATTTTGGAAGCTGTTCTCAGATGCAGTCCAGTGGGTACATATATCTTTGGACCACTTCCAGGTCCTAACATAAAGCTCTATGGATATCATTACTGGTGAAATGTAGGTGCACTGTAGCCAAACAAACAACAAAATAGTTTGGTGGGCCAAAAGTAAGTATGCAGGATTGATCAAGTCATGCTGCATCTGTGTACCTAGTTTTGGTCCACTATTTTTGAGAAATGGTGTTTGTAACTATCATATACAGCTAATGCTCTTAGCTGGTTGTAGCGTTGATTTCTTCTATTAAAATTGTTTTTGTTCGTTTCTTTTTTCTTATTTCATATGTGAATATCGAAGTTTGTTTGTTATTTTACGCATTCGTAGTGTGGTATAGCACAGACTGATTTTTTTTACGCTGAGACGCACAGCTAAACTTTTATGTTCTTTCCGACTGCTTCATTTGACAATAGTTACACGCCAAAATCATGATCACTGCTATATGGCGTCCATACCGAAGCGGCAAGAAGAATGATCTTGCTCCAGCACGTGCATTGCGTGAAGCTTGAGACAGCGCGCGCGTCAGGAGATTCGTGAAGTCACAGAACTTCGTAAAATATTGAGAGCATTCGAGGCTAGTGACTGACACTTGAGTTGCACGGCTTGCATCATTTGCCAACAAACCAGAATTTTAAAGTCGTCCCTCCGTTTGATGTCTGTGTACACGTTACCTGTATCTAGAGGCGTGTGTGTCGTGGGGAGTGGGGCGGGGGGGACGTTCATGTGTATGGTTGCGTGGACGTATCTCTTTGTTTGTGCGTATGTGTTTTGGTGTATGTCTGTGTGTGTGTGTGTGTGTGTGTGTGTGTGTGTGTGTGTGTGTGTGTGTGTTTCAAACTTGCATCGCCACTGCGGATTGCTGGCCATCAAAATTTTATCTCGTACCTCTCGATCCTACTCCCCCACGAGATTCGACAAGAAGATGAATCGAGGCGCGACGCGAAAAAAAGAGAAACTCTAGCAGACCGACACGAAAGTGCCTTATGGTCGCAGGGGAGTGGACTCTGAGCCTGTACATTACATTAGCTTTGGCATCCACTCATGTACATACACTGTATGACATTGCGCCAGAGTAGGTCATTATCCAGAAATATGCATCCACTACCACCACTAACTTGTTACACGCGCACCTGTGGCACAGAAACCACAACAGCTAAGGAAAATCATTTCTGCTGTCATGGCAGTTTAAAACATGCTGCATGTTCAGTATATATGTAACATTTAAGGCGATATAATGTATAAATGACACCAGCCTAATAAAGCTGGTTGTGTGCTGTGTTGAAATGTGGTACTGTTACAAAGTCTGAAATGGATTCGAGAAATTCATTTGTCTTATTACAGTAAGAAAAATATGTTACTTAAAGGGGGGCTGTGCTATGTTTCTCTATTGAGAAGACCTTCAGACATAAACAGGTGGAGTTTGACTCCAGTATGGGCTTCTGCAGGATAAGGGAAACATTGACTGGTACGCTGACTTTCAGACTCCATCCTATCTACACTTACTCAAAATGCTACATCGTGTCTCTGAGGGAGACAACAGTTAGGGTCTCGTGCCAAATGATGAGGTGCCAAGCCCTCTTGGGCAAGCTGTACACAGGGTACATATTGGAAAAGAAACTGCATGGAACAGCGCCAAATAAAGAGTAAAAAAATACGAATTTCTGTGGTACACAGCAATAGAATAGGAACACACGGAACACTATCACTACCAGTTGTTTCATGGGTGTGCGCTTGACCCGATCTCCTAGGTCGGAGATCTAGTATTCTTATAACATCTGAGACTGAAATAATATATCTTTTTCAAACCTTGTCCTTACAGGCAGAAAAAAATTAAATTAAACAAGGCGCTCATTAAAAAAGAATATAGAATGGTTAATACACATATATTTGAGATGGGAATAATGTTTCCATAATAATCTGTAATATTTTCAAGCTAAATAGTTAGTCTCGTAACCTTACGGTCGTAAGAGAGTGTGGTACTTTCTTATCTCGGAGCCAGCGCTTGTAATGGCGGTGATATCGCCTTTCCCCTTGCTGGTTTTACTTTCCCAGTCCTCTACGAAGTCACAGGCCTATCGAGAGTTGGGGAGTCGGGAATTGGTGTCTTACGCCGAGCACGTAACTAAGGGTATAACACAGAAGGCAGCCACCCCTGTAAACAGATGACATATGCAGAGAAAAAAAACAGCGTGCCCGAGACGAGAGTTGAACCCAAAGCAGCCAACCCTCACTGTCTTGGTGACAGGACCTAACCGTTGCCCCACCGGAGCGCCTGTTTTAGAAGCGAGGTCAGGGGCGTTGCTGTATCTGGAGCCCGCGGCGGTAGAGGGGCTCTGCCTCAGTGTGTGTGGAGCTTTTTGTTTGTTTTTGTTGTTTTATTTTGCTTTTGTCTTTTTACAAATATTAAGGGAAACAACATCCAAGCATTACACTTCGAAACGTCGCGTTTCAAGACAGCAGTGTACTATTTTCAGCCCGGTGGAGGCTGGTTCATGAGAGAAGTGGCAATGGGGAGGCCTAGTCAGCTCTATCATGTTTGCTTCACGCTGGACGCGCCTAGTGTCAGAATGCCGCTGAGCACCGATTATTTATGGCGCAAAATGAATGTCCAGACAGTGTGGCACTTAGCCAGGCTACTGCAAGACTTCTACGACTACCGTGGCCTACACGCTAGAAGTTTGCGAGGGTAAGAGCGAAGGAAGAGGTGAAGAGGAAAATTGTGGGAGGGACCTCCCCTGACGCTGCAGAGAAGTGTATCCACAAATGTTGGCCTCTTTTTTTTTGTATAGACGGTTACTATATTTCTGTACTCTAAACTTGCGAGCTAGTTTGAGTTCACATCCAGAGCGATAGGCCGCATGCTAGCTCTGTAGCACTGTAAAGCCAATAACCATTTGTCCCATACATTTGTCCTTAGCAGCATTGTAAATTTGATACATCTATCTGTCATAACACGTAGGATGCTATTGACCTGGGCTAATGATTCATAAGACTTGCATGTCCAGGCACTGTTCATAGTATAGTCAGAGACCAGTTTCTGTCACCGACAAATTAATTTTGATCAAGCACTGTACATATACACTTACAAAACCACTTCATGGGGCTTAAACTCACACCTATAAAAATCATGTTTAGATTTTTCAGTCTTACCCAGAAATTAATAAATAAGAATGACAATAATGCCAAATGGACTTCTCAGTCTTTTTATTTATTTATTTATTTGTGTGTGTGTGTGTGTGTGTGTGTGTGTGTGTCTTGGAAAAAGGGATGTGGAAGAGAGAGAGAGAGGAAAAGAGCTGGAGGTCTTGGATCTCTCATCAAAAAGGGTTAGTAATTCCTGCCGCTACTGGAGGTATCTTATATCTTGTTTTTGTAAAACAGTTTTTGTGCATGCTTAATTTTTTCTCATTAAAATTATTTCTATAACAAAGGTTACAAGATAAGTAGTCTTATACTCTATTGACAGACATGGACTTTACATTGTTGTTTACATGCACAAAAAACAAGACTGCAGATCAGAGAAGAACTAGAATGAAGAAAAATAAAAAATCGGCTATGTTTCACTTCCAGCACATCATGCTGATACAGGAAGGAAAGAAATATAGAACACTAAAATGTGACTGATTTCTAACGCACTTCTAATCTATTGTAATGAATGTACTTGAAATTTACATTTTCTAATGGTAAATGATCAAAGATGGTAAATATTAAGATTTTTTTTAAATGAATGATTACAATATAGTTTATTCTAGTGAACCTTTAATGATGTTGATACCCAGACTTACAAGCCATGTAAGGAAGAAGAAGAATCTATTTATTGACCAAGTGATCGTACATGAGAAATTTGACATGATGATGAACTGATAAAGAATCTGAATGACATTAAAAGTCATAATTCGTGGAGCTAAATAGCTTGCAAACATTTGAAATCTCTGTGGGTCTTATTTTACCCAAAACGTTTCAAGATTTAACAACAATCTCTAAAATGTATGAAAGGCCCTTTAGGATGAAAATAATAATGCTGTTTTTGACCTCTAAATATGGATTCAGTATCAACATCAAGCAATGCAGCTTAAATTTAAGTTAGAAAGATGTTTTTCCACTTAGAAATAAGCAGACTATTTTGTGTGTTAGGGGAGTTGTACAACTGTACATATGTCTGTACCTGTGCATGCACTCTGGCATGGGCTTGAGGGTGTGTGTTGGTATGTGCATGTATACTAAGTGTAAAATCAGCAACAGTGGTTACTGTTTAAAAATGTGTGTGAATAAATTTATGTACTAAATAGTAAAACAAAAATGTAGACAATACCAGGGATGCTTAAGTTTTAAAAAGATGTGTTTTTCCTTTGCTTTCTCAACATTGGCATGAGTGCAAAGTTAGCTAATTGTCCAATGTGGTTTTGTGCTAATAAATTAGCCTTACAGCTCCATCTCCCTTTCAATCTGCAGGGCTCAACATGGACTGGAAGTATAAGCTTTTACTTGCTTTCCAGTAATTTTATTATCTATAATGAACATAATTTTAAAAAATGATAAGGAGTAAAATAGATATGTATTTATTATTCCTAGGACTTACATGTTGGAGTGACTATGTGGTCTGTGCCTGTGACTGGAAATTTTCTTCTGTTCATCCCCCAGTAGTGATCACATTCAATGTGTTCTTGACTGAGATGTAAAATGGCAAAAGAAGAAGGCTGATCAATCTGCAGTTTCCACTTGTCATGATCTGTGTAAGAAAATCACTTACATTTAAAACAGCTGCAGTACATACGAAGAAATGACATTCTAGTACAGAACATTACTGAGTGAAAGAGAAAATTGATAGTTGATTACTTTTAGTATTACCTTTTGTATTAATGGAAAAAATATATCCATGACTATTATCATAGCAATTGCAGGCTATATACTGCACACCAAGCTAACCACTGAATTACATACTGGCTTGGAAAAATCTTGGCTCAGTTATGTGTTTGCTGGGTATACAGCAGTAGTCATATTGCTTAATAAAAAATAATTATGTTATTAAACAGCATATTGCACATCAAAGCTTTAGAAACATTATATTAAGGGCTTCCAGCATAAGTTCTTAAAACAAGACACTTAAATTTTTCATTTTTCCAGCTTTTCCATAAATCCATAACAAGATTTACTGGAAGTAAAGAGGTAACAATCTAAAAATATACAAAACTATACAAATCAAATGAAAATCAGAATGGCCAAACATTCAGAAGTCAACACACATTACGTTGCCAACTTCTTTTGGTTCTGGGTCCGTCATCGTTAGTATTTCATTTTTAGTTCAAACATAACAACTGATGTTTATGTTACCTTTGACTGAAGTAAAAATGAAACCAGAAAGTTTGACTACCTCTGGTCCCATCACGGACATCGATACATCCGTGGTCACAAGCTGTTGTTGATCCTAGCAAAGAACATTCTACACAGTTCTCTAGTGTGACTGTTGTTGAGCGGCACCAAGCAGATCGAGAATGTGAAGGTCTTTCCGTTCTTTGACACCCTTACTACACTGCAGATCTATGTAGCGAAGTGTCGTCTGCGAAGAACCTTTTTGAGACAGCTACGCATGCGCAGATTGCCTGCCACCAGCTGAAGGCAGATGTCGGAGATGCTATTTATAGGTGTGTATAGAAATCTGAAGCTATACTGTGACAAATTGCTTTCTCTGGCGAAACTTTTCAATAAGTCAAGGATTTTGTTAAACAAAAAACAATTTTAGCTACATTTATAGGCTCTAAAAGCTTTAAAACGGCGATATTAAGTTAGTAAAACGATCGAGGTATGGCCGAGCGAGGTCAAGATATTTTTAGATCTGCACTCTCGGCGGGCGTCTCCCTCTCTCAAATCTCTCTTTCACAGAAAATGTATGTACGGCTTTAAAAGCTAGTTTAATGTGACTTTCGTTATTGACCGTACGTGGGTCCCTGAATCTCGAAGCTCTTTGAACGATGTCACATTTTCTTGACGTTCTGGAACAAGAACTTTATAATTATAAAGTTATACTTACTAGAATATCAATGTTAACCAAGCTTGGTTAAGGGACGATACCAATGCCATTGCCAAAATGATGCTCTAGCACTAGCTGTAAAGCTGTAACAAAGCACCAGTTTTGTCATATCTAATGTATGTAAAACTTCGGAGCAATTTAGACCTGTAATAACGGCAGTCTCTTGTCCCACTCTCTTTCCTAATGCACTGCACGGTAGCGTGATATCTCGTAAAAAAGGTGCTGATAAATATTTTGTTTCTTCCCCTGTTAATGCAAACCTGTTCTTCTTATATTTCCTAAAAATGTATGTTTTTTTAGATTTAATAAAACAAACTCAAAGACTTTTTTCATTCATGTATTTTCTGATAGATTTTATATATTATTCTACATCGATTTGTTTTTTAATGTCTTTAAAATGCAGTTGTAATCAATATGATTCCAGAAGGAGATCTCGTATACAATATGGTATTTAGCTCAAGTTAATACTTACATTTAAGCTTATTTTGTTCACATATTTCATACGAAGTAAAGAATGAAAACAGCAAACTAAGGAACAGTGAATTTATGGAAGAATTGATTGATATTTGGACGATGGAGTAGAAGGAAGGACTCAACATCAGTACGAATGTCGGCTGCAAAATCACGTGAACTAACCAAAGTGCGGACCTAAATGACAGACGGAAGCATGGTCACTGCCCCCTTCGTGCAATTGTTCTTCTTTGACTCGTGATACGTCAAATGGAAGGATGCAGGGCAGCACATGATGTCAAGCACTCACAATGACTGGGCGAAGCTTTTTTGACGCACGGTTGCAATTCCCCTGCTATGCAGATCCCGCTTCCATCCACTGCTGGGGTGGGGGTGTAGCAGCCCCTAAGGGGCTCGGTTCTCAGCTCGTAAGGGGCCCTTACGGGACCCAAGAACTCTTGCATGCTGGAATCAATCTTCGGCAGTGGCATCACAATACTCGGAGTGTCTAAGGGAGAGAACAAACTTTTTTTTTTTTTTTACTTTTTAGCTTATTGAAAAGACCGTTGTCCCATAGAATGACATAGAAGTTTCCTCATTACAACTACGACTATATCTTAGTAACAGAGATACAATCAATGCTAATTAACAAATTCCACATAACATTCCAAACAATGAAAAAGTAGAACAGTGTATAATTTAAAGACAAGAAAGTTGAAAGTGTGCAGTCTGAAAAGCAACCAAACGTGAAAGGAAGGTAGAAAAAAGAGAGAGAGAACGCAAAATAATGTCATGGCAGGTGCTGTGCTTCGAATATTTCAGCAACTGATAAGAGCTCAGATGAAAATAAATTAGTTTCTTGCCCTGAGAAAGAGGGTTACGTTTTACAAACATTTTCTTCTTGAAGAAGGTCAGTTTTAGTCAAGGGCACAGTCATGACTGGTTGATATGACTGATCTTATTCACAGTCACAGATCAACCGCACGTGTTTGCGATCTTTTAATGGCGTATATACCTATTTGTTTGTTTTATTCCATTAACTGTTTAAGTTCGTAGTCGCTTGCCTAGCCGCTGAATAAAAGTGATGCTAGCTAAGCGTATTGGGTTGAACAGTGAAGTGTAATTAAGTTTAAATAAAGGTACAAATAATTAAGAGTAACCTATTCAATCAGTGAGTGGTAATACAAAGTACATGTTATACATAAAATGAATTGTTTTATGAGACAGACCCACCAGCTGCACACATACAGATCAAAGAAACGAACGATAATGGAGCATTAATAAAACGTATTATGAATCACTATCACTGAACCTACTAAAATCATTTTAACACAAGAACCATGGCAACACAAGTCCCTGGGGCCAATTGCATGACACATTTCTAATTTTAAACACTTTTAGGCTTTAACTCTTTTTAGAAAGGCACAACACATTTTCAGAACTGTTTTAAAAATAAGAAAACGATTTTTAAACCAGATTTTCGTTTCCGTCAGCACATTTTTATGCAGCGCGTCTAAATGGCATATGAGCGATTTTTGAAGAATAAACAGTTTCTAGATTTCCTTCTTTAATAAAACAGTTTTAAGGTGTAGAAAACTGTTGTACAACTAGCCCCAGAAGCACTGGCTGCACTGAATCAAATCTGCACTGAAAACGCACCTCTTCCTTGAGCATTACTTCTAACACAGTCCACACAATGCTCGTCCTTCTTACCCTCCCCCCTTCCGCTCCTGCTATTTTTCTACCCATCTTTCTCTGCAGAATCACGATGTTTCTGTTACTTGGTGCCTTTTTGTGTTTTCTATCTTCGTTTTCTGTTTGTGGTCAGTACTGTTGTTTATTCTTCCGTCCCTCGTGTTCTGTCCATTTAGTGCATGTCTCTTCCCCGTTTTAAGCGTTATGCTCTCTATGAGTGTGAATATGCGCTATAAAAATCTTCATTTATTATTAATATGATGCAGTGGGTTGAGGATGCGTTCCCTGAACTCTACTCTCACGCCTACTTTCGTACGTTTGGTTTATTGCAAAAAGTTGCAACTTTGTGAACTTTTGTTAATTGATGCCCTTCAACTGTATGCTGTGGTGCATGGCTTGAGCTAGCAATGTGCTAGCTAAGTAGCTGCTGTAATATTGGGAAGTGTCTGAGTATTTATATGTTTATTTGCTGTTCATTATATGTGTGTCACTCAGAGGAGGGACGCCCCAAGTTAAAACGATCTTGTGTTGATTTTTTTCTTTTGGAAAAAATGCGGTTGTCTTGCCTGTGTGGTGTCAGAACTTGAGTATCAGCTACGTCAACCTGATCTGAAAAAACCACAAATATGCTAATATTAAAGATATCATCTACGGTCTGTGTTGATATTTATTTTCATTCTGCAAGTCCATTTTGCACAAATGGCTTCACAGACAAGAAGAAAGAAGGAAGAAAGCAAAGATTCATCGATGCTTAGACAGATGGACTAATGTGTTTGCAGGACTTTGTTGTAGCACAAGCATTTATTGTATCTTTTTGTGACCTAAAAATTCTCGCTATGTAGACAAAAGTTTCACGCAGTGAAGTACACTTGTACGAGGGCTGTTTCACCTTGTGTGTCTGCTACCCTCCTTACTTGTCTCAGCGTGCACTATATGGAGCAGTGTGCTTATCTCCTAGAACAGGTGATTTACGATTGCGCACCTTAAGGAATCGACTTTGCCGTATCAGTAGCCCTAGAAGAGACTTTTATGAGTTTGAAAGTGATTTTACTTGTGCTGAGCTTGTCAAACCACATAACCGGAGAGAGGTCAGCTACACTGCGTTGTTTAGGCTCGTGACATTTAAGCGCAATGTTGGTTGAAAAGGATGGATAAATGTGGAGTTGCCATTCACAATAGGATATGTGTCAAAGCCCTTGAGTTTTGAACATGTAAGGTAGGATACTTACCTCTTTATAATTAAAATTGTTTAGCTTATTACACGATCAGTGTCTCAGAATGAGGGTGCAAAACAACAGAAGTAGTTCACTATTACATCCGCTAAATTTAATGTAACAACTGCTGAGGTATATTTGAGTCTCTGTGGCGAGTTGCACTGCAGTCCACCATCTTAAAACGACCCTATTTCGCTAGCGGTCACAACACACTATGGCGGCGGAGTACGAGTACACCGACAATGTCTGCTTTAACGGCGGAACACACGCTTGTTCACTTCTTGCTTGGAAGTCGTGCGATATAACTCCATCTCTGTACAAGATTACATAGGATACTGCCATTCAATGTCGTCGCCTACCCTGTTTACTGCAGCACCAGCCACACTCTATCAATCCAGACTACCAAAATTCAAATTTGTTTTTCTAGTTCTATCCAAAGTATACTACTGCAGCTATCTTCTCGCCGGCTGTCTTAATTCACAAAATCGGAACTCTCGCCTCACTCTTCAGAGTTGCAAATCCGAATATGTCACACCACTTCTGTACACTCTTAACTATCAATTAAGGCCAGAATTGACTATAAAACCTTATGTCTTGGATTCCTTACTGGCATCGCATCTCTTTATTCTGATAATCTGATATGTTGTCTGCCTCCACTCCTGTTCGAAACCTCATCTAACTCCGGCATTCTATCCGTTCCTCCTTCAACGACAAGCGCATGTTCTCCTTCTGTGCTTCTAGATATTGGATTCTTTTACATTTAATGTCCTACTTTAACTTTCAGCGCATATGTTGAAAAAATATTTCTTTAACCCATGGCTCGGTGGCCGAATATATTTTGTCATGTTATTGTTAGCCGGTGCTTTTAATGTCATTACTGTCGTTGGTCAGCGAATAGAGTGCATCTACTTTGGTTGGAATGCTTTCCAATAAAAGCGCCCTATTATTATTATTATTATTATTATTATTATTATTATTATTATTAATTCAAAAGACTTTTCTTGTAATTATGATAAATAAACAATATCTTGAAAAGCATACTTTAAAGGGAAGATAAAAATTACATAGCTCTAAATTCACGTTTGTCGAAACAAACTGCATTTAACGATTGTTAGCAGACTGATGTAGTATTTTCCGACAAGCAAGGAACAATATTAAGCTCATTTTCTTAATCCGCCTTACTCTCGCACACGCACACGCGCACACACACGCGCTCACACACGAGCACACACACACACACGCACTCACACACGAGCACACATACACACACACTCGCGCGCGCGAATAGCAGATTTGCTCTACAGTGAAAGCGGACAGAAGCAGTCCTAGTTGCAGCAATTCTGAAATTGAGCAAATCGTATTTGATATTTTAGATTCTTTTTAGCTACGTTTAACTTGCTACTGTTCGTACCATGAATAAGGACTTCTAGGAAATGAGTGCCACGTTAGACTATTAATTACTAAAAATGTCGCATAGGTAATATTCTTGGTTAGGACTGGTCAGACTGACATTCAAAATAAAGAAAGCTGCCATTTGAGTAAAACGCCCAATGGACAGCCGTAAAGACACTTTAAAAAAAATCTGTTCAGTTCAGTTATCAACCATTTCTTCTATTTAGAAATCCAGCAGGCGCTTAGTTTTGAGTAGTTCAGGGAGTGATAGTTAAAGGGAGAAAATCCAGAGAAAGACGCTAAGGAGGGTTGTCTTGCCCTGTCTTTCATCTGCTTCGCAGCCGGTGAGACAAGGCATGTTTAGTGCTTTGTGTGCATGTTAATGTATGTTTTTCTCTTATTTAGAACAGAGAAAAGAAAATGATCAAGTTTAACCCATCCAGTAAATATGGACCAGAAACATTTAATTGTAGTATTACATTTTTTTTTTTAGTCCACGTGAGAGATTCAGTTGAGATTAATTAACTACAAAACAAGGCGATTGGAGCTTTTGAGGAAAAGAAAGTGAATTCCACGGAATCAATAATTAAACATGTAAAATAAAGGAGTGTTACCCGTCCTGAAATTGCTTTGCTACAGAGTACCATGTCAGCACAGGCCCAGGCATTCTGGTTACAGTGGGTTGAGGACGCGTTCCCTGAACTCGACTCTCGCGCCTACTTCCTGCCTCCTGTCTACTTCAACCGCGTGCCGATGACCAAGCAGACGATTACTGATGAAAATGTTCTGGTCCTTCATCCAGCACCTGGACAGGCCGGTCAGTCGACCCAGCCAGCCAGACCTCAGTTGGCTGCTGCTCAAGCAGCTCAACCCGTCACCGTTCAGGACAGTGACGTCAGAGACGATGCAGCCATGCAGCGGGTGTTCATCTGTCTACAGAAAATGGCTGAGAAGAACGAAGAAGTTTTAGTCGGAATGACCCAGCTTCAGTTCGGACAGTACCTGCGTGAACCTTGCTGCGCTGACAAGGATCCACAGCTACCCAATTCCAACAACTTACCGCCTTCTTTCCCACAAACCTGGAAGAAAGGAGACTTTGATGTGCTTCTTATGCACCGGCACTACGGTTTTGTCGTTTGTGAAGTAAAGTCATTTGGTGACAACGTAGATAATTTAAGCCTTTCGCAACAGGTTATAGATAGAAACATCATACAGAAACTAAAACAGGCCGTCTCACAGCTAGACAAGGCAGCCGCCATGTTGTCTCACCTGGTGTCTGACATCGCTCCTGGTCTGCGCGTCACTAAAACGATCGCTGTACCCAACCTCACAGCCTGTCAGGTACAACAGGTCATCTCCGGCGACCTCCAGCTTACTCAGGTGAGATTCCTTACTCTTATTTCCTAAAATAAAAGACTACAAGAGTGCATAGATAATATAATTTAAGAAAATTATCATCGACATATTTAGCACTTGGGCATTAAAATAGCAGTAGTACCATCCTGAAGAATTTAACACAACTCTCACTCTCACATGGCTGTCTACTATCGTCTGTATCATACAGAATGAAAAACCTGTTCTCTGTGGATGTTATATGACTAGCTTGTCTATCTGCCTCTGCTTGGAAGATGTACACTTATCCCTTGTCTTCATATGTTTTCATTGTAGCTAGGGTCCAGTTGTTTCGCTTATGTTGTTTCGAAGTTCCTCATTAGCTATTTGGTTTTGATAAGAGATGGCATGCGAATGGTATTGACGAAACATTACCTTTTACATGTCTTGCATTACGCTTTGCAAATCTGTTGCCCAAATATGCATGTGTAAAGAAAGATGGAGATCAGATGAGCAGACATTGGAATTAGCGATGAAATTCGACAAGGTGTGGTTCTCTGTCGCAAGGACTGTGTGTATGTGATCACCATACCGTTATCGTTACCAATGTCACTAACACAATCTTCAGTGTGCTGGTTTAGGAAAAATAGCTGACAGTGAAAACAGTTTCTTATATATCAAAAATTGTTCACCATCTTTTGTTTGAGAAAGAATCACGCACATCCATTACTTTGACGATATCATCGACGGAGTAACTGGCAAGGAGCTATTCAAAAAGACTAACTTTCGATTTTTAATAGCCAGACAACTACTTTCTGTTCTCGTTTTTCACTAATATTTTTTCAAAGCAAGTCCAATTTCGAGACTTTGTTTCCTTCATCTGAAATATGTTAAGTCATTGTAGTTTATTTGACAGTTGATGTCAAGCGATTGTATGATCATCGCAACTTTAAATCACACAATTTTCTACAGGACCTTTGCCGTTGTCTGGGAACAACAGATCCCACAGACATCACTGGTCTTTGTCTCTGCTCTAATCAGCTGTCTGATCGCAAGACACCATGGGTCGTCAGCAGCGACGTGCTGAGGGAACTCGGCAACTGGTGGCAGCGACGAGTGGTTGGGGCTGGACCTGACAGTCACATGACCAGTGGTTTGTACAGGACGTTAGTAGCCAGGCGAGTACTATTCAGTGGAAATCTGGGATGTAGTGTAGTCAAATGCATTTAATATTAAATGCATTAGTTTAATATTTACCATAGCAATGGTGTCCGGCTTTGTCCGAGCTGCTTTCTGTCGCAAAAAAAAATAAATAAATAAAAAAAAAAAATGCGCAGTGTCGGTTTAGGGGAACATTGAAATATTTGTTGTCTTGATGTCACGTAGCGTGTCGGGCTGACAGATTATGTTCAGCACAAAATGTCTACTAAAGGAAAGATAAAAATTGCTGCCAGCGATTTGCTCGCTAATCTCCCCTCCGTTTTTTTCTTTCTCTCCCCTACTTTGTCGCTCGTTATTTTCGTGTTCCCAATTCTACTGCTACCCTCCTCTCTCTCTTTCTTTCTCTTGTTTTCTCTCGCTGTCTTTCACTCATATAGAATACTCTCTTAACAGACGACATTATTGTTTAATACTCTGCTCGCAGTGAAAGATTATTGCGTAATTGCTTCTGCGCATAATCGTTTCATCTGTTCCCAGCGGTAACATCTTAGAATACAGAAAAGAAAAATTCTGGAGCAGTGAGCCAAAAATGTTTAGAAAGTTATGCAATATAAATTTTGTAATGTTTTTGACTCAACGCTTTGACACATGTTATGTAGTTGATGAGGTTTTCGTGCAGTGTTTGACAAACTTCAAAAGTTTAAGAGAATTTCAGTGAGAAATTTATGTTTCTCTTTATATATATATATTTTTTATATCGCTTATAGTGTACTATTATTTATTGTATGTTTTCTCTGTAGTATATTTCAAACCAAAATTCAGACTGTTACACTTTTAGGTTCTGTGGACCGGCGACAACAGTGTCTGTACCAAGCACATCTCCCCCACGCCTGTGTTTAAAGACAATTGATCAGGCCGTGTCGTTGACAGGAGAGTGTTATACTACTCATATAGCTCTGTTCCCGGAACAAGTTCACCTGCTCAACACAGCTCCTCCCAGACTCTTTCTGTCTGGACCGCCCGGCACAGGTAAAACCATTGTGCTGCTGCTGAAGGGGAGAGAATGGCTACAACGTGGCTGCGATGTCAACATCGTGAGTTCAGGCCCCTGGAGCCGTGCAGCGTGCTGCATGCTGTATAACCTGCTTTTGCAGAGACAGCCTACAGAAGTGTCAGCACCTGGTCAAGTTTTCCTCCGGCAGTATGATTTTACACGGGAGGACGAAATACAGAAGGCTTTAGAAGAAATAACACAGTCATCCAAAGGCGGGTCGTTGTATATCATTGCTGATGAAGGAGGCTTTAAGATAAGGTAAGTTATACAGGTTGTGAAGTCTCGACTGACGAGCAGGTGTCTGAACATCTCATATGGTGGCTGCACTTGTTATAGCAGGTTATAATTCACAGGTGATTAATGAGGCACCGTGTGTGTGTGTGTGTGTGTGTGTGTGTGTGTGTGTGTGTGTGTGAGAGAGAGAGAGAGAGAGACAAACAGCAAAGTCGTGCTGAAGTTCATACAGAACCGCATCAGAACCACCGCAGTAGAGCTGCTAGCAGAAGAACAGGCTGGCTTCAGACCACGTAGAAGCACAGTTGAGCAGATCTTCAACTGTCGTCTTCTTACAGAAAAGCATCTTCAGCATCAGAGGGACCTTTACCACAACTTCATTGAATTTAAAAAGGCATTTGACAGAGTCAGGCACGAGGGGGTATGGCATGTCATGCGGAAATTCAACATCGAAGAAGACCTTGTCCAAGTCGTTGAATCGCTGTATAATAGCTAATCGAGTACAGTGCTACTGAACAAGCAAATAGAAGCTTACTTTCGCACCACAGAAGGGGTACGTCAAGGATATCCCCTATCATCTGTGCTGTTTAATATATTCTTGCAGAACATCATGCTCGAAGCTCTTCGCGACCATCATATTTCTATTTCAATTGGTGGAAGACCAATCTGTAGCCTACGCTTTGCAGATGACATAGATCTATTAGCAGGTACTAACAAAGTACTGCTGCAAGACCTCACCAACAGACTGACAGACAACTCAAATACATATGGAATGGAGACCAGCACTGAAAAGTTATGATCAATGGCAACGGCAAAGCAGAGATCTTTATGAACGGGGTGCAGCTTGAAGAGGTAAGCAGCTTCAAGTACTCTCCAAGGACGGCAGCTCCACGCCAGATATCCGCATCAGGATCGCAACAGCAACAGCAGCAATGGCTAGACTAGATAGGATCTGGCATAGCCACAAGATAAGGTTCACTACCAAGTACAGGCTATACAAATCCCTGGTAGAGCCAATCCTGCTCTACGGATGTGACACGTGGACTCTGCTCGCCGAAACGGAAAGGAGAATCCAGGCATTCGAGGACAATTAATGCCTGAGGAAGCTGCTCCGGATCTCATACAAAGAACACAAAACCAACGACTTTGTACCAAACAGGATTGCCGCACTCGTAGGACACCAGGAACATCTACTATCAACAGTCAAGCGACGTAAGCTGGTCTTCTTTAGTCATGTGACCCGGCCCAACACCGTGTCGAAGACTATCCTTCAAGGCACCTTGGAGGGTGGCCGACGCCGAGGTGGTCAGAGAAAGAACTGACTTACGAACATCAAAGACTGGACTGGTCGTCCTGTATAGAACCTGCTGACTATCGCCTACAATATGCAAGAGTGGCGGCCCTGTCAGCTGCCGCGTCTGTCCATGTGCTCCCCACAATGCCAGGGACGACTGAATGAGTTGTTCTGCGTTTAAGATATTTTACAGATTATTTTAGTCATTTTACTTCCTTTCTCTAAAGTTTCCGCCAAACACCTACGACATTTAAAGGTACATCAGTAAAAAGAGAGCGTAAAACGTGTATATCTTTCTTCTGCACACAGATCAAAGTCAAATTTCTACGTCATCTTCGACCAGCTGTTTGCGATGGTTCCTCGAGTCCATTTCTGGGCGGCAAACTGTTACCATAAAGATGCACCTTCTGACACTACATGGCAGGTGGCGTATTTAACCAGACCCCTCCGGTCTCCCCCGGCTGTCGTCAGAGAGGTGGAGAAGGATAAGAAAATCACCGAGGACCATGACGTCGTGCCGTACAGTGAGCGTGGCGTGCCCGACCACACGACTGGGCCAGCCGTTACGCGACTGTATCACCGAGGGGAGGGTCACGCAGGTGACAGCCCAGATGACTGTGCAGCCTGTGGTCGTGAAGTGGCCGCCTTTCTGCATAGCCTCCATGTTGGTGATACGAGTAAGTGTTAATATTGTGTGGGAGGGGAGGCGGGATTAGTGTTTAACTCCGAGCCAGCAACTAAGGCTATATCACGGCAAGGCAGCCAGCCCTGTAAACAGATGCCAATGACAAATGACAATGACAAATTTCTTTATTTCAGTAGGCTCGTGCCCATAACCGATGTTGGGGAAATGGTTGTAGGGGGAATAAAAAATGAAAGTACAAAATACATCAATACAGATGCCACATGCAGAGATTAATATTGTGTACTGTAACGGTTATTAAGTAGAAATTTAAAATGAATTACGCTAGCCATAAGCTAGTAAACTCACATTTTATAAAGTCCATGCTGGCAAGAGTTATGACTGTTTTACGTGATAACAGTATGGCGTCACTGTGGTCAACTGTGCACCACTAACACGATGGTTAACTAACAACATTCAGGTGAAATGTCTCGAAAATATTTCCTTCAGGTCCAGGTTAGTTGTTTACAGTGCTTGCAGCTCTTGTTTTCTTTTGTAGTACCTTATTGTGGACACGTGATTAATTTAACAAACAAAAACACGCTGTTGATGTTAACAGTGACCACCACATCTACGATCGTCACAGACACCGGGTGCTTTCCACAACCACCTGGGCTGAAATGGAAGGACGTGCTGGTCCTGTCAGGGGGTAACTTTACTGACGACTCGGGGGTGTTGATGCAGCTGAGAGACGCAGGTATTCCAGTTCGGGTGATGACGGATGATGACACGGAGGACGTGGCCATGGCCCGCAGTGACGTGGTGTGGGCGGCGAGTGCCGTTCGTGTGTGCGGCCTGGAAAGAAAAGTCGTCGTGTGTCTGGAGCTCCCTGATTCTAAATGCAGGGAAATGGTCAGCTCTTTTCGACTTCATCTCATGTCCCGATGTTCATCACAACTAGTGATTGTCTTCCGTGACAACTAACCGACTGGAATTCCAGAATGTACTAAGTAAATTGACACAGAACATGAATAGTTATCTCTTTACCATCGATACATAAAACACTTGGAAGACTTGACGACCTTTCTGAGAAACAGAATCTGTTAGTAAAACTCTATGGATAGGTCTTATTTGAAACCATTTTAACTGAGAATTTAGTGTTGTTCTGTGGCATTTCTGGTAAATAAGTTTTCGGATTGGATCTAGTGACTGAATTTTCACTCTGGCGTTTGTCACGGACCAGTCTGTGTCATCGTGTTTACTTGATATTTTAGCCCCTTCATGACATCGGTTCTGTTATATAGGGAGAATGATGGTGAGAATGTGTCAGCGGGACAGGACTGCAAGGGTTAACGATAAGTGGACAAATGATTGAACCTCGCTCAAAATTAAATAAAGTTTTTGATGGGAACTGGGTAGAAAATTCACTCAGGCCCGAAATACCGTAGGCTAAGGACGTGCCTGAGTCACGGCATCTACATGTCACCTAGCTGGGATTGGTGTATGTGTATTGTAGCAGGGTAGTAGCGATCGACGCTTTGTGCAGCGCGGTACTGACCCCTTCTGTTTGATTAACCTCACCGAGATAAGGTGTGGTATCATGTTCTGTTGTTGCTTTATCCAAATATAACTAAGGTAATTCTCAGAATTGTGTAACACTGAGACACGAGAGGAAGCTGTATGAATAGATAAATATAGTATTGATGCAGCCGCATGAAAGGGGGAATATGCTATTAATGAAAGCTGAAGTAGTATATAATTTCGGTTAAGGATACTAGTACAAATAAATTCTAGTTACAGGGTTTTTGTTTGGGCTGATTGGAACCTTATATATGAGGATAAGTAGCCTCCTAGAAATACATTCTAAGATCGCCTATGATCCGGCATCTAGCATTGTTTGGATTAGCACCACGAGACACTAGAACAGCTGGCCTGCCAAGGGCTCGCTAACAGTCCAGTGGAGCATCGTCGGCTCCGTGACGTCACTACGGCAGAGCCTCTGCTGTGACCTCGTGAACCGTCTCGTCGACACGGCTGATTCACCTGGATCATAACTGTCCTTCTGGGATTCTAGTCTGATGGATTGGAGAAGGATGACAGCTCTAAGGTAGTTTGCTGCTGAACTGTGAGTATCGTTATCTAAAACCGATATTTTGAAGAAGGACCGTGAGGATTCTTAGAGAGTGTAGGATTGTGTAAGGTACGTGAGGATAATATTTATACAGAGGACTCGAACTTGGAGACTGAGTAATTTAAGACATAAGTTTTTCGAGTCTGATTTCTGTTATCTAAGAGTAGAATCTATGGTAACAAGGGCCGGTGAATTTGACTTCTCAAAAAAACCACGGTATAAAAAAACATGGCATGTGCACCTGCTCCATTAAAAACATTACTTTTAGGCTACAAAGTCTGATGGAAGTTCACTACTGTTCACTACTGTTTCGCATTAAATGCAAGCTTAACATGCATCGCTAGGTTTCGGTAAATGACTGACGTTGTGGTCCGTTTACTGGCTAACGCTTCGTTCTGCATCAACAGAGTTTGTTGGAACTTGTAGGTATCGTACAGCTAAAGCAAACAATGTAGGGAAGTGGTCCTCGCTTGCAAACCAGGAAGTGGTCCTCGCTTGCAAACTTGCAAACCAGAAACCCAAGGGAGTGAGGGTCTGTACCACTTATCTCACAACCAGCTTGTAGCAGTAATTTCGTTACTGACGTTCACATTGTCAGCTCCTGGCATCGCAGCAAAGTTGTTGAACTTTAGCAGTTTTGCTTGATGCGGATCAAACGAAACGGCAGCATTAAGATGAAGCAGCTGAGAGACAGAAAGACACAGGCGACAGTTTCTGGTTCCTTCAAGCGAGTTACTGAAGCACGAGATGCTCGGAATGTTTCACATTTTGAACTCGTTGAAGCATTTACCGTTACAGTTAGGCACTGTGAGACGGGGGCCAGTTGCACAACATGTTTCTAAACCTTAAAACTGTTCTAAAGAAGCAAAATCTCTTCTTTGCCATTTTGATGCATTGCACAAGAACATAAACAAAATTGTGCTGACAGGACGGAAAGTCAAACTTAAACAACTTTATCTTACTTAAAGCAGTTTTCGTTTTAAAAATTCTAAAATTGTGGTGTGCACTTAAAACTAGTTATCTAAATAGAGTTAAGGCTTAAAAGTGTTTAAAATTAGAAATGTGTTGTGCAACTGGCCCGGGGTCTCTAAATGTCTATTGTTGCTTGACGTGTATATATGGTCTCTAAATGCCTGTCTATTGTTCCTTGTCGTGTCTGGTCCAATGCCAAATTGCAACTGGTACAAAACAAACGACCGTCATCTGCATGTAACGTTTATTTTGAATATTGTTTAGCGCTCAGTACAGCTGATGTTAACCGATTTTTTCATGCTTGCTAGGGTAGGTTTTATGTATTTACCAAAATAATACCGGATGTGACGTCTGAAACTGATGTCAAAGAGTTGGAATTATGAGTCAGTAAGTAAACGAATAATCTTGTAAAAAAGATTTTAGATTTATATTCGTATTTAGAAACATGACACTATCCCAGCCAAAAAATACACATGTAGGTCCGATGAACATTCACATAGAATTTAATATGATTTGTATACGAAACACGCCATATACACGGAAATATGCGCAAAACATGGTCATTTAACGGCATTCGCCAAAATACACGGAAGTCTGTCTAAATCACGGTTTCCGTGTTTGCGATGTAATCGTAATTTTCCGTAGCCCTAGTTATCTTGTTCCTTTCAAAACCCCGTGCCGAGGTGTCTATTATGATTTGTCTCTACCGTGAGGTATGGAGAAGTCCTTAAGCCACAGCAACTGGAAAAAACATGATCTGGCAGCCTCAGGCAATCGTTTTGTTTTGTGTTGAAAGAACGCGCAAGTGTGTAGTGTGTGTGAGGTTGGTTCGACCATTTGTACTTTGACAGCCTGCTTCACTCGCTTCGGCAGCGACCCTCAGTTGCAGTGAATAAACTAAAGTAACGATCACCTTTTTTACAATTCCACTGTTTTGCAGAGAAGTAACTAAAAATCCGGTGACCATAATTGTTTTGGTGACAGGCAGACCTAGCTGACGAGAGGGGGACACGGGGTGAAGGGGTCTGGTATACCCGGGCACGCGGCTCTGAAGGGGGCCTGGCCTTGGTCAATGGATTTTTTTCTCATCTTCTTTCCTTTTATTTTAAAGAAAGGTTGAAGTTTTATTCCTTACTGTGGAGATTTTTTTCTATGAAGCGTGCTACTACAAGTTTGATCCTTTAATGTCATTGTTCCTCGTTTACTAACTACTCACCTGTAAACAACTCTAGTTCAAGTAGTGATGTAGAGCCTAGCGCACTTGTCCTAATGCTTGCAGTCTATATTGTTACTGAATGAAATGTAGATGTTGACAATCGAATTATAAGCATATTATTATATATTGGGAAAATAATTTACGATTATGATTACAAGGGGCCTAGATATGTCTGCCCCGGGCCCTGTGCTGGCTCTCGGCGGAATAGAGAGTGCACGGTCATCAGACGAAGAGTGAGTAGCCTGGCTGGGAGGTAGTGGAAGAAGTGAACGGGAGAATCGCATCTAGAGCCAGGAAAGACTTAAAATACAGTCTATCCATGTGCCCTCCCCCAACGACTAGTACAAAATGAATGAATGCCCACAGACGCATGTCCTATCTCCTGTCTTTTTTATCACTCGGCCAGAAAACTTCGCTCTTCGTCTGATGACCGTATTCTAACTGTTCCTGTCACCAGAACAACAACATATGGTCATTGGATTTTTGGCTATTGTGCAGCAAAACAATGGAACTATCTTCCTTTCCATATCCGCTATCTTCCTACAATTGAATCTTTCAAATCTGCACTGAAAATGCACCTCTTCCTTGAGCATTACTCCTAACACAGTCCACACAATGCTCGTCCTGCTTACCCTCCCCCCCCCTCGCTCTTGCGACTTTTCTACCCATACTTCTCTGCAGAATCATTATATTCTCTGTTCCTGTTACTTGGTGCCTTTTAGCACTTTCTTTTTTGGTTTCTGTTTGTCGTCAGTGCTGTTGTTTATTCTTCCGTCCCTCGTATTCTATCCATTTAGTCCATGTCTCTTCCTTGTTTTAAACGCTGAGCATGCTCTTTTTGAGTGTGAGTATGCGCTATATAAATCTTCATTTATTATAACTATAACAGAACAAATGTGGATGAGCATTTGAACAACCCGGCAATATCAAGGTAAGATATTAAACTGTATTATAATCAATGATGTAAAATCGAGAAGATGATCTTTGGACAGTTTTATTATCAAGAGCTTTCCACGACTTATCACAAGCGCCCTCGTTAAGCAGTTTACTGATAACAACTAAGTAGCTAAGCAAAAGGTCAAGTGGAGGTCTTCCTCAGAAAAGCAGCTTCTACAGTGAATGCTAATAATCTCATGTCTTAGACATTTGCGTGAACTGAATTCAAAGTTCAAAGTCATCACTGTTTCTAATAAACTGTGACCTAGATGAACGCGATGATGGACATGTTTAAAGGTGATCAGTGATAATGCATTCGCTATGATATGCTTTAACTTTATTTTATTTTTGTCATTCTGTCTTGGATTCATGAAGTTCAGTAATAAAAGTTCGCCTCTTGCTCTGTCACTGTCAGCATTTTGTATTTTAAATGTGTAGTGTTTATTAATAGAATTTTGGTTTTGGGGAGATGTTAATTTTGAATTTAAAATCTGCGGTACGGTACGTATGATTACCATTTTATGTTTATTTGTGGCGCTTAGTGTTGTTTAGAGTTATCATACTTTGGATCTGTATTATAATACTATTATTTGGCCAGGACTCCCCACTGTCAACACTCGAAGCAATAATCTTCGTGGTTAGTCAAATCCAATTTCTGCGTTTATATGTGTCCAGTGGCCATAAGTGCCGCATGTAGCCAGTCGGCGATCGAAGGATTTTATTTGAAGAATTCAATCCGTTGGTAGGCGGTCCCACGGTACCTACCATCTGTCTTTATCCTTTCACGCCACCATCGTCTGTAAATGTTATACAGTGATTGCATCTTGTTTATCGATATCACTCTTAATAAAAGTTAAGGAAATAAAATCTGTTTCAAAACAAACTTAGCGGTTACAGTGATTTTGCATGGGAAGAATTTGCTATGCATTATGTGGCATCAGATACACGTTGGTAATAGTCATACATAAGAAACGGCAGCATGATCATTAGTTGTAGACTTTAAGCGCTCGTGTGTGTCTCATTTGATTGAGTCCGCGCCCGGTTGCATGAGCATTTGTTTTTTATCTCCATAAGTAAAGGTGTACGTAAACCACAATGGGTACGCGAGAATCTTCGATTATTTTGTTTCTGGGGGTGGGGTTTGCAAACACTGTTCATTATAACCATGACTTGCAACGGAATCCAGAAGAACAACTAAAACTGACATTAACTTGTAGAGTGTTAGTCCTAAAATAGATAATCTCCTACCCAACATCTTGCCAATTTGACTGTGAAAAATATCACGTGATTATATTCTTCAGATGTGACTGATCACAGCTGCACCCAGAAAAATCGAATTTGTGCTTATGTTCGTCACCGCACCCACATCGGTCAATCAAATATCAGCAGTCAGGCTGTGCAGTAAAGTCACGTGTCCCGAGACATTAAAGTGGTTAAAAGGGCTGATAACAGTGGCATCTCCTTTAACACGAGCACAGGTTTTTCTAACCCTCGTCTGGTCCACAGTATCTTGGTCAAGACTCTGGACTCCTTGAAAATTTCAAACAATTCTATTTCTAATAGAAAATTATATCATCCTCGTAATCTAATGACTTAATTTTCTTAATTGAGTGGAAAACATATTACAGACACCACTATATATAGTTATCTCATCATTTTCCATTCTAGTTAGCGTCAGCTAACAGCTAGTGCGTTTGACGACCGAATTTTCTTTTAAATCGTGCCTACACGATTTACAAAAGCTAAATCATTGAGAACCATTTATACCCACAAAGAATTTTGGTGCAAGGAGATCCCTTTCTGAGTGGTAATGAACGATATTGTCTAACTCCGTGTGATCTGTCACATCTTAAATCTGCAGCATGAGCGAGCGAGAGACAGATTATGCCGAGAATAAATTTCAAACTTATTCTAAGATTTGCTTTTTGTATACTTAATTTCTTTACTTATTTGCCAAATGCTTTCTAACGCAAAGAACCCTTTAAAAGTAATAGAAATATCGAATCCTAAAAGAATGTTGCATATTTCTATTCAAGAATTCAAGGACAAATAAATTATTTTAAAAGAATTAACGAATTTCAAAGTCTGCAAAAAATTGTTTTATAAAAAATCAAGAAAGCTGTATAAGAAGAATGTTGTCTTATAAAGGTTATATTAATCAGACATTATGCTATATATTTTAACGGATTAGTGTGGCACTGTAAGACTACTGATAATTATAGGAAGTGGGTGGCCCTCGAAACGTCGGACTTAATTTTAACTTTACAAAATAAATAACTAAACATGAAATAACTCAGTCACACTGTTCATTAAAGGCACTTTAGAGTCCCAGTTCCCTCTGTTCACTTCGATCATACCCGATACTTCTGTTCAAGCACTTTACTATTACTGAAAAATATTATTTATCTATTTCAGTCGCTGGCTGAACATGTATCTTAATACCTAAACATTCTAAGTATGGCTTTTTGCATGTTTACGTATTCTGAGTATGGTGTGGACCAGGTGGCTGTTAGTATGGTCGAGAAATATCTTTAGCCGTATTCACGACAGGTGTCAGAGGACACCCTTACTAACAAATGTATTTGTCAGGCGCATATATACCTCTCAGACATGGATTACTTCACAAAATGAGATTTCGTAGAAGGACTAAGTGTAAATTATTTGCTCAATGACCAATAACATAGTAAAAATAGTATTACGCTAATAACTTTCCCTGTAACAGACACGGCAATATTACTTACATAGAACGAAGAAGCAATCGGTAGGCAAAAATCATGAAAACGTAATTATAATACACGTCGGTTATATGTCTTATTATTTTGATAGAGAAAACCATGTCAGCACCAGCCCATGCATTCTGGCTCCAGTGGGTTGAGGACGCTTTTCCAGACCTCGACTCTCGCGCCTACTTTCTGCCTCCTGTCTACTTCAACCGCGTGCCGATGACTAGACAGTCCTTTGCCTATCAAATTTTTCTGCTGCTGGAGTCAGCATCTGGACAAAAGGGTTTACCCTGCCAGCCATCAATAATTCCAACAGCTGCTCCACAGGGTTCCACTCCTCAGCCACCTCGAGTTCAAGATAGTGACGTCAGAGACGATGCTGCAGTGCAGAGAATATTTGTCTGTCTGCAGAAAATGGCTGAGAAAAACAAAGAAGTTTTTGTTGGAATGACCCAGCTTCAGTTCGGAGACTACCTGTGTGAACCTTCGTACGCTGCCGCAGCTGCACAGCTACCCCTCCCCTCCAATCTTTCTCGAAGTTTACCAAAGAACTGGAAAGAAGGAGACTTTGATTTTCTGGTTATTCACCGACAGTATGGCCTTATCGCCTGTGAGGTGAAGGCTGTTGGTGACAACGTGAAGGCACTCAACATGTCACAGCAGGATGTAGACAAAAACATTAGAAAGAAGCTAACACAGGCCGTCAAACAGCTGGACAAGGCGGAGGCCATGTTGTCTCACCTGGTGTCCGACGTCGCTACCGGTCTACGCATCACTAAGACGATCGCTGTACCTAACCTCACGGCTCATCAGATACAACAGGCCATATATGGCGACTCCAAACTGATTCAGGTAGGAATCTTAGCCGGCATTTTGTATAGGAAGGAAAGAATACACGCTTATTTATGAACCTATAAATACGCTAGCAATAGACAGTCTTCACTGTGAGCCCCTTTCTCCATGTGTAGGGCAACTCTGATAAACTAATGACTTTACTACCGGCTCATCTTTTGGTTTTCTGCCATTCTCTAAGATGATGATGATGATGATGATGATGATGATGATGATGATGATGATGATGATGATGATGATGATGTCCATTTGTAATGCCCAGGTATCCATTCAGAAGAATGCTCATTGCGCAGACCTATCACCTGCCATTCCTTTCCTTCTTTTTATGTTGCCTGACCATTTCTTGTTTTGCATTTTGCTATGCCTCTTCATCTACTCCCATATCTTGTTCCATACAGCACTGTATTGCTTCCATGTTATCTCGAGATGTGCTTATACTTCTTTTGCATACGTCTTTAGCCACGACTTTTAGGGCCCAGTAGTGGTTTGTCTAATTATGTTTTATACTTTCTTACTTGTAATGTTCTTCGTAAACCCTTCCCTGGTCTGTACTATCTGCAAGTGTGCCTGATAATTTCAAGTGTAATATATGTGTAGGGAAATGGAGTGAATAAGATTAGTAAGGAATTTTACAGTGCAAGGCAGACAAAATTGCCGTCAGTCTTGAGTGTATGGAACCCACAATCCAGCTTACACGAGCAAAACACTGACACAGGCTTCTTAGTGAATGTCGAATAACAGTTTAGTAAATGCGGCTGGACTGAAATTTTGACACATCTCCTTGTACACTTTTCAGCACCTACTTAAAAAGAATAATTATAGGTCCACAAAAGTAACTCAAAGGTTCAGTCAACCCTTACGGCCGGTCAACCTCAGATTTTCGCTTTGCTGATGACGTTGAGGGACTAACTAAAAAGGGGAGGGAGACTCTAATATGTTGTGTTCAGCAATATCGTATTGTATTTATCTTGATTTTATTTCAGTCTAAACAGGATCATTCAAAGTAACATGAAGTAAAAACACTTAACTACTTGCACTCATATCACAGTTGCTGGCTGGGGTTTCATTTTACGTGGTTCATTCACAGGATCTGTGTCGGTGTCTGGGAACAACAGATCCCGCCGACATCGCAGGCCTTTGTCTCTGCTCTGATCTTCTGTCTGACCCCAAACCATGGGACATCAGTAGCGACAAGCTGATGGAACTCGAGAACTGGTGGCAGCGACGTGTGGCTGGGGCTGGGCCTGACAGTCACATGACTAGTGCCTTGTACAAGACATTAGTAGCCAGGCAAGTATCATTTGACAAAAGAAAATTCATGTACAGAAGTTAAAATACATTTGTTTACGAATACCATTTTCTAATGTAAATTTCTCATCTACCTAGATCGTGTGATGCTATACTAAAGCAGCCCTTTTGTCGCTTGGTAAATGTTTCATAATGAAGATAATTTAAAACTGAAAGGCAGAGTGTGAAAAGTATATCGGGAAATGATAAATACGGTCCTGCAAGACTGCCTTGGTTTTAGAGTGAGACAGATGAACGCGTGGGTGTTACAAGGAACACGAAACACGGTACATTTTCTACAGACAGCATCAACTGAAAACAAACTACCTCAGACTCTTAAAGCTGCGTAAGCCTGTATAAATCAGACACATCCAGGCTATATTGGTATACTTTGATGTTGTAAACATTTTTGTTCTTCTGTGTCATGTTTACGACTCTCTCTATATCTTTCTGCATATTCGTTTTCTGTTCTGTTTAGTGTGTTTGTAGGTATGCTATATATTTATTTCTACATTTTTTACGATCAACAAGAGCCGCTAACAGTGTACTACGTCACGCTTGTGAACCATTCACAACATTGCCAGCCATCAACATCAGTGAGAGAGAGAGAATGAGCGACAGTTTGGGTTATTAAGACGTTGAAAGTCAAAATTTCTCTTGATTCTGAAAAATTGCTACTTTAGTACGAGAAATGTAGACTTTCAACATCCGAATAATCCGAACTGTCGCTCATTATCTCTGTTTGGTGTTGACGGTTGCCAGTGTTGTGAATGGTGCACTAGTGTGACGTAGTACACTGTTAACGGCGCTCATTGATCCCAGGTGCGAATCGCGTACTTTGCTAGCGGATAGTGAGTGACAACAACGTGCTTCTTTTCTCAAAATGGCGATCGACCATCTTTGTTTACCACGGAATCTTCCTGCCAGTTCAAGGGAGGGAATCATGGTGGACGATTTCCCAACGATTCAAGTAGTTTCCTCCCTTGTTATATTCGTTTAGGCTTCTGAAACCTCTATCGGATTTCTTCTTATTACTAATTATCATGACATTTTCTGATGGGAATACTACAAAAGTGTGTTTTTAAGCAAACACAAGGTAAAGAAGATTCTTTTCTACACATGTTGATCTATCATTATCAATTTAAATTGTTCTTCTACCTTTCTTAGTTACTTTTTTATGATTTTTTAAAAAAGGGTAAATACATCTCACTCCAATGGGAACGGAACCGCTGCTTAGCCTTCCGTCGCCGAGGCGTTAATTAACCGATGGGTTTTAGAGGCTGAAATTTAAAAATTATGTTTATATCGCTTATATCTACCGATATCTGTAAAAAAATGCATTTTAAGTGTCATTAACTCTTCGGTCTTTTATTTCGTTCGACAAGCTTGTATTATCGTTGTACGTACTTCCCTGTATCTTCTTAGTACGTGGATAGCACACTTATGTGAACCTACATGTGTTTTTTTAGACACGACTGAGGAGAGCTATTAGAGGAAGGAGGGGGGTCTCAAGATTTTATAGCAAACACGTATAGGGATCAGTTGCCTCGCGTTCATCAGGGATTTGTAAGTCCCTTTCCATGACAGACCTCCCCCAGTAAAATTTATATGAGCGTCCATCGTTACCCACTCGCTAGCTTCGTCATAACTACTTGAAACACTGGGCTGTATCAGGTTCTGTGGTCCTGCGACAACAGTGACTGTACCATGCACATCTCCCCCACGCCTGAGTATCAAGACCCTGGATGAGGCCGTGTCGTTAACGGGAGAGTGCTACTCTGTTCAAATAACCCTGTTTCCAGAGCAAGTTGGCCTGCTTAGCAATGATCCTTCCACAGTTTTTGTGACCGGACCTCCTGGCACTGGTAAGACTGTAGTTTTGCAACTGAAAGGAATACAGTGGCTGCAAGAAGGCCACGATGTCCACGTTATGAGTACTGGAGACTGGAGCCGTGCCGTGTGCTGTAAGTTACACCAAGAGATGTCGAAAGCCTTACAAAATCAAACACATCAGGCACAACAGAAAACAGGTGTGCAGGTACCTGGTCAGGTTCACCTCGTCTACTATGATTTTACACGGCTGGAGGAGGTCGAGAGAGCCGTGACAGATGCAGAAAACCACTTGTCCAAGCTGCCGAACGAAAAATCGTTGTACCTCATCGCTGATGAAGCTGGGTATAAGATCACGTAAGTTGTGCAGCATGTGATGTTTTGACTGAACAACTGTTAGATGGACGTGGTCGTTATCTAACGATTTTTACACGCGTATCTTACAGATAAGAATTCACGTGTAATCGATGCGGAATATGTTGCAGGAAAACACATAAAAATATGCATTTTAAGAGGGGGGGGGAATTGGTGTTTTACGCCGAGCCAGCAACTAAGGCTATATCACGGCAAGGCAGCCAGCCCTGTAAACAGATGCCACATGCAGAGGAAAAACAGCGTGCCTGAGACGAGAGCTGAACCCAGGACAGCCAACCTTCACTGTATTGGTGACAGGCGCTAACCGTTGCACCAGTGGACCGCCTACATTTTTAAGAATTCAGTCTCTCGTTAACAGTGATACTAACGTCGCCAATATACAATTATACGCAATATGCACAATACATAAGATATACATAAATGTAAAAATGCATCAATATGATATGTGGATATCATCTGTAACACTCATGTCTCTGACAGGCCAAAGGAAATCCTTTTCTTTGTATTTGCCAAACTGTTGAAATCTCATCATCGGATTCACCTTTGGGCGGCGAACTGTTACCATCAAGGGGCACCACCTGGGATACAAGTGGAAATTTTTAATAGACCCCTCCGCTCTCCTCCGGTCGTCGTTAGAGAAGTCAAGCAGGACAGGGAGATCATCAAGGACGGTTTTGTCAAAGAGTACCGTGAACGTGGTGTGCCCGACCAAACAGATGGCCCGCCAGTCAAGCGAGTGTACCACCGAGGGGAGGGTCATTCGGGTGACGGCCCAGATGACTGTGTCACGTGCGGTCATGAAGTAGCCACATTCCTACACAGTCTGCGTCCTAGTACTCCGGGTAAGTGCGAGTACTGAGAGATATCACGCTTATTGGTAGAAGATTTCAACACCAATCGATTTGACAACACACAAGTAGATTCCCATGGTTGCCTGTGTATGCACTTCCTGCTAACCAAAGTATCCGTCCTTCCCTAATGCTAGATTATTTTTGGATGGAAGCACACGTTTCTCGTTAATTCAAGAACTTGGTCTGTTCACCCATCTCTCTCTCTCTCTCTCTCTCTTATGGGTGTTGTGTGAACCCGTGTTTTAGCATGTTTTAGCACTAATGCTTTTGTCTGTAGATTAGGGCATAAGTTAGTGTCATGGACTAAGTGATACATGGAGATCTCCTGTTGCCAAAGTCTAGACTAAAAAATGGAGGCATCTGCAGCCAGAGAGCACTTGAGTACTTGAAAAGGCATTGTGTACTAGTGTTAGAGAGATATACGGCCAGAGAGCAGTCACTCGCGAACACTGACGTTCAATGAATCCACTGGACGGGCGTCTACCTCCAGCGGACAGGTGTGAACGTCGACTACAGCAGTGTGAGATAGGTATATCACAGGTGCCCAGATCGATCTCTTGCAAGAGCAATCGTCCGTCGTCCCCCCTCCACCCCTCATTGCCACCTGCAAGGCACTTTCAAGCTCAACAACGGATACCTGGTATTCACGAGAAAACCCCATTTTAAAATAATAATAATAATAATAATAATAATCTTTCTAACACACACACACACACACACACACACACACACACACACAAAATGATCTACGGGCATCACCCATGGAAGAGAAAGGAGAATACATCAAAATTTACTTATCTGGTGGCCAAATTATTGCATAGATGATTATTTGGTCGAATCGACTTAGGGCTGTGGTGGTGGTCGAGTCGACCTCCTACCTCCACCACAGATATTGTGGCATTTGAAACACTCAAGCAAATAGTGATGTCTAGTCATTTTTAATTTTAACATATTTTTATGCAATTACTTTAGAAGCTATGACTTCTTTATATTTGTTTATTTGTGTGTTCGTTTCTCGGTGACGTCAGCAAGCAACTGAATGCTCTTTGAATGTTAACAGTGGCTGGTGTGACAACCAAGGACAGTCCACCCCCACTGAACTGGAAAGACATGCTGGTGGTATCTGGCGAGGACCTTCAGGAAGACTCTGGTGTGGTGAAAGGGCTGAGAGAAAAGGGTATTTTAGTGCAGATCATGAGGGCTAAAGACAGCGAAGACGTGGGCACTCGCCTCAGTGACGTGGTGTGGGTGGCGAGCGGAATGCGCGTGAGCGGTCTAGAGAGAAAAGTCGTCGTGTGTCTGGACATTGTTAATCTTAAAAGTGACAACACCGCTAACTCTTTTCGGCTTCACCTCATGTCCCGATGTAGCTCTCAACTTGTTATCGTTTCGGGAAAGGACGAGGCACCCGAGCTCTGCCCCTAAAAATACCCCTTTACACGTTCTCATTACTGTTCTTACATTGTTAAGTCATATTTATTGTATTTCTTCAAAACATTAGACTCTTTTTGACTGCTTTATGAACGTGTTTTAGATGCTGAGTTCGCAAAGTAACTTCATACGTACAGTTGAAACTGCCAAATAGCTAGTAGCCTGCAATAAATCGTCTATAACGATCTGTTAATAACGTGTTCATCTAACATTTTATATATCCAACTTCAATGTCCATTAACTTGTCTTTTGGTGTAGATTTGTTTCAGATATCATGTACAAAAGCATCGTGCATTGAATCTTATTGGCCTGTTTTTATTTATTATTAGATTTATATAATACGTCAGTATATTAAACATATTTCACAACGACTTTATTTAACAGTATTCTTATATTTGTTATTGGTGTTCAGCCCCAATCCGCAGCCCGTATTCCCATCCAACCTGCGTAGTAATCTCAGGGTTGACACGTTGATGACCGCTCTAAACCGACGAGCGATGACTTCCTGGTGGCCGCTGACACTGACAGGGCGATGACGTCATCATGACGTATATATGATAACTAGGATTGCTGGGGCTGGGGTCACATGCGTTTACTAAGTAAATTAACACAGAACATGAATAATTATCTCTTTACCATCGAGATACATAAAACACTTGGAAGACTTAACGACCTTTCTTAGAAACAGAATGTACAAAATGAATGAATGCCCACAGACGCATGTCCTATCTCCTGTCTTTTTGTCACGCGACACATTATTTAATCTCCAGACATTAATAATTTAAAATAATAAATAACAAATGATAATTATTAACGAAAAAATCTCCGTGATATTATTTTTAGTTAGCATTTCTTTAAGCAGCCCAGTTTGCAGAAAATCTGATCCTCCGGTATTTAATAGAGGTATTCCCGAGCAATTTATCTCCCATACCGTTTGGGGTTTTTTTTCAGTGTTTCTAGTTGTAGCCTTTATCTGTACAGATGTAGTCTAGGTCACTGATGCACAAGAGATATTTGGCCTTGCTCTCCTTCCTTTTTCACGATGTCTCGAGCGTTTGAATACCGGATAAGGACACCCTGATCCAATGAGAAGCAATACGTAGTTTGACCTCCTTGCGCCGATTGAGAGACTCACGTGCAACATACGCAGATTCTCTCCTCTCTCTTCATTTCATTTAAATCCCCTTTGACAGATAACAACAGAACAAATGTGGACGAGTATTTTAAGTACCCAGCGATAGCAAGCTAAGGTATTTTAAAGTGACATGTTCTGACGTGTTTCCGAAACTGTATTTTAATCAGTGATTTAAAATCGAGAAGATGATCTTTGGATTACTTTTATCAAGAGCTTTCCACGACTTATCACAAGCGACCTCGTTAAGCAATTTACTGATAACACCTAAGTAACTAAGCCAAATGTCAAGTGGAGGTTTTCCTCAGAAAAGCAGCTTCTACAGCGAATGCTGATAATTTCATGTTTTAGGTATTTGCACGAACTGAGTTCAAAGTCATAACTGATTCCAACAAACTGCAACCTAGATGAACAGGAAAATGAACATGTTTAAAGGTGATCAATGATAATACATTCGTTATATGCTTTAATATTATTTTATTTTTGTCATTCTGTCTTGTATTCATGAAGTTCAGTAATAAAAGTTCTCCTCTTGCTCTGTTATTGTCAGCATTTTGTATTTTTTTAATCTGTAGTGTTTATTAATATATTTTGGTTTTTAGGGATGTTAAGTCTAATAGTTTTGCATTTAAAATCTGCGGTGCGTATTATTACCCTTTTGTGTGTTATATTTGTGGTGCTTAGTGTTGTTTCGAGTTATCATATTTTTTATCTGTTTTATAATAATATCATTTGATACCAGAAACATATGTCACTTTCCAATCTTGGGAGCCGAGACTCTCGCACTTTCATGATCTGATAGTTTTAGCCAGGTTGCAATCGGCATTTTGTGAATTTTTAAAATATATTTTAAATGTTATTTCTTTAAAGTCGTTGTCGGCTTTGATGAAAATTACTCAAGGAAGTCTATATAGCTAAATATTTTCTATCTATAATTAACACAGAGTAACATTCGATGATTTTTTAAAATCAAATTTTAAATTACAAAACTATTCAATTCAAAGAATATACGTGATTTTAGCCTTCAGTTAAAAAATAATTTACTTGACGAACTGTCCATGCAATCGACAAGGGTTTGTATAATATGATTATATTATGCTATAATTATAACATGATTATAAACACTTGTTAAACCCGACGTCCGTGAGATGCTGGGATCAACTTGGAAAAGCTGTTTTCCTCTCCATTCTTACTAACACCCCCTAAGCATATAAAGTCCGCTCACACACTGCGCTTGAGATAATATTGAAAATGCTGTTTTCAATGACGCCCATGTCGGCATAAAAGGCATTATCAACTCCTACTTGTCCGATACTTAAGTGCACTTATTTAATCGTGATAAGTCAATTTCTCGTAAAACATAATCGCTTTTCTTCTGAGTTACTTATCACATTGTTGCCCTTAACCGAATTTATTAAACGCCATTGAGGGCAAATCAGCGATGTCAGACAAAATTAAGTGCCCAAAACCAAATTTTTGCGAAATGAATTTTTAAGATACTAATAAATTGGTGACAAAAATAGATTTTAGGGCTCGTAAAATTATCATTTAATCAGTTTTATTCAAGAAAAATATGGAGTTACTGGGCACAAACCTATCTCTGAAGAGGCGTAGAATACAACCAAGATCATATTTAAAGATTGATCTGTTTCTGGGAATAATGAACGAGTTTATTCCTTAAGCCCTTTTCCCTCTCCACTTAATAAGAAACGGCAGGACGACCATTACTGTAGTTGTACACTTTAAGCGGTCCTGTGTATCTCATTTCATTGAGTCAACATGAGGTTGCATGAACATTTGTTTCTTCTCTCCATAAAAATGTGCACGTAAACCACAATATGATAACAGGAATCTCCAATTATTTTAATGGAAGGAAGGGAGCGATAGACAAGATGCAATCACCTGTTCATTATTGCCATGACTTGCAACGGAATCCAGAAGAACAGCTAAAACTGAAATTAAATTGTAGAGTGTGTCCTAAAATAGAAAATCTTCTACCCAACATGTTACCAGTTCGACTTTGAAAAATATCACGTGACTACATTCTTCAGATGTGACTGATCACAGCTGCGCCCAAAAAAAATCAAATTTGTGCTTAATTGGTCACCGTACCCACATTGTTCAATCAAATATCAGCAGTCAGGCTGTGCAGTAAAGTCACGTGTCCCGAGACACTAAGATGGATAAAAGGGCTGATAACAGTGGCATCACCTCTAACACGAGCACAGGTTTTTCTAACCCTCGTCAGGTCCACAGAAGTCAGCGGCGTTACCGCGCTCGCCGTATGTAAGGTAGGGCACTTACGTTTTGGAAAAAAAGAACCCCATGTAAAAAAAGAATGTGTAGAAAAGGACAAAATTTAAAATGTTTCATTACCTTAATCAAGACTCTGGACTCCTTTAAATGTCAAACAAATCTATTTCTAATAGAAAATAATAGAATCGTTTTAATCTAATTACTTAATCTTCTTAACTGAATGCAAAACATAATATATCCACTACTAGGTATCTCATCAATATCCATTCTAGTGAGGGTCAACTAACAGTTAATGCGTTTGACGACAAATTTCTTTTCAATCGTGTCTATACGATCTTCCTAATCGAAATTATTTAGAACTATTTATACCCACAAAGAATTTTGATGCATTGAGATAACCTTATTCGTGGTAATGAGCGATATCACCTAACCCCGTCTGATTTGTCACATCTTAAATCTGCAGCCAGAGCGAGTGAGCGACTGATAAAGCAGAACAGAAATTTCTTATTCTAAGATTTGCTGTTTAGATAGGCTTTTTCTTGAATCTTAATTGCTAGATGCTTTCTAACACAAAGAATCCTTCAAAAGTAATAGAACTATTGAATCCTAAAAGAATGTTGCATATTTTAATTCCAGCATTCAAGAACAAATAAATTATTTTTAAAGAATTAAGAAAATTCATACACTGCAAAGAAGCAATTATCACAATAATATTGTCTTATAAAAGTTATATTAATTATACATTATGCTACATATTTTAACGGATTAGCAGTCATGTGACACTATAAGAATACTGATGATAATAGAAGGTTATATTCTAGATGCGTTAGCGCTCGCGCTCAGATAACACGATTGTGGCAGGCGATTTATTTCAGTGACCAGTGTTCAGAGAAAAATTTAGGTTTTATTTCCTTAGAAAAAAAACTTGATCAGTCAGATCTTTTACTATTGTAACAGCTGCTTTGCACTATACCGAAGACGCGCAAACATTTTAAAATGCAGAAATATTTATTTGTGAAAAGTAAAAAAAAAAAAAAAATGTTCTAGGAACAAGGACGTTTTTCAGAGCTGGGTGGCTCTCCAAGTCCACAGCTTAATTTGCTGGACTTAATCTTAACTGATGCAAAATAAATAAATAAACCTGAAACACACTGTTCATTAAAGGCACTTTTAAGTCCTACCTCCCTCTGTTCAATTAGATCGTACCCGATGCTTCTGTTCAAGCATGTTTACTACGGCTGAAAAATGTTAGCTATCTATTTCAGTCGCCGGCTGAACATATATCTTAATAACTAAACATTCTGAGTATGGCTCATGTTTACGTATTCTCAGTATGGTGCGAATCGGGTGCTTGAGTAAAAAAAAAAAAGTATTACGCTAATAACTTTCCATCTAAATGACAGTGATTACTGACATGTAGAGCGAAGTAGCGATCGGTAGGTAAACAATATGAAAATGTAACACGTCAGTAATCTGTCTTCTTATTTTGATAGAGAGAACCATGTCAGCACCAGCCCAGGCATTCTGGCTCAAATGGGTTGAGGACGCGTTTCCAGACCTCGACTCTCGCGCCTACTTTCTGCCTCCTGTCTACTTCAACCGCGTACCGATGACTAGACAGTCCTTTGCTGATCAATATTTTCTGCTCCTTCAGTCAGCATCTGGACAAAACAGCTTACCCAGCCAGCCATCAATAAATCCAACAGCTGCTGCACAGGGTTCCACTCCTCAGCCACCTCGAGTTCAAGATAGTGACGTCAGAGACGATGCTGCAGTGCAGAGAATATTTGTCTGTCTGCAGAAAATGGCCGAGAAAAACAAAGAAGTTTTTGTTGGAATGACCCAGCTTCAGTTTGGAGATTATTTGTGTGAACCTTTTTACGCTGCAACACCTGCACAGTTACCACTACCCTCCAATCTTCCTCCCAGCTTACCAAAGAACTGGAAAGAAGGAGACTTTGATTTTCTGGTTATTCACCGACAGTATGGCCTTATCGCCTGTGAGGTGAAGGCTGTTGGTGACAACTTGAAGGCATTCAACATGTCACAGCAGGATGTGGACAAAAATATTAAAAATAAGCTTAAACAGGCCGTCACACAGCTGGACAAGGCGGAGGCCATGTTGTCTCACCTGGTGTCCGACGTCGCTCCCGGTCTGCGCATCACTAAGACGATCGCTGTACCTAACCTCACGGCTTGTCAAGTACAACAGGCCGTCTGTGCAGACGCCCAGCTGACTCAAGTAAGGTCTTAACCATTTTTCCTGACGCGACAAACTCCTTTACATTTTTAACTGAAAGTCAGGTACAACAGGCCATATATGGCGACCCCAAGCTGATTCAGGTAAGAATTTTAGCCGGCATTTTCTATAGGAAGGATAGAATGCACTGCATATCTGAACATCTACATACACTAGCAAGAGGTAGTCGTCATTATTAGCCCTTGTCTCTGTGTACGGGGACTCCGATAACATGAAGGCCTAACCAAAGACTCTTATCTTTGGCTTTTCTGCCATTCTCTAAGACCTATCATGTGACATTCCTTTTGATGTTGCCTGACAATTTCCTCTTTTGTATTTTGTGCTGCCTCTCCTACTTCCATGTCTTTTTCCCTACAACACTGTACTGCTTCTATAATATTTTGAGATGTGCTTATAATTCTTTTACATGTGTTTTCACTGTAGCCACAACTTTTAGGGCCCAGTAGTTGTCTAGTTGTGTTTCAAATTTTATTACTAGTAATGTTCTTCGTAATCATTTCCGTGGCCTGTACTATTTGCAAGTGTGCCTTGTAAAGTCTAGTGTAATGTATTTGTAGGAAAATGGAGCGAATATAATTAGTAAGGAATTTCACAGTGCAAGGCAGACAACATTGCTGCTGATCTTGAGTGTATACAGCACAAAATCCAGCCTTTTGTGACATACAGAATGTCATTTACAATGACACTGACGCAGAATTCTGAATGAATGTAAAAGAACAGTTTAGAAAAAGCGGCTGGAATGAATTAAATCTTTAAATATCTCCTTTACACTGTTCAGCACCTACGTAGAAAGAATAATTATAGGTCTAGTAAAGTAACTCAAATGTTCAGTCACCTTGACGACTGGTCAACCCCGGATTTGCGCTTTGCCGATGACTAGAAAGGGATGAGTCTAATTTGTTGTGTTCAACAAGCTATGTTAGTCGTTTTGTATTTGTCTTGAATTTATATCAGTTTAAACAGGTACATCTCGAAGCTTCATTCAAGGTAAGACGGAAGTAACAACACGCAAGTCCTTGCACTCATTTCACAGTTGCTGCCAGGTGTGTTTCATTTATGTAATCATTTCACAGGATCTGTGTCGGTGTCTGGGAACGACAGATCCCGCCGACATCACAGGCCTTTGTCTCTGCTCTGATCAGCTGTCTGACCCCAGTACACCATGGGACATCAGTAGCGACAAGCTGGTGGAACTCGAGAACTGGTGGCAGCGACGTGTGGCTGGGGTTGGGCCTGACAGTCACATGACTAGTGCCTTGTACAAGACATTAGTAGCCAGGTAAGTATTATATTTCACAAAAAATTAGCGTACAGAAGTTAAAATACATTTGTTTACAAGTACGCTTTAATCTATAATCTACTCTACTAAGATAATGTGATGCTATACTAAAACAGCTGTCTTGCCTGGCACTTGGCGTTTTGGGGAGCACATGGACAGACGCGGCAGCTGACAGGGCCGCCACTCTTACCTATTTTGGGTGATAGTCAGCAGGTCCTGTACAGGACGACCAGTCCAGTCTTTGATATTCGTAAGCCTGTTCTTCCTCTGGGCACCGCGGCGTCGGCCATCCTCCAAGGTGCCTTGAAGGATAGTCTTCGACACGGTGTCGTGCCGGGTCACATGACCAAAGAAGAGCAGCTTACGTCGTTTGACTGTTGATAGTAGAGGTTCCTGGTGTCCTACGAGTGTTAATCGTGTTCTTTGTATGAGATCCGGAGCACCCTCCTCAGGCACTTGTTCTCGAATGCCTGGATTCTCCTTTCCGTTTCAGTGAGCAGAGTTCACGTGTCACCTCCGTAGAGCAAAATCAGATATACCAACAATCTCTCTAGAATATAAAATTTCAGTAGGTAATTTAAAACAGTGATTTTACCAGGTTATCTCATAATTCGTTGATACTCAGTTCTTAAAGGACTGCTCATATTAATGCTAGCCACAACAAGGGGGTAAGTCTACCTTTCATTTATCCACATGGTACCTTGTCTTGCTGCTAGATGATGAAAAATTAACATACTACTCCGCTAACTGACGTTTGATCAGCAATAGACTGACATGTGGTTTCACCTTTACTGCCATCTCGACCTACTGGCCTTCATTTGACGTGGAGTTAAGATCGGGGTAGCGGAGGTATGAGTTAATCTAAACCAAATTATTCATAATAATTAGCTTTCGGTCTCCTGGCGGTAGGACAAACCATCTCAGTCTAACAGTTTTTCTCTTCCTAAGTTATCACAAAAGAGTTTGCAGACATTATACTGTCTTACACGGAAATTTAAGCTTCGTCTTTTTATATTTTAAGTGTCGTGACTACTTAGTTACCACCGTTTGTCTTCGGTCTTTGGTTTCGTTCGACAAGCTTGTGTTATCGTTCGCTCCTGTCCCATCCCCCACCCCCAATAAAATTTTTGTGAGCTGTCATCGCTGCTCACTCGATAACTACGCCGTAACTATTTGAAATACTTGAATGTACCAGGTTCTGTGGTCCGGCGACGACAGTGACTGTACCATGCACATCTCCCCCACGTTTGGATATCAAGACCCTGGGTCAGGCCGTGTCGTGGACAGGAGAGTGTTATACAGCTTTAATAACCCTGTTTCCAGAGCAAGTTGGCCTGCTTAGCAATGATCCTTCCACAGTTTTTGTGACCGGACCTCCTGGTACTGGTAAGTCTGTAGTGCTGCTGCTGAAAGGAATACAGTGGTTGCAAGAGGGGCACGACGTCCATGTTATGAGTACTGGAGACTGGAGCCGTGCCGTGTGCTGTATGTTGCACCGACTGATGTTGGAAGCCTTACAAAATCAAAATCAAACACATCAATCAAAAAGACAGAAAACAGGAGTGCAGTCACCTGGTCAGGTTCACCTCGTCCACTATGATTTTACACGGCTGGAAGAGGTGGAGAGAGCCGTGACAGATGCAGAGAACCACTTGTCCAAGCTGCCGAACGGAAAATCGTTGTACCTCATCGCTGATGAAGCTGGGTATAAGATCACGTAAGTTGTGCAGCATGTGATGTTTTGATTGAACAACTGTTTGATGGATGTGGTCGTTATCTAACGATTTTTACACACGTATCTTACAGACAAGAATTCACGTGCAATGATGCGGAATATGCTGCAGGAAAACACATAAAAACTTTTTTTTAGAATTCAGTCTCTTACTAATGTAGCCGATATATAATAATACGCACAATGCATAAGATATGCATACATGTAAAAATGCATCAATGTGACCTGTATACCATCTGTAACACTCATGTCTGTGACAGGCCAAATGAAGCCTTTTTCTTTGTGTTTGCCAAACTGCTGAAATCTCATAATCGGATCCACCTTTGGGCGGCGAACTGTTACCACCAAGGTGCACCACCCGGGTTGCAAGTAGAAATTTTAGATAGACCCCTCCGCTCTCCTCCGGTCGTCGTTAGAGAAGTCAAGCAAGATAGGGAGATCATCAAGGACGGTTTTGTCAAAAAGTACCGTGAACGTGGTGTGCCCGACCAAACAGATGGCCCGCCAGTCAAGCGAGTGTACCACCGAGGGGAGGGTCATTTAGGTGACGGTCCAGATGACTGTGTCAAGTGCGGTCATGAAGTGGCCATATTCCTACACAGTCTGCGTGCTAGTGCTCCGGGTAAGTGCGAGTACTGAGAGATATCACGCTTATTGATAGAAGATTTCAACACAAATCACATATACCAGAAATGATCACTAGTCGGTTCGATCACGCACGAGTCGATTTACATGGATACCTGTGTATGCCTCTGACTTGATTTTCATCCACTTTCTCTCTCTCTCTCTCTCACACACACACACACACAACGCATAATCTACGTGGGTCACCCAGGGCGAGAAAGTGGAGTGCATCAAAATTTACTTATCTCGTGGCTGAATTATCGCATTGATGATGATTTGGTCGAATAGACTATAGGCGGTGGTCTAATCGACTTAGGGCTGTGTTAATGTTTAAATCGACCGCCCCCACCCCCACCCCCACCTAAGAAATTGTGGCATTTAAAACAAACACTCACGCAAATAGTGATGTCTAGCCATTTTTAATTTTAACGTATATTATGCATTTACTTTAGAAGCCATGACTTCATTGTTTTTGCCTATTTTATGTTCGTTTCTCGGTGACAAGCCACCAACCATACTGAATAGCAATAAATGTTAACAGTGGCTGGTGTGACAGCCAACGGCAGTCCCCCATCACTGAACTGGAGAGACATGCTGGTGGTGTCTGGCGATGACCTTCTGGAAGACTCGGGTGTGGTGAAGGGGCTGAGAGAAAAGGATATTTTAGTGCAAATCATGAGGGCTGAAGACAGCGAAGACGTGGGCACGCGCTTCAGTGACGTGGTGTGGGTGGCGAGTGGAATGCGCGTGAGTGGTCTAGAGAGAAAAGTCGTCGTGTGTCTGGACCTTGTTAATCCTAAAAGTGGTAACACCGCTAACTCTTTTCGGCTTCACCTCATGTCCCGATGTACCTCACAACTTGTTATCGTTTCGGGAAAGGATGAGACACCCGAGCTCTGCCCCTAACTTTACACGATCTCATTAGTTTTCTTCCCCCGCAATTAGATCGTTTCGGGTGAGGACTAGCCACCCAAGCTCTGCCCCTAAAAATACCCCTTTACACGTTCTCATTACTTTTCGGACATTTTAATATGAAGAAACTTTGGTGTATTTTGCATAAAATGGTGTAGATGGGAAACTTTTAGGTGCTGTTAAAAGTATGTATTCTGTCCTCAAGGCACGTGTCCGTATAGTAGCTGACTTAACTGAATGTTTTGATTGCCCTCGAGGTCACAAACAGGGTGAAACTTGTAGCCCCACACTTTTTCCTTTGTTTATTAATGATCTAACTTGTGAAAATAGAAACAAGGGACGTCATGGTATCTAGTTTTCTCCAGACCTTGTACAACTGTTTATTTTACTGTTTGCCGATAATGTTGCCATGTTTTCCCATACAGTAGTGGGTTTGCAGAATCAGTTAAATATTCTGAATAATATTACTAAATATTTAGAACTTGAAGTAAATTTTGATAAATCGAACATTGTAGTTTTAGAAACGGTGGTTTTATCTCCAGGAATGAATAGTGGTTCCTGGAAAACAAAAAACTAACTATTGTCGATACCTATAAATATCTTGGACTATATTTGTCAACTTGTTGTGTCTTTACTCATGCCCTACAAGACCAAATTGTTCGATAACCAAATAAAACCAATACTGTTATTTGGCGCTGAAATATGGGGGCTTAGTGCTGACATTAGCATTATAGAAAAAGTTCATCTGTTTGCCTTGAAACGTTTTCTGGTATATCTTCTGTAAATGTAAAAAAAGCACAGTGTGACATAAGTTAGAATACATTCGTGTTGATATAATCCTATTGCCTTCTATACAGTTTGTGTTTATACCTTTGACGGTTTTGTTATGGTCCCCCTTGAAATGGGCCCATGGCCTTTTCAATAAAGTGATTCTGATTCTGATTCTGACATTTTAAGTCATATTTATGACCCACTTTTAAAACATTAGACCCTTTTTTGACTTCTTTATAAATGTGTTTTAGATGCTGAATTAGCAAAGGAACTTAAAACGTGCATGTGAAACTGGCAAATAGCTAGCAGACTTACCTGCAATTAATCGTCTATAACGATCAGTTAATAACGTGTTCATATAAAATTTTATATATCCAACTTCAATGTCCATTAAGTTGTCTTTTGGTTTAGATTTGTTTCACATATCATGTACAAAAGCATCGTGTATTAGATCTTATTCGCCTGTTTTTATTTATTATTAGATTTATATAATACGTCAGTATATTAAACATATTTCACAACGACTTTATTTAACAGTATTCTTATATTTGTTATTGGTGTTTAGTAAAGTTTAGGTTATAGTTATCTGAATTGTGTTCAGCCCCAATCCCCAGCCCGTCTTCCCATCCAACCTGCGTAGTAATCTCAGGGTTGACACGTTGATGACCGCTCTAAACCGACGAGCGATGACTTCCTGGTGGCCGCTGACACTGACAGGGCGATGACATCATCATGGCGTATAAATGATAATTATGATTGCTGGGGCTGGGGTCACATGCATTTCCTAATGACCAGGATGTCACAAACAGGACAGGCCGAGGAACTGCAGGTGTTAAAGGAGTAATCAATTAGTTTAGAAGATTCAAGAAGGGGGGTAGGGAGACACTATAATTAACCGTCACCGGCCAGTGCTTCACCTGCCAGAGACATACAGCAAGTACCAAGACAGTACGTGTGGGCAAGGCACAGAAACTTATCCTAGGAAGAGATGCGAACCGTGAAGGCTTCGTCAAGCGAACGAGCTTCGATGGAGTCCATATTGCTGGCCCGAGAGTCAACATTACAGAGACAAGAGGGTGCGATGGCCATTTCCAAAGAGGTGGCGCCAGCGTTCAACGTCTGTCCCCTACGGGTGGCGTCTCTTCTTAGAATTTTGTGGTAAATTTATACATTTTTGGATTAAGAGAACATCAGTCCCCAGTGACTGCAACTGTGTCGTTAGTAAAGCCTCATGTGTGAGCGTCGTTCGACAGTGACATTGTGAGTACGTGCCGAACTAATTCTTATTATTCCTCTGATCAGGCGGACTATTGATTAGGAACATCAAAAACTTTTACTAGTACAATATGCAGAGTTAAAAGTGTTACGTAATTATAAGGAGTAACCCATGGATGTAAATGAGCTGACATAGTGTTTCTTTTACTTTTATCATGTACTTTTACACGGGAGTGCTGTAACTTTGTTATAATTAAAAATTAGACAGGGCTTGCAAGAGACAAATATAGTTGTCTTTATTTAGAATGAAAGAACGTGCGAATGTCAGGACGACTGCGTGAGTGTTGGGCGCGCATGTGAGCGTCTGTGACACATGGCAAAAACCCTATTCAGCACCTAATAAACCTAGGAAGTGGCCTATCTTTTTTAGGGAGTCTATAATTTCCCCAGTCGTTTCCACACATCTGACTCTCTATACTTCTCGCTCCATGTACTCGCCAATGCACGAGGTGTTGACCCGACAACTGTTTGCCCCTTAACTGCTTCCAGTCGCTGGGTGGGCATCATGAAGTCCAACAAGTTCAGTGTAGGCACGCCAGCTGGGCCTGTCCTGAGTCAATTTCAGCAATATCTTATAAATAGGGGAAATAATTTGAATAAAGTAAACACAAAAATTTACGATCATTGCTGTGATTGTATTGCTCGGGTAATCATCACATAGTGGAACTTGAGTCTTTGTGAAAGCACCTATAAATCCAAAAGTGTGAAGACACATGACTTTACAGTGCTTACACAATGGTTCGTCAGCAAACAAAAGAACTCGTTCTCTCTCGCTCGCACTCTCCCTCTTTCTCTCCCTCTCTCTCGACCAAACTAAGAGAAACTTTTAGATAAAGACAGTAAGACCCTGCACTTATAGTGGATGGTAATGTAGGTGCTGTCAATATGTGCGAGACCCAAGAGGCTTTAGAGGGATCAGGAAGCATACACATACTGCACCATTTAAGTCATGATCTCAAGCAATCTGAGATCAACGACGACATTGTCGACATATCCAAGGATGTTGACCTGTCAGGACCTACAGCAAGGGTATACAACTGTCAAGAGATGATGGTGCAACAGGACGACAGAGAAGGTGACTAAAATGAACACCTCACCCAGACGAGTGGAGGTCAGCCCGTGGTCGCATGCCCTTCTTAACCTTTGTCTCTAACTGACGTCAGCTTTGCCTGCACTCCGCACGCGCCAGTCCTGCCGTGGGGAAGGGGGGGGGGCGCTGCAAAATAAATTAAACCAGCAGTGTAATAGGGAGAACGAATTTACAAGTCGTAACCCATTTAAGCCAGGTGTGGTGGTCGCCGGGAATATATTTGTATATAGGACTGACATTCGGCTACACGTGATGTTCACTTTCATCAACTATAGCAGAGCTGCTCTCTTTTACCTTCTCTTTCTTTCTCATTTTTCTTCTCTCTATTTATACATATATACACATACCACCTTTAAAGACCAGCCTGAATGGTTTTCGTTGTTTTCATATATCGGTAGATACAGGCGGTATAAACCTAACCTGTAAATTTTAGCCTCCAAAACCCAACCGCTAATTAATTATTCACTACGATTTGCACCTACGATCAACGAACGCCGCTAACAGTGTACTACGTCACACTAGTGCACCATTCACAACACTGGCAGCCGTCAACACCAAACAGAGAGAGAGAATGAGCGACAGTTCGGGTTATTCGGACGCTGAAAGTCTGTATTTCTCGTGGTTTTGAAAAACTTCTACTTTAGCACGAGAAAAGCAGACTTCAACGTCCGAATAATCCCAACTGTCGCTCACTCTCGCTCTCTCTCTCTCTGTTTGGTGTTGACGGCTGCCAATGTTGTAAATGGTGCACTAGTGTGACGTAGTACACTGTTAACGGCGCTCGTTGATCGCTGGTGCGAATCGCGTACTTTGCTAGCGGATAATTAATTAATGGATGGGTTTTGGAGGCTGCAATTTACAGGTTAGGTTTATATCGTCTATATCTACCGATATCTGCAAAAAACGCAAACCATTTAGGCTGGTCTTTAAGACGCATCTTTTTCAGAACGACGACTTCACTGTGACCGTGTCCTGACCATGTCTGTAATTTACTTTGTGTATGAGAAAGTATATGTTGTAAAAGTGTGCGCGTCTGTTATATGCGAATGGGTACATGGTTGTTGATGATTTAGTCTATGTATGATTTATGTAAAAAGAACTGAGACAATCTTTGGAAAGGCGCTATAGAACTCCTCATTATTATTATTATTCATACACACAAATCTCTATATACATCTGACAGAGTGTTGTGGTGTGTGCGTGCGTCCTTATGGGAGTGCTTATGAAGGCCTGCGTGCGTTGTGTTGTGTTGTGTTGTGGTGTGTGTGTGTGTGTGTGTGTGTGTTATGAACATGTGTTATCACCCCTGAACGTCGAAGTAACGAGGTTGTCGCCCTTGATTGAATAGCGATTATGACCCCTGGTTTGAATGTGTATAGGGGGCGTTGTTTAGAAATTGGAAGAGGAAGCAGACGTGAGAGTCTGGGAGAAAGAGGAATTTGGTACAGAGGTTGGAATTAATAGTACTGTGTGGATTAATATTAACTGTGTGAAGAAATAGCAACTGTGTGGATAAATAGTAACTGTGTGGATACATATTAACGGTGTAAAGAAATATTAACTGTATGGAGAAAGAGTAACTGTATATTAGAAATATTAATTGTTTCTCAACTGCTGTGTGATCTCTTGAGAAGATCGTAGAACTGTGTGGAGAAATATTATCTGTGTGGTTCCTCGATTTATTAATTTTCTCAACTGCTGTGTGATCTCTTGAGAAGATCGTAGAACTGTGTGGAGAAATATTAACTGTGTGGTTCCTCGATTTATTAATTTTCTCAACTGCTGTGTGATCTCTTGAGAAGATCGTAGAACTGTGTGGAGAAATATTATCTGTGTGGTTCCTCGATTTACTAATTTTCTCAACTGCTGTGTGATCTCTTGAGAAGATCGTAGAACTGTGTGGATTTACCTACTGTGGAATTTTTATTGACTTGATCATTTGTCTGCCGTTAGACTGTCGGAGTTATTTGGTGAATGTAGGCTGTCCGTATGATCAACGCCAGAGAGCAAGACTGAAAGAGTGGAACTGTTTGCCGTGTCGACCCTTTCCCCCCCCCCCCAACAACAGAAGAAGAGAGAACTTGAAGGACTTTAATATAAACTGCTTAGATATATTTGTTTCGGTGCAAACTCAGTGTAGAATATTTGTGCTGAAGTTTTCTGTTGTTATTTAGTAAAGTATAGATTTACGTTCACCCGATTAATAGAAACGTTCGAGCCCATGTGCAGGTCTTTGTATTTTGTTGTGTGAAAGGACACGTGAAGAAGGCTGTGAGGTCAGTGTGTGTTGTGTGTGACCTGTCCACACTGTCCGTGCGTTCCTGACATTGGTGACCCCGACGTGATCTGTCGTGGGTTTGTTTCGTTTGGTACAGAGTCGGGTGAAAGTGTGTCTTCGATTCAGTGTTTGTGATTCCCCTGGGACTTAGTGGTAGAAGGTTGGCAGTTAATTATTTATCTTTGAGAATTTTGCAAAGCGGTTGTACTTATTTATATTTGCTCAGTGTTTAAGTGTTACATGTTGGGCGTGGTGCAGTTTCCCCGTCTCCAGCTTCACGGGTCTACGGGTGTGTAAAGTTCTACCCGTAGTAAGGAATTAGCCTCTGTTTCTACTTTGCCTCTCGTCTTTATTTTCCAAGCTCACTATTCTGTGTGAAAGTGTATGCAGAAACCGAAAGTGAGAGTGGATGTTCTCTATCCTGTAGTTATCTGTCTTGTTTTATTTTTATAAAAAAAAATAATTCTGGGCCTTGCGTGTTCACTTATTATGTGAAGTCATTGGATGTTTGAATAAGTTGTCGCCCTTGGATTATTTTGATGTACTCGTACGGTACTTTAGGATTGTTAATAGATCTAGAAATCTGAGTGACTAGTTTTGAACAAGTTAAGACTTCTATTGATGTTATTTTGTAACCCAGTTGCATTCCTTGAAGATAATTTTTTTTGCCTGATTGATGTTGACATGCCAGTAGCTTAGACTTATTGCAATTCTGGTTGTATTTTCTGCCTTATTAGAAGCTTAGATAGTAGGGTGCTCCCTTTTTGTAAACACACTAGAGTAATTGTGTTGGATAGGTGTTAACCATGGCTGAATCCGTTAGGGAGGTAGCCGACTTTATGAAAGAAGGACAACTGTTGGGATTGAAAGAAGAAGCCCTTACAAAGTATGTATTTCAGTGCATTGAAAGGCAGGACAGATATACAGAAAGATTAGCCAGAGAGAAAGAAGCAGAAAGATTAGCCAGAGAGAAAGAAGCAGAAAGATTAGCCAGAGAGAAAGAAGCAGAAAGATTAGCCAGAGAGAAAGAAGCAGAAAGATTAGCCAGAGAGAAAGAAGCAGAAAGATTAGACAAAGAGAGAGAAGCAGATAGATTAGAAAAAGAAGCTGACAGGATAGCTAAAGAAAAAGAAGCTGAAAGGGCCGCAAGAGAAAGAGAGGCCGAGCGTCAGTTCGAATTAGAGAAACTACGTTTAGAGAGAGAGACCGATTCCAGCGCGACGAGGAGTAATGGGAACCAAACCCCAAAAGGACTCACACATAAACTCCCCGCCTTCAAAGAGGACGAAGACGATATCAACGCATTTTTGAATCGATTTGAGGCTCAGGCGCAGTCCCTTAAATGGACCAGAGATATCTGGCCATTACAAATCGCCACTTCTTTTCACGGAGAAGCCCTCCAGCTATATGATAACCTATGTGTACAGGGCCCCGTGGATTATGATGTGCTCAAAAGAGAACTATTACTCAAGTTTCAGTGCACCGCCGAAGGTTACAGAGAAAAATTTAGATCGGTGAAACCCCAATCTCAAGAGTCAATGCATTCTTTTCAAGCCAGACTAATCGGATTGTTCAACAGGTGGATCGACTTATCCAAAGTCCAAAAAACTTATGAAGGATTGCATGATCTGCTAGTCAGAGAACAAGTACTGCAAAGTGTATCTAGAGATTTAGCCGTATTTCTGAGAGAAAGAGATTTTCAGAACGCTAATGAAATGATTGACAGTGCTGAACGTTATCGCCAAGCACACCCCAGAAATCTCCGGCAAGACGAACAGAAACTATCATGTTCGCAAATGTGGGACAAGCCACTCCTCCTTCTTCACCGCCAGCTCGCCCAAAGCAGGACAGACACCAATTTACTTCTCCTCGATCTTCAAGACAACGAAATACTCCTCCCTACAGAAGGAATGAATCATGGAGGACTCCACCCCACTCCCCACCAATAAGAACAGTTCCGAAGGAAGCACCAACGACCATATATGATCGAAACAGCCCTTGTCATCCTGATCGTTGGAAACCACCACGACGTTGCTTCAACTGTGGAGGACTTGGACATATAGCCAAGGTTTGTCCAAGCTATAGACCCCAAGATAACACAAATGGAAATTGGAAAAATGAGAGCAACCCAACCCCAGCCAATGTTGCTATTATGTGTTCAATCACCGATGAGAAGGAGCTGGGTAAGATACATCTGTATCCAGGACGGATTAGGGGACAGCAAGTTAAGGTGCTACGCGACTCAGGTGCAACCATCTCCGGTATACGAGCCTCCTTGGTTCAACCTCAAGACCGACTGAACGGGAAACAATCTTGTATTACCTTTGGTGGAAACGTTGAAACCTTCCCTCTAGCACGTGTTCCAGTAGAGACACCTTTCTTCAATGGAGACCTGAAATGTTGTGTCATCGAAAATCCAGTTGTCGATCTAATCATTGGAAACACGAGAGGTACAAAACGGGTGGTATTTGATGTACAAGAGAAAGAGTCAGAACCAACAGCAGCGGTTACCACACGCGCGCAATTCCAACGCCAGATGCAGGGACCTCAACCCCTAACTCTACCACCAGTTCAATGGAATATAAAGAAGAACAACCGAATGGAATTACAGCAAAGCGATTCCTCACTAGAGAACATAAAAGAAGATGCAGAAGGTCGTGAGGGTAGACTGCCGTTAGAGATCAGGGACAAAGAAATTGCTCAACTCAAGGCCGAGATGGATGTTAACCAAAAGAAAAGAGATCGATTGGCTGTACTGTGCCAACAACAGAAGTCGACCATTGGTGAGTTGAAAGAAAAGATTCATGAATTGGAGTTGAGACGTAAGCATCAGTGTGATGACCTACTGAAAGCCTCAGCAGATATCAGAACCTTCAAGGAACGAGAGGAAAGACTCAGGAAAGATCTTGATAATACTATCACAAGATTGAATTCTCTGGAAGGAAACACCGAGGCAGAAAGAACAGCTCATCTGGAAACGAAATTCAACTCAGAAAGCTTAAAGCTTCGTGTTAGAGACCTGGAAGGATCTCTGGAAGTCGAGAAATTAAACAGTGTGGAGGCTAACCGAGCCGTGGAATGTTTGACAAAGCAAATGAGAGAACTCGAACAAAGACTTGGTGATAGGAGAGAAACTCAAAAGGAATATCTGGGATTGAAACGCCAGTTAGTAGAAGAGATAGCAGAGAAGAAGATAGTCATTGGCATCTTGTCAAAAGATCGTGAAATCCATCAGAAGAGTTTCACAGAACCTATAACAGGGCTGGGGACAGCCAAGAAAGAACAGGCATTTGTAGAGGACTCCAATGTAACACTCTTCAAGGAGTTACAATACCTACTGCTGAGCTTCGAACTGGTAGGCAAGAACAAAAGGATGAAAATCACGAGAGTTCGCAAGAAAAGAAAAACAGCAACACCATCTGCTCTTGTAAAAAAAAAAACTTTAAACACACTTTGATCGCCTATCGTCGTGAACTGGATACCACAGCAGAAGAGTTGTCTAAATCTATAAAGAAGTGCCAAAAAAGTGAACAAGTAATCGATATATTCAAGGAAATGATTAAACCAGATGACCTACTACATAAACATGCTAAAACAATACCCTCGACGTGCAGAAGTTCCATCAGCCCTCTTCACCTACAACATTGAGAACAGTTTCTTACCCGTCATATATGTGAGTAGAAAATTACTGGATAGAGAGGAGATACAGCACAGTAGAAAGAGAGTGTTTGGCCATAGTATGGTCTGTTCTGAAGCTGTCTAGATATTTGTATGGGAGACAGTTTACCCTACATACTGATCACAAGCCCCTATCGTTCCTCACATCTAATCCTTATAAGAATGCCAGAGTGATGCGGTGGGCTTTAGCCCTCCAGGAGTTTAAGTTTGATATTCAGCCGATGAAGGGGACCACTAATAAATTAGCCGATGCCTTATCAAGGGCTGAAATGGATCAAGAAATTCCATAGGGCTGTCAGATAATCTTTTCGTTAGAACGTAACAGTTCTATTGTAGTTAGGCAAAAATGTGAACATTTTTTTTTGTAGGAGGGGAGGAATGTTATGAACATGTGTTATCACCCCTGAACGTCGAAGTAACGAGGTTGTCACCCTTGATTGAATAGCGATTATGACCCCTGGTTTGAATGTGTATAGGGGGCGTTGTTTAGAAATTGGAAGAGGAAGCAGACGTGAGAGTCTGGGAGAAAGAGGAATTTGGTACAGAGGTTGGAATTAATAGTACTGTGTGGATTAATATTAACTGTGTGAAGAAATAGCAACTGTGTGGATAAATAGTAACTGTGTGGATACATATTAACGGTGTAAAGAAATATTAACTGTATGGAGAAAGAGTAACTGTGTGGAGAAATATTAACTGTGTGGTTCCTCGATTTATTAATTTTCTCAACTGCTGTGTGATCTCTTGAGAAGATCGTAGAACTGTGTGGAGAAATATTATCTGTGTGGTTCCTCGATTTACTAATTTTCTCAACTGCTGTGTGATCTCTTGAGAAGATCGTAGAACTGTGTGGATTTACCTACTGTGGAATTTTTATTGACTTGATCATTTGTCTGCCGTTAGACTGTCGGAGTTATTTGGTGAATGTAGGCTGTCCGTATGATCAACGCCAGAGAGCAAGACTGAAAGAGGGGAACTGTTTGCCGTGTCGACCCTTTCCCCCCCCCCCCCAACAACAGAAGAAGAGAGAACTTGAAGGACTTTAATATAAACTGCTTAGATATATTTGTTTCGGTGCAAACTCAGTGTAGAATATTTGTGCTGAAGTTTTCTGTTGTTATTTAGTAAAGTATAGATTTACGTTCACCCGATTAATAGAAACGTTCGAGCCCATGTGCAGGTCTTTGTATTTTGTTGTGTGAAAGGACACGTGAAGAACGCTGTGAGGTCAGTGTGTGTTGTGTGTGACCTGTCCACACTTTCCGTGCGTTCCTGACAGTGTGTGTGTGGTTAAAGAACGACCACATTATATCCTAATATCCGGAGTATTGAGGACATCTTAATGAGGACATCTCAATAGTCGAGTGGGAGGGAAAGCAAGGTCCTGACCTTCTCATCTACACAGACGGTAGTTTGCATGGACTCATCAAGCGGCGTTGTATTTGTAGATGCTTGACTGCAAACCTAGTACTCAGTACTGGGGTTTTATTAGCTAGCGCATATTTCCGCGCGTGACTTAAATACTCTAGAATACAAGGATGCAGTTTGAAAGAGGCAAGTTTTGTGTCTGTTACAGCTAGTCATTGCCGTGGCGGAGGACGCTAGAGTGGTTTCCTTCCCCGCTGTGGTGATGATCTACACCAACTGCACAAAAGGCCGGTGCCTCTCAAACTGCTCGTGATTTCGGACTATCATGGCACTACTTCTTATGTATGGGAAATTGCATGGCATTGTTTTTGAGAAAGTTTATGGAGAAAGGAGAAATATAAGCTGATGTTTAGTACAGTTACTTAAAATCACGGGAGAATTCTCTGAAAGAAAGCTTTAAGAATGTAGGAGACAAACGAGCCGCGGCGGACCGTGTTTACGACTGAGAGACACAGTAAAACTTGTGTGCCTGTAAGCTATCCAGAGGATAATTCTCATCGTGGAGGCACAAATATCTAGGGAGCTTCACAAGTTTTATGATTTCATCATGAGCAAAAGGAACGATAACTGCTTTGTCTTTCCGTGTCCTGCCTCCTTCCAGCCGCTGAGTTTAGCTATTCCTGTGTCCTGTGTTGTGGGTTACCGTTCCAGCCTGAAGCAGCATAAGGAACAGTCACTGCTTTACTGTGCCACGGGGGTACCTTCCAGCTACGCCTGTCCCCGTAAAACCTGGACTCATTTGTACTACAGTTCCTTCGAAGCTGCTTTAAAGTGATTCCACCCCGGCAGAAGAAGTTTTCTACCTGGAGTCTGGCTTACAACACTCCCACCCACCATCCTGATGGTGTTTCTCGGGCGGGTGTGTGTGTGTGTGTGTTTTGCGAGAGGCAGCTAACGATCGGCCGCTCGTCAGTTATTGCACCGCATGGAGGTTCAGGCAGGACGATCGGATTTGATGAAACGTTTATATTGACATCTGCGTATGTCAGTAATAAGGTAGAACCCCGCGCGTGTTGACAATATTCATGTTTTGATTTCAACTTGCATTTACTGTATTTACCATAGCTGTAAGGCGGTCACCTCCTGTTCATCAAAAATTTTTTAATTTTGCTTTTTGCTTACTTTGAACTCGCCGGAAGTGAGCCCGATGCTCTACATGACGTCACACGTATAAACCCCAGTAATCACTCACGTCTACGCACTCTTAAGGCACTGTTTTGTAAAATTTTGTAGAATATATTCTAAGTGCAGTCAATGATTAGTCGTCATTCATTCACCTAACCACGATATTCTCGAGCTGACGTCACGAAACACGAATTAATACAAGAATTAAGTGCAGAAACAGTAACACCACAATAAAAAGTAGGTCAAGTTACAATGTTGGTTGACTTTGTAGCGTACTGTAAAGAGCTTCAAGGCTTTATAAAGGAGAGTGGCTTACAAATCAGGAAGGCTTTTCAAAAGATGCGGTTTGAGCTGACTCTTGAAACCGTTCGACTCAGTCTGATGGAGGGGCAAAGTCGGGGTGTCCCAAGTACATGAAATAGAAGAGGTAAGGGCGAGCTGGCCAGCGCAGCGGACGTTGGTACGGATACGGGGGGATGTAAAGTCAGATACTGACCGAACTGTGTGAGACGAAGTCTGGATGATGACACCTTTTGATATAATTTAATTTTTAAAAGATTATAATAGCACACTGGTATTTAATTCTGTGAAAATATTGCTTTTACCACGATCAACCATGTCAGCAAAAGCCCAGGCATTCTGGATGCAATGGGTTGAGGACTCATTTCCTGACTTCGACTCTCGCGCCTATTTCCTGCCTCCTGTTTACTTCAACCGAGTTCCGATGACCAGACAGTCGATTGCGGGTCAGAATGTGTCAGTTCTTCAGTCGCCATCTGGTCAGCCAGGCCAGTCCAACCAGAAGGCATCGGTTTCCTCCGCTGCCGCTCAGGCTTCCATTCCTCAACCTACTTGCGTTTTGCACAGTGACGTCAGAGACGATGCCGCCATGCAGCACGTTCTTGTCTGCCTACAGAAAATGGCTGAACAGCACGATGAGGTTTTGTTTGGAATGACTCAGCTTCAATTTGGACAGTACCTGCGGGAACCTTGTTACGCGGCTGCGGCTGCACAGCTACCCCTACCCGTCAACTTGCCACCTGCTCTGCCACGGAACTGGAAACAAGGGGACTTCGACTTTCTGGTTATTCACCGACTGTATGGCCTTATCGTCTGTGAGGTGAAGGCTTTTGGTGACAACGTGAAGGCACTCAACATGTCACAGCAGGATGTAGACAAAAACATTAGAAAGAAACTAACACAGGCCGTCTCACAGCTAGACAAGGCGGAGGCCATGTTGTCTCACCTGGTGTCCGACATCGCTCCCGGTCTGCGCATCACTAAGACGATCGCGGTACCTAACCTCACGGCTTGTCAAATACAACAGGCCGTCTGTGCAGACACCCAGCTGACTCAAGTAAGGTCCTAACCATCTTTCCTGACGTGCAAAACTCCTTTACATTTTTAACTGAAAGTCACAACATAAAAAAAATCATTCACGTGCAAACACACACACACACAGACACGCGCGCGCGCGCGTAAGCACTCAAGCTCTCTCTCTCTCTCTCACCATCTCCTTCTCTCTCAAGCTTCATTCTTTGTAATCTTAATTTAATATACAATACAGTCGTAATGTCTATAATACCGTCTGCACTAGTACGGCTTAGTTATCTGAAGTTTTGTATTTCAGTCTGCTGACGGTTATCGTATACCTTTTGGTTTTCTTTTTTACCTTTCGTGTAAATAACCTGTGGCAGCATGGCAGTTGAAATCTCTTGTGCATTCGCTTATTTCATTTCCTTAGGACACAAACATAATTTTTATTTTGTTACCGATGGTCCCAGAAGTGGGCTCTACAAAATTACTGAGTTCTTCACGCTTTCTGTTCCGTCAGTTCTAGAACTGTCATATGTCAGTGGATTTCTCTGCCGGCACATTTGATTTTGTCTTTAGGGCCTGTGTCGGTGTCTGGGAACAGCAGATCCCGCCGACATCACCGGTCTTTGCATCTGCTCTGACCAGCTGTCTGACCCCAAGACACCATGGGACGTCAGTAGCGACGTGCTGAGGGAACTCGGCAACTGGTGGCAGCGCCGTGTGGCTGGGGCTGGGCCTGACAGTCACATGACTAGTGCCTTGTACAAGACATTAGTAGCCAGGCGAGTACTACAAAGATGAAGTATGCAGAAATAATATTTTCAAAGGTCACAAATACATTTTCTAACTTATTTATGTTTTAAAGAGATATACAGGATCTTTATGTTTCTGTATTCTCAATCGTTAATAGTACCACAACCTAGAGAAAGTAAAAGTACGGACCATCAGTGGTTCACCGTGCGTATAAGATGGCACGAGGAAGTCGAAGCCTCTTATCTCGTTTTTAAATCCTTCTTATCTCGCTCGATATCTTGCTAGGTTTAGTATATTTTTTATTATTAGATTTTAGGCTTTTTTTAGCAGTCACCTCATGCCATCAAATTGTTTGAACAAAATTAACAAATTAATCAAGGTTATTTCGGCAGTACATATTATAGGAAAACAAGCAGAAAAAGCAAGATATATTTAAACTGAAGGAATGATAGTGAGAAAAAAAACATTACTGTTCCAAAAATGTGATTGCACTAGATTCTGTGGCCCGGCGACAACAGTGACTGTACCCTGCACAACTCGCCCCCGTCTGACTGTCAAGACCTTGAGTGAGGCTGTATCGGCGACAGGAGAGTTCTACAGCGTTCAGATAACTCTGTTTCCGGATCAAGTCAATGTGCTCAACACAGGGCCTCCCTTACTCTCTCTGTGCGGACCTCCGGGCACGGGTAAGACCGTGATGCTGCTGCTGAAGGGGAGAGAATGGCTTCAGTGTGGCCACGACGTGATTATTGTGAGTCCAACCCCCGAGAGCCGTGCAGCCTGCCGCCTGCTGTATAACCTGCTTCTGACAGCGGAAGTGAGACCTGGTCAGCTTTACCTCCTGGAGTATGATTTTGCACATGAGCAAGATGTAGAAATCGCCGCGAACGACTTGTCACTGGTGTTAAAAAGAGAGTCCATGCATCTCATCGCAGAAGAATGGCTATGTCCGAATGGGTACGTTGTGCAGCGACTGATGTTATGATAACCAAATATATATATATATATTTATCATGTTATCTCTTTTGATAATCCCCACTCTTGTGCAACAATAATAGTGTCATCTGACAGATGCTACACGTACCGACATGGGTTACTTAACTTTAATACCAAAGCACGCAGTTAAGGTTACGACATATCTTATCACTTCTTAGTCAGTGAGGCCACAAATGACAATCCATTGAGTTCCGGCATATACCTCACAGAAGTCGAGAAAGCTCTCTGTGCGATTTTTTTCTGACCGAAGTTTGCGAAATGCTTCGTACAGTCTCCACAGAAGTTCTCAAGGCTTTCCCTGGTAGTTTGTAATTTCCTCATTTTCCCACCACCTTTCCTTTTCCTAGTCAACTCAGCTGTCGGTAATGGGTACCAGACTCCAACGAGGGCTGGAGGTCAGGCAGCTAAGGGAGAGAATCTGGGCACCGCCTTCCCATTCATAAAGCTGAGCTCCAAGAAAAGTGTGATGTGTCGCACTTCTCCACAACAACCGAAAAAAAATTGATGGACCTTTACCTTCAAATATAAAGAAGATACAAAATAGAAAACAGCAGAGAGAGTAGACAAAATATTATTTGTATACACATTTGTACACAGCAGCATGTAAAAAAAAAGCTCCTCCAAAAAGCTCTTTGCCATTTGCACTCAAATGACTGGATCTAAGACAGCAACACCACTGCCTACTGCCTACCCTGCTTCACTGCTGCCGCAAGTTTTTAGTGATTATTTCATCAGCAAGATATCAGACATCCGATCATCTTTAGACTCTGTGTGGGCGCTTGACAGCATCTCCTGTGATGTCCTCCCAGGATGCTCCATGACCAAGTTCCTACCAGTCTCTGAGACTGATGTGAAAGCGGTTATTCTAAAAGCTAAACCAACAACTTGCGAGTTAGATCCGATACCCACAAGCCTTCTGCTCGAGTGCCTAGATACTCTACTTCCTGCCATCACAAATGTTGTAAATGTCAGCCTGTCGTCAGCTGTTTTCCCATCTTTGTTAAAAAATGCGGTGGTGAGGCCACTTCTAAAGAAATCCACGCTTGACGTCAATGTCCTGAACAACTACCGTCCAGTTTCCAACATGTCTTTTCTCTCTAAGATCATAGAGAAAATAGTTTTGACACAGCTCTGGGCCTACTTACAAGAGCACCATCTTATCCCACAAGCTCAGTCGGCATGTAGACCTTTCCACAGCACTGAGACCACTCTTATTAAAGTAACAACAGATATTTTATCTGCTCTTGACAGTGGTGATGTCTCTCCATTAACCCTACTGGACCTGTCTGCTGCATTTGACACTATAGACCACTCTCTGCTTATTCACAGACTCCACACCCTCTACGGGATTTCTGGACCTGCGCTCTCGTGGTTCAACTCCTATCTCACTGATAGGACCCAGACTGTGTTAGTTGATGGTCAGATATCTCGCCCTGCTTCACTTTTCTGTGGTGTTCCCCAAGGCTCAGTACTTGGCCCAGTTCTGTTTATCCTGTATACTAAGCCCCTTTCATCATGCATCCGGCCTCACCAGGTTTCTCATCAATCCTATGCTGACGACACGCAGCTTTACTGTTCCACTCCGCCGGCTGAGTCTCACTCTGCTATTAGCTCTATAGAAGCTTGTATCAGCGATGTCAAGGGCTGGATGGTAAAAAAAAACAAGCTTAAACTAAATGATGATAAAACGGAAGCTCTCTTGTGCCATAAAAGAAGACATCAACCTTCACTCGTCAGTCTGCCCAATCACATCAAGGTGGGCGACAGCAACATCACCTTCACGTCATCCGTTAGGAATCTGGGATTTATTGTCACTGATGACATGACACTCGATAGACATGTAGCATCTGTCTGTCGGTCTGCCTATTATGAGATTCGTAAGATCAGTGCTATCCGTCACTTTCTCTCTACACGCGCTACCAACACTCTTGTCTGTGTGTTTGTTCTTTCTCGACTTGACTACTGCAACTCCTTGCTGGCAGGCTGCCCTGACTACCTCATTCAGAGACTCCAGAGAGTACAGAACTCTGCTGCGCGTCTGGTGCTTAGAGCAAGGAAACGGGACCATGTCACTCCTCTCTTTCGTTTGCTACACTGGCTCCCCATCCGTTCTCGCATTCAGTACAAACTGTCTGTGCTGTGTTTTAATTTCTCATCCCTTACTCTCCGTCCAGACAACTACGCTCTTCGTCTGACGACCGTATTCTAACTGTTCCTGTCACCAGAACAACATATGGTCACAGGACTTTTGGCTACTGTGCTGCAAAACAATGGAACTCTCTTCCTTTCCATATCCCCCACCTTCCTACAACTGAATCTTTCAAATCTGCACTGAAAACGCACCTCTTCCTTGAGCATTACTCCTAACACAGTCCACACAATGCTCGTCCTTCTTAACCCCGCCCCCTTCCCTCTTGCTACTTTACCCATCTTTCTCGCAGAATCACTATATTTTTCTGTTCCTGTTACTTGATGCCTTTTGTTTTCTGTTTTGTCAGTACTGTCGTTTTCTTTCGTCCCCTTTGTTCTGTGTCTACTTAGTCCACGTCTCTTCCTCGTTTTAAGCGCTAAGAGCATGCTCTCTATGAGTGTGAATATGCGCTATAAAAATCTTCACTATTATTATTATTATTACCTGTTACCCTCGTGTCTCTTACAGGTTAAAGAATTATGTAAAACTACGATTTTTGAGCGTCTTTCTTGAGAACTGGAGACGACTCCCTCATCTCCATATTTGGTCGGCAAGCTGTTACAGTGGTGCTACACCTCCCGGGTGGAAAGCAGAATGTTTGACCAGACCTCTCCGCTGTCCACCTGCCGTCGTCCGGGAAGTCGAGAGAGACAGTCTGATAGTCCAGCGTGCCGTCGAGGCGTACAGTGAGCGTGCCATGCCGGACTACACAGACGGCCCACCAGTGAGACGACTGTATCACCGAGGTCAGCGTCACTCAGGTGACAGGTCAGATGACTGTGTCACGTGCGGTCGTGAATTGGGCAGCTTCCTACACAGTCTTCGAGTTGGTGCCCCAGGTAGGTAGCGGTCTTGTGTAGTGCAATATTTATAGACAAACGTTTTCTTACAAACGTCATTTTTTAAACCACGAAATCAATAACAACCAATTAACATGTAAACAGTATAAATGGCAAGAAACATGAAATGCAGTGAAGAAGATCGAGAGTGTGACTTTATTGCTTTCATCCAACTATTTGTGTGTTTGCTTGTAATAATACATATAAATGATGTGAATGTTAATAGCAAATACTTCGACAACATCAACGACTGTCACCATCGCCAGCGGCACCTCACCACCACTCGGCCTGCAGTGGAGAGACGTGCTGGTGTTGTCTGTTAACGAACTCACTGACGACTCGGGTGTGGTGACGGGGTTGGCGGGAGCGGGTATTCCAGTGCGGGTGATGACGGATGATGACGCGGATGACGTTGCCCTGGCTTGCAGTGACGTAGTGTGGGCAACCATTGGGGATCGTGTTCGTGGTCTGGAGAGAAAAGTCGTCGTCTGTCTGGAGTGCATTTATTCTCGACTATATAACATGTCTCGGTCTACGTCACAACTTGTGATTGTTTCTAATGACGACTAGCTACACTCAAACAAGACTTACAAGTCAATTTTGTCCAGATTTGGGGAAATAGTATTTATCACAGAACCTTATTTAATCGTTAAGAACAAAAATGCACTTCACTAATTTCCCACTAGGATCTCACTTTCACACCCGTCACCTTTTGAAATGTGTGTATGGCTCTCTTACACCAACACCCACCTTTAGGAAAATTTTCCCTTCTTTTTTAATCATTCGACTTGATTACTGAACTCCTTGTTTGCCGGTTGCCCTCCATGCCTTCTTCAATACTCAGGGAGCGCGCTGTGGAACAGCCTTCCTCTCCATCTCAAGCAGCTGAACTCTCGTAACTGCTTCCGACGCCATCTACTAAAGTATTTGCTTGAAAATTAGATGAGCCCTCTAGAAACACCTCCCAATTCCAGGACCCATGTAAATATCTGCTTATTTTTTTCTTTTTTCTCTTAACAATCACCTTGTACATATTCACCTTCCACTCTCATTTGATGTTTTATCTCATGTTTACTACCAATTATTCTTGTATTCCTTTAATGATTTGTTTATTATTTCCCCGAACGGAGCGAGGGCTGAATTAAAAAAAGCATTTTCTCGCTTATTTAACTCTCGTTAATAAAGAATTGTCCTTGTCCTTGTCCTTGTCATTAACTCCAGAAAGTACGAAACTCCGCCGCACGTCTGGTGCTTAGAGCAAGGAAACGGGACCATGTCACTCCTCTCCTTTGTTTTCTACACTGGCTACCCATCCGTTCTCGCATCCAGTCCAAACTCTCCGTGCTGTGTTTTAATTTCTTTGCAGGCTCCTGTCCTGATTATTTCTCTGAACTTCTCTTCCCTTACGTCCCAGCCAGACAACTCCGTTCCTCGTCTGACGACCGTCCCCTAACTGTTCCTGTCACCAGAACAACAACTTATAGCCACAGGAGTTTTAGTTACTGTACAGCGAAACATATTCACCACCTACTCACTAGTAAATCCTTTAAATGTGCACTGAAAACGCACCTCTTCCTTAAACATTACTCCTAACACCAGTTCCCACAATACTAGTCCTTTTTCACACACACACCCCTCCCAATTCCGATCTTGCTACTTTCCCGCTCGTCTTCCTTTTGCAAAATCACTATACTCTCAGTCTTTGTTACTGGGTTCCTCTTTGTGATTTCTGTATTTGTTTTTATTCATCATCAGTACTATTGTGTCTTCTTTCGTAGTTCATAAATTGTTTGTTCGTTTGTTTGTTTTTCTGTGAATCCTGTCCCTCGTATGTTGCCGATGTCTCATTATTTTATTTTTTAGCGCTAAGAGCATGTTCCTTAAGAGTGTGAGTATGTGCTTTAGAAATGTTTGCATTTATTATTTTTATTAATCAAGTCTATCACGATCTCATCATATCAAGGTCTTATATATATTTTTTCCTCGCGACACGAGGCCAGTTAACTGACAAGTGTAAAGACAGTGTGCCCTAATATTTCCAATTTCCAGGCCTTCCTATGTCTCATTCACATTAAATCTATCATAGTTCGTGGCTATTGGCTACAAAATTCAACCAAAAATGCAAAACAAACATAACTACCAGTAACCTGGCCAATAGCGCCGGAGGTGGAAACCCATCCTGTCTGAATGAGAAACGTAACACGTTCCTCTTTTCGGTTTCCATGTTATCATTGGTTGTCTCCTGTATTCTGTGTTCCTTTCTAAATCTTTATTAACTGCTTTTTTCTCTCTTTTTCTGTATTTATTTTGTCTTTGTCTATAATTGTGTGGTTGTTTTTTGTTCATTTGCTTTTTGTCTATATTTGTGTATTTGTTTTTTCTCTAATTGTGTATGCCGTAAAAACCCAATTAATTAACTCTATAATTGTGTAGTTTCGTTCTTATCTTTAGATGTGTATTTGTTTTTGTCAATAACTGTGTAATTGTTTCATTATTCTATAGCTAATTTTTGTAAAAGACATTAAGCTTGCTGTAGAGTAGAGAAATGCACTGTATGAATTAACTTTGTTGTTGTTGTTGTTGTTGTTGTTGTTATTGCCATATTACATCTGGTCTGTTACAAGGCAGCAAAGGCACTGATATACCCTTTTTTTTAGGACTTTCACTCTGACACCTGACATTGAAGAAGAATTTTTTTCACTCAGCATCTCAGTATCATAAGCATACAAATCAAGTTTAAAAATAGCTACAACTATATTACTTTCTAAATTAATTATGTGTTTTGTGCAAACAATTTTAAAGCTTTGCATGCATTACAGTCGTGCGTGTGATATGTTGCGTACAGTCATTTCTCATATAACAGCTGCCTAACTGTAAACATGTATGAAATTCACTTTAGATGTGTTCAGCAGGTATAGACTTCTATAACTTCTCATTCATCTGTCAGATGAAAATAAAATGGAGTTTTGCTCCGTGTTGGTTCTGACTCTTTATTTTGAGAGAGGGGTGAGTAGGCTACATATTTGTGGACATTTGTACTGCAATCTTTACTCCAAGGTTGATATCAATGCTTCTCTTGCAATCACCTGATCTTGATCGGGAAGTGTGCATTATATATGTATATATATTATACAGTATACCGTGATGAATGGCTTGGTTTTGTTGGTGAAAGTGACCTGGTGCCTAATTGTATGTGGATTGTATTGTTTGTTTATTTTTTACTACTACAATGTTAAATAGTGTCTTTCGAGTATCTTATCTGTATATGAATGCTTATTAGTGTATTGTCTGTATACTAATGTTTCTGGTGTATATACATATTGAAATAAATTTTTTTTAAGTTTTTCAGCCATTAAACATTAAATTTACACAGTATATACATATATATATAAGGAAGTGTACTATGAATTGAAGAAAACTCATATGCAAGGAATTGACTATAGACTAAATATAGTGAAACTGACAAGCAACCGATAGACAAAAAGAAACAGCAGCAAATATATAGGTACAATAAAAATGAAATAACTATCATTCAAACAGAAAATGGTGTCAAATTTTCTCTGACGAATGCACACGAAATAAGTATTAGTTACCAAAATTATAAAGAAAATTAAGTTTTGTGAATGAGATTAAACAGTTGCAAATTTTGTACGTTATATTGCACAAAATAATTATTAAGACTTTACAAAGTACTGCCACTCAACTTATGATTTTTAGACGACGACCGCTCAGATTGCCGCCCCTTCCTCCAGCTCCCCCACAAAGGGAGGAGAGGAACGGTCATCAATGGCGGAGTGACGTAGCTAGAGCCGCCATGACACTCCACCCGCTTCGCGCTCAGAAGGGGAGGCTGCCTCTCGTCCTCGCGGTGTGCGGACCTGTCAGTGTTACCTGACGTCTCGGCAGAACAACCTTTAGAAATGATCCCTAAAAGTATGATCTTGCCATTTCACCCGTGATTCAACGCCTGATCCGATGTAATTTTACTGTAACAAAGGTTGTGTATATCCTACTATTAACTATTCTATAAAATCTTAACAATCTTTGAAATATTTTACAAGTTTATCTTTGAATATAATTGCAAATACTATTTGTCAAAATCTCGTTAAATATAATTTATAGTTTTACAAATCATACTTTGTTTAACTGCATTTTCAATACAATGTTTTTGTACGCGGTTGTTTCCCTTGCAATGGTTAGACGGTGCATGTACTTAATGATAATGCAATGTCACATTTAAAAGTTATCCTAAAACGAAGACAGAAGCAAGTGTCATGAAATAAGTTCTTGGTAAAGCTATCTAAAACAGAGTCAAATGATTCTTAACCATCACCTGGTCCCAGTGGGTAAAATCCCCAAAAAGAGAGAGAGCCCTCCTGAATCAGATAGGGATTTTCCTTCCCCACTGCAGTAACTCCTCTCCTCCTCCCCACCTTCCCACCTCTCTCTCAACTTAGCCCCGATTCTTCATAAATGTGAAGTACAGTATATTATTTATCATTATCTGTTAGAAAAATTGCTTTAATTCTGTATGAAATACCATGTTTATTGATTTTTATAATATTGATATTTTTGGGGTGTAGAATGGATGAATCAGATTTTCATTATTTTAAAAGGGAAATGAGTTTCGAGATACGAGTTTTTCACGATACGAACTACGTTGAAGAAGGAATTAAATTCGTAACCTGAGGTGCGACTGTGTATTCTATCCTAAAAATAACTGTATCCCTGATCGTGTAGCTAAGTGAAGTGTGTGTGTGTGTGTGTGTGTGTGTGTGTGTGTGTGTGTGTGTGTGTGTGTGTGTGTGTGCGCGCGCACGCTATGCAATTCGGCACCAGCTGTCCGATGGTATCCAAATTTTTCTGGAGTACTGTTAAGGTCTTGGATTATGTTAGATTCATGTACTGAATATGTTGCTCGAGGACACATTATTTCAAACAATGTTAATGTTTGTTGAACGAGTTAGTCTATGTATGATTTATATAAAGCGCCCTCAGCAAATCTTTGGAAAGGTGCTATAACAATTCTCATTATTATTATCATTATACATACACACAACTATCTATAATAAATAGAGTGTTGAGGTGTATGCGTGATTATGGGAATGCTTATGCAAGCTTGGGTGCATATTTCCGCGCGTGACTTAAAATACTCTAGAATACAAGGATGCACTTCGAAAGAGGCAAGTTTTGTGTCTGTTACAGCTAGTCATTGCCGTGGTGGAGGACGTTGTAGACTGACGTCTCGATCGACTCTCGCCTCCGTTTCCTTCCCCGCTGTGGTGACTATCATGGCACTACTTTTTATGTATGGGAAGTCGATAATATATTACATAGCATTGTTGTGAGAAAGTTTATGGAGAAAAGAGACATATAAGCTGGTGTTTAGTACACCTACTTCAAATCACGGGAGAATTCTCTGATATAAAGAAATCACCACGCCGGAAATGCCTGCGATTCAACATTTCGACCAGTAGATTTTGAATATTTATATCTATTAACGTATAATAAAGACAACCGTATGTGATACACCGTTTTCAAGGGCATTTTTTAAACATTTAGATGGTGTAACTTTTAAGAAATATAGGTTTTGTTTTCTTGTACTAAAATGAAATTGAAGATTCCAACTGTTTGAGACTCAGAACGCAAAGTCGTGAAAGAGGTCGAAAGATGGAAATTAACAAAAAAATTATTTAAACATTATTTACAAACATATAATACCAAACAAACATATATTTATTAGAATAAATAATAGAATTTAAATAGGCAGAACTTTCTTGTAAGGGGTAATGTGACGTCATAGGCTGGTCTATATTATTTTTTCAGAGGTTTGGGGTTAGGGTTTGGGTTAGGGGTAGGGTTAGGTTTAGTTTATTGTGTACAATTGGGCAATTGAGTGGAGCGAGCAGACGATAATGCCGCGATCGAGCCATTTCTGTTATGGCCGCCATGTTTTACCCCCTATAAGAAAGCTGTTCCTTTAAATATTACTTACTATTTTCTTGTCATTTCCGGTTGTACAAATCTACGTAGAATTGAGAAAACGGCAAACTCCGCAACGGTGATCAACTGAAACTTCGCCTATTTGCCAATATAACAGATTACGTTGACGTTTTTCCAGCTCTTAAAGGGAAGTAATTCATACTAGAATAACTCCTAGAGGTAGCAGTTGTTTCCTCCTTTATGTATTCATTCATTCACGCACAGTGCGATGTGTTGTATGACACTACCCGAGTTGAGACGCGATCACCCACTGTTGTGTGAAGCGTTGGTGGAGGGACAAGGTCGGAGTTTCCCAAGTACATGAAAAAGGGGAGGTAAGGGCGAGATGGCCAGCGCAGCGGAGGTTGGTACGGATACCGGGTATGCGAAGCTGAAGGGTATCAGATACTGATCGAACTGTGTGAGATGGTCTGGATGGTGACACCCGTTTATACGGTTGTCACAGACACTCGCGTTCACGTAAACGCCTGGACATTTTGCGCGTTCTTTTCTTCACACAAAAAAACAACTTGCATGCATTTAATGATATTACAGTAACTAATAAAAATACACAATAAAAGTAGGAAAATGCGTCACCTGTTGACCCCTGCGCCTGCTCGCTGTGAGAAGGGAAAAGGGTTTCTCATGCAAAACCGGAGATTGTGACACCGACGACAATTAATTATATCGTCTTTTTCCTCTTTCTTTACCCACTATCTAAAAAAACACATTAGTAGTCATGCGCCAGGTGCGATTCGGCCACTCGCGCTGTAATGGCTCATGTCACCCCTCTGGGACAACAATTTAACTTTAAAAAGACTATAATAGCACAATGGGTATTTAATTCTGTGAAAATATTGCTTTACCACAATCAACCATGTCAGCAAAAGCCCAGGCATTCTGGATGCAATGGGTTGAGGACTCATTTCCTGACTTCGACTCTCGCGCCTACTTCCTGCCTCCTGTTTACTTCAACCGCGTACCGATGACCAGACAGTCGATTGCGGGTCAGAATGTGTCAGTTCTTCAGTCGCCATCTGGTCAGCCAGGTCAGTCCAGCCAGAAGGCATCGGCTACGTCCGCTGCCGCTCAGGCTTCCATTCCTCAACCCACTTGCGTTTTGCACAGTGACGTCAGAGACGATGCCGCCATGCAGCACGTTCTTGTCTGCCTACAGAAAATGGCTGAACAGCACAATGAGGTTTTGTTTGGAATGACTCAGCTTCAATTTGGACAGTACTTGCGGGAACCTTGTTACGCGGCTGCGGCTGCACAGCTTCCCCTACCCGTCAACTTGCCACCTGCTCTGCCACGAAAATGGAAACAAGGGGACTTCGATTTTCTGGTTATTCACCGACAGTATGGCCTTATCGTCTGTGAGGTGAAGGGTGTTGGTGACATCGTGAAGGCACTCAACATGTCACAGCAGGATGTAGACAAAAACATTAGAAAGAAGCTAACACAGGCCGTCTCACAGCTAGACAAGGCGGAGGCCATGTTGTCTCACCTGGTGTCCGACATCGCTCCCGGTCTGCGCATCACTAAGACGATCGCGGTACCTAACCTCACGGCTTGTCAAATACAACAGGCCGTCTGTGCAGACACCCAGCTGACTCAAGTAAGGTCCTAACCATCTTTCCTGACGTGCAATACTCCTTTACATTTTTAACTGAAAGTCACAACATAAAAAAATTAATCATTCACGTGCGCGCACGCGCACGCACACGCACACACATACTCGCGTAAGTACTCAAGCTCTCCTTTCTCAAGCTTCATTCTTTGTGATCTTAAATTAATATATAATACAGTCGTAATGTCTATAAAACCGTCTGTACTAGTCCGACTTATCTGAAGTTTTGTATTCCACTATGCTGACGGTTATCGTTTCCCGTAGATTTTCTTTGTTACCTTTCGTGTAAATAACCTGTGGCAGCATAGCTTATTTCATTTCCTTAGGACACAAACATTATTTTTATTTTGTTACCCATGGTCCCAGAAGTGGGCTCTACAAAATTACTGAGTTCTTTACGCTTTCTGTTCCGTCTGTTCTAGAACTGTCATATGTCAGTGGATTTTTATGCCAGCACATTTGATTTTGTCTTTAGGGCCTGTGTCGGTGTCTGGGAACAGCAGATCCCGCCGACATCACCGGTCTTTGTATCTGCTCTGACCAGCTGTCTGACCCCAAGACACCATGGGACGTCAGTAGCGACGTGCTGAGGGAACTCGGCAACTGGTGGCAGCGCCGTGTGGCTGGGGCTGGGCCTGACAGTCACATGACTAGTGCCTTGTACAAGACATTAGTAGCCAGGCGAGTACTACAACAATGAAATACGAGGAAATAATATTTTCAAAGGTCATAAATACATTTTCTAACTTATTTATGTTTTAAAGAGATATACAGGATCTTTATGTTTTTGTATTCTCAATGGTTAATAGTACCACAACCTAGAGAAAGTAAAAGTACGGACCATCAGTGGTTCACCGTGCTCAAAGATGGCACGAGGAAGTCGATGCCTCTTATCTCGTTTTTAACTCCTTATCTCGCTTGATATCTTGCTAGGTTTAGTATATATATATATATTAGCTTTTGGTCTTTTTGTGTTAACAGTCACCTTATGCCATCAAATGTTTGAACAAAATAAACAAATTAGTCAAGGTTATTTCGGCAGTACATATTATAAGCAAACAAGCAGAAAAAGCAAGATATATCTAAACTGAACGAATGACAGTAAGAAAACAGCATTAGTGTTGCAAAAATGTGATTGCACTAGATTCTGTGGCCCGGCGACAACAGTGACTGTACCCTGCACAACTCGCCCCCGTCTGACTGTCAAGACCTTGAGTGAGGCTGTATCGGCGACAGGAGAGTTCTACAGCGTTCAGATAACTCTGTTTCCGGAACAAGTCAATGTGCTCAACACAGGGCCTCCCTTACTCTCTCTGTGCGGACCTCCGGGCACAGGTAAGACCGTGATGCTGCTGCTGCTGAAGGGGAGAGAATGGCTTCAGTGTGGCCACGACGTGATTATTGTGAGTCCAACCCCCGAGAGCCGTGCAGCCTGCCGCCTGCTGTATAACCTGCTTCTGACAGCAGAAGTGAGACCTGGTCAGCTTTACCTCCTGGAGTATGATTTTGCACATGAGCAAGATGTAGAAATCGCCGCGAACGACTTGTCACTGGTGTTAAAAAAAGAGTCGTTGCATCTCATCGCAGAAGAATGGCTATGTCCGGATGGGTACGTTGTGCAGCGACTGATATTATGATAACTATATATATAATGTGATCTCTTTCGATAATCCCCACTCATGTGCAACAATAATATTGTCATCTGACAGATGCTACACGTACCGACATGGGTTACTTAACTTTAATACCAAAGCACACAGTTAAGGTTACGACTTATTTTATCACTTCTTAGTCAGTGAGGCCACAAATGACAATCCATTGAGTTCCGGCATATACCTCACAGAAGTCGAGAAAGCTCAAAGGCATCTGTGTGATTTTTTTCTGACCTAAGAAATGCCGAGCCTCTTTCGCTTCTTACAGTCTCCATCGAAGTTCTCAAGGCTGTCCTTGAAACCTGTCGTGTAGTATAGTTTGTAATCTCCTCATTTTCGCACCACCTTTCCTTTTCCTAGTTGACCCAGCTGTCGGCAATGGGTATCAGACTCCATAGACGGTTGGAGACGGTCAGGCAGCTAAGGGATGGAATCAGGGCACCGCCTTCACATAAATCTGAGCACCAATAAAAGTGTGGTGTGTCACACTTCTCCACAGCAACCGAAAAAAAATTGAAGGACCTTTACCTTTAAATATAAATAAGATACAAAATTTGTAAAAGAAAAAAAACCAGCAGAGACAGTAGACAAAAGATCATTTGAATACACATTTGTACACAGCAGCATGTGTATTACCTGTTACCCTCGTGTCTCTTACAGGTTAAAGAATTACATAAAACTACGATTTTTGAGCGTCTTTCTTGAGAACTGGAGACGACTCCCTCATCTCCATATTTGGTCGGCAACCTGTTACAGTGGTGATACACCTCCCGGGTGGAAAATAGAATGTTTGACCAGACCTCTCCGCTTTCCACCTGCCGTCGTCCGGGAAGTCGAGAGAGACAGTCTGATAGTCCAGCGTGCTGTCGAGGCGTACAGTGAGCGTGCCATGCCGGACTACACAGACGGCCCACCAGTGAGACGACTGTATCACCGAGGTCAGCGTCACTCAGGTGACAGGCAGTTGACTGTGTCACGTGCGGTCGTGAATTGGGCAGCTTCCTACACAGTCTTCGAGTTGGTGCCCCAGGTAGGTATCAGTTTTGTGTAGTGCAATACCTGTTGACAAACGTTTTCCTACAAACCGCGCAATCAATAACAACCAATTAACATGTAAACAGTGTAAATGGCAAGAAACATGAAATGCAGTGAAGAAGATCGAGAGTGTGACTTTATTGCTTTCATCCAACTATTTGTGTGTTCGCTTGTAATAATACATAGAAATGATGTGAATGTTAATAGCAAATACCTCGACAACATCAACGACTGTCATGGTCGCCAGCGGCAGCTCATCGCCACTCGGCCTGCAGTGGAGAGACGTGCTGGTGTTGTCTGCTAACGACCTCACTGACGACTCGGGTGTGGTGACGGGGTTGGCGGGAGCGGGTATTCCAGTGCGGGTGATGACGGATGATGACACGGAGGACGTTGCCCTGGCTCGCAGTGACGTAGTGTGGGCAACCTTTGGGGATCGTGTTCGTGGTCTGGAGAGAAAAGTCGTCGTCTGTCTGGAGTGCATTGATTGGCGTTACCGACTATTTAACATGTCCCGCTCTACGTCACAACTTGTGATAGTTTCTAATGACGACTAGCTACACTCAAACAAGACACGTCAAATTTTTCCAGATTTGGGGAAAAAGTATTTATCACAAAACCTTACTAAATCGTTAAGAACAAAAATGCACTTCACTTATTTCCCACTTCGATCTCACTTTCACACCCGTCAACTGTTGAAATGTGTGCATGGCTCTCTTACACCAACACCCAGCTTTACGATTTGTTTCCTTATCTTTTAATCATTCGACTTGATTACTGCAACTCCTTGCTTGCCGGTTGCCCTGCCTACCTTCTTCACAAACTCCAGAAAGTACAGAACTCCGCTGAACGCCTGGTGCCAATAGCAAGGAAACGGGACCATGTCACTCCTCTCTTTCGTTTTCTACACTGGCTACCCATCCGTTCTCGCATCCAGTCCAAACTGTCTGTGCTGTGTTTTAATTTCTTTGTTGGCTCCTGCCCTGATTATTTCTCTGAACTTCTCTTTCCTTTCGTTCCAACCAGACAACTCCGCTCCTCGTCTGACGACCGTCTCCTAACTGTTCCTATCACCAGAGTATGGTCACAGGAGTTTTAGTTACTGTGCAGCAAAACAATAGAACTCTCCCCCTTTCCATATTCGCCACCTTCTCACTATAGAATTCTTTAAATGTGCACTGACAACGCACCTCTTCCTTAAACATTTCTCCTAACACCAATTCCCACAATGCTAGTCCTTTGTCACACCCTTCTCCCTTGTCCGCTTATTGCTATTTTCCTGCTCGTCTTCCTTTTGCAAAGTTACTATACTCTCAGTCCTTGTTATTGGGTTCGTCTTTGTGTTTTCTGTATTTGTTGTTATTCATCATCAGTACTATTGTTTCTTCTTTCGTAGTTCATATGTTGTTTGTTTTCCTGTCCCTCGTATGTTACCGACGTCTCGTTATTTTATTTTATTTTTGTTAGCGCTAAGAGCATGCTCCTTAGGAGTGTGAGTACGCACTTGTTTCTAAATAAATACAAATATTTTATTAATTTGTGCAATCAATTTTAATGTTGTGCATGCATTACAGTCAGGCGTGTGATATGTTGCGTACAGCAATTTCTCATATAACAGCTGCCTAACCGTAAACATGTATTGCTGTATGGAAGTTCACTCTAGATGTGTTCAGCAGGTATAGACTTCTATAACTTCTCATTCATCTGTCAGATGAAATGAAATGGAGTTTTGCTCTGTGTTGGTTCTGACTCCTTATTTTGAAAGAGGGGTGAGTAGGCTACATATTTGTTGGACATTTGTACTGCAATCTTTACTCCAAGGTTGATATCAATGCTTCTCTTGCAATCACCTGATCTTGATCGGGAAGTGTGCATTATATATGTGTGTATATATATATATTATACAGTGTACTGTGGTGAATGGCTTGGTTTTGTTGGTGAAAGTGACCTGGTGCTTTATATGTGGATTGTTTTGTTTGTTTATTTTTTACTACTACAATGTTCAATAGTGTCTTTCGAGTATCTTATCCGTATATGAATGCTTATTAGTGTATTGTCTGTATATTAATTTTTCTGGTGTATATACATATTGAAATATATTTTTTTTAAAGTTTTTCAGCCATTAAACATAAAATATATACAGTATATACATATATATCAATATGCAAGGAGTTGACTATAGACTAAATATAGTGAAACTGACAAGCAACTGTCAGACAACAAGAAACAGCAGCAAATATATAGGTAAAATAAAAATGAAATAACTATCATTCAAACAAAATGGTATCAAATTTTTTTTCAACGAATGCGCACGACATACGTTAATACAACCAAAGTCTCAATGAAAATCACGCTTTCAGAACTAAAATCCTAATCGCGGATTTCTCACATTCAACCGCATGACATAAAGTTCTAACCTTTATAAACTATTTCCATACACAATTTGATTGATAGACGACAACCGCTCAGATTGCCGCCCCTTCCTCCTGCTCCCCCACAAAGGGAGGAGAGGAACGGTCATCAATGGCGGAGTGACGTAGCTAGAACCGCCATGACACTCCACCCGCTTCGCGCTCAGAAGGGGAGGCTGCCTCTCGTCCTCGCGGTGTGCGGACCTGTCAGTGTTACCTGACGTCTCGGCAGAACAACCTTCAGAAATGATCCCTAAAAGTATGATCTTGCCATTTCACCCGCGATTCAACGCCTGATCCGATGTAATTTTACTGTAACAAAAGTTGTGTATATCCTACTATTAACTATTCTATAAAATCTTAACAATCTTTGAAATATTTTACAAGTTTATCTTTGAATATAATTGCAAATACTATTTGTCAAAATCTCGTTAAATATAATTTATAGTTTTACAAATCATACTTTGTTTAACTGCATTTTCAATACAATGTTTCTGTACGCGGTTGTTTCCCTTGCAATGGTTAGACGGTGCATGTACTTAATGATAATGCAATGTCACATTTAAAAGTTATCCTAAAACGAAGACAGAAGCAAGTGTCATGAAATAAGTTCTTGGTAAAGCTATCTAAAACAGAGTCAAATGATTCTTAACCATCACCTGGTACCTGTGGGTAAAATTCCCAAGAAGAGAGAGCCCTCCTGAATCAGATGGGGATTTTCCTTCCCCACAGTAACTCCTCTCCTCCTCCCCACCTTCCCACCTCTCTCTCAACCTAGCCCCGATTCTTCATAAATGTGAAGTACAGTGTATTATTTATCATTGTTATTTGTTAGAAAAATTACCTTAATTCTGCATGACATACCATGTTAATTGATTTTTATATTGATATTTTGTGTGTAGAACGGATGAATCAGATTTTCATTATTTTAAAAGGGGAAATGATCGAGTTTCAAGATACGATCGAGTTTTTCACGATACGAGCTACGTTATAGAAGGAATTAAATTCGTAACCCGACGAGGCTCGACTTTGTATTCTATCCTAAAAATAACGGTACCCCAGATCGTGTAGCTAAGAGAAGCGCGCGCGCGCGCGCGCGCGCGTGTGTGTGTGTGTGTGTGTGTGTGTGTGTGTGTGTGTGTGTGTGTGTGTGTGTGCACGCTATGCAACTCGGCACCAGCTGTCCGACGGCAACCAAATTTTTCTGGAGTACTGTAAGGTCTTGGATTGTGTTAGATTCATGTATTGAATACGCTGCTCAAGGACACATTATTTCAGACAGTGTGTAATGTCTTAGCGGCTACAAAAAAAAAAAATGGCAGGTTTTTAAAAATATTTTGACATCACTTATATCTGCACAATTTCAAAGCAAAACTGATGAGCTTTCAACCAGTTGTTAAAGGGCATCATGAATACGTACAGCAAAGTCACGAGAACATGTGTCCCCCTTTCTTTCTTTCTTTCTTTCTTTCTTTCTTTCTTTCTTTCTTTCTTTCTTTCTTTCTTTCTATTTTATTTTTTTTCCTGCACTGACCCTACGCACGACAGTTACAGTACTCAGTTGATAGTACAATTCAACAGCATCTGCTCAGATTTTTTTTTTTTAGCAACCGCACTGGCGTTCATCACCGCCTCGTCCGTTATCCAGAAACATGCATCCGGTCAGATGGCAGGATTTACAACCTAATTGCCTGTCTGAGAGCCAAACAAAGCTTCACGAAACTTTCATTACGGGGGGGGTGGGGGGGGGGGAAAAAGAGAGATCAGAGCGAAACAAAATTAGAGCTGTCGACCAAGCAGTTGTTGAAGAGACTTAACATGAGTACAGCAAGGTCGCGGTAACAAGTCACTTCCTATTTCGCTTCACCGACGCCACGCACGACTATTACCATTTTTTAATCATAAAAATTAAGTGGTGGGTTAAAATACCAGCCTGTGACCTCTCCGGGTAACGCCAGGTACCCCTGATAGTCAAAAGGTAAAACTTGTTACAATGTTGTGAGGTGATGATAACGAAGACGTTGTTTTGTTGACGATGATAATAACTATGATGGTTATGATCTCACCGCCTAGTGACCGCAGAGGGAGAAAAGCTAAGTGGTTCACCGTGTCTAGTGTACGGTGTATGGAAGCCGGAGGAGGAAGCTTGCCAGTGGGACCCGCGGTCGTTGTTAATCTAGGCATGATCTTTGATCTAGGCCTCGACCGATAAGGATTTTGATATTTTGTTTCCGCTGTCTGATGGCTTATTGTCTTTAGTGGTAGCCATCTAACCAAGTGAGACAGCCGATACCCTTCAACAGATGAGTAGCCGTTTTCGCGAACACGAAGGTCTTATATATATGTAAGCTCTGACTGGTGTTTTCACCGTGGAAAGCCTTCCCCCAGTTTGGCTGAGTGTAGTCACTTAACCTTTATCTCTCCAAAGATTACTTACAAGGCGGTAGTGTTATTAATATGGGAACCGATTTGTCCCTTTGACCACTCAGTCAGAAGGACACACGCTCAATCGAGGAAAATTAAGCTACAGACCACTCAGCCATTGGAGCACATAATTGATACAAACAGTGGCATGTGAAGGCGATCGCCGTACAGCCAAAAGAGGCTCTTTTTACTGGTTAATGTATTATCAGCATGTCATTCCAGATCACAAAACAGCGCATGGTATCTTTATACAACATCTAATCTCCCTTGCGTGATGTCACGGAGCGTCCGGTTACCAGTGAGAGCTCCTGGTCCAGATCTCGGGACACATGCAGCTCTCTGTATGTGACACCTGTTTGAACGTTTCCCCCCCCCCCCCGGGTACTCCAGTTTCCATCTAGAACTTCTCCAAAACTAAATATTCCGATCCCCAGAATACCTTTTAAAATCAAGTCTAAAATACTCAGGGAGCGTGCTGTGGAATAGCCTCCGTCTCCATCTCAAGCACTTATATAAACTCCCTGAACTGCTTTCGACGTCATTTACCGAAATACTTGCAGGAACATTAGATAAGAGATACCTCCAAACTCCAGGAGCCTTGTAAAGATCTGTTTTAACCACTTTTGTACATTTTTACATTCCAATTTTCTTTGATATATCTTACCTTATGCTTACTATATACTAACTATATATTCTTTCAGAACTTAATTACTTTAATTACATAAGCTTATAATTATTACGTGTAAAAGGCGAAGGTTAAATGAAAATAAGCATTTTCGTAAATAAAGAATTGTCGAATTTTTTCTTTTCCTACATAGTGCGAAATCACTTTTTCTTGGTGAAAACACTTCAATTCCCATCAAACCACCAGTTATACTTTTCAAGGAACCTGGTGGCTATAGTTTCCTGACCGCTGTTTTAAAGCCTCCGGACGAGTATTTGTAAAACCCTTTAAATGATGCGATTGTTCAGAGCTCTGTACTGAAGGAGGTGAAATAGTAAACTTTTACACGTCTACGCTTAACTCATAACTGCATGAGTGCTTCATAGACTGCGTGCTCGACATAAAGTTCAGCCATGGAACCACGCGTGCACGGTCCTCACAGGTGTCTTTCAGCCCCCCACCCGGATCGCCATACAAGTCTACCATTTTCTCCTTACTTTCTTCTGAGAGGTAGTCAACAAAGACTTTTATAGAAAACGACACAACATAGTCTGCATGTTCTCTACGTGATAAAGCCGTTTCTAACGCGTCGTTGCTACAGATCTCAGGTTGCTGCGGCTAGAGTGCACGCCGGCTAGCCGAGACCTTGTTCGCTGTCGGCTTCATATATCGATCTCGCCTTTTATGACAGATAACGAAGTAGCTTTTTCTGTCACTTCAGTGTGCAATTAAAAATAAAACAAAGTCCCGTTTTAAATACTGAATTTTGTTTTGAAATAGTTTTAGGTTTTAAAAAAATTGTAGCGAAGTTGCTTGGTGCGCTCTCGCCCTCTCTAAGTAAAGCTTCCGGTGCGTAGATGGGGGGTCACAGAAAATTTGTATGCCTTGGAAGAGTGGAAGAAGAAACGAACAACATTTGCGAGGATTTTCAGTTTCATTTCTTGTAAGCATACCAAATATGCAACAAAAATATTTCTTGTATAATTAACCTTATGATGTATAAAAGTAATTATTTTCTGTAGCAATATTTATTTTTGTAGTTGTTTACATTCCCCTGGCAAACCGCTTCTACGTGCTTTACCTCAAAATACGGTAAAAACTTGCATTGAATGCTCATGTTTTCCACTTTAGCCCTGGAATTTCAGGTTAGTAATGCATGCACCCAGCCAATAACTGGAATTTTGTTTCCTCGATACAAGTGAAACATAAAACAGATTTCAGTTTTTTTTTCTTTGGCAAGAGCCAATCTATAACTTATAGACCAAATGGAGCAA